>CM024563.1:10675021-11282106 GCA_014182515.1 Eucalyptus microcorys
AAAAACATCTCTTCAAATAGGGAGGAAGATGGATGTAAGCTCAATTTCAAAATAGGGAGAACGTCATTCTCTATCGTCGGAAGACCCCTTGTTATTTTTTTTAAGGTATCTTCCCATTCATTAGGTTTCTCTTTATTACATAGGGCACCACCCAACATCTTCGCTGCCAAAGGTAAACCTTTACATTTTTCAGTTATTTTCCTGCCTATTGTTTCCAATTCCGGGTGGTTCTCAAAGTTTGCTTCTTCAAAAGCATGAAAGGCTAATAAGCTTGCACAATTATTGGGGGGACAACTCCTTTAAAAAATACGCGAAGCCCCTTTTCAAAAACAATAGGAAGGTTGCGAGTTGTGACAATGTCTTGCTTCCCCTAGCCCCCGCTTCAAATGGCCTTAAGGTGTAGTCCATCTTTCGTAGTTGTCATTCCAGGATATCATCTAAAACCACAGAAACTTCTTCCCAGGTAGACTGTTCCATAGCTTACCTTGAAACTGCTTGGCAAGATCTTCATCATGAGGCCTTCTCGGTGATCGAGTGCAAAATATTTTTTGTTATGTTGAAAATATTAAAAACATACGGAAACACAAACCCATGCTTTCCTCTCAAAACATCTATTCACTTTGATATTATCACCGCCGAGCCAATGCCGTCTTTCCAATACCGCCCATCCCAACTGGGGACTATTCTTAGCGTGGCATCAGAATTTTCGATGTCATTGATCAATAGTTCAGTATATCTGATTCTTCTTTCTCCTGCCTAAAAACCCAAGCTCCGGCACATAAGTGGTTGAATCCCTTTTGCTGGTGTAGTTGGATATGTCCTCAACATTCTTTCTCAAGTTTAGACTACCCGTTTCCAGTGACAATCTTTGCCAATCTGTCATTGATCTCTTGTATTTTGGTTTCAAACACAAGCGAAGAGCGTGGTCGGCAAAAGAGAGAACTTCCATTTCTCCAAATTTCTATTTGTGCTGGATTCTACCCCCGACTCAACCCGAGCGACTTTGATCTCAAACTCATCGAGCAAGTCATCCATGTCATAGGCCAAGTCCGTAACACTATCTAGCCACAGCTTCACTCATGGTTACCGTCGAGTTGCTTGTTCTCACCATCAATAACCTTGCCTTGATTTTGACCAGGTCCCCCCTTCCACTCCTTAGGCAAGGTGGTGCTAATTCCTTCCCTTTGTGCATAATTCAATGCGGAAGAAGTCAACTTATTGAATAGGACTTGAAGGAACGAAGCCAAAGGAACCCAAAACGATCCACCTCCAATGTCCATAGGTGAATCAGTCACTGTAAACAACAACAAAGATGTTATGATGAAGCAAAGTGACAATGAGCTAATGGAAAGAAAACTATGAAATCCAAGAAGACCAAGACTTTCAAGGGATGCACATTAAAGGTTAGACAAATCAAAATGAAAATACTATTTGTCACACAAGTGTTTGTTACGTCAATTTCTCTCCTTATTCTTCGGATCCAGACTTTTGGCTGTCAGACTTTTATTTTTGGCCATAAAACAAAGTCTTAATATGACCAACTTAGAGTGCATGCATATTTTTTCATAAGTGTTATCACTCACGTGTGTTTTGTTGGCTTTTTTGCGTTCGTATATTCTTAGTAACCTTATCATTTTCAATGTCTTTGTTTTCTGCTTTCTTGGTAGATGTGCGATCAACGACGTCTTTTACATGCCAGTTACTGTGCTAAAAGATTCACAGCAAGATGGGCAACAATGATTTATTGAAGGGTGTTGAGGTAGTGGTTGATGATCAGGAATCGCCTTGATGGGAGAATCATGGTCCTTTGAACACGATTTTCAAGTTCATTAATTGCGATGAGTAAGTGCAATATCCGATAGATTATATATTGTTTTATACCGGCCTTGTTTACCATTTCCAACGTAGATAAAGCAACTTGCTTAATGGTTAGTTGCTATGCTTATCCCTTTCTTGTTTAGCGATGAATGAAGCTGACCAAATTAATAGGATAAGCAAATA
The DNA here is from genome assembly GCA_014182515.1 of Eucalyptus microcorys. Taxonomy (NCBI): domain Eukaryota; kingdom Viridiplantae; phylum Streptophyta; class Magnoliopsida; order Myrtales; family Myrtaceae; genus Eucalyptus; species Eucalyptus microcorys. Next base: position 10,677,023 of record CM024563.1, read on the forward strand.
AGCACATTTGTGCAACTCAGTAAAATAAATGCTTTTGAAACATAACATATTGAGGATCCACCAATAATGGCATCTTATTTTCTATTATATACATACATGTCATCAACACAGTTAACTTTGTCTATCCACTAAGGAGAACAGAAACACGTGCTTTGGGCTAAACAAGAAAAAATGATCCAGCGCACCGACTAATTCCTTAAGCAACTTTCTTTACTTTACTCTGCTAACAGTGAACAAGTCACAAATCAATTCTACCCATCACCTATCAACAGGAAAATTGAGTTCAAAGGACCATGATTCTCGCATCAGCAATTCCCGATCATCAACTACTAAATCATCATCTTTCAGCAGATATTGCCGCCCGTCTTGCTGCAACTTTTTTCACAAGTGCTTGTTTAGTGATCCTTAGAGATTAACCCAAGGCACTTGTAGTTTCACAATTATATACTTGTTCGTGTAAATAAATCATAAACTCAGGAAGACCAAGACTTCACTGGATATCATGAACTCTTCTGTCATGAAAGTGAAGCAAAATTGATAAAGAGCTCATGGGAAAGAAAATTTAATAAAATCTAGGAAGACCAAGACTTATGGAGATGCAAATTGGATTTGTTGCTTCACTTTTCAAATCCCTCCTCTTCCGTTCCCATTCAAATGTCTTTTTTACATTACTAGTAGAATTTCCACGTGTTACGTGAGCGTTATTTTGTGTGTGTGTGAATGAGATTTTATTTGACAATTAGCACTGATTATTGTTCTCTTGCTCAAAATTTATAATACTATAATTTTAGTCAACATTAACGAATGATTAATCATATTGTGACTAATCATTAATCTCTGTTGTACTTGTCTATTGGAATTATGTCTAGATTTCCATTTATCTTTTCAAATATGAGTTTAATAAATGGAAAAAGAGCAAAAAAAAACTAAAAAAGAAAAACAGCAAAGACTGATAAAGAAAAAAAAAATGCAGGAGTGGGGCGATAATATTCTTCACGACTCGCGGAGTTCCACTTCACATTTTTGTTTTGTTTTTTTTTTTTTAATGAAGATGCAATCTAAATTTATTAATATGCAAGATATGATTTTCCTAGATTTTCCAAATAATAACATGTGATTTATGATAGGAAACATGCAAAAAGAGAATTAATAATAATGCACTCCAAAAGTCTGGATGCATGATAACCTTGTCCAAGAAAATTCTAAGTTTTCTAACATAATTATCCTGATATGGATATAATACAATTCTAGCCTAATATGTAATGAAAAATCGTAAAATAGAGGTCCGAGTTTTGGCTCAAACAATTATGCGTGCAGATATATCATTGATTAAAACAAAACTAAGAAATCACAATGAATTATGCAATCAAGCTGGGTATATGATATCAACTTTCCCCAATTTTGCTATTAAACTTGCTGCATCAGTTCAAGGAAAAAGAGAGCAAGTAGATAGATGTCTTTTACCTGTTCCAAGTAGACTTCCTGGAGCCGACCAGGCGAACAGGATAAGATCCACAACAGCAATCCAGCAAGCACGAGCGCTAGGTTTGGCAGTTCACTGTGTACGCATGCGTATTCAGCTACGGCAATGCGTGGTCGCTGCTTGCAACGACGAACGATGGTATTGATTGAGCGACGACTAGAGATGGTGGTGATTGGCGACAATCGATATGCATGCAAGAAATGAATTGAATGAGAATGGAGTCTGGGCGTGAGTTTAATGATGATGATGATGGTGGTGGTGGTGGCGGATGAAGAAAAAGTGAGGCGGTGTGGTTTTAAAGAAAGGAGCAGGAGAACCAAGATGAATTCTGCCGTGTGTGTTTTTCTCCTCGGGGTTCCCATTTTATCTCTGCTTTTCTTTTTATTTTTATTTATTTGGGGAATAAATTTGAAAGAACCTAATCTATTTGTCGAAATTCTGGTATATGCTTATAAATGCTTTAATTCCAATAAACTTCCTCTTTGGGAGGAATATCTGTTCCAGTTTTCCAAAATATATGAAAACCACTTTTGGGCAGAAGTTAGGTATCGACGAGTTTTAACAATGATTATTTTTGAGCTATTTATACTTATTTTGGTAACTTGAGATTTTCTTAATTTTTGGATGTGTGGAGCTGTCAGATGATCCTTTCAGGTGTGGCTGTAACCGCCTGCTTATTGTCCACGTTTCGCCTCTCTTTGTAGAGGAATGGCTGTGGAGGTTCAAACACAAGGGATTTGTACCTGACTTCTGCTCCTTTTCAGATTTTCCATTATGTTCCTCTTTTGGATGGAATCGAGTCAATTCCTCTTGTTTTTGCTCCATCAAAGTAATCTAAGGGCGTGTTTGTTTCGAAAAAACTTCAGATTTAGATTACATTTTCTGAAAAATGACGAGTTACGTCATTCAAAAAATTGACCAACACAAAATATTTTTCATTGCCAACATCAATGTATATACCTATCTATTTTGGTAAATAATGAAAAAATTGATTTGTTCATTTTTGTGAGCAATAAATCAATCAGTCTTTTGAAAATATATTCTAAATCTTGAGTTTTCAATGAAACAAATATATTTTAATTATTTGAAGTTTTATGTTCCTGCATTATACAAGGTAAAGAGTAAAAATCAAATCAGTTCGACTTAAAGAGTCATGGAGATTTTATAAGAGTCCAAACAAATTTCATAACTCAATAGATTCGTTGGTTTTTGTTATCCATGCTTGTCATGACTTTAGTTTACCCAAGGATGAGAGTAATCATGGAGGCTATGCATATGCTAAAATAATTATTGGATCATGTTCACCAATAGCGACCAAAGATGGGTCCCATACATGCTAAAACAAAATGATGGAACTGGGAGGGCCCTGCATTAGCCTTTTTTGTCACCATATCCAATCAAGCATAGGATTAAGGACTTGACCTCCGAGGATCCCCCCACCAAAACAAAAAAACAAAAATCTCTAAGGCACTCATTTGTAGTTCATCCGTCAATTATTAAAGGCTGAAATGAAAATGTTCACCATTTTTCATTCGAAAAAGAAGAGCATTTAAGACTCATATGGTATTACTGATTGTTATCATAAAATTAGTCCATAGTATTTCAAATACTTTTATTAATCATGTTTTAGATATTGTAGGTTCTAAGAATTAACCAAAGGCGAGAATCTAAATATGCACAAGCGGAACATGTAATGTGGACATGGAATGACTCGAGAGATTTTGTGACATCCCGAATTTCAAGTTCTGATTTCGATTGGATAAGTTGGGCATTTCATCAACACGACTATAATCTTTTCCGGAGATGGCCATTCATGAGATAACTGACTCATCCAATGGAAGGCATAAGTGATTTAATTCGGGATAGAGAATTCGATCGAATCGACTGCTCGACCGCATTAGTCTGCAAGGGTCATTACGGCACAATTTAAAAATCTATCGGAGACCGGAGATAGGTCGATTCAACTAAGATGTGTGATCAAAGTGTGGGTGATTCCACCTGATTGCAAAATTCTCGTTGATCGGCACTAAAACCGATTTTCTATCATTTTGGATATCTTGTGTCCATATTTGAAATCTCGAGATTTTCACGTGACTGAGAGTCACCAATGTCAAGAGGTATGTGTGGAACAAGAAAATCAACCACGAGTTGATTGCACAAAAATTCCTAAAAGTTACTTGGTAGGTAGGTCACGCTAAAACCGAGATTGACAAATTAAATGCAAATTTGGGTTCAATTTCAGAAATTGAAGGTCTATCGTGTAATGAATCATTTTAGGAACGTCGACTCGTCTTTCGAAGAATTTTCTATTGAGCCGAGATTTTTACGGAAAATCAAGTATGGACATTTCGAAAAACGAACGGAAATTCGGATTGGCCAATTTGAAGGGATTTTTGGCATCTAGTGTGGGTGAATAGGTGAAAAGAAATTTCGTGGGCTTTTTCCGCATTAAATCTGACCTAATCGGAGAAGTTTGTTCAAAAATCGATTCCAAGAAAAATGAAGTAGAATTCGGGTTCGAGGGAAATTCGTGGGATAGAGGGACCGTCTCATCTTGGTCTTCAATGACTTCAAATTGTGTAATTGGTGAAGAAATTGGCCTTAGGATGACCAATTGACAAGAGTGTTTTGAAGTTGATCAATATTATAATTTTGGTTTTAATGTATTTTTCCCTTTTTCCCGTGGTCCTACGCCCCTTCACGTATACCCCCCTTGGCCACACGTTTTTCTCTTTTCTTCTCTCTCTCTCTCTCTCTCTCTCTCGGTTCGTTGCCCCACCGACAGCTCTTCGCAAAGTCTCAATATCATTTTTTCTCCTTTGACTTTGGTCTATTCTTATCCTCTACCTTCGCACGTTTCTTTTATTTTCTCACTCTCTCTCTTCGCTGGCTTGGACGACCCCTTTTCCCCTTGTATTCTATTTTGCTTGCAATTTTCCTTTCCCATTTGTTCTTTGCCCCACTGTTGCCACAGCTTCACGTGCTGCTCCTCTTGGGTCAACGGCAGCACATATTCTGGACCCAGTTTGCTGCCCCACTGGGCCCGTCTCCGCTGCATCGAAGCCGCCCTCTCATCCGCCTACGTCGGCCCACCTTCGAAGCAAGTTCAGCCGCCCGTTCCAACAAGTTCAGCAGCCTGTTTCAGCATGTCCAGCAGCCGTAGCTTGGCCCAGTTCACGACCGTTTCAATCACGGCCGCATCCCCACCCACGGTAGTCGATTCTAGCCCGAGCTGTGCCCGAAACAGCCGCCATTGCAGCTCGTTCAGCCCTTGATCAGTGGCCAAAAACAGCAAGGGCTTGTGGGCATCATGGCCTGTTTTTGAGCTCGTCCCGGCCCCGCTTGGCGGTCCCACTTTGAAGGTTGTCGTTCGCCGACCCCATCGTTTTGAATCCAGGCGGATCATTAATTTGGTAAGTTTAAAATACTAATTCTCACTTAAAAGTAGGTTAATGATCTAAAAGGGCTTATTAGATTAAGTTAAACATGGTTTAAGTGGATAGTTAGATTAGATTAGTAAATTTAATTATTTGCCGATGCGTGGTTAGTTAGTGCAACTAGGGCCTAGACAAGCTCTGGCAAGATTTATCTGAGTGACTCAAAACTTTCCTAAATCCCAGTTTAGGTGTTCAATTAGGCTTTTGAGCCTAAGTTGATTTTATTGGTATTTATTTAATATTTTCTATAATTATTTAATTATTTATTTATTTTCCGGAAATTATACCTAGATAGCCGGTGGACCTAATTTTATGCTGATTATTGTGGTGTGGTTTGTTTATTTATTTGAGCTCTAATTTGTGCTGAATTAGTTTAATTGTGATTTTAGGATTTTATTCCTAAATTAATTAATTTTGGTAATTAATTAGAAAATTACCGAGTATCGGTCTACTACGCCAAAAATCTAATTTTGGACTGTTGAAAGTAGTAGGAAGATCAAAAGTGAAATTATTGTATTTTGACTAAGACCGACCATGTACCTACACACGATATTTTTATCGGGTATAATAAAAATGATAAATTGGTTGTATGGTGGAAGTGGTATACTATAATGGCCGGGGGCCTAATTTATCAGCTTTAGGCGAGTAATTTATTATCAGCTTTGGGTGAGTATATAAGATACTCATATTGGCCTAGGGCTTAAATTATCGCTTTGGGTGAAAGATATATATAGTGTCTATATTATCAACTTTGGGTGAGCTATACTATCTATATTTTCAGCTTTTGACGAGCAATCCTATATTGATAGGACATTATAGATAAGTATTGAATGTACCGACCAGGGAAGGTCGTGGTGACATGTAATCGATTGAGTCGATTGATCGGTGGTTCGATCTAGTTGAATAATTGTTGAATATCATTATCCGACGGAAAGGGCGAGGCTAAGATAAGTCCTCTAACCCATGTTTTGCTTAGACAGCCTAGCTTAGGGCGTGATTGCTTCCTAATCAAGTCTTAAAAGTTAGAACTGGAGACATCAGTTTATGCTACTTGGTTATCAGTATAGCCATTTTCGGGTCCTTAGATGGTGTTGGTGAAGGACCTAAAGCCCCGAAGTCGAGAATGTGGAGATCAAAGAATTGGTGAACGTGTCTAACGCGGTCCCTTTTGGGTAAGCCGATACTTTTGTAAATAGCCTAGTTTGTAAATAAACCCGCTTGTCTATAAAAGGTTTATTTTGGTTGTGGAAAATTGGTCCTACTTTCATATTCCATTATTTTATCATTTGCGGATTATTTATACGCCTCCACGTGCGTACTAAAATGAATGGGTCGGTGATGCGTCCCGGACATCGCTATTTAATTGACCGGTGAGGGATGGGCGCACGCTTCAGATTTAGGGCGTGACATTCCTGTTTAAGTGGTATCAGAGTAAGGTTTGTGTTTGGAGTGATAAGGTGCGATGAGTCATGAGATAGTAGGAATGACTTTTATTTCATGCTAGTGCATGTCTGTGATAGCTAATTGATAGAATTGTTTATTTGGTTTGGATCACTCAAATTCTAATCTAGTATTGGAATCGGAAAACAGGTGTCTATAGAGCTAGGTATGAGTGATCAAGAGCCGAGGACTCTTAGTAAGAGGGTAGTAGCCTCTATGACTCGGGTAGAATGCTCACATAGATCGGGTGCCCGAGGTAGTTGTGGTAGAGCACCGGCTCTGGCCAATGCGAGTGTAAGAGTACCGTTGTAGGTCGATACTAGGGTAGTAGCACCAAACAATCCTAGTTTCGATGTGATCGTTTAGGCGCTAGGGTTCCTTGGGAAATTGTTGAGCTGGCAAGCTCAGGATCCAAGCCACCGCTGTTGCCGTCCCCACTACCACCGTCTCTTGTCATTGTTGTTGTTGCCATAATCCAAGGCCCAAACCGGAATTGTGATCGGGGAGCAAGCTACCACGCCTCGAGTCAAGGTTCAGTTCGGGCAGAGATGGAAACCGGTTTGGAAATGAGCCTGAACGACCGGAAAAAAAAAAAAATGTATTTTATTCTCGCCCATCAGAAAGATGGGATAGACAAGTCGCATTGAATCAGATGTCATGTGTTGCAGAAGACAACATGAATCGGCCCCATGCCATTTTAGGATAGGTATATATTCTCACTGTGACCTACGGGGTCACTTGGCAAGAAGTTGTTTCAGAAGGTCGATGGGATCACAATAGCAGTTGCCATCACCACTTATGGGATTGCAAGTGCCATTGCCGGGTCAATGGGATAGATCAGCAGGAGTGCGCCGTAAAGCACACCATAAGGTTTTTGGAATAGGCCTCTGGTACTAGTAATAGTGCATGCTGTCATTTGACCGGAGATAAATGACTCATCAGATGAGTGCCAAATTGTGGAAAGAAGCATGGATAAATCCAGTGTCCAGGTATGGCTAGAGCGTGTTGTGAGTGTGACTAGCACGATCATCGGGTGAAGGACTGTCGCAAGAAAAAGTCCAAGGGAGCACGAGATACCACTATCGCAGGTAGGACACTACTAGGATGGTGAAAGGGACAAGAATAGAACCGACCCCCTGCACCAATCGTAGGAAGAATGTTCTTAGGGAGATTTTATCGAGTAGTGCAACGAGTTTTGGTTAAGTTCAAGGAACTTCATTTTGTTGAAATAAAGCGGAAGAAAGGGGAATCTCTAGTTATAGTTATACTCAACTAGTTGCTGAGGTATAACTTTGACATCACAGATGAACAGAGTTGAGTCAATGAGCCTCTTGTAGTGGTGAATTGTTGATGTGAAATGATCCAGTCTAATCTGTTAGCATGTGGAAATGTCAAGTTTATTGGGAGTCGAGAAAGACTCGATTTCATTAATCTCGTCGCTGGACGGCAACTTATTTGTTAGATGGAAGTTGCCAAAGTTACTTGGCGATTGTCATAGATAAGACATATTGGAGAACTAAAGATTGAGGACATCTGAGTAGTCTAAGAACTTCTAGATGTTTTGTCACAAGGATTGTTAGGCCGTCGTTAGAGAAAAGAGATAGAAATTGCAATCGAGCTAGCACCGAGACAAAAGGAGACACTCACCAAGGCTTCTTCCCGGTGTCGTTGTCTCGAGTTAAAGGAACTAATGGTACAGATCACGAGAATTATTGGATAAGAAATTTATACATACCAATGCATCACCTTAGGGAACACCGGTTTCGTTTGTGAAGAAAGATGGTTCATTGTAATTATGCATCAACCATCAACTCAATCAAGTGATGACCAAGGACAAGCATTCATGGCTGAAGATTAACGAATTGTGTGACCAGTTAAAAGAGTGTCGATATTTTCAAAGGTTGACTTGAGAACATGGCATCATCAGGTTGAGGATCGAAAGAAGTACATATTGAATTTAGTGTTTAGTGCTCGAGATGGTCTTTACGAGAGTATTGTAAAACCGTTTGGCCTGGTGAACACTCCAGCTGTTGTTATGGATTTGATGAGTCGAGTATTTGCGGAATACCTAGATCAATTCATGATCATGTTCATCAATGATATTTTGATATGTTTGAGGAGTGCTGAGGAGCACGAGAGTCATCTGAGAATGGTCACTAGATTTCAAGCGAAGGAATCTCTGTGAACCCGACCAAGATTGAAACAGTTGTTAATGGACCAAGACCGACAACAATATCAGAGATCAGAAGCCATATGAATTGGAAGGATTTTTAGCATCAGTGTCATTGTTGACTCAACTCCTGAAGAAAGAAGAAAAGTTCATGGGGATAGACAAGTGTGTATGTAGTTTCCAAGAGCTTAATTAGAAGCTGACTACCACACTTGTGCTGACCATTCCATCCGGTCTTGGAAGATACGAGATCTGCAGTGACGTGTCATTCAGAGGACCGAGTTGCGTGCTGATGCAAAATGGTAGAGTTGTTGCATATATGTCCCCTCAGTTGAGACCTCATAAACTGAATTACTCGACGCATTACTTAGAACTCGCAGCAATAATTTTCGTACTAAAGATTTAGAGATGTTAGTTGTGTGGAGAAAGATTCTGGATCGTCACTGACCAACAAAGTCTCCAGTATTTATTTTCTCAGAAGGAATTAAATGTGAGATTGAGCTGTGAACTAGAACTTTTGAAGGATTGAGATGGTGAAATCTGATATCACCTTGGAAGAATGAAAGAAGTCACTGAGGCATTGAGTCAAGAGTCTTCAATTGTGCATAGGCTGATTAAAGTATAGACCTTACTTGAAAAGGGTTCGAAATTCAGTTTTCAAATTTGAGGTATGCCACATTTTGAATTTTATGGCGCCCTCAAAATTGAACCGGATATGCAAGTTGGAATCGGACGCTTCGCTTGACAGATCGATGTTTTGAAGATCCTACAAAAGGATACTGATAAGAAAAATACTGACTTTCAGGTTTCTGGGGATGAAACACTCAAGTTTCGAAAGTGATTGGGTGTACCTGACGATGTAGCACTCAGGTAAGAGACATTGTCGAAATTCACCGTAATAGTTTCAAAATTTCGACTGGCAGTACAAAGTCGATCGGAATCGACGTCGCCTCGATTGGTAAACCGATGTGAAGGTAAATATTGCCGATAGGTTGCAAGTGCCGATGTGTTAATAAGTGGAAGTTCGAATACAAACCAGGATGACTTTTACAATTACTCGGAGTTCCCGAGTGGGAATAGAGGTATATTGAGATGGAACTCGTGACGAACTTGTCAAAAGAATTAGAGAGGTAATGTTTCCAATTGGGATAGTGGTCAACAGATGGATGAAGCCGACTCACTTTATTGTTGTATGAAGGGATTTTGATTTGAATAGACATGAAGAAGTGTACGTGAGTCAAGATAGTTTGTCTTCATGGAGTGCCAAGAATCTAATCTATGTCAAATCAAGACCCGAGGATTCCCGCCAGTATAACAGTTAGGTGATTCCTCTTGAGACAGGACAGAGCAAAGTGTGCAGAACGTCAGTTTATTGAGATGAGGTCAGAGAATGAAAGATTACAGGTTCAGAGTCAGTTCAGCAGTCAGTGATTGTAGTTGTCATGATCAGAATCAAATTAAGGACCACTCAAAGCCGTCAAAAAAGTTGTATCGTCGAGCATCGAAAGCCCTTAGAGTTCCAAATTGGTGAGTACATTTTTCTGAAGGTGTCACCAATGAGGGATACATTACACTTCGGCAAGGAGGGAAAACTGAAATCGAAGTACGTAGGTCCCTTTGAGATTCTAGAGAAATAATCGGGATCCTAGCGTATCGTCTTGCATTATCGCAGAAGTAGGCGAGGGTGCATGACGTCTTTCATGTGTCGAGGTTGAGGATGTATGAGCCCCGACCCGACCCACGTGCTAAATCTTGAAGAATTGGATGTGGACGATAGGGTGTCGTACGTGAAAACCCAGTTCGGCTGGTGGTTCGAAAGAGCGTTCTGTGTACCAAGATAGTCTCCTTGGTCAACAACACCATGGGACCAATAAAGCAACGTGGGAAAGTGAGACTCAATGAAACGACGACACCCTCACCTTTTGATCGAGGATTGGTAAATGTTTAAATTTTAATGACGAAATTTTTATAAGAGGGGAAGAGTTGTGACCACCCGAATTTCAAGTTCTGATTTCGATCGGATAAGTTTGGCATTTCATCAACGCGATTATAGTGCTTTTCTCTGAGATGACAACTCATGAGATAACTGACCTATCAGATGAAGCCATTAAGGGATTTAATTACAAAAGACTTGAGAATTTGACTAGGAATCGATTACTCGACCGTGCTAGTTTGCAAGGGTCATTACGGCACAATTAAAAATCGATCAGAAACCGGAGATAGGTTGATTCGACTGAGATATGTTATCAAAGTGTGGGTGATTCCACTTGATTGCAAAATTATCGTCAATTGGCACTAAACCGATTTTTTTGTCATTTTGGGTACCTTGTGTCCGTATTTGAAACCTTGAGATTTTCACGACCATCGAGAGTCACCAATGTGTCGAGAGGTATGTGTGGTTCAAGAAAATCGACCACGGGTTGATTGCACCAAAATTCCTAAAAGCTACCCGGTAGAGCTAGGTCACGTTGAAACCGTATCTGATTGAAATTAACCATGAATTTGAATTGATTTCAGAAATTGAAGGTCATGTCGTGTCATGAGTCAATTTAGAAACGTCGACTCGTCTTTCAAGGAATTTTCGGCGAGTTCGGGATTTTTACGGAAAATTGATACATACGTTTCGAAAACGAACGGAAATTCGGATTGACCAATTTGAATGGATTTTTGGCATCTGTTATGAGTGAATAGGTGAACGTGGGCTTTTTCTGCATCAAATCGAACCTTAATCGAGAAGTTTGTTCAAAAATCGGATTCGGAGAAAAATGAAATAGAATTCGGATTCAAGGGAAATTCATGGGATAGAGGGACCGTCTCATCTTGGTCTTCAATGGGACTTCAAATTGTGAAATTGGTGAAAAATTGGCCTTAGGATGACCAATTGATAAAGTGTTTTGAAGTTGATCAAGATTATAATTTTGGTTTTAATCTATTTTTCCCTTTTTCCTTTGGTCCTACGCCCCTTCACATATACCCGCCCATGGCCGCACGTTTCTCTCTCTCTCTCAGTTCATTGCCCCACCGACAGCCCTTCTACAAAGTCTCAATTTCATTTTTTCTCCTTTGACTTTTGGTCTATTCTTATCCTCTACCTTCGCATGTTTCTTTTATTCTCTCACTCTCTCTCTTCGCTAGCTTGACGACCCCTTTTCCCCTTGTATTCTTCTATTTTGCTTGCAATTTTCCTTTCCCATTTGTTCTCTGCCCCACCGACGCCACAGCTTCACGTGCTACTCCTCTTGGGTCAACGGCAGCACATATTCTGGACCAAGTTCACTGCCCCAATCGGGCCCTTCTCCGCTGCATCGAAGCTGCCCTCTCATCCGCCTACGTTGGCTCGCCTTCGAAGCAAGTTCAGCAGCCCGTTCCAGTAAGTTCAACGGCCTGTTTTAGCATGTCCAGCAGCCGTAGCTCGGCCCAGTTCACGGCCGTTTCAGTCACGGCCGCACCGCCACCCACGGTAGTCGATTCTAGCCCAAGCTGTGCCCGAAACAGCCGCCATTGCAGCTCATTCAGCCCTTGATCAGTGGCCAAAAACAGCAAGGGTTTGTGGGCATCATGGCCCGTTTTTGAGCTCGTCCTAGCCCCGCTTGGTGGTCCCACTTTGGAGGTTTTCATTCCTCGCCACGACCCCATCATTTTGATCCGAGTGGATCATTAATCAGGTGAGTTTAACTCATTAATCCTTGCTTAGTAGGTTAACGACGCTTAAGGGCTGATTAGATTAAGTTAAGCATGGTTTAGGTGGATAGTTAAATTAGATTAGTAAATTTAATTATTTGCCGATGCATGTTAGATGGTTAGTTAGTGCAATTAGGGTCTAGACAAGCTCTAGTATTTATCTAAAGTAACTCGGAAATTTTCCGGGTCCGTTTCAGCGTTCAATTAGGCTTTTTCGGGCCTAAGTTAATTTATTGGTATTTATTTAATATTTTATGTAATTATTTATTTATTTATTTATTTTTCGAAAATTATACCGGGATGGTCGATGATCGGAATTTTATGCTGATTACGTGGTGTGGTTCGTTTATTTATTTGAGCTCTAATTTGTGCTAAATCCGTTTAATTGTGATTTTAGGATTTTATTTTTAAATTAATTAATTTTGGTAATTAATTAGAAAATTACCAAGCGTCGGTCTACAGCGCTAAAAATCTAATTTTGGACTGTTGAAAGTAGTGGGAAGATAAAAAGTGAAATTATTGTATTTTTGGCTAAGATCGACCGGTACCCATACACGATATTTTTATCGAGTATAATAAAAAATGATGAATTTGTTGTATGGTAGGAGCGGTATACTATAATGGCCAGGGGGCCCTTGTTGGGATTGTAGGATTCCCAAAAACCGAATTCGACACTAAATTGAACCCCTAAACTTGTGCGGAAGACGAGCCCGGGAAAACCACATGCATCACCGATCCTAAGGCACATCACAGAATCGAACGTACCTTGTTAGCCACAGTTAAACACCAATGCCGATATGAGGAAGAGAATTTAGCCCCCGTTCGATCCGATGACGCCGATGACACCAATTTGCCTTGAAGGGAAGATGGGTGTCGCCTTTTTGCTTATTGTTCTTTCTTTTTGGAGCGTCTCAAGGGAGAGAGGGAGGAGGAACGTACGTTCTATGAAAAGGTGCGTTCCTCCCTCTTTATTTCCCTTTATATACTTCCCCAAAAGAAACGTGTCCCTTCATCACATCCCTCTATCCATGGGCCCTAATCTTGTGGGCTGGGCTTTTAGGCCCAACATGGGCGGACGGGCCAACTTAGGCCCATCACATTAATAAAACCATCATATCCCACTCGCACATGGTGGGCCGAACAGAATTATCTTTAACCTCTCTTCAACATTCATACTAGTGAATAATCCGTGCGACCAGCATATTTTGAGAGCTCGTTGCTATACATCTGTTAGGAATATGTAGCAGCTCATAATGGGCATCACACTCTGAGTAGATTTAGTATGCGTCTTGGATCGATCAATCACATTTATATCTCTCTTGATCTCTTTTAAACAATGATATATATATTGTATTCACAATTATGATTATCCCAAAGACAGTCATAATTGGTCGACCGGTGAATACAAAACTACAATGTGATTCTCCAAATTCGATCTTCCTCTTTCCTTCAAACTCTCAATTTCAGTTCAGCTTGCTTTTCTAGAAATGTCCCATTAGATCGAATCAACTCATGATCATTGGCAACATCCTAAGATAGCAAACACTAAATAGAAATCTTGAGAATAAGTAAAAGTCATGAGGGCACTAAAAATGAGGAATTCTTTTCCTCAAGAGTCTCACACGGCATAAAAGTTGAGATCAAACTTTTGCCATTCTTATTGGTCGTCTCATGCATATGTAGTATGAAATACGTATTACGGTATTAACTCCTTTCCCATGGAGCGTATGTCTTCACCTTCAATACCGTACAGATGATAGTTCGGACATACCCAATGTCTAACTTGAGTTCACGTATCTATTCATTCACATAATTCATCGAACTCACATCTCAAGCATCTTAGGCGAGATAAAGTAAAATATGTTGGGTATTTTACTTTCGGACATATTACATATTATGTCCTCATCTTAACACTTAGTTAAGGCGACATATATATTTTAAGTTTGAGCTCTCGATTATCACCTAGATAATAAGCTTAAAAAAATGTCTCATCTCTATTTATCACATAATAAATAGAGGCGATTACCCGTGTGAGTGGGCTAATCTTATATCTGTCCAACATACTTTCTAAACTTAAAGTAATGCACTGAGCATTAAGATGCATAAAGATCAAACAAAGATTCATAGGCATTAATAATGAAAAACACAAGTTCATAAATGTGAACAACTCAGGAAATTATAATATCCAAGTACATCAGACTCTACGCAATCCTAGAGATTTTACATGACCACAAAACACATCTCTAGGTATTGGCTTTGTCATAGGATCTGCTACCATTCTATGCATAGATATGTACTGCAAGTTCACATCCTTTCGTGCAATCATGTCTTTGACAAAGTTATACTTGGTATCTATATGTTTTGTCTTGCCATGATATTTTGAATCTTTGGTGTACGCTATAGCTGCTTGGCTATCACAGCTTAACCAATAATTGATTTGCAGCTTTCTCAATAACACTTAAATGATCCAAAAATCTCTTAAGCCAAACTCCTTCTTGTACCGCTGCGATAATGCCACGAACTCGCTTTCATCGTGGACAAGGCTATACACGTTTGCTTCTTACTGCTCCATGATATGGCGCCATTGTTCAGTAAGAAAGCAAATCCAGAGGTAGATTTCCTTTTATCTAAATCTCCTCCCCAATCAGCATCTGAATAGCCTTCAAGTCGCAGATCCTTTCCTTGATAATTCAGCTTGTAATCGCAGTTCCCTTCGATACCTCGGTATTCTCTTAACGGCTTTCCAATGTGTTTGACCTGGATTGGATTGGTATCTACTCACCATTCCAACTGCAAAACATATGTCAAGTCTTGTACACATCATAGCGTACATCAAGCTCCCAACAGCACTAGCATAAGGAACATGTTTCATTTGTTCCTTCTCTTGTGGAGTCCTTGGACACAGTCTATGGCTCAATCCTTCACCTTTTGCAATAGGAGTGTCTATGGGTTTACAATCTTGCATACGAAATCGTTCAAGAACCTTATTTATATATGTTTCTTGCGAAAGAGATAACGATCTCTTCGAACAATCTCTTGAAATCTTAACTCAAGAATGTATGCAGTCTCACCCATATCTTTCATCTCAAAGTTGGAAGATAACCAACTCTTCACATTATTTACAAACTCTATATTGCTTCCGGCAATTAGTATGTCATCAACATATAATGATATGATCACAAATTGATCTTTGGATCTTTTGATATATACACAATGATCTCTATCTATCATTGTAAAATCATATGCCATTATAACATTATGAAAACGTATATACCATTGTCTCGATGACTGCTTAAGGCCGTATATCGATCTCAAAAGTCGACATACCTTTCCTTCTTGGCCTTCTTTAATGAAACCAGCAAGTTGTTCCATATATATTTCTTCCTCTAATTCTCCATTGAGGAAAGCAGTCTTTACATCCATTTGATGTAACTAGATCCATATTAGTCACTATTGCCAGAATAATGCAAATCGAGGTAAATCTCACTACAGGAGAAAATGTTTCTTTATAATCAATTCATTCATGTTGATTTTACCCCATTCACCACAATGCGAGCCTTATGCATTTCTATCGAACCATCAGCTTTTCGCTTTATTTTGAGAACCCACCTTGCTCCCAATAGCTTTGCGTCCTTTTGGAAAATCAACCAGCTCCCAAACTTGGTTTGACTTCATTGACTCAATCTCCTCTTCCATTGCATGAATCCATTTTTCCTTACTAGGGCAATTTAGAGCATCATTAATATTTCTTGGCTCATCCTTATCTTGCGGAGCAATCATAAAAGTTTCCCCTTCAATGTCAAAACGTCGACGGGGAATACTTTTGCGACTTGTTCGCCGTATGGGAGATTGTACACTTTGCATATCATTCCCCATTATGCTCCCACTAGGATTAGATAATGATGTCGTCTCATCATGTAGTTGTAATTGAAAATGAGTTGAATTCAATTCATCACTTCTCATATTACTCCCACTTGGATGAACTCCACTAATATCATTATCTTGATCCAAGGTTTCAAATAGGAGTAATCTTCACCTATTTCGCCCTTCTTAGGAAATTCATCCTCTAAGAATGTGACATCCCGTGATTCAAATTCAGTTATACTCCCACTTTCCTGCTCACCTATGAACACATACCCTTTCGAGTGTTCGGAGTATCTTATGAAAATACTCTTCTTTCCTCTGAGACTCAATTTCCCAAACTTGTGAGAGGCTCATGAGTATAGGCAGCACAACCACATGGCTTAAGAAAACTTAAGTCGGGTTTTCTACTTATCCATAACTCATATGGAGTGGAAGTAACTGATTTGGAAGGCACTCGGTTAAGTATATAGGCAGCGAGCTTAACAACGCATCACTCCAAAAAGTGATTGGTAAGTTAGCATGCGCCATCATGGACCTAACCATTTCCAGTAGGGTTCTCGTTTCTTCTCTCCGCAACACCATTTTGTTGAGGAGTATATGGAATAGACAACTGTCTTTCTATTCCTTTTTCATCACA
This sequence comes from Eucalyptus microcorys, assembly GCA_014182515.1. Taxonomy (NCBI): domain Eukaryota; kingdom Viridiplantae; phylum Streptophyta; class Magnoliopsida; order Myrtales; family Myrtaceae; genus Eucalyptus; species Eucalyptus microcorys. The sequence continues at coordinate 10,693,735 of CM024563.1, forward strand.
TAATTTTCTGAACTCATCGGATAAATATTCTCGACCTCGATCGGATCGCAATACTTTTATTTTCTTGTCTAATTGATTTTCTACCAAGTTCATAAACCTTTTGAAACAACTCAATGCTTCAGATTTATGAGAAATCAAATAGACATATCCGAATCGAGTATAATCATCTATAAAAGTGATGAAATAAACAGCCCCATGCCTTCCTCTCACATTCATTGGACCACAGACGTCATAATGGATTAAATGGAGAGGAAATTCAGCTCTTTTACCTTTTCCAAATGGTTTCCTTGTCGTTTTCCCCACTAGGCAATGCTCACATATGGGCAAATCGACTTTTTCAATATTGCCCAACAAGCCCTCTTTGGCTAATCTATTCATATGTTGTTGGCTAATATGACCAAGTTTAGCATGCCACACATTCACATCATTATCATATGAATTAGGAGACATGAAAAGGGAATAACAAACATTTGCATTAACATAGTCAATATCTAATGCAATGAAAACAAAGTGCGTCCACCACGCATGTTCGGTTGCCGAGTGCCAATTCCTTTTACTTGACTTTGGAGTTGTTTCCCACATAGATCCACTTAGTTCCGGTTGGTACTCGTCGGAATTCCACGAAGGATTCTCTATCCTTCGCTACATGGTCTATTGCTCCTGAATCTACAGTCCACAAATGATTAGACTCAGTTAAGAATACAGAACTTGACATATAAGCAAAGTTCTCAAAAGTACAAGGGGTGTGTACTTTCTTTGGCTCGCGACAATCGCGGGCATAGTGACCCTTCTGGTCACAGTTGTAACACTTCACCCTTGTCAGCTTCTTCATTCGAGGACGCTTTCCTCTTTCATGTTGGTCAACCTTTGGTTTCTTCCCGAAGAAGTTGCTCCCTTGCCTTTCCTTTTATTGAACCGGTTAGGACGTTTGTACTTGGAGCTCGAAGCTCCATGTGAGCTGAAACCAGCATGATAAATTTCAGTTTCCGACTTAGCCGCCAAGAGCCGATCCTCTTCCAGCTCAAGATGACGCACTGCATCCTCAAAGGTTTTGATATTCTCATTATGGGTCGGTGCACCTTCATATGCTCCCAACTCTAAGGCAATGAACGAATCACTTTGCTTGCACTTGCTGTTCATCGGTTAGGACATAGCCAGCATCTTTCAGCTCATTAATCATGTTTGACATCTTTCTAAGATGTTGCTTCATGGTCGACCATGAGGCTTCTTATAAGAATCAAACCTAATGGTGAGTCCTCGATCCTGTCATCGAAGTATGACCAAATCTTGCTGCCAATGCTTCCCACATTTCCTTGGCATTCTCAAAACGCCTAAACTCTCGCATGACGTCATTTTCCATGCTACTCAGCAACGTAATGCGAGCAAGAGAGTTCTTTCTTTTCTAGGCAGCAAATGCATCCTTATTTCTCTTGTGTTGTGCAAGTGTTCCCATCTTCGAGGCTCTTCCATGGTTAGGTTAAGAGCTTCTAGTGCCTCTTGCTCTTCCAAAGACATATTGGATTTTCATATGCCAGATTTCATAGTTATCGCCATTGAGCTTTTCACCTTTGTTCAGCTCGACAACTATGCTCTTTGTGGTGAAGCCATTGATATGAAGACATCGACATATATGCACGAATAATTAATGCCTATCATTTATGCATCCACTTTGTATCGACTCATCATATTAATGAACAATTTCAAGTAAGGTTTTAGAATTAAAAGGTCACTATGTTTCCAATCATCCTCCAAAATCCTAACTTAAAACTATCATTAATATAATTGTCTATGCAAAATAAATTCTATGAAGCTACAAAAACTTCTATGAACTACCCACAGCAGTCAACAATAACATAAAGCAAATAATATTTGACATCTAATAGAATAATAATACTTTCACATAATACAACCTTACATATCGTTGCTACATCAACAACAACCAGGTATTAAAACATTTACATAAGGTATCCATAAAATATAATAAAATAAAGACAACTCAAAATATCTAAACCCAAGTCAATATATGAACTGGGAAAGCTCCTTTTGTTCAATTTCATGATCTTTTCCCTTGTAACAATCCAGTAATAATCATCTATAAAATCCATCACAATTTTCCAATATGAAGCGGTTTTGTTGACATCCCATATGCGATTCAACACTCCTTGCCATTCAGGTGGAATAATGTTCATGAAAAATCGCACCATCTCGGATCATGGCATGGGACAACCATTCTATATGACCTTTTGAATTTTCCCGTTGACTTCAAGAACGTGATCAATTAAGTCGCCACTCTCCCATCGATGATCGATCAGCTCGCTATCAACTTAGAAAGCCTTTCCTTTTGTTCATCGGTGATTGCGCGAATAGGTGTGCGCAACTTAAGGGAAGACATTGTTCCTGCAACAGATGCAGAACAAAAAAGGGATTACATATAATCCACATAGACTTAATTGGAAAAAAGAAACACGTCCTTTTTTCTTTTTTTTTTGGTCAACGATCAACGGTCAACGTCGTCGGTCACTGTCAACGGGGTCGGGCCGCCGGGTCGGGTCGGGCCGGACGAGCTAGGTCGGACCGGTCGGGCCGATCGGACCGGTCGGGCAAACTGACCGGCACGTGCGGCACGCGTGGTCAGCTGACGTCATGATGACGTCAGCTGGCGTGTGCCTCGCACGCACCAGCAACGGCACACGCGCATGTGTGTCGCACGTGCGCACGTCGGCCGTGCGCACGCGTGCGATGCACGAAGACGCCGTTTCGTTCCGGCTGCGCGTGGGGGTGCGTCTCGCAGCCTTTGACGGCATTCCGCCACTCGTCGTGCTCGTCCCGACAAGACCTTCCATCCAACGTCATCAGAAATGGATTTCAACTTACAGAAGATGAACAATGCTCTGGTGTCGGGATTTTTCCGCCCCGATCGGTGTCGAGCGATTAATTTCACGAAAAATCAATAAGAAATCATCCATAGACATGAAAGGGGTCGGGAAAAACATGGAAAAGGATCGGGAAACAAGAACTACGGCTCTGATACCAATGTTGGGATTGTAGGATTCCCAAAAATCGGATTTGACACTAAATTGAACCCCTAAACTTGTGTGGAAGACGAGCCCAGGAAAAACACATGCATCACCGATCCTAAGGCACATCACAGAATCGAACGTACCTTATTAGCCACATATTAAACACCAATGCCGATATGAGGAAGAGAATTTAGCCCCGTTCGATCCGATGATGCCAATTCGCCTTGAAGGGAAGATGGGTGTCGCCTTTTTGCTTATTGTTCTTTCTTTTTGGAGCGTCTCAAGGGAGAGAGGGAGGAGGAACGTACGTTCTATGAAAAGGTGCGTTCCTCCCTCTTTATTTTCCCTTTATATACGTCCCCTCCAAAAAGAAACTTGTCCCTTCATCACATCCCTCTATACATGGGCCCTAATCTTGTGGGCCGGGCTTTTAGGCCCAACATGGGCAGACAGACCAACTTAGGCCCATCACGTTAATAAAACCATCAGCCCTAATTTATCAGCTTTGGGCGAGCAATTTATTATCAACTTTGGACGCGCATATAAATAGTATACCATATTATCAGCTTTGGGTGAACAATTTATTATCAGCTTTGGGTAAGCATATATAATATACTATATTGGTCTAGGGGCCTAAATTATCAGCTTTGGACAAGCATATCTATATATATATATACATATATATATATATATATATATATGTATATATGTATATATATATATGTATATATATATATGTATATATATGTATATATATATATATATATGTATATATATGTATATATATCGTATACTATATTATCAGCTTTGGGCGAGCTATACTATCTAGATTTTCAACTTTGGGCGAGCGGTCCTGTATTGATAGGACATTATAGATAATATTGAATGTACCGATTAGGGAAAGGTTGTGGTGACATGTAATCGACTGAGTTGATTGATCGATGGTTCAATCTAGTTGAATAATTGTTGAATTTCATTATTTGACAGGAAGGAACTGAGGCCAAGGTAAGTTTTTTGACCCGTGTTGTGCTTAGGCTGCCCTTAGGGCGTATTGGCTTCCTAATCGGGTCTTAGGGGATAGAACTCGCCGAGACATTGTCTCATTAGTTATTGTATAACTATTTTCAGGTCCTTAGATGGTGTTGGTGAAGGATCGGAAGCCCTGAAGTCTGAGAAGATGGAATCAAAGAATTGGCAAACGTGTCGACTAACAGTCCCTTTTTTGTTAAGCCGATACTTTTGTAAACAGCCTAGTTTGTAAATAAACCCGCTTGTCTACAAAATTTTTATTTTGGTTGTGGAAAATTGGTCCTACTTTCCTATCACAATGTTTTATTGTCTAGGGATTATTTATATGCTTCCGCATGCGTACTAAAATAAATGGGTCGGCGATACGTCCTAGGACATTACTATTTAATCAACCAAAGTGAGGGATGGGTGCGCGCTCGAGAATTGGGGCGTGACAGGTTTAACCAACTAGAGAGAGAGAGAGAGAGAGAGAGAGAGCCATTGTATTATGTTAAATTGAAGTCTAGCATGTATCACATGATCTTGCTTTCTTAAAGCAAAATTCGGTTTCTTTTTTTTAGAGTGGAGAATAAGCCAACTGGTATGGAATATTTTCTAAACAATGGATCTGAATTGTCTATAATTTTAGAATTTTGAGGACGATTCAACCTACTTATTATGAGTGAGCTCACAAATTAGTATTATGCCTTTCCTCCCATATTACTTGAAGCGAATTAGTATCATGCGTCGGTGTATATACTAATTATAATGATTCCAGAGAATTCACAATTGTGCACCATCAGAAGCCCGTACACAAACTATTTGAAATTTGAACTTAGACTGTGTAATGAATTTGAAGCTATACACCTATCGTCGCAAGAATTCTATAGCTAGCCATCTCGTGCCAACATATGTCTCCCCGGCAGCTCCTCGTGCATCATGGGGCCAAAATTGCATCAAAGGATCGTCACTTTGTCAAAGTTATTGAAACCTAAATTATTGTGGATATAACCAACAATGGCATCTTATTGTATGTTATGTATCCACAAGTCATCAAAGAAAGTTAGGTTTGTCTGTTTGGTAAGGTGAACAAAATCACATGCTCTGGGTCAAAAGAAATGGTCCCCTATTTTAATTGACATCCAAAAAAGTCTTGATTTGAAGAAAAAGGAGAACAATATAACTCGATGACATAATGTGTGTCAAAACATATGCTCTCCGGTCTAACTCAAACTTCTTGGCGTATTAGAAAGACCAAGACTTTGTTGGGACTCATCAACCTTTTTGTGTGAAAAATTAAGCAAAAGGAAAAAGTGATCATGGGAAAGAAACTTTAATCAATTCTAAGAAGATCAAGACTTTGCAGGATGCAAATTGGCTTTATTGCTTCACTTTTCACATTCCTCTTCTTCCATCCTTATGTGAATGTCTCCTTTTACATTACTAGTAGAATTCCACACGTTACATGTCTTGCTTAAGATTAACAATACTAGAAATAAGTATAAGAAGGAAGCCAAGAAGGGACTCGAAAAGATCTCTCCAATGATCATGGGTTTACCAATCATTGAGAGAACAACAAGGGTTCTAGGTTCCAAGTTCCAGAACATATAGGGTAGGTTCTAGGTTCTAAAAAATGATAAACCTACTCTAACAAAAACCATTGAGTCCTAAAATATTAAACAAAGACAAAGACCAAGGCTTTTAAAAAAAATGATAATAAGTGCACAGGAAGTCCGAGAACTTATCATGAAAGTACAATTGAATAAAATTTTGAAAAGATACAATTGAGTCCTAAAACTTGTAACAAAAGTATAATTCGGTCCTAAAACTTTCAAAATGTGCAATTAATTCATAAAATTTGTCTTGAAAGTGCAATTAAATCTTAAAACTTTCAAAAATTGCAATCAACAAAGAACTTAATTAGACTAATTTTGCATGTTTTAGGACTAAATTGCATTTTTTGAAAGTTTTAAGACTTAATTGTACTTCATAACAAGCTTTAAGACTTAAGTGTGCTTTTTGAAAGTTTTAAAACTCAATTACATTTTTGTGATAAGTTTTAGAATTTATAATGCACTTATCCCCTTTTTTTGCATTCGTACATTCTTAGTAACCTTCTAATTTCAATGTCTTTGTTTAATGTGTTATTGGTGAATATGCAATCAATGTAGGCTTTTATGCGGTAGTTATAGTGCTAAAGATTCGCAACCAAACAAGCAACAATGATCTACTGAAGGGTGTTGAGGTAGTAGTTGATGATCAAGAACCACTTGATATGAGGATTGTGGTCCTTTGCACGATTTTCCTATTCATAAGTGTGATGCCTGCAGTATATCTAGTACATTGTATTGTTAGTTGGTGATGACTAACCCTTTTTCTTGTCTAGCAATGAATAAAGCTGACCATAATTAATACGATTGACAAATAAGCATCTATGTACAACTTGCACGGACTTAAATAAATTTTGATAATCCACCTAACAATGGCATCTTACTTTCTATTATAGATCCGCAAGTCATCAAAGACAACTAACTTTGACTGTTCGATAAGAAGAACAGAAACATGTGCTTTGGGCCAAACAAGAAAAAGAGTTGGGTACACCAACGAATCCATGAATCAACTTGCGTAATTTTTACTTTGGAAATAGTACACGATTCACAAATCATCAACTAATCCATCAAGCAAGTTGCTTTGGGCTAGCTTTTTTCGTTCAAAGGACCATGATTTTCCCATCAAGTGATTCACTATCATCAACAACTACTTCAACAACCTTCAGCAAATAATTGCCGCCCACTTTGTTGCAAATTTCTAGCACTATAGCTGCCATGTAAAAGCTTATACTTAAAAATATAAAAATAAATAAATAAATAAAACAACAACAACAACAACAAAACATTGTAAGTTATAAATTTTTTATGAAGACATGCATGCCCTCTAAGTTGGTCATGTGAAGAAAGGGCAAAGTACCAAAAAAGTCCTAAACTTATGACATTTGTATCAATTCAATCGTAAACCTTTTATTTAGGCCAATTTAGTATTAAATCTTTTTATATTGGTACGATTCAGTCCTTCCTGGCCAATTTTGGCTAACTGGCTATGACATGGTTATTTGCGGGCTGGCGAATGTTGATGTGGCAATTTTAAAATATTTTTCGATTTTTTCCTTTTCCTTTTCTTTTTCCTCTTCTTCCTCTCGGACTTCTTCTCCTGCATTGCCTAGCAAGCCTTCGACAGCTCGCTAGTGGTGTGGTGAGGGCTTCATGGCCCTCACCCAATGGTTGGCAAGCCACTAGAGGCTTGTTGGCCACTGTAGGAGAAGAAGGTCGAGAGGAAGAAGAGGAAAAAGAAAGGAAAAGGAAAAAAAATAATTCAAAAAAATTCAAAATTCAAAAAATTCAAAATTCAAAAAAATTATTTAAAAATTGCCACATTAGCGTTCGCCAATTGGCAAACATATATGTTAGCATTGATCAGCCAAAATTGGCCGAAGAACTTAATTAGTACCAATGTAAAAAGGTTTAGGACTAAATTGGTTTAACTAAAAGGTTTATGACTGAATTGGTATAAATGTCACAGGTTTATGACTTTTTTGATACTTTTTCCTGTGAAGAAATATCACCTATTATCCTATATTTTGGATGGCCACAAGAAAATGTCCTCTCTTTCAAACGATAGCCAAAAGTCTTGATCTGGAAAAAAAGGAGAACAGTTGATTTATCCAACTCAAGGACACAATGTGCATCAAAACATGGTCTCTTTGGTCTAAACTCAAATTGCTTGGCGTGATAGTATATTCATAAAGTACTTTTCATCAAGAAGACCAAAACTTTACTAGAAGGACACAAATTGTCTTTGTTGCTTCACTTTCTACACCCCTCCTCTTCCATCCCTATGTGAATGTGTCTTTTCCATTACTAGTAGAATTTCCATGTCTTGCTTAAAATTAACAATTCTAGAAATTAGTATAAGAAGAAAGCCAAGAAGGAACCAAGAAAGATCTCTCCAATGGTCATGGGACAATCAGTCACTGAAGAGAAAAACAAGGGTTGTGGTGAAGTTAAGTGATAATGTGCTAATGGATAGAGAAAAATATAAAGTTCAGGAAGACCAAGACTTTCACCTACCAAAAAGATTAAACAAAGTCCAAGACTTTTATGCACATCAGAGGTTAGAGAAATCAATATAAAATATTTTTTGTCCACAAGTGCTTGTTTCACAATATCTAAAGAATATTCCTAGAGACTTTGCTAGATATCATGTGCTTTTTTGTCCGGAAAGTGAAGCAAAAGTAGATAATTTCCACCAATTACATGTGAATCAAAAGTGAAGCACTTTAAGAAAAAGTGAAAATAAAATTTAAAAAAAAAAAAAAAAAACCTTTAGATAGACCTAGACTTTGCACAAAAAGTGATGATCGGAGAGAAACTTCAATCAATTCCATGAAGACCAACACCTTGCAAAAAAAGTGATGATGGGAGAGAAACTTGAATCATTGCGAGGAAGACCAAGACTTTGTAGGATGCAAATTGGCTCTGTTCCTTCAGTTTTCACATTTCTCATTCATTGCTAAGTGAATGTCTCTTTTTCTGTCACTAGTAAAATTTTCACATGTTACGTGTAAAATTAACAATACTATAATTTCGGTTAACTATTATCATGTTTAATCATATTGGGTTTTTCATTGATTAATATCTATTATACTTGTCTATTAGAATTATCTCTGGGTTTTCATTCATGTTTACGAGTTTAAGCTTGATAAAAGAAAAAAGGCAAGAAGAAAAGCGAGCAAGAAAAAAAAAAAAAGCAAAAAGCTTGATAGGAGACCAAAAAAAAAAAAATCCGGAATACGGTGACGTAGAGAGCGCCACCCATCCAATGGCCATCGGCATGCCGCTAGAGTCAGCACCTCTGTAGGATGGCTCATTCCAACCCTATCGCCACTTTCGTAGTTGGCACTACTATTTGGACTAACCATCACAACCAATTATCCTAAATTACCTATGACTGACTAAACTAACTTAATCTATAGATATATTCACAATGAAAAGAATGAATTCTAGGATTTACAATTTCTCATGTGCAACGTGAAAAGTTGGGTTCAACATGGAGTCACATCATTCAATAGTGGATGTGAGCTGGGCTCACATGCTTTGGGTTCATTGAAAAATTTTCTGCCATCCTGTGTCTAAGACTTTAACAAGAGTTTCTACCATAACGAAAGAGTTTCTTTTCTTTTCTTTTAAAAAAAAGGACTTAGGCTCAAGAGACCCAATTCAAATTTATTACGCCCATGAAGCTGCATCTTGGAATCCCGACAGACTAACTTCCTTCAGCTTAGTTATAATTGTTGTAGTTGGCTTATCAGAGAAAAGAGGAATAATTAAGAGGGAGAAAGAAGAATCAAGAAAGCTGGTAAAGGGAAGCGAACCGCGCGCTAGAGAGAAAGGACTCGGTTCAAGTTCGCAAGTGACATCTTAACACGTTGAATTATGTTGCACAAGAAGTGCTTGATAAGAATTCATTGACCAAAATTTTCTAGATTAAGCTGTAATTTCAATTTCATTCAGGTTTTAGGTTGCTAGGTTTATTATAGAGGTTGTTGAGCTATGAAATCATGTAGTAAATAAACTTTGGTGTGTCATGAAACTTTGGGACTTTATGGAAGTCAACTTAGATTCTAACTCGGTTGGGGTGAAATTTTGAAATTTATTGTGCACTGTCCGAACAATATTCAAACTATTGTGTTTGGCACTGGTTTTCGCCAGTTTATGGAACTCTTTTATAGAGAAGGTTAGTTCTCATTTTAAGCACGGTGAGTTAGTTTTCCAATGACTTTGGACCTACTTGAAACAAATGTCAGTAGAGCTCGTTTTTTTAAATTTTTCACATGAGCAGCCACAATACAACAGACAAAAGTAATTGTCTACTTTGGGCGAGCCTTTTGTTGGTGCATCAGAGTTATTTGTTACCAAATAAGCTTAGTTTAGTCGAGTCTTAGTTAAGGTACTTATCTACTTGATTTTGATATCCGTTTCTCACTTAATTGGTTGGATTTCTCGTTCTTTTATTTGAGGTAACTCTCGTAGTTTGGTTCGCATCTTCAGGTGAATGGTGCTTGTTTCTTCTATGATTTTTTAACAGGAAAAGTATTAAAATAGTTCTAAACCTTTTGTATTTGTATCAATTCAGTCATAAACTTTTCAATTAGACCAATTTAGTCCTAAACTTTTTCACATTGTCACAAATTTAGTCAATTCGGCTAATTTAAGCCAGAAATTGCTTATGTGGCCACCGGTGGTCAATTTTATAATTTTTTTATAATTTTTTTCAGATTTTTAAATTATTTTTTTTCTCTTTTTTTTTCTTTTTCTTTTTCTTTTCTCCTTACCCTTGGCCGGCGAGGTCGCCGGCCAGCCAACCATCACCGGCCATAGGCTGGTCGGGGTGAGGGGCCTTGCGCCCTTGCCAGCCACAAGCAAGGGCGTCAGCCCCACCCAGATCCAAGCGAGGGCCTCTGTGCCCTCGCTGGCCACAAGCGAGGTGCGGCAGCCCTCGCTCGTGGAGGGCGAGGGTGCGGTGGCCCTTGCCCAGATCCAGGCGAGGGCTCAATGCCCTCGCTCGTGGCCAGATCAAAAACTTCATGCGCAGACAAAGAAGGGGGCTGCTTGCAAACTGAAACAACATCTACAAATTGGTAACCTAACCAGGAACAGCACAGTCCACCGAACCAATTAAGGATGTTGGGCGAGTAGGGCGTTCGCGAAAAACCCAACTGGAGAAACCAAGGCAGCACCCGACCAAAAGCAAAGAAGAAATCAAATTATGGGCATCTTCCGGAGAAGAGGGTTTCAAAAGGACGACAAGTAAAAGAGAAGCCCAGTTATGGGTGGAGCTCAAATTGAGGCGGCGGCGGTCAAAACAGCCAACCCCGTGAACCCGCCGTCCCTCTTTCTAATTTTAAACACACAGACACACCAACAGAGAAAGAGAGAGAGGAGTCACGCATCCAGGGTTTACAGCCAGGAGCTTGCCAGTCGTCTCGGGCAAAGAATCTCAACCCACAGAATAAAACAGAAAAAGGGACGGCGACCTCGCCGGCCAAGGGTAAGGAAAAAAAGAAAAAAAAAGGAAAAATAATAATTTAAAAAATCTGAAAAAAATATAAAAATTATAAAATTTGTTCATGTGGTGCCACATAAGACCACTAGCGGCCACATCAGTAATTTTTGGCTTAAATTAGCCGGATAAACTGAATTGGTACCAATATAAAAATGTTTAGGACTAAGTTGATCCAATTAAAAAGTTTAGGACTAAATTGGTATAAATGTAAAAGGTTTAGGACTATTTTGATCGAGTCTTAGTTAAGGTACTTATCTACTTGATTTTGATATCTATTTCTCACTTAATTGATTGGATTTCCCGTTCTTTCATTTGAGGTAACTCTCATACTTTGGTTCGCATCTTCAGGTGAATGGTGCTTGTTTCTTCTATGATTTTTTAGCACGTGTCTTGATAATAACATAAATTAGATATTTGTAAGTTTTAGAAGATGTATTGCATATTGTTTAGAGCATATTTGTTGCATGAAACGAGATAAGACGATGACTATCCTTTTAGTAGTTGATATTGCATAGCAAAGTATCTCTTGAAATAGTTTGGAAGTTAATTATTTGTGAAATGATTTGAGAAATACTATCTGAAATGTGTCCTTCTCGATGGAGGAATTGTGAAAGGATAAATACGTCAATTTGTAAAACTGGCTTTTAAAATGAATTCTGAATTTATTTATTTTTTTACATTAGTTTTTTGTACAAATTTGTGCAAAGCAACCAAGTGTTTGTGCCCCTGTTATCCTAATATGTGGCCCAAATACTGTTGCTACTTTTGGGTGATCTTTGAGCGTGATCTATTAAAATTTGAGCACTTTTTGGACAATTTTGGGATGCATGTGGCAAGAGAGCATGTGGAACTGAGGCCCTTTCCAAATCTGGTAACCAACTTTACTTCAGTAGCTGCTGGATTGGCAAACTTTGTGACTCTGAAACCTTTCTAAAATTAAAATAAAGTTTCCTGCCACATGTATTTGAATCTTCCCTAATCCTGTCACATAAGAAGAAACTGAGACTTTCACTTGCAAGTTTAAATGCACTGATCACTGCAGTTCTGTTAAATTCACCTCTGGTAGGAAGATGGATCAATTGATACAAGTTCATGTTATGATTTTGGCTCTCTTTTTACGTCATTAATTTCTAACACAAGATGCTTTTACTCAATACCCAGCATTTCATATCACTTGCTCTATTACACATTCTGATCACAATGATCTGTATGGAGTGATTCAATAAACCATATAAAGGCATATCAATTTTTTGCACAATTTATTTCTGAATCTTTTAGCTTTGAATCCTACAAGTTTGCATTTTCAGGGCAGAGAGAGCTTTTTGTTGTGGATGGTGCCGGTACCGGGGACTCTTGGAAGAGAGAATGGGGAAATCCGAACCCGATGAATGTGGCTTTTCTTGAAGACAAATAGTCGTCACTTTGCTTCGAAACAGACACTTGAAGAAACCAGCTTCACAAGTATATATTAATCATTCTTAAGATAAATCTTTAGACGCAGAGAGAGAGAGAGAGAGAGAGAGAGATTGAACTTTCTATTGTATAAAATAGGTTGAAGTTGGGGTTTCTTGATATTCTAGGCTGCTTCTGCTGCTGCTGCCACTCTTAGTAGTCTCTTTTGTTTTCATTTTCCTTCTCTCGTTATTTTTTCTGTACAATTGATTACAATGAGGTATGATTTAAGAGATTGTTAATCTGGTGCCTTGTTTCCTTGCAAACTGGTGCTCATATTGATGATGTGGTGACTAATTCTTTCACATTATCTCCCACAAATTAGCTTATTGCTGATAATAATGTCACGCCCAGATTCTCGAGCGCGCGCCCATCCCTCAATGGTCGATTATAATTGCGACGTTCCCAGGACGCGTCGCCGACCACTTCTTTTTATTGCACATGCGACAACGAATTACTAATCCCCTGACATCAACAGCTTGGGATAAAAAAGCAGGAAACAGATTCACATACAAAACATGCTTTTATATACACATTGAGTCATATACAAAGGTCAACAACCACAAGCCTACAAAAGACCAGCTCTCAAAAGAAACTGTACTAGCCGACCTACACTTCGATCCCTTTAGCTCGGCTCCAGGTCCTCCACCCTACGATCCCGAAAAGAATTGAGCCCACGACGAGGTGAACTATAAATCTCAGCGAGTTCATGCTCTAAACACCGATTATGAGGGTAATACGCCAAGAGGTGTTCTAACCACACAATCATACCACTACAAAGACTTACCTCGTCTCAGATCCACCCTGCAGGTCAGCATAGTTCATATACACCATACATAAAATTGATGCACATAACAATTGAAACGCCTCACTCAACTCAATAAATCATAGGGGTTTCGATTATAAGGCCAAACCGTTATGACACGTCCCATACCAAGCCACATAGTTTTGTCTCATAATCAGGCCCCTCTAGGGTACGGCCTACTTGAAGTTCGGGCGGTCTCACCGGCGTAACTAGGTATCGTCTCTTCCCTATTGAGCATGGCTACATCTTTCAAAGACGGCTTTCTCGAAGGAGCATAGGTCCAAAATCTATTGCGACCCGAAACTTAATGAGTGGGTAACCCATATAGGGTAACTTCCATCCGAGTCAATTCGGGGACGGGTTCTCTTAACCAACACACGACCATTCAATCTCGGTTCGGACACTATGTATTGCACTCAAATGCCTCAATTAAAATAGTGATCCCGACCTATTTTCTTCGTATTAAAATACCCGGTGAAAGTAGTCGTGTGTGGGTACACGGTCAACTCGATCCGAATAAGTGATATCCTCCAATTTAAAAATCTCACTGTTTTATATAGTATATAAAACCATTTTCGGTGTTAAAATCCAACACCCAAGATTTTCTGAATAAATATTGAAATTCACTATTTTTGGAATAAATGACTAAAATTCCAATCAAAGCACTCAATTTGCACAAATTAACACCCAATTACATAAATTAACCACACCATTGCAATCGGCATGAAATTCTGTCACTTTGGCTATCCCGGTCTAATTTCCGGAAAATAATTAATAATTAAATAATCACCGAAATTAATTAAATAAATCAATTTAAACACCAAAAAGGCTAACTTACGCCGGAATTGCCCATTTAAATACCGAAACGGGCCTAGAAAATTACCAAACCAATCTAGATAAATAATACAATCTATCTAGATGCTAATTTAGCCATTGTAACCACCTAACATGCATAATTAACTAATTAAATCACTAATCTAATTTAACTAACTACATAATCCCTAATTAACTTAAACTAAACACCCCTTAAACATTATTAGCTTACTAAGTAGATTTTAGTGCATAAACTCACCAATTTAGCGCGAAAACCGGTTCACTGCGACAGCGGCGTGACAACGGCCAAAACTTAAGCTTGCGGCGGCACCAATGGAGCTCGGACCGGGCCAGAAAACGGCCCAACAAATCTCAGCCCAAGCTGAGGTTTGTTCTTGAGTTGGGCTGGACCGAAGTTGGGCTGAAGCGGGCTGGGCTTGTGGCAGAAGATGGGCTGGCTTCGGGGCTGAACTGAGCGGGCTTCGAATGGGCTGGAGCTTGCGGGCTTGCTGCAGGCGTGTGGGCTCGGCTGACAAAGCCACGTGAAGCTGGGCTGGGCTTGGGTTGAACGTGAGGAAGCAGGTAGGTTGGTGTCAATGCGGGGAGGCTTCGCTGGCGTCAATTCGGTGGCAGCGAGTTGGGCAATCCGAAGCAGCAGAAGAGGAGCTACGGGTGGGGCTTCGCTGGACAAGGGGGGCACGAAACGGTGAAGACTGAGCTGCCAAATTGCCACTGGACGAGCTGGTGTCTTCGAAGGAAACGAAAGAAAAGCAGGGGCGTTGAAGATGGCAGTCAATAAACCGGCTGAAGACAAAAGATGGTGGGGGGAAACGTTGACTGATGCTGCAGCGAGAGGGACGAGTGACAGCTTGAAGTTGCTGGAGTTGCTGGTGGAGGTGGTGACCGAACGAAGGAACCGGTGGAGTGTGGGCGTTGCTTCGGTGGAAGATGGGATGATGATGATGATGCTGAGTGACTTCGGTGGGGTGAATGGGCAGACGGAGAGAGAGAGATGCGAGGGAAAATGAAAGCGAAAACAGAACAGAGGGGGATCGGGGGAAAGAAATGCTCGAAGGAGGGAGATGAGACTGAAGCAGAAACAACGAGTGGATGGGGGAGCCGGCCAACGTGAGAAGGAAGCCAAGGAGGGGGGCCCAAAGTCAAACAAAATTATCTCTTCCATTAAAAGCTTGGTCTCCTATTACTTTCCCCACATTTTAATACCACAAATAATCAAATTGAAGTCAAATGTTGCACCCCCAAGCCTAGCTCCGAATTCTTCAAATTTGGACTTCAATCTCCTCATTAATTCTTCAATTGATGTCCAAATTTTGCTAAGGAGGAAGTCCATAAAATTTCTGCAAGTCCCCATCACCAAATAGCTTGGTTTAGAAGTCAAAAATCCTTTCGATTTAGCCAATCCAAATTTCCGTTATTTTCCGAATCATTCGAAACGATTTTCCGTAAAAATCCTGAACTCTCCAAAAATTCTTTGGAGGATGAGTCGACGTTCCTAATATAGATCGTGACATGACAGAACTTTCGATTTCTGAAATCATGTTCAAATTTGCGGTTAATTTCAATCTGGCGTGATTTTAGCATGACCTAACCTACCGGGTAGTTTTTAGGAATTTTTAATGCAATTGACCCGTGGTCGATTATTTTCAAGCCACATTGTGCATCTTCGACACATTGACGATTCTCGGTTGTCGTGAAAATCTCGAAATTTCAAATACGAGTATAGGGTACCCAAAACGACAGAAAAATCGATCTAGTGCCAATTGACGAGAATTTTGCAATTACGTGGAATCACCCACTCTTTGATCACATATCTTAGTCGAATCGACATATCTTTGATCTTTGATCGATTTTGACAGTGTAGAAATGACCCCTGCAAATTAGCACGGTCGAACAGTCGATTCTTGGTCGAATTCTTAAATCTATTGCGTTTAGATTCCTTAATTGTTTCCCCAAATAGTCTAGTTATCTCATGAGTGATCAGCTCAGAGAATAACACTATAAGCGCGTCGATAAAAAACCCGATTTATTCAATTGAAAACAAAATTGAAAAATTAGGATGTCACAAATAATCTTTGGGTATATAAGGATGGATTACATCTTTTGATGCAGATTCTTGCCATTGTTTTGTCAAGCCTGTTAGGCTGTGATCCTCTTGAGTCATGATCATACCCCACTATGACAAGTTTTTATCCCCTCCATTCAATTTAGTATTAGTCTAATGCACGTTGCACGATCTTGATGATAGCTCATTGATGCTAGAATGATTGTTTATTGAGAAAAATAATAATGGGACTAGCTTTGGGAATATTATTATACGGGTGGAATCTTGAGGGACCCTTCTTTTTAATTATATCAGGTAGTCACGTATTAAGAACGCCACCATTTGGTGACATATAATTTCAGTCCCACGTCAGATTGTGATGACATAGATTCTTCGAATTATTCATAGCCGACGATAAAATGTTATTCAGTTTCAAAAAAACTAGTTAAATCTGACCAAGTTGATTGTCATAGTGGAAATATCCTAAAAGCTCAATGATTAGTTTAACACTGGGGATAAAGTGACTGAGCCCTCGTTTGCATGTTTAAACAAAGTGAAAAAGAAAGTATGTTCTTTTGTAAGATTGGTGATTATCATTTTAGGAAAAAAAAAATGGGGAGTAAGGTATTCTAATGATTGTAGAATTAGGCAAATTTAGATCATTACATTCTTGCTTCTTTTTTTGTTTTTAATAATCCAAAACACGGTGTGGATATTCAACAGCCTAAAGATCCATTGGACATCTGGCAAACCCCTTGAATTGGTTTAATAAAGAAGTTTGACCTATGCATGTGACTCTTATCCAGGGCTATTAGAATGTAGTTGATGGGATTCGAATGAATATTATCTAATTTCTTGAGTTAGAAATTTCCCAATGCCCCAACTAATTGTACCAATCCTATGTAGATCATTACATTCACAAATGTGGCATCCTCTATAGGGGCACAAAATATCAACTCTAAATTTAAATAATCTCTCTTTGGATTAGTTCATGATTATATGCTGGAGGCAAGGCACGTGCTATGCACGTGTATGAAGCAAGATTGCTGTGTTTTAAAAAGTATTGATGGTTATTAAAGGAAGTGGATGAAGGGGCGTATGATGAGAAGAATATGCATTATAGTCCCTCAAATGACTTGCTACCTTTATTATTAGGTGATCTTGTTGGTATTTCAGTACCTTGAAGATAAGTTGTGTCGTTTCGGACTTTTGCACAGATTTATTTACCCAAAAGAAAAGTGAAAATATTGCTGTCCTACCCAATTGTTTTAAAGAAATATTTTACTTGAAAATACTTTATTCAGATCTAATTCTACCGTGCTTGCGGTCCACATATCGTACCATGCAACATTCTAATCAATAAAGACATTATTCCAAAGAATTTTGGGCAATTTGATGCGTGTTGTGAAAGTTTAAGGCGTGCTGACATGAAATAACTATTGGAATGTATATGTATATATTGAAACCAAAGTAACAGTCCCAGGCTTTCTAATTAATTTTCTAGATTTCGCTACTCGCCATTATCATTCATCCTACAATATGAATCATGCTGTCATTTGTATTGGAGACTCTTCAACTTGAAGAATAATATATGGCAAGAGAAGAGCATAAGAAAATAAATAAAAGAATCTGGAAAGGAATGATCAATTAGGCCTGAATAAATATTATCTTCCATGCATAAAAAACATCTATAAGAGTGATCAGACAAACAAAATTATATATATACCCATCTGGCAGTAACCAAAAATGAACAAACAAGACAAACTGGGATACTTCACTTTCCTACTCTCAGAAATTAGTGACCCTTTCTTTTGATGATTTCTTTTTTTCGCTTAATATATCTTATGATCAAATGACAAACGATAGCCGATGCAACTCTAAGTACGTCCAATATATCAGGAGACATCCTCTCTTCGTCCTTTTTTGCTTTATCTTTATAGCTAAGCCTCAATTTCTGTTTCGTCAGGTAACTTGACCCTGGTGAACAGCTCTTTTCTGATGACAAGAACTAAACTCATCTGATTCTACGAGAACTGAAGTATCTTCTCATAAATCTCAGAAATCCCCATGGAAAGGCACCACCTTACCATGAGGAACAACTGGAGCTCGTCCATCCTTATAGATATTAGATTTTCATCATGACTAACCTGCAAATCAAGGTAAAAAGAGGGCTATTAGCTGTGAAAACGATCCATTGTTGGTGAAATGGAAGTATTTTGGCAAGAAAATCAATCTCACCATCAGAATTCCTCCTTGGAACAAGACCAGACCTTGAATGAGCACCTTAAACCACATCCAAACCCTTCAGTTGGGGATAGCAAAAAACGCAGAGTCATGCTCTATCTATCCTTAGACAAGAAACTAACAATTTACAAAGATAACACTTTAGTAGGTCATCATAGCAGAACTTAAAAGTCCAAATTTATAAACAAAGAAATGTCCACATTAACTTTGTGCAAAGCCCAATACTACCTACAGGCATATGTCACGGGCCGATCGATCTAGCGTTCCCTTGCCCGTGCGGCCTTAGGATTTTCTTCCCAAGCAGCTTTTCTCATACTCAACTCACAAGGATCTTTAGAGAGAGAAACTCTAGAGAGAGAAGAAGCTCTGGTTTGTATTACTTGTGAATGAGATAATACAAATGAGGGGGAGGAGACCCCTTTATATATAAGTACAAGGCAAACCGTATCCGTAGATCTCTCCTCGATCTAACGGTGGAGATTAGATCTCCCCAACTACCAACTACTTGCATTTATTACATACGAATACATTTACCGTATCGCCCGCCCCCAAGAGTATTCTAGAAGACTCGAGAAAACCCTAGGACACGAGGATACAAGCCGAGGGTCGCTTGATCCATAGACGTGTCACGGCCAGCCCATAAAAACCTCTTGGATCGGCTTCTTTCGGGCCGTGACACATAGATATCTAAACTACTCGGTATTATAGACTACTGTAATACAAAAACACTAATCAGGCTTAGCATAAATGTTCTATTCCCAATATTTTTCCAGTTGGAACAATTAGATTGGTTTATGTTCCACTATAAGCTTAGATGTAAGATGGCAGAGGCTCTTTGTAGCTGTGTTCACTGATTGGTTCTACTGTATTTTCAATGTAAAGACCAGATTCTGATAAGTTCAATTGGTGTAAGAACAACAACAAGCATAACTAAAAAAGAAATCAAAGTCATAAAATGTAGAAAAATGACTAAAACTTACTAAATGAGGTTTCTTGAAATCATCTTGGCAAATGCAACTCTATTTTTCTGACCACCTATTTATATGGTCAAAGCATCATGTTATATGTGCAATGACATCCAAAAAGCCTCGAGAAAAGTACACAGTGAACCACAATTCATACTACAATTTAACTAACCTCCAATAGAGCTTCACAATATCATAAGAAAATTGTTTCGACAAAAAATTTACATATGCAACAATAGCAAAGAGAGAGGAGATGCACCAGACAAGATACGCAATAGCTGAAGCACAAGATTTCCAGTTACACCAAAGGAACCCAAGTGAGCTTGAAGCTTTTGCTTAGAAACTTTCTGAAGGAAGAATGCCACATAGAAAGGTATTTTCAAATAAAATGATATAATGTATGATGAAATCATATTTCGCGGTGGAGTAAAACACAAAAGCAAACCTAGAGGTCACTATTGACAATGCAAAACCAGAGGCAAGCAGCATATCATTACAATCTCGACCAAACAAGCATAAGTATATTGGCTAAAAATTTCTAACAAGCTGCAAGATAGTTCCTAAACCCCTAGAGATCAAGACCCAAAAGGAAGGTGGTTTATGGAATATCAATGATGTCATGAATTGGAGGTGTATTGAAAGCTAGGAGCCATAAGCTGCCCTAGAATTTTCTCCTAGATTGACTGCTTAATACTGCGAAGGATCATCATCAACAAAAAGAAGATTTTGACTCTTAACCATAAAAAAGAACCGCATCCTCCTTTCTTTTCAATCATGTCACACTTTCCACATAACCAATCATGTTTAAGTTATTGAAATGATTACTCTTATATGCGTCATACTTACTAGAAGAAAAATTAGAACATACCAAAGGCACCAAATAAAATTAGTAGCTTCTTTTTTTTTTTTTTTTTTTTAAATTGCAAAAAATGACACATAACATTGACAACATTAGTCCTACCTCTAAAGTGTTTGCAAGTGGTCCTTCAAAGAAATTTTGCCAATACAGATTACAATAATGAATGAGTTAGGGCACAAGAAAAAGATTGTTTTGAAGAGAACATACAACAAACGCTGAAAATACAGAGAACAATGATTGCGTAATGCCATAATTCATCGGGATTCTAATGCAAAGCATAGTGCATTTTCATTCACAATTTGTTTAGGCATCAAGCGAGTTCAAGATATGATATGTCATCCTACGCTTTATTGTCCGATGAACCGAGTCGATCCAACCCAATGAGAACACCCACTCAAATGTCGGTCGGCCTTTAGTGGCTAGTTTTGGAAATTCATGGGAAACATTTCCATTGGAAAAATATCAATTTGTATTACACATCGAATTGAGGAAGCAGAATTGAAATCAAAACCAAAAACTTACCTGAACCCTAGAAAACTTACCATACATGAAAGAATCAATTCACTGGATTTAAACATCATCAGTGAGGATGCTTGGGATCTCTTGGATGAGGGGCCAATAGTCGCCAGTGAGTTTTGAGCATCGATCTTTCAAAATCTCACACCCATCAATGCGCAATTCTCAGAGGGAGGGAGGGAGGGAGGGAGGGAGCCCATCCTCTGGCAAGTACCTCAACTTCAGGCAATCGTAAAGGTGTAAAAATGTGAGAGAGGAAAGATAGTTGCAAAGAAAGCTTGATAGTCTTCCCATGTTCCTCATTTTAAATATCCAAAGACAGGTTAGAGAGGAAGGAAACAGAAGACTCCATGCACCCGCATCCTCCAAAGGAAACCATACCTTCTCTCCTTCCCCTCCCATGCTCAAGTCAACTAACAGAAACTTGAGGGATGTGAGATGGGTAAGCCCCATTCTCTCACTATCTGCTTCAGATTCTCGCACGCTAAAACTGTAAGGTCCAGCAAATTGAGGCAAACCTCCTTTGGGGAAGCATTTGATATTTTGGCAATACATAATATATAGCATATGAAGGGATGTAAGATGATGCCACTGATTTGGTAGAGACTTTATCTTCGGACAGTTATAGAGAAAGGAATATGATAGGGTGATGGGAAAGGAAGGGAAATACTCTATCTCCAATGTCGGACAGTTACTTATTTTTAAAAGAGTGAAATGGGAGAGCATGTGAAGACACTATGGTAGGCTTCCCAAATTCAGACAGCTGTCAATAGTCATAGAACTCAGGCAATTCTAACGATCTCTTCTAGCGACTTCACTCCCTCGCAATGCCCCATAATAAGTGTCTTGAGAGCAGCAGGCATCGGGTTATTGCTAGTGAGGTCATTTGGAGTAATGGTTAATAATCCCATGAGTTTTGGACACTTCTCAATTAACATCTCTACGCTTGTGCATCTTGCTTGGAAGCTTTTCTAAACTCGCACAATCCCTCAATTCCATTTGTTTCGAGGTTGAAAGGTAGCTTTATCTCTCCTTCTTTTGCCACAAAAGACATGAATTTAGGACAACTTAGGATGGATAATTCCCGGTGGCAAGTAAGATTTCATGTTTCATTTCCATCTTGCCATAAGTAAGTTAGCTTGTCACAGCTTCTTATATGAAGCTCCTTTAGCTTGACCAAACAGCTCATAAACTCATTATTAAAGCAAGCAAGCTCTGCAAGATTTTGAACCCTTAAAGAAGTTAGGTTGACCAAGCACTTTAAGATCCCTTTGTTACAATCCTCAAGGTATAACTCGCGGAGAAATGGAAGACAAACCACACTGGTTGAACTATTCAAATGCGTGCACGAATGGATTTCAAGCTTTATGAGACGATCAAGTTGACAAGACAATGTCCTAACCAACTTCGGACAACTCCGGACAACAAGATGCTGAAGACAAGAGAATGGTACTTCTTCTTTTGGGCCCCCAGCATAACAAGACCAATCATTCCATGCCAACATCTCTTCAAACTTCATAAGTTAAGGATGAGAAAGGCCTTTTACCTCCGTAAAATTTAGAGCCTATCATTCTTACTACATGTAGATCATTAAGACATAATTTCTTAAGTAAAGATAGTTGTCCAAGTGGGGGTAGCGATATAACATTAGAACAGCCCCGTAAGCACAAAGACACTAGCTTACAGTAGGATGGACCATCTAACCATGACGGGAATATTGCACCACCATAATATGAGATAGTGAGATTTTCAAAATCAATGTGAAGCCACAAAGAGTGAAGCACGTGTGCTTCGTGCTTATCTTTCCATAGATTTCCAAAATCTTCACTCCAATGCAAGAACATGTTGCTAAGGCGTTGCTTTCCAAACAAATTAGCATCAATAGCATCTCTAGCTTCTTGCATTTTTTGCAATTATGATATAACTAATTCTCCTTGAAGATGGGACAAATTCTTCAACTCTTTTAACTGTAACCCTTTCTTAGTTCCTACATCAAACTTGGACAAGACAATAAGATTTTCAAATTGTCAATACCCAAAGGCATCTCATTTAGACTATGGTATCTCTAATGTCAAGAAACTATAAGCTCACCAATTTTGTGATACCTAGAGGCAACATAAAAAGCTTTTGATAACCTCTTAAGATCAAACCTTGTAATTTGCATAAGGCAACATTAAATTAGGTAGTCTTTTGATGCCTGTGTATGAGAAATTGAGATATCGAAGATGCTTTAAAACCAACACAATTTGGTACCTCTATGATGTCACAATGACATAATGGGACCACCCTCAAGTACTTTATACAACACCTTGTTGGAAATGTGGAACTTGCTGCCCCCACTAAATCCAATATGAAGTAGCATTAAACTTCTTAGTACCTTCATTCGGTGAGATGCTCTCAAGCATTTTGATGTAATAGACCACGACGAAATGAATGATGCATAACAAGCTTTCACAAGAGATGCATCATCTTCATTTTCTACTAGCTAAGACTCCCCTAAGCTAAAGCATGTCCCACTTGCAATTGACTTTGTTAGATCATTCAAAAAATCATGCATTGAAAACTTAGATGTAGTGACACTTGATTGTTGAAGAAATGATTTGGATACTAACTCATCGAAGTAATTCCATCCTAATCTCAAGTTATTCTCCTTTCTTTTTTGTCCATCTAAAAAGCCCTCCACTATCCACAAGGGTACCAGCTCATCCCTCTCAATTTCATAATCCTTGGGAAATACCGTACAATAAGCAAAACATCTCTTCAAATAAGAAGGAAGATGGACGTATCTCAAATTCAAAATTGGGAGAACCTCATCATTTTTTCCCGTCAAATTATCCCACATTCTATTATTTAAGATAGCTTCCTATTCATCGAGATCTCCTTTATTATGCAGGAGATCACCTAACACCTTCATTGCCAAAGGTGAACCTTTACATTTTTCAGCTATTTTCTTGCCTATCATTTCAAGATCAAGGTGCCTCTCAAAATTTGTTGCTCCAAGAGCATGAAAGGCTAATAAGCTTGTACAATTATCAATGGACAACTCCTTCAAAGGATGGGGTGAAGCTCATGTTAAGGAAACAACCGAACTATTGCGAGTTAGGATGATAATCTTGTTTCCTTAGCCCCTACTTCAAATGGCTTTAAGAGGGTAGTCCATTCCCTATACTTCTTATTCTAGACATCATCTAAAACCACAAGAGACTTCTTCCCTGATAGGCTGTCCTTCAACTTAACTCGAAGCCAGTTGAGATCCTTGTCCTTGCATGACAACTCAGTGATCGATCGCAAAATAGTCTTTGTTATGTTGAGAACATCACAAACGTCCAAAACACAAACCCATGCTCTTCTCTCGAAGTAGGTGCTCACATGGGCATCATTATACAGCTGTTGAGCCAAGGCCGTCTTTCCAACACTGCCCTCCCAACTATGGGGATTATTCTCAACATGGCATTAGAATTTTCAGCTTCACCAGTCAATAATTTGAGTATCTCTGCTTCTTCCTTCTCCATGCCAAAAAAAACGAGTCTCCGATAGACAAGTGCTGTGGGGCATTTTGTTGGTGAAGTCAGTTCTACCTATAGCATTCTCTGATAAGCTTAGATAAGCCTTCTTAATAACAATATCCTCCAACCTGCCACCTATCTTCTGAAACTTAGTTTTAGACACAAGCGAGCTCGAGTTTGAATTGGATCTGGAAGATTTATGTTGGCTAAAGAAATAGAACTTCACCTCACCTCCACTTGTGCTAGATTCTACCTCCGACTTGGCCTGAGTGACTTCGATGGCAAACTCATCAAGAAAGTCTTCCATGTCATAGGCCAGGTCCCTAACATCGTCCAACCATAGCTTCACTAGACCTTTACCACTCAAGTGTTTGTCCTCTACATCATCTAGCACTGCATTGATTGTGTCCAGCATCTTCCCCCATTTATTGAGCAAGTCGATGCTGATTCCAGAGAAGGGCAGTGCTCCTCCCCTTTGCACATAGTCTAGTCCCAAAGGAGCCGACTTCTCGAATAGGACCTAAAGGAAGGCACTCAAAAGGATCTCCCCAGTGGCCATGGGTGAATCCGTCAATTGCAGAGAACAACACAGGTTATGGTGAAGCAAAGTGACAATAAGCTAATGGAGAGAGGAAATGGGTGAATGAGTCATTGTATATAACAGTAGGGGTTATGGTGAAGCGAAGTGATGGCGAGCTAAACTTTCACCTCCCAAAAACACTAAACAAAGACCAAGACTTCCAAGGATACACATCAATGGCTAGGGAAATCAAGATAAACTACTTTTGCCCAAAAGTGCTCCTCTCTTAATGTTTAGAGATTATCCCCAAATATCTTCTTTGAGGACAAAGACTTTTTGTTACACGTCTACGAGTTATCAGAGGCAGCTAACTTTGTCCATTCAATAAGGAAAACAAAAGCACGCTCTTTGCACTACAAATCTACAAGTCAGGCACACCAACTAATCCATTAAGCAACTTGGTTTATTTTAATATGGAAACAGTAAATGAGTTAAAAAAATCACCAATGAATAACATATAGTCAATTGAATAATAACTCTCTAAGCATCACATTCAATCCCTATGTGGGAAGGAAACTTCAATGAAATCCAGGAAGACCAAGACTTTGCAGGTTGCCAATTGGGCTTGGTGCTTCCCTTTTCACAACCCTCCTCTAGCATCCCTATGTGAATATCTTCTGCTTCTTTTCTAGTGTTTGATGCTAGAAATTTAGTTGGTCCAGGAAAATAAATTCCACTGAGAGGAAAAGCCATGCCTCAAAATTGAGAATAATTTCGGATCATAAAATCAAAGATTGCTGCTTACCCCTCTCACTATCGTAGACCAATTTCATCATCATCCGTCTCCTCTCCTCTGCAAACACACGCAAATGCCACCTTCCTATTTGCACACCATCATCATCCACCGCCGCCATCGATCACCAAACAGACCCAAATCCCCAACCCCATTGAACCCTTCTCCTTCAAAACCATTCCCAACCGTAGTAACAAGCACCACCACAGACTCGATCACCACGACCGCCACCGCCACCGTTCACAGCCAGCAAAAATTCAGGAAAAAAGAAAAAGAAAGCTAGGGCGGGGAAAATTTCACCAATCGGATGGCCAAGTGATCAAGAAATGTGGGTCGAAGGTTCTTCCCGAGCTTCTCCGCCACCTAATCGTGCCGCCATTTGACTTTGTATACTGTGACTACCATGGCTGTGTTACGAATGAACGGTGTTATAGCTTTTCGTGGTGCCGGGTGGAGAAGAAGGGATACAAGAAAGTGGTAAAATAGGAGAATGTTGGACCAAAAATGTGAAGAAATATTTGGCCCAAACCACTTTCCCTGCCCATATTAGAGAATGATATATAATTTTCTATCCAAACAGCAAAAATAATTTTTTTTCATTTTCAAATTTCTACCAAACACCCAAAAAAATATCATTTACTTGAAAATTAATTCTAAGAAATCAGCTTAAAATACTAAATTTTCAATTAATCAAGCAGAGTGCTAGTTAGTTGATGATTGCTTTCTTCAAGTAATATCAATATTATACTTATTGGTGTCTCTATGAAAAATAAACTAAACACCACTTTATACCACTCAAAATAATAATTAGGCCCTAGAATTTTTTTAAATTCCCTATATTTCACCAATTGCAATCATTAATAAAAAAAATTCATATCCAATCACAACCATTTTGGACTCTTCAAGTTCCACCCGAAGTTTGCTAGCAAGATGGAAAATGGGAATAAATAAAGAATCTATGACGAGAAAATCAAATTGCCCCCGTTAAAAATTATATTGTCATGTAAATAAACAATTATAAGAGTAACTAGACAAACAAATTGTATTCATACTCACACAAAAGCAACCAAAAACCTATGAACAAGCCATATCAAGGTACTTCCTATTTCAAGTCTCATAAATGAGTGACCCTTTTGATCATTTTGTTTTTTTTCTTGAATGGCCCTTTTGATTATATTAATGTAGAATTATGGGAGACTATAGATCCCCAGTAATGGTGACTTAATGGTATAGCATGACGATTTCATAAATGCTGGGTCACAAAGATAACCCACTAACGAGGGTAGTGATGTGTATCTTATCTTGCCTGCAATGGGACCTCAAGTGATTTGGTGTGCTTCTTGTAACGGGACTTATCTATGCAAGATAATTCGGTTGCAAGTGGTATTAGATGACAACCTTCTCACAATTCTATATCAGAATATCTTATGACAGGCGTGAGCCTTTTTATGATAACTCAATAGAGCGATAAAGCACTAAAAAAAAAGGCACGGCAATAAAGCATGGTCACCGCGAATGCTACTCTCCACCCTTCCTTTACAACAAAGAAAAAGAAAATGCAGGACTGGGATCAATAAAACTGTTTGTCACGCCCCGATCCTCGGGCACGCGCCCATCCCTCACCTTGGTCGATTAATAGTAACGTCCCGACGCATCGCCGACCCTTTCTTTTTAATATGCATGCGGAAGCAAATAAAAATCCCTGCACAATAAAACAATGGGATATGAAAGTAGAACTCCAAATTTTCACACTTTAAAAGCAACCACACTTATACACATTTCAAATCATAGAGCAAATATATACAAGGCGAATTGTTAAATTTGGTTTTAAACCATCGTTTCATAAAACAACGTCTGCAAGAAGGAATCAACTTCCATCAAAATAATATTGTCCTATGTCTAACAGTTAGATAGGACTGTCAATTCTTCAGGCTTCACCTTCTACTATTCAGGCCTCTGGTTCTTCACCAACGCCATCTGAGGACCTGAAAATGGTTATTCAATAACCAGTGAGATTACGTCTCAACAAGTTCTACCCCCTAAGACCCGATTAGGAAGCCAATACACTCAAGAAATTGCCTAAGCACAACAAGAGTCGAGGATTTACCTTAGCCTCGCCCATCCCGCAAATCAATGTTATGTACATATGCCTTATATCACATCACTCAATCAATTCATAACATCAGATCAAATCATCGATCAATCGACCTAGTCGATTACATGTCATCTCGACCCTTTCTTGATCGACTCATCTCATTTACTCAAATTCAATGCTGAATTATGGCTCAGCGAGCACAGCCTACACGATCATCTCAAATACTCAACCCTAACGCTGAATTACGGCTCAGCGAGCACGGCCTACTAACTTTGGCGGTAATGCTGAATTACGGCTCAGCAGCACAGCTTACTAATTCTTCGGCGGTAAATGCTAAATTACGGCTCAGCAAGCATGGCTTACTAATTCTTCGGTGGTAAATGCTAAATTACGACTCAGCAGACACGACTTTCTAATTTTTCGACGGCAAATGCTGAATTACGGCTCAACAGGCACAACCTAGATTAGGTGGTAACCTACGGTCCAATGGACATAACCGTACTTCCGGTGATTTCTCGATCTAAACCACAATGTCATACAATTATTCACCCACGGCCAACAACATTACACTTCTCAAATAAATTTCTCAATTAACACAAAGTATCTTAGCCTAATTTCTTCAAAGTTAAGAGTTCCCGTTAAAAACGATCGCATGTAGGTACATGGACGGCCTTAACCAAAATATAACGATTTCACTTTTTGAACATTCCACTAATTTCAACAGCCCAAAACACATTTTTGGCGTTGTAAACCAACGCCCGGTAATTTTCCACTCAATTACCAAAATTTATCAATTTAGGAATAAAATCCTAAAATCATCTTTAAGTCAATTCAGCACAATTTAACGCTCAAATAAATAAACAGATCACATCATCACGATCAGCATAAAATTTCGGTCGTCGGCTATCCCAACCTAATTTCCGAAAAATAAAGAATTAATTAAATAATTACGGAAAATATTAAATAAATGCAATAAATCCAATTTAGGCCCGTAATGCCTAATTGGAAGTTGAGACGAGCCCGAAAAATTACCGAAACTCGTTCAATAAATAATATAGCATGTCTACTTGCTAAGTACACTAATCATTTGCCTAATATGCATAGGTAAATCCCTAATTTAATTATTCTAATCTAATCTATCCACATAATTATACTTAATTAAATTTAATTAACCCCTAAGTATTATTAACCAACTAATAAGGGATTAGTGAGTAAAACTCACTTGTTAAATTGCGAAGGCCAAATCATCGTGATGACGGCGCGACAAAGGGCCGAAATCCAAATTTTCTACGCGGCGTCGGTGGACACTCGTGTCGGGCCTACAAGCCTTGTAGGCCCACAGAAAAAGCTGGGTTTGGGCTGAACTTGGGCCGAACTTGGGCCGACTTGCTTCGCGAGCTTGGGCTTAGAACTGGGCTTGCTGAACCTGTGGGCTGAATTTTGAAAATGGGCTGAACCTTGGGCTTCGAATGGGCCCAATCCAAAACTCAAGTTGGGTTGAACAAATGTGAGCCGGGCTTACGACCCTTTGCCGGGCTTGATCAAGATGGGCTGAACAAATGCGAGCTAGGCTTGCGACACTTGCTGGGCTTGACTGAAGATGGGCTGAATTCTGCTTGGGCCGAGCTCGCGGGCTTCTTGGGCTGCTGACTTGAGAATTTCGTTGGGCTAAATTCCAACGCCAAAGGTGGGCTGCGATGGAACTAGAGGAGAATCGGTGGGCCGAACGAAGAAAAAACGAGTTGATTGGAGCTCTTGCGGTGGGTGGTCGGCAACCAATGGCTCCCGAGAGTCAAGGGGATCTTGTAGGTGGATGGAATGGCCAAAGGAATCGTCAGAACAGAAGAAAAATGAAGAAAATCGCAAAACAGTGCAGGCGAGTAGGGGACCGACGGATTGGCAACCGGCTTCTTGCGGCGGCCGTACGGGACAGCTGGCGACTCCGTTCGGGATGAGGTCAGGCTTGATGGAAGGGTCTGGATGTCCTCTTCACGGCGATGGGTGGGTCGTTCGCTGATTCATCCGGGAAGTCGATTTTTTACTCGGATCTTTGGCAAAAGGTCAGCTGGAGCTGAAACTGGCAGAAGTGAAAATAAAGAAGGAAAATGGTCCGACGGCTTGCTAGTTGCTATGGTGGTTGAATGGCAGCAAGAGAGGGGGAGGAAGAAGCTTTGGACAGCAGCTTGTGGGTGAGAGAGAGAGTGAGAAAATAGAGATAAGGGAAGAGATAAGAGAGAGGGTGGGCCACCATGGCCATTTTTTTCCACCAAATTGTCCTCTTAAGGCTTGTCCATCAAGCCAACATCCCATGGCTGCAAATGAGCTACCAAAACACCATTTTACTACTCTTGAAATGGTCCATTTGGCTAGGCATTGGGGGGCACACGAATTTCCAAATAATTGGCTTCAATTGGACTTAGTTCGTTGCTTAACTCAATCCCATATGCCCTTTAATAATTCAATCAACCCCTCATTGCTTCCATTGATATTTTTCCTCACCTATACATCTATCATGCTTTCCAATTTTGCCATCAAAAACAATCATCGGCTTTTTCTGCACAAAAATGATCCCGCGACGACTTTTTCCCAAAAAGTTTCGGATGTTAGAAAAATCTTCTGAGACTAAGTCGACACTCCTAGAATTTATTGCGACATGATAGAAACTTCAATTTCTGAAATCGGACTTGAATTCACAATTAATTTCACTTGGCGCATTTTTAGCGTGACTTAGACTACCGGATAACTTTCAAAAAATTTTTAGTGCAAATGACCCGTGATCAATTTTCTTCGAACCACTATGAACCCACTCAACTCATTGGCGACTCTCGGTTGTCGTGAAAAATCTCAAGGATTCAAATGCGGACACAGGGTACCAAAACAATAAGAAAATCAGTATAGTGCCGGTCGACGAGAATTTTCTAATTTAGTGGTGTCACCCACGATTAGCCACACATCTCAATCAAACCGACCTATCTCTGATCTCTAATCGATTTATATCTGTGCCGTAATGATCTTGGCAGATGAGCATAGTCGAATAGCCGATTTTTGGTCGAATTCTCAAGTCTATTTGTCTTAAAATTCTTAATGACTTCCCCAAATAGTCTAGTTATCTCGAGAGTGATTTGCTCTGAAAATAGCCATATAGGCGTGTCAATGAAATGCTCAATTTATTCAGTAGAAAACAAAACTGAAAATCTGGGATATCACACCGTTGGTATGAGATTATGTGGGAATTTAAACAGAAGAAAGATGGGCTATGAACTTTTAGAAAGAAGTCATATTTATATGAATTATAGTCTTCAGGCTTAATTCGAATTTAGCTATTAGATTCGCCAACTCAAGAACCCCTCTCTTTGCATCTTTAAAGTAGCTACTGTTTAGAAAAAGAAAAAAAAAAGCCGTTGATATTAGAGGTAAGAGAGATTCTTAGATTGGCTTTGAATGTAGACTTTGATAATCAACATCATCATATAGATTAATCTTAATTAGAGCACGTTATCGCCAAATGTCAACGTTGGACCTTCAAAAGAGCTAGTTTGTGGAAATTAATGTGGAGCATGGCCATGGAAAAACATGAACTTTTTTGCATTGAGATGTGGAAGAAAAATTGAAGTCTAAATTGTTACTTGATGTAAATAATCAAATAGCGGAGAGAAATTTTCTCATGGGATCCGAACTGAATCAATTTCAATGAGTGTGATTTCTTGGATGAGATACCAATAATCTCCGGTTAGTCAAGTATTGATATTTTGGAATCTTACTCAATATGGAATACTTAATGGGGGAGGTAGGGGAGCCATCCTCTTGCAATTACTTCTCAACTTATGGACCCCATTCTTAATCTATCATGTAGGTATCAATTTTAAGTTTTTGAAATCTGAAACTTATGTTACAAACATTTTGAACATGCTTAAAATCTATCGGTTTCATGAGTTTCAAGCTACCCTATACTACTTTGCTGAAAATGGATGGTAAAATGGATTTTCAATTAAGCAATCTAAAATATCTAAAAAGAAAGCTGAAAGTTTTGTTTTATTCTAAGTAATTTCACCACTACCGACCAAAAAAAAAAAGTAATTTCACCAATGATTTTGAGCATCTACAAAGAATATATATATATATATATATATATATATATATATATATATATCCTTTTATGTCTGTGGGCTGGTGGGACATAGAAATTAAACTAGGATCAGTAAAAGATAAATTATACTCTCTCTTTTTTTTTAAATTTTTTGACTGGATTAGGATCAGTAAAAGATAAATTATACTCTCTTTTTTTTAAATTTTTGACTGGATTTGCATGGATTCAAAATCATAAATGCTAAGATTATATCTCGAATTTGTCATAAAAAAAAATCCAATCCAAGTAAACTTTCTGATACAAGTGGATTTTATAAAAGGGAAATACTTTTAATGTACAAAGTGGGTCTTCTTCATGAAAATTATGAAAAATATCCAAGACTAGCTTTTCGTACAATCAATTAAGTATTACATTCCTAAGGAATTACAAAGTGTACTGAAGCAAATTAATTTTGTGGTAAGATCTGTGCATAATATCACAAGAAGAGGAGGAGGACAGTTCGCTCCAATTCCAACCAACCGAAACCCCACGAAACTGGGAGACAACAAAATAAAATAAAAACAGAAGCCATACAGAATTTTCGAAGAAATTAAAGTTGAAACCTTTTATCTCTATTTTAATGGCAATCCTTACAACCCTCTCCTTCTCCGAACTGCCCTCCCCGAAGATCCCACCTTTCTCCACCATCTCCCGCTGCCCTGCTCTCCTCATCTCGTCCCGCATTCGCAGGAACTCGTCCAACCTCGTCGCCCGGCACCGGAGACGAGCTCGCCGGAAGAACCCGCCGGAGCAGCCGCGGCCGTCGCCGGGTAACGATATGTCCACCGCCGTCCAGATGCCGGCGGCCCCTCGCCGGTGGGACGAGGATCACGACCGGTTGCTGAATTCTATGGGTAAATTTCCTAGCGTCGATTTTTTGTAACCCAATGATCGTTTTCACCGATTTACCCCAATCGTGGACGCATTTGTTTTATCCTTGAGGAATTTATGGTGTTTGATTGAGCGTAGGTGGAAGATGATGCTTGAATTTCGGATGTTTGTTTGGTAACCAATTATGGGTTTTTCTTATTTGGGTTTATGTTGGTCTGAAGGACTTGTGAGTCTGCTTGACGTGACGGTGGCGATGAAGTTATTGTGGGTTTAACTGGTTAAGTGGTGATGGGTATAATTCAATTCATGCTGCGGTAGATTGGTCCTCTTGGCCAATCATCTTTGCTCGTGCTCATCTCTGATTTAAGTTGAGCTGATCTGTCACCTCTCCGGTCTAGTTGAAGTTGCACAAGTAGAGATGAAAGTGTACTTTGAGCATTGTAAAATACCGTTCGAGTGAAGTGAAACCTGCTGAAATATCGATTTTATGGGCAAATATGTGCTGCTTCTTGGTTGTGTGGAGAATGCAAACACATCATCTCAACTGCTCAATCTTTTTGAACATGAAAATGTGTCGGCCTGTGAAGTGATGGAGTTTCACAACTTACGTTGGAAGTGGACTCTGGAAGTGGACTCCTCTGTGAAGGGTCACTGACCTGAAGTGGCTTTTTTCCTTGTTATTCATTTTGGCAGCTGTCGAATTCTAGTCGGGAACATAATTAGCTTGTTACAATCATTTCTCAAACATTATCAATAAAAGTGTGATGCTGCTTCCCTAGTGCCACTACTGCTCTGATGCTGTTTTTTCCTTATCTGTTTCCGTCGGTAATCCAGGGGCAGGAAATGGGGATACGTTGACAGCGAACGATGACAAAGAAACAAGCACTTCCAGTAAAAATGTTCTTCACAAGAAAAAAGGCTATACAAGTTCTATAAAGTTTTTTGGGGTCGACTTGTCCCCAGACAATATTGCCGTTGCGATGGTTTATTTTGTTCAAGGTGTCTTGGGGCTTGCAAGACTCGCTGTCAGTTTTTATTTGAAAGATGATTTGCATCTAGATCCTGCAGAGGTATGTCATTGTTCTTTCAGGATTCTTAACGAAAAATTAGATTTCCTTTGAGAACATTCAATTCGTATGTTCCAGCAGTGTGAAGAGAGAAAGTTGTGAGTTTCCTCTGATAGTCTATACCTCTGTGCTTTCCTTAAGACTTAGGAAGATTTTCTTGTCTGTTATGGGCTCTGTTAGTCTTGACTTGGCCAAATCATTAGCAAATATATAATTCCGGTTTATGCTTCTTAATAGCAAGGAACACCTTTTTAAGCAGCTAATCAGTTTCCATTTGTTCTGATACTCATGAGGACTAATACTCTGTTTGCGGTTGACTAGACAGCTGTGATATCTGGTTTTTCTGCATTGCCATGGCTCGTAAAACCTCTATATGGGTTTATTAGGTACATTTTCTCTTTTAATCTTGTTTTAATGGACCACATTTGTTTCTCATAAGAATTGCATCTATTTTTAATTCTAGGAAAATTGTTCACAAACTGGATTGTTGTTGCAGTGACTCTGTCCCACTTTTTGGTTACCGAAGAAGATCGTACTTGGTTTTATCAGGGCTTCTCGGAGCACTTTCATGGAGTTTAATGGCCACCTTTGTTGATAGCAAATATGGTGCAGCATTTTGCATACTGCTTGGATCTCTCTCTGTTGCCTTCTCTGATGTTGTATGTATCCACCCTTAATTCCATACTTCCACAGATATGATGTTTTTTGGCCTCCAAAAATAACTTTCTGTGTAGATGCCTATGATTTTCTATGACGGCTGAAAATGACAAATTAGCAAAAGAAATGGTTTAATGCCAGACGTAGGACTCTGGAAACTGGTTATCTCTAGATATTGGCGGTTGAAATTCATACGATTTTATGAGAATCTAGTGATTGGTTGCAGGATGCCTTAATATTTTTTCCTTTTTCTGAGCATGAAAGGGCTACACTGCTAATCCAAGAATCTCTTTTCTTAGCTACTTGCACAAAGGGAAATTACACTGCATTGAGATTAGACAACGCATATTGCTAGCATGTACTTAACCTCTTTTTCATGCGAAACTATAGTGGAGTTGAGTTGTAATGGAATGAGCAAGTATGCTGGGCTTAAATTGAACCTGCTTGTTCGTAAAAAAGGTCATGTCTTGACCAGCTTTCTTATAGCATAATCTGTCAGATTTGTTTCCACTTTCTTGTCACTCTTACTATTTGGGTTTTCCACCTGAATGTTCACAATCGAATCTATCTTAAGGAGATACTTAGCTTTAAGTTGAATATTTGCCAGTGTTGTTTCCTCTGGATACATACAAATCATGCCAAATATTGAAGTATGCTGTAGGTTGTGGATTCCATGGTTGTGGAGAGGGCCCGTGGTGAATCACAAAGCATGGCTGGATCCCTTCAGTCCTTATGCTGGGGATCCTCAGCTTTTGGTGGAATTGTGAGCTCTTACTTTAGTGGGTCCCTTGTGGACACGTATGGAGTAAGGTACTCATTGTGAATTTTTCATTTGTTGGCAAACTAATATTGATCTTTGTTCTGGTTGCACTTCAAGCAACCTTTGCAACTTCTAAAAACTGAATTTTCCTATGTCAATCTCATGTCCCAGGTTTGTATTTGGTCTTACAGCCCTGCTTCCTCTGATAACATCTGCAGTAGCTGTTCTTGTTAAAGAGCAGCCAGTGGTTGGTTCAGTAAGAGGACTGAAACAGAATCTTCCTCTTGCCGACGCTGGCTTTCTGGAAAAGTCAAAAGAGGATATTATAAAGCTTTGGGGTGCGGTGAAGCAACCCAATGTACTTCTCCCAACATTATTCATCTTTCTTTGGCAGGCTACACCACAATCAGATTCTGCTATGTTTTACTTCACGTAAGTTCAGAAGTGATTGGTCTTTTTGATTCCGACACTTCTTTCTAGACGAAGGAGGATTCTCATCTCCTTACATAATGGCAATTTTGATAACATTTTTGGGAATTCAGCACAAACAAACTTGGTTTCACTCCGGAGTTTCTTGGACGAGTCAAACTTGTCACTTCCGTTGCATCACTTCTTGGTGTCGGACTCTATAATGGATTTCTGAAAAAGGTTCCACTACGGAAGATCTTTGTTGTGACAACAGTATTCGGATCGGTGCTGGGAATGACACAGGCAGGTGTCATGCTTGTTTTTAGTTAAGATTAAGCTGCCCTGATTCCCAGGCTTGTTGCATCACTTGCTTTCTTTCTTTGTTAGGTTTTCCTTGTGACCGGCTTAAACCGTCAATTTGGTATAAGCGATGAATGGTTTGCAATTGGCGACTCCTTAATATTGACCGTTCTGGGCCAGGTAATTAGTTTCTAATATATTCAATTATGCTGGTGTATCTTAATCATGCACCATTTCTGCACGACCCAGTGCACTTAGCCCATAAATAATTGTGTGCTAGGTCAGTCAGACTAGAAATACAGGTGTCAACCACATATGATGTCCTTGGTGCTGGTCTATTGCTCTAAAATGGGGACTATGATATAGGCTAATTAGTATAATGTTTTATATGAAGGTCCATGGACATGAACATAAGAAATTATCATGATGCTGGTCAGAGAATTTGCAGTTTTGGGATATTCTCTTTTCAGTGAAAAATGGAATTCATTCATTAGTTTTTCAAATTTTTATTATGAAAGTTGTTGAATTATAGGGCCAAATACGTTTATTGAGATTTCTAGGGCCAATATGTAGCATTCTAACATATCTCTCAAATCCATATTATGTCATTTCGATATTGGAAGTGCCTCCAATAGAAGACTTGGGTCGTAAGATCACTTATTTGTACATATTTGTGCAGGGCAACCAGATTTTTGTGACTAAAATGTCCTAATATGGGGCACAAATACTGTTGCCTCTTGTATCTTGTGCTGCTTCTGAGCTTTGTTTCTTTGTTAGATTATTGTACAACCTTCTAGTATGAATCTTCCAATGTGAGACTTCCATGTGACAGCATCAGCTGTCATGCTACAATCGAAGGAATATGTGTTAATTTAATTGCTTTCACACCAGTGGATTATTCTCATCCTCTGGTGCTGACTGCTGACTTAACGAACTAGTGATTTATCCTACTGTGTCACTAGATAAGAGTACACACTTTAAATATGGAAAACAGGAAAAGGAATTACTATTAGGTGGAATTTTTTTTTTTTTTTTTTTTTTTTTGGGGGGAGGAGGGGATGACAAGTGTATTAGTAGATAAAATGATTTCTTTCGCTAACTCTACTAAAAGGGGATCCTATTACAGGTATAGCTACTTGAATAGATGTATCAAGGGAAAAATTGGTGATCCTTTTGCGAACGGATGCTCCCATTGCACTCTTAGTCTCTGTGCTAGCGGCTAGGGAACATGTTGTTTGAGTTATTTCAGGAATAATTTTAAATTGTTGTATAAGGAAGATTGCTCAAATTAAAAGAGATTTCTCATATAACATGATTATAATGTTTACATTTTAAATTACTATTTTGTCCTTTGTTTGATAATACGTAATCAGTGTTTGTTTTCTTAGAATGCATGGGTATATTGTGGAATTTTTAGGAAAAAGTTTGAGGTTTAAGGTTCCTTTCGGGTTTGCTTTAATATATAGAGATTGGAGAGATTAATTAACCCCTTATTTTTGCATTGTAGGCTTCTTTCATGCCTGTCCTTGTCCTGGCGGCAAGACTATGTCCAGAGGGAATGGAAGCTACATTGTTTGCTACTCTCATGTCCATATCCAATGCGGGGAGCGTGTTAGGTGGGCTTATTGGTGCTGGACTGACACAGCTCTTTGGTATCACCAAGGACAGGTTTGACAATTTGGCCTTTTTGATAGTGCTGTGCAATCTCAGCTCGTTGTTGCCCTTGCCTCTCCTCGGCCTCCTTCCGCAGGATGATTTTGACACGTCCTTGAGCGAGGATGAAGATATTGAGATGAAGTCCAACTGAGTGGTTTGTGCCAATAAGTTTTTAGTTTGGGCACAGCCCCTCTTAGATTATTCACCTTACTGTAGAATATGCAGAGAGAGAGAGAGAGAGAGAGAGAGAGAGAGGATCACAAGTATCCGCAGTCAAGGGCAAGTTGGCTGGAACTACAGCTACCACTCATTCCAATCTGTAGTTGTGAAGCCACTCTTCCTCCAAATGCAGCTGACTTTTTCAAAATCTGGGTCTAACTGTAGTAAGTGGATTGCAAGGTTCTATTAGGCCCAAACTCTCTTATATTCAACGTCTCAGCAGCAGGTGCTTGAAGTAAAATACTGGGCGAGTTCACCTCATGCAGTAAGAAAGCATGACACTTTTCACTACAGAATTGTGTGCGCTAAATTGATGCAGCTTTCAGATTTTCAACTTGCAAAATATGCCGTTCACAGTGCTTATTCTTCTATAATAGGAAAGTTTCAGATTTTGGAACAATTAGGTTCGCAATCAATTTGTTGAATTGCAGTGTGATATTCTCTCATTGCATATGCTTTGAACTGCTGAGTCCTCAAATGTATGCTTAACAGATAGAACAGGTAAAATATCAGTCATTTTTCTTAGGAATAGAGAGAACGTGGAAACCATTGGTAGCTGGGGAAATAGTGGGAACAGAAGCTTTTGGCTCCTGGAAAATCATGGTTTAGACTTCAAACAGAGCCATACTTCTCCATGAAATAACGTTGCCAGCCAAGTTGAGCTGTCCGAGAGTGGTAAAAATCTCTCTTGATTTCAGTCACATGAGATTCAGAGCCAAGAGTCAATTTGAATATAAAAGGAGGCATCGGTTTTTCCTTTTCCATTTCCAATTTTCCTAATAACCCTCGTCATTTATCACTACCTACGGTTGATTCTCTAAGGATGTAGAGAACTTCGTCGAATTTCTCGGACATATGACCATTATAATTGCTTCAAATGTCTTATGGAGTCGATGAGAAAATCTTGGATTTACCACAAACTTATTGCTTAAGCTAGTGAGGAAGTAGGAAGGGAGTCTACTCAATTTGAATACTTTTTTACCTTCATACAACAGCGAAAGCATAACAGTGCATAGCAGAGCTGGAGAAATTTGTTCTCTTCAGTGAGACGTAGGATCTCTGTAAACATAGGCCCAACTAATCAACAACAACATCACGAGTCAAAAATGGGATTCGATACTGGAAACTATCTACCTGGGAGCTCACCGTGAATTGCATAAACTCGCTGTCAAGCTGGAAATAGTGATCCGATGTTGTTCCCTTGAGATGGGCAATGGGAAGAACCCCGGTCCATTCTTGTCTCTATCGACTGAAGTTGCACGGACGTGTCGTATAACCTAGTGCCGAAGTTGGACCTCATGCGTATGTAATCCAAGCGAGCTACCTATTCATCATCTTCTCAACCTCAATCTGAGAAACACATGAAGGACGAGGTTGTGGTCTTAACGATCCAAGGAAACCTGAAGTCAAAAAGAAATGGGTTGACATTTTCCCTCGAGGAGTTTAATGTCTCCTCAATCACACAATCAACGACTTTTGCAGAGCTTATAATTGCTACCAGTCGTTATGGAAAGAACTGATGG
Source organism: Eucalyptus microcorys (assembly GCA_014182515.1). Classification (NCBI taxonomy): domain Eukaryota; kingdom Viridiplantae; phylum Streptophyta; class Magnoliopsida; order Myrtales; family Myrtaceae; genus Eucalyptus; species Eucalyptus microcorys. The sequence continues at coordinate 10,733,059 of CM024563.1, forward strand.
GGAGATAAAGGGAAGAATCTCACGTAAATCAAGCCCAAAAATTACTTCTATTATTACTGATTATAGAGAGGAATAACGGGAGATGGAGCAGAGAACTTGAACGTATTATCTCATGGAAAATTCCTTTGAAAACTGATGTTTGAATCTTATAAAATTTTGATCGCATTTGCTTTAATTTAAGTTTTACATGAATATAAGTATGGATATAAATGTAGTTATAGAAATATTCGCGGTCTAAAGAAGTTCATGTGGCTGTGCATCATAATTTGTCACTAATGTCAATAATAATGTTGTTGTCAAACAGCTAAAATATATTATTCAATAGATAGACTGAGGAACTTCATCCTTCGGATCATGGTGGGTAATACCAAGTTACCAACAGCCAGAAGAAGAAATGGGCCCCAATTGAGAAGTTAAAAAATTAAGAATGGGTCTTCCTAATAAAAATACATAATTAGGTCTTCATTTATTTTGCGAAGAATAAATAATTTGAAAAATATTTTTTTAAAAATGATTGTTTGTATAATTTGAAGTAATCAACAATTTATGTTTAAATATTTTCGTGGCCAATGAAAATATTTTTTTATTTATATATTTTTGTAAACGATTTGAGTAATTATTTTTAAAAATGTGTTCTCTAAATTATTCTTTTTTTACGAAATAAACGATATTTTCAGTTCCTGTAAAAGCCCATTTCTGCAACATATTGGGGCCTTCATTTCGTTTTTTCTTCTAAGGCACCATGCAACTGGGTTCAGTCCGCATTTAGGAACGCTGCATGAGGGTGATATGAACATGTTGTACTTTTTAAATTTCTACCGAGTTTAGTAGGAATGTCGGTTTTGCCTCCTTTCTATTTTTATTATTAATTTAGGGACATGAACACTAGACCTCGAAAAAGTGAACCCGAGCCCAATAACCCATTCTAAAAATAGTGTATTTTTGTTTTTGTTTTTTCTCCCCCATGTTAAAGCCGGAGCTAACAATAATTTATGTTGATTTGTAGTCCACAAGCTCCATCTCTTGTTATACTTATATTTTCAAAAAGGATAAACGAAAAATATCTCAAATTTAATTTTAAGGAACTAGTTTATTTAACTCAATCGAATTTATCTAACTAAGAATGAAAAGAATGATATGATTCATCTAAATTAGCAAAATTTATCCACAAAGAATAAACTATATTCTAGATAATACAATTTTGGATGATTCTGCTTGATAATATGTGACAAAACCAATGTACTCTTGATGCTGGGCAAATGATTTAATCGCATTAGTAAATTTGAGCGGAAATTAGTCAGCGATACTCCGAATAAACATCAAACTAAATTGAGACTTGAATTGGTTTGATTGCAAATTGGAACAAAATGGGCACCTACAAGGTCTCTTTCTACATTTGTTGATGAGCAACAAAATTAATAATAATATATCCAAAGAACAGTCCACATATTGCCCACTTGACAAGTCCATAAATGTGCAAAGCCAAGTCCATGGTGTTCACAAACTCATGAGTCATTCTCAATAGCCTAATTTTTCAGGATACCTGTCTCCTGTGGACGATTTATTGGACAACACCACGTGGTGGGTCCTCCGACTTATCCATTGTCTTGTCCATTCTCTCCAATCCCAACTTCTACTCTGCATACCGAATTTAATTTTTTTAGGGACTGAACCGAACATGACTTCAAAAACTTCAACATTTGATCCGCTAGGGCCTCACTAAAGGCCAAACTTCCCATGATGGCATGTTCAAGCTTCCTTACATATCTCATGTGCCAATGAGCTTTTGAGGTTCCTGGTCAGGCCATAGGTTCGTGCTTTGGTTATTTGTCCTATCTGTCTTCAATTTTCTTATCTTTGTTTTGTTTATGGAAGACCTGCTCACATAAATGTTGGGTAACTATAAAACCTGTCGGACAATAAATAGTTAGGTGGTTTCATCTTATGCTTCATCATCGTCTTTCTAACCAATTATCAAGTGTTAGGAACCAAAGACAGTTCCTCGAGAGCTTGTAAAAGCACCGTATCTTTATCGGGGACAATACATTGGATCCAGTAATCACCTTTTAAATTATGGTTGAGCCTAATGAGCAGGTGATTAATGCTAGAGACACCGAGATTGGTATACTAAAATGGGTTGACTAAGTAGCGATCTGACAAATGGTGAATGGTCATTTAAACCGATGCACCCATCTAAGCATCTAATGGTGATTTGTTGTATCATTTAATAATCCAATTCAATGTGTCGGTCTTAATATCTCCAGCATTGTTCTTAGTACTTGAATAAATTTTGCTCATGAGAAAGACATGCATTCATGCACGCACATGATAGGCTTGTATAGATTGGTTTTGCATGGAGAAGACTACAGAGATACTGACCACTGCAGAAACTTTTCTTTGTTTTCCATGTATAGATCAGACCTAGACTTCCGGGAAATCTCCAAATATTTTTACGATTATTTCATGTAATATTTGTTAGAGCTATCTTAAAAGATTTCACAAACGTAAAATCCTCCAAAGCTCACATGCAATGCTCTTACTTGCCTCCAAGGCTTTATATTCGTTTTATAAAAAATAACTTCTTAAAAATGTTTTTTGACTTTTCCAATGTTGTTTTATGGAAAATAAATTAGTCAAAGAAAACATTTTCTGTTATTGAAAAAACACATTCAAAAGTGAGGAAAATGTTTTTCACTTCTCAAAAGTAGAAAACATTTTCCATAACTGTTTCCAACTCATTTTCTTTCACCAAACTAATTTTCATTTTTTTTTTATGTTATCTTTTCTTTTTTCTTTAAAAATTTTCATTTTTAATTTTAATTTTAATTTTTTTTTTTTTTTTTCTTTCCTTTCCTTCCTCTTCCTTGACCTTGGCCGGTTGACGGACAAAAAAGGAAAGAAAAAGAAAAAGAAAAAGGAAAAAGGAAAAAGGAAAAAAGACAATTTAAAAAAATATAATAAAAAAAATTATTAAAAGGGGTGCATGGTGGAAATTTTTTCTTTACCGAATAGTGAAAAATATGGTTATTTTCTTGAAAATGACTTCTTAAAAACATTTTCTAGAAACACCATATTTTTCATCAAATAAACGGAGCCTAAGTGTATTATGTCACAATCTCATTATAAATAACTAGTTATTAAAATATATTTTCACCATTGATAACAATTTATATATAAAAATTTTCGTGAATTATGAAAATATTTTTGGTTGATTTATTTTTATAAGTAATACAGGCGATAATATTTTCTAAATCATTTATTTTTTCTAGAACAAATGCATTCTAAGCATATTATGTCATAATCATATATGAATATACACTCCTCGTCTTTTGGCATTTCAGATTCTCTGATCTCTCCTCTCTCCTTTTCATTTCCGATTTTCGCAGTGCATTCAACTCTTTCCAGCATGGGCCCTTTAATAGAGTTCGCAACGTTTATCCAAAACAATTCCATATTCAATCATGATATATAGATATAGTACCCAAATATGTATGTAGCACATTATTTCCCACTTAGGGTTTCATGGGTCGAGGCCAAAATATCACCCTTCCAAGAAGATTTAATATGGTGGGAGTTGGAAGTTGAAATGGGTGGTTGAGTTTCAAATGATTGAGCCAATTTTCAAAACATAAAGTTCAAGCACTAGAGAATTCATTAACTTCCAAACCGGTCCACAGAATCACAAAAGTGGAATCCATAAACCGCTGTCCCAATGGGGGCCAAAGGGAAGTAGGGTTTGGCCAAGAAATCATTTAAGAAATTGGTGGACGGCCAGCTTGGAAAAGAGAACAATTGGAATACCCATTCAATGTGTTTAGGTTTAGACTGATATGGTAGCACATGGATCGGACTTAAGGTTCAAGCAAAAAGTAGTCAAAGCTAGAGAAGGTTGGTGATGATTCTCCCAATGGAAAATAGAAGTTACTAATAATATTTGTTTAAGTGACTTTTCAAATAAATGGTGCATTTATTTCGTGAAAAATAAATAATTTTAAAAAAATAAAAATAATTGTTAGTATTGTTTAAGAAATTAAAAAAAAAAAAAGTATTTTCATTGTTAAAAAAATTAGACATAAATTATCGTTAATAATGAAAATATTTTTCATTGACTAATTATTGTAAATGATACAAGTAGTCAGTCTTGGTAAAATATTTTTCAATTTTTTTCATTTTTTGCAAATTAAATGGAGTCAAAATAAAATGGAATGACAACATGTTAGACTAATCGAATTCCCCAAGATAATCGATTCCGACTATGGGTCTATAGTTATTGATATCGCTTTGGCTTCAGAATGGAGAGGTGCTATCTATATGTTGTAGTTACCGTTACAAGTATCCAATTTGACTTAACAATAGATAAATTGTTAGTATAACCTTATTTTTTGCAATTTGTACTTTTTAGATCTTTAAAGTTTTTGAGTGATTTTAAAGTCAAGGTTCAATTGACATGGTTAATGGGACAGGCTTCAATGTCAATTGAGGCATCACTTAACGTTCGATTCCTGTTTCAACTACCCATTCTACCTAAAGTAGGATTTCCGGTCATGCTTGAGCATTCATGATGCTAAAAAATTTTCAGGTTAAGAACAATCTCTATTTCTAAATCAGTTATTATTATTTTTTTTTTCTGGGGATGATGTTCATATCCTATAGGAGGCAAAGTGGACATAGATGATAGTTGAAGACAAGCTTTCATTTTTTCTTTATGTGGGATATTCGAATCTTTCGACTCGACTAATCTTTATAGATGTATGTAAATCACATCACTCGCATGCATTGCATAAGACATCTTGCACAGGGCAACCATCATTTCTAAAATCACTATGAGTGCAGAATACGACGGTTCGAAAATAAAATTTTCCATGTCCAAATGAAATGTCAAATCACTCGATCCAATCCTTAGGATGGTTAGGGCAAGCTTCCCCTATTCAATTCGGTGCGGCTATAAATATCTAGAGCGTTCCTCATTCCCATGAACACAACACATTTTCAATCGGCAAATTGACAAATGATTGATTGCAAGCAAGAGAAGATATGGAGGAGAGGAAGAGGCAGTTAGATGAGTACAGAGGAAGATCCTTAAATGAGAGTCAAGAGTTAAAGTGGATGCATGTGGGAAGCCATGTGAAGGCTTTATTTTATGATGACAACTCCAATTTTTTCTTTTCTTTTTCCTTTTGCTAATTCATTTATTAATATTTTATGTTCTTTTTTTCATTACATTAGTTCATATGATGACGGGAGAAACAGACAAGGCCCCATGTGAGAAATCATTGACCCTGTGCACGATCAGGGCGTGGAGCCAATCCTGTTGAGGGTGTGATATGATAGCTGAAGAAAAAGTATATATATTATATAGCAAATTTATTTGGATATGTTCGCATTATATGTGTATATATATACGTGCGGCTAACCAAACTCATATAGAAAAACTGTTGAGATACATGTGAATTATGTAATAAATTATTTGATCCCAGTGGCTTGGCTGAGACTGCTAAGCCAAGCGCCCTTATGGCTAGAAGCCACAAAATATCCACTCAACCCAAGTGTGCATCTATCTTAGAGGTAACGTTCTACCTTTGGTCCCTTACTTTGCACATGTTTTTGAATCAAGTCCTTAAACTTTTAATTTATCTAATTAATTTTTTCAACTTGCATGAGTTTTGTAAATAAAATCCTTCAATTCCGAATTTGGTCAGTTCGTGTTGATGTGTCTATTGGAGCTAGTAAGAGCGACTGGCCACATTTTAATTTGGTCAGTTTGAGCGCAATATTTCTATTGATAAATCTCATTACTCAAGATCCGGTTGAGATCTTCATTTTCAAATTTACACTTCCACATTTTAATTTCAAAACGTTTTGTTTGGTAATTAAGAATGAAATAAGGAATTCAAGTTTCTTGATGTGTGAAATCGCACTCTCTCCACGAATTTGACAATTTTTATTAGATTATTAGTGATTCTTTTTCTAATGACAATGGAACAATGGGAGAAAGGACTATATTATGTCGTCCTCCAACCAAGCGTTTGATTAATGGGTTATAAATGCCAACATTTTCCACATGCAAAACTTCGGCCTGTGCTTGCTTTAACCAATCAAAACTTCCTCCAATCAGGGATAAAGAAAAACATCACATTAGGATAATGTTACAATGTCAACTTGCCAATTATATAATACATACTTCCACAAGCAACTCATGAATGTAATGACATTGTAAACTTAGCTCTTGCATTACTTTACAAAATTGAACAAACTACTTATATAATAGGTCGTCCTCTTTATGAGTTTGGATCCTATCAATTAACTCTCTTTTTGAGATTGTGACACGTCACCACTTATTTGCTTTTTGGGAAGATAAGGTTTTTTTGGGAATATAAGGTCTACATATTCCTTCAGACCAAAAAAAAAAAAAGGTCTACATATTCTTATATCATGTTTTTATATTGCAACGATGAGTGAATTTATCCTCTGCTAATTAAGAAAGGTAGATATCCTTAATTTATATATTTAGTGGAGTAAATGGTCATGTTCTAATTATCAACCCGAGACAAGACTTTGCCCTACTTTAAGAAAAAGAATAATGATAAAGAAAATTGCTGGTGGAGAAGATCTGAATCCAAATTGATGGTGCAGCTTAGGCTTTTGTATGAGTTTGAGTCTCAAGAGGGACAAGGTTTGCTGTTGGAGACCACAAAGAAAGAGACATGAAATGCTCCTGTGGCCACTGGAAATGTGGGAGATCTACCGGACAAGCACAAGCACTCACATGTAGGAAAATTGCCTCTTGATGATGACAATTACTCTTTTATAAGAAAACATGGGTGTGTGTTTGTGGGGTTTCTTCAAGTTGAACACACGAAAGAACCCACGTGCTAGGGCACTTCTTGGTTTTCGTGGACCCATTTGATGGCCAATCAATAGTTTGGAGAGAAGATTGTACCTGCTTGTTTGGTCTGGAGAAATAGAGGAGGAAAGGGAGAGAGAAGGGGCGGGGGGGCGCGGGGGGGGCGCTGTGTTCATGTTATTTTGAAGAGACGGAAAGAAAATCCAATTTCAACTTCTTTCATTGTGCATGAGGAGGTGCATGTAATGAAGTCAGAACTTTAGGTCCCATCATAAGGTATTGTCCAATTCGACCCATGTGCTCATGATTTTGTCCTAAAAAGGGCCATAGTGAAAGAAAAGGGGAGACCCAATAGCCATAGTCATCGTTGATTCTCAATTAACATTGAATTTGATTCTCTTAAGTCTCTTTTTCCCCCTTTATTGCAATTGAGTCTTTTTGTTAAACTTGTAGCATCAGTTTCTTCTATTATCTACTTTTGGTAACTATGATAAATTTTTAATTTTAAAAATTATTAAAAAGTATTATTCCGTGTTGACATGGCATGTGGTTTCCTAGACATAAAAGGTTTCAGTTTTGGGGGAAGAGAGTTCATCATAGAGTTGATCACCTTAGGCTAATGTGAGGGTTGTGACCATCCCTAGCCACTACTTTTGAGGGCCAACTGATAAGCATGCACTAGTTCTAAGTCTAATTGGCCAACTCTTATTAATTATGGAGGAGAAAGTTTTGTATACGCTCAGCGTATATGAACTCACTTCATCTTAATCATTAGATAGTCTTAGTTCCATGACGAATCTACACAATTTAACAATTGAAATGCAGTGAACTCTCGTGCATTGACTGCATGTAGAAACTTTTGCCTTGGAGAGGCTCCTTCTCTTTCTTCTGCTCCTGACTTTGGCAGTGCTCCAAGAGCAAATTGATGAAGTTGTCGCATACAAGTCACAGAAGGATTCAATTGCGTAAATTAATGAGTCTAAAGACCCGATACCACGTAGAAGGTTCAGATGATCAAGTTGCTCGGATAGTAACTAAGATTTCAAGCATTGAAACCGTTTTTGATTAACCTTTATTTTTAAACGAAGCACTAACCCCTAAAGGGAGAAAATCCCAGATAATCTATTTGTTTATGCATCAAACATGAGGTAGTGATTGGACCTTTTAATTAAAGTCTCATCTGTCGGGAGAATAGGGACGAAGTTGAGTCTAATCAATCTAAATCGCTCAAGTTGGGCTATATTTGCTAGCAAACAAGAGGTTGAAAGAGAATTTTAGATCCTCTCACTATTCTTACTCGAAACCCTAGAATCTAATAATATGCAAATGTCAGGTGCTATGACATGAATCCGATGATCTAATTATGAGATTCTATTGCATAACAAGGCCTTGGATTTGTAGGCCTCCCATCTACTTGAATTGAAGCCCCCTTATCAAAGAGAATTAACACGGGAAAATGAGAATTCATTTTGAGTTACATTAAACTAGAAGAGATGACGGCACGAGGGCATGTGGAGACAAGCTCAAATTTGAAAAAAGAAGAGAAATATAGAGCAGGCCAGGACAAAGTTGCGGCTCTCTAGAAGGGATATGTCATTGGCTGCTTCTGTGTTTATAGTGTTCACTTGTCGAGACAAAGTCACAAAAAAAAAAAAAAAAAAAAAAAAAAAAAAAAGTACAAGGGCTCGTGGAGACTAGGTCATATACAAGTATGTTCAGATGTTCCTTGAAATGCAGATAATAATCTGAAAAGCTTAATAGGACCAGTATGAACTCAAAACGTGACCTTTCTTTTGGCTTTTATTACTTTTTCTAATGATTTTGGGTAAGGATGAAAATGGAGGGAGAAATGATTGGTTCTAATTGCTGAATGCAACCTGCAAACTGCAAGTGCTGAACCAAATAATAGGCACATTTCATGCACACCAATAGTAAAGGTGGGACCATCCTTAGATATGATAGTTTCAGCTTTTTCAATGTGAATGCATGATTCCATGAGCACCTACGTGTATTTCTGTACTACCTTCTTCAAGAGATAAAAGTAATAATTTTGTTTTTTTTTTTTCGTGTACATGTTTTTGCTCTCTTGCAAGTCAATACAAAGATAACTTTGAGATCTTCACTGGAATCTCTTTAATTACTTGACTCCATTCTTTCAAAATTTGCAATTATGCAATCATAGGAGTCCTTTCTCCTTAACCTCCATCATGTGAGTCTCTTGGATAAGGTTGAGCTAAAGCATGAGGAAGTCGAGCAAAATAATTTCTCTTTCTTTCTTCCTTTTCTGAAAGTGCAAGGCAATGCATAGTCCATATGATAGATCATGACTGCGCCTGATCATTGATGAGTCTTTTTCAATTGTTGCTTACGTTGAAATCAATCTTGATGATTAGATTGTGGTGAGATCGTGCGTGGTTTTGACATTCATGGAATGATTGCGATCCATGTACTGGGGATTCAATCAAAATCTCCACTCTATAAGTGGACCGTGCACATATATCTCTTGAGCGTGGTTCTCTTCTGATAGATGCTAGGGTTACAAGGAAGGCAAAAGGCCGCAGCTTTACATGTAATTAAAATTTGGTCCATCAAGAGTCCTTTATCACCTTGAATAATAATAATAATAATAATAATAAATTATTATTATTATTATTATTATTATTATTGACAGAATACCTCTTACCATCTATTTATACATAGATGTGTGTGTGTGTGATTTGTGAATTAAGAACGATGCAATTCCAACGGCCAATAAAGAAGCATGCCTTAACAAAATTCATTGGCAATTGAAGAACTCAGCTGGAATTAAAATCCTGATATTGTAATTCGTATGTAGACTCATGTTAGGTCTACTGACCGTGCAAAGATAATTTACAGAGGCACGTGTCATAAATCACTTATTAATGGGATTTGTCTAAACTGTATATACATGTGATTCTTCTCCAAATAACGACATGAATATTTAGATAAAAATTTTATACAAGGTATCAGAGCCAAGTTTCAATTGTTTGCACTCTATGTGGTTAATAGTTCATTTCAAATGCGGATTCTGATTTGCCTTATTCCACGTTGTCAATACCACAGACTTAAGTACCAAACAGCCTTACACGGACAATAGTCATCGGTCAAATCGAATGGGTATGGAGCCCTAAGGGAACCGTCCGAGTACAAATTTGGACGGACGAAACTCAGCCAATGATGAAGAGCCGTATCCCAAGTTCAAGCACACTCTTTTTGACAAAATTGTCGAGCAAAAGATGACGTGATGGAGAACTAAAGCGATGGAGAAAGCAACCCCAAGTCGAATGTGGGTTAAGCACGCTCAGTACCCTACTCGTTAAGCAACTCAACATGGTGTGGAAATTTCAGGCATTGTGTCATCTAATTTGAGCCACCGATATATTTCCTTTTCAATGGTGTTGCCAAAAGAAAGAAAGAATTGCGTCAACAAGAAAGTGATGCCAGATGGTCCAACATGACCAAACACATGAATTTTCAATTTGTGTTAGCAAAGGTTTAATAAAGGAAGAAGGGTTTTACATGCGCAAGTCAATGGAGAGGACAAGAGAAAATGGCGAAGGGTGGGATGTGAACAAATCGGGGGGGTTGGGGAAATGGGTATGAAAATGCCCTTACGTGCAGAAGGACCAATCGATTCTGACTACAAATCAAAAGTCACATGAAAAACATATACCTTCTACATTGAAAAACAATCATTTGCCCAATACAAAACAAAAAGCAGGTGAAGGAGAGGGTCATCAATTATTGTAGAATCGATTCCCTTTTAGAATTACATTCAACCGTCCGAAGTGTACAGCAACCTTGTTGCTTCTCTTTCCCTTTGAGAAATCAGGACGTAGATATAAAGTGGTAGAAAATTTAAGTAATAAATTCATATATGCATCTGAAAAATTTAAGATTCTAAAAAAATTAGCAGTGATACCATACCACCTCAGATGATAATAGAGCAAGATATTTTGAGTTGAATCTTCCAAGTCCTATTGGCCTCCCCAATGAGATATTTTTACATATAGTACTAAGCCAAAAAAACAAAAAATAGACTAAGTATAAAGGGGAGTGATCAAATATTTAAATAATAAATTACGCTTTTATTTAAAATGTTTGAGTTTTTGAAATAGTTAATAATGATCCCATAAAACCTCACAAGAGGGGAAAAAAAGCATTGCATTTACTCGAGGAGGGCTTGCCCATCCTTGAGTCCCTTTAGGAGCCTATCACTTAGAAAATAGTTTACGACATATGTGATAATTCAAGCTTGAGAAAGGTTATTGGCTACAGACTTTCTCATCCTTGTACTTAAGAAGAAAGAAAAATGTCACCTATGAATTGTTCTTGTCCTCACATAATGCATCCTTTGAACAACGTCGAGGTATAATAAGGGGTGGTTCAATATTGGTTGAAAAGTAAGAACCGGTATCCAATAAAAATTTTCATTAGGTCCATCGAAAATGATTTTTTCGCCTAACCATTACTCTTGATAACGTGATATGCGCATAAAATCTGGCGTTATAAACAACTTAATATTTGCACGAGGGACAAAACAGAAATTAAGCTCATTAAACCCGAAGAAAGAGCAAGAAAATAGAAACATATGTCTGAGCCAGAAGCTCGAGCCATGGCTTGGTGGAGCGAAGCCAAGAAAAAAGCCAATCAACGACCGGTTCAACTGAAAGTAACCGTCAAAGGGGGCGAAAGAAAAGGTGAGAATAGAATAACTATATGGAGTTTCCAACTACCAATGCATTTGCAAAATGACAAAGGAGAGAGGAGAAGAACATGTAACCTAATGAATTTTATATTGCCTGATGAACTGTGTCGCTCTATAAAATGCTTAGAAAAGGCCACTCATGAGGCCCCCCTGACCACATTGTCTCATTTTCCACTGCCCATGTCCCTGAGAACATGGAGTAAATTATGGCTGCCTTCTCCACTAGACTTCTCTCTCTCTCTCTCTCCCTCTCTCTCTCCCCCTGGAGTAAATTATGGCTGCCTTCTCCGCTAGACTTCTCTCTCTCTCTCTCTCCTGGAGTAAATTATGGCTGCCTTCTCCGCTAGACTTCTCTCTCTCTCTCTCTCTCTCTCTCTCTCTCTCTCCCTGGAGTAAATTATGGCTGCCTTCTCCGCTAGACTTCTCTCTCTCTCTCTCTCTCTCTCTCTCTCTCTCTAGTAAATTATGGCTGCCTTCTCCGCTAGACTTCTCTCTCTCTCTCTCTCTCTCTCTCTCTCTCTCGCTCTCTCTCTCTCTCTCTCAATTATTGTCTAATATGTTGCAGGCAATACATAAAAATGTTTGTGCTAAATGTTTTGAGCATCCGAATAATCTCTAATAGGTGTTCCATGTATACTGTTGCTCGATGAAAAAAAAATTAATGGAATGCAAAACATGCGGTTTGAAAAAGGTGTCAAGCGAGGAAGACAATTATGCTTATTAAAATCGGATATTACACCAATTCTCTAGTTATTTTAAGCTTTGGGGAAATTTAGAGCCTTTTGCTTTCGCCTTGAAAGCAACAAATGTAAAAAGCATTCAATAGGAAAATGACGTGAGGACTATTAAGAACTTGTTATTGAATTAATTCGTTTTGATTTATTGCGTGACTTTTCAAATTATTATGAGATGGTTAACCGAGCAAATTATCGAATTGCTTATGATTTCACTTTGGTAAATAGTAAACACCATTGCCTGGTGAACAATTTGACATCAAAAGACCGTGCTGCTGAAATTTTGACATTGTAATTTGTAAACTACCTATAATGGTATAAATTTTCGAAGTTTGAAGACAAATTATCAAGATCAAATATTTGAATTTTGCATTGTAAAAGGAGACAGACGGTAGGTGTTAGTTAAACAAGACTTTTAATGAAAGGGTAATTGAGTCTAGGTATAAATGGTCTGGACAAGATAAATGAGTACAAAACCATCTTATTCCATATAATCTGCACAAAATACCTTGTTCATGGTTTAGGATGCGGTGTCGAAGGAGGTTAATGGGCGCAAACCACTTCATTTAATTTGAAAAAACCCTCTTCGCTCTCTACAACAACAAATATTTCAAATAGTTGTATTCAAGATTAAGAAAGAGCACATGATTCAAACAATTGTGCCAAGAGATGAAAAATCTATGGTGATTCACATAAGATGGTGGAATTGCTAGCAGTTAAAAATCTTATCAGTTGTTATATTTTTGTTAGAATTTCAAAATCATCTTTTGATTATTTTTAACAAGAGAATTATATTTACATCCTTAGAGGATTTTGATGATTGATTTGCTAATATGATTTTAACGATGTTAAATTTTTCTAACCCAAAAACTCCCTCCCCTCCAGGTGACAACGATCACCACCACCTCGAGGTGGCGCCCGCCTCTTTGATGATTGTTGGTGATGGGGCGCTTATTTGGCATCATGTGAGAAATTTGAGCAAATCAAAGCCTTAACGCCAATCAAATTAAACAAGTATATGACTATGAATTGTTTATAAAAGAATAACGGCCATTTTGAGTAGGGAAAAAAAGGTAGAAGGGCAATTTTAAATTGTAAGTATAGAAATTGAGAGTGACTTTATCCCTATTTTACACTGCCCTAGACCAACTTCTTCAATTTACCTCTACGTATATGCTATAAAAATGTTATGAACCAAAAGAAAAAAAAATGCTATAAAAATGTTCTCCTCTTCAAGAGATTCAGAGCTTCGCACCACTTTCAATACACCAAAAACTATCTCATGTGATGAGGCACCAACCCTAATGGGTCAGTGAAAAATGAAACAAAAAAGAAATTGTAAAGAAATCATTCATTGCTCTCCCCATGCCCACTCTCCCTCTCTCTCTCTCTCTCTCTCATTTGCATAAGTCAAGCCCAACTATAAAAGGCATCCTCAATTTACGGCAGAGTCTCTCAAATTGATCACTTCCTAGCTCCTGACTCTTGAGAGGCTCTGGCAAAAAGTCCTCAAACCACCCAAACACAAACCCTACAAAAAAGAAGACCCGGAAGGTGAAGAGAGAGAGAGAGGAACGAGAACAGAGTATGGAGATTGAAATGGTGAAGTGCGAGTGTTGTGGGCTGAAGGAGGACTGCACACAAGACTACATATCCCAAGTGAAGTCCAAATTTGAAGGTAAATGGCTCTGTGGGTTGTGCTCGGAGGCCGTGCGGGACGAAGTAAACAGAGCCAACAGCAACAACAAGAAGCCATTCGGGGTTGAAGAAGCCGTGGAGCTCACATGTCCTTCTGCAGAAAGTACAAGTCCAGCCCTGCATTCAGGGTCGCTGATGGGATGAGGCAGATGCTGAGGAGGAGGTCTGGCGATCTGTCGTCTTCATCTTCTTCTTCTTCTTCGTTGTCTTCCTCTTCTTCTTCGTCTTCTAAGAAGTACTCAAGATCAACCAGCACCTCACAAATTTGGTGATGAATCACCATACTCACTGTACTGATTGAGGGTAACAGAAAGCAGAGAAAAACCTAGCTATTCCTGATCTTGGTTTGGCTTTCTTGAAAACCCAACCAAAAAGGGATTAAAAAAAAAAAAAATGGAGAAAGTTATCATATTTTGTCTTGTACAGGGATGTTGAATTCAGTGGAGGCTTCTTCTGAGCCCTGGAAATTTGGCTGCTTCTGTACCCAAGTGTTCCTGGGATGTGATTGTTTCTAGTTCTATCTCTCATTTTCTTTTTCTTTTCTTTTTTTCCAAATAATTTCCAAAACCCTCTTTTCTTTTTCTAATTTTTTTTTCCAAATTCTCTAGCTCAATATTTTCTTCAGATTTTCCACTGACATTTTAGTCCGCATCATACCAAAAAAGATTTGCGATCATTGGCACTGATGATGCATAACGGAGTTAGTAAAGCAAGAAATCATTCTATATCTCCTCTATTTCTTGACATTTCTTTCTATGACTTGGTAAGAATTCACTATTTGCGTTTTCTTCTATGGCAAGGTTGAGAATATCTAGGGTAAATCTAGGAGCTTACAATAATATAAGTCAAATGTCGTTTCACTAAAGGAAGGACTGATTCAACATCATGACATGGGCTTCAATTATTAAAGCTGAAAATATTTATTTTTCCCCCCACTAGGTTATTATGTTATATGTTGCAATAATTCGTTTTGTCTTTAGCACGAGTTTTAACCATCAGGGGTCCTGGTTTCAATCATGGATCTCACCTATCGAGAAAGACCATCATATGCTGCACATGCTAAATCCATTATTGGTAGACCGAAACTCAATAATTTCGACAGGAAAATAATATTTTATCCTACCAAGTCAAAGAATGTGAACTATAACATTGTGCCAATTACAATTGAGTCATGGCGCAATGACCCTCCCTAGAAAAATCCTGGTGAAAAATCATTCTACTCCTAAGGGGGTTAAATCCAGTAAATAATATATTTTTTATTTTACTAAATAATAATATAAATTTATTAAATCAATTTGAGATAATAATTTCTTAATTCTCACCGTGATAAGTGGACCCATCAAGATTCTGTAGAACACGGGATCTCGTTTTAGTTGGAATCCATATATAAAAATAATGTGATGAAGTTAGTCTACCTATTCACAATTTACAATTATGCAAGAGTGCTTAATTGGAGATGCAAATAACATTAATAGGGAGATAATCAATTCACTATTGAAGTTCGAATTGTAATTTATGTGTTGATTTTGACCTTTGTCATTTGTTACATTCAAGCCTTTATATATTCTTCCTTCAAGGTAGATTATCATCATGCATGCAAGAAACGAGATATGAAATAACACTTGCACGCGCAATAACACATCAAGCTTTAACACGTTCTAGCCAATATAAACTCAAGAACCCTGAAAGCCTGGCCCTAATTTGTCGGTAAATTTATTTCTAATGTCATGTCCGATCATCTCTAGATGTGTCTATGAACTTCGGCGCCGGTTCAATGAATCCTTTGGGGCGGTCAACCTCGAAAGAAAATCACGGGGCGATGAGTTGAAACTTCCAATTGTTTCAATACAATGGATTCCTCGCTATTTATGTATGTAGACTTTCAATCCCATCCGAAAAGCCAACGTGGAGTACGACGTCAGTAGACAAAATTATTAGGATGTGGTTCCCCATGTGATATAGTTTTGAGATCCTCTTGTTCATGAGGGGTCAATTCAGACAAGGCAGAAACCGGTGAGACAGCAACATTTGTGTGGGCAGGACATGATTCGATTGCGTGGCCATTTGGCCACTGCTGTGTCCGGCTTTGCACCGTTCGATAAAGCCGCGGCATCTCGAATTGGATTCCTATTTTGAGTTTGAGACTGAAACGCAATCACCATAAAAGGGGGAATTTCCTCTCTTCGGGGGACTCGTGTCTGTCCGAATTTTCAGTTCTTGTTTGCTTTTTTTTGCCTCCACATGGCTACGGGGCGGCCAAGGGCAAGGTTACCAACTGATGGCGATGATCCTTCATATATATGACTACAAGAACTTCGTGTCACGATGTTGGGGCGTTGCTCATTGACAGGATGGCACGAACATTCCACTTTCTGATGAAAAGTAGGGATGATCCGTTTTAGAGTGAGTGGTTCTCTCCCTGGAATCAAACAATCCCTACTAAGGACTGACTCTAAAAAAATTGAAATCAAGAACTCGCTTGCTGATTCCATAAACTCACTTGGGAACCCGATCTCGATCCAATCCAGTTCTTCAATGGGTACATGGAACTGATCGAAATGTCCTCACTTCGAAAGAGACATGAGACTTGAGAGTGAACAAGGTTGGAGGTAAGAAACAGCCAAGAAAAAGAATGACAGAGAGAGCAATGAGGCCAGAGGTGATATAGAGCAAGAGTGAAAAAGGGATCAACAAGGTCAGAGCCCATTTGAGAGTGAGAATGAGAGAGGAAGGTAAGATTGCGAGATGAGTGAGGCGACAAATGGAGAGAAAACAAAGAGGAAACTAAGATTTTGATTTGAAAAGTTTAAAAAATATATTTAAAAAATTGTATATATATGTACCAGTCTAGTTTGAACAAGCGGCTCCACATCTTGAATCGGGAATCGGACTAGTACTCATAAGTTCTAGTTAATTGGAACTGGGAACTAGATCGGTTCCCATAGGAACCGTCAATTTTGGGTCGGTCCGATCACATTTCGAGCAATTTCCAATTTTTTTGCACAGCCCTAGTGAGCAGGCGGGAGTCTGGGGAGGCCACTTCGATGGGGGTCACGGAGGCAGCACGCATAAGCCGCTAGAGGGCTTTTATAGTTTAAGCCAATATTTTATTGGTAGTTTAGGCCTAAACCCATTAATAATTACTAGATATAGATAATCTCTTTTTCTTGTAATTGAATGATGTAATAGAGAAGTGCGAGATGCTAATTATAATGAAATCATTTACTAGATATATCCCTAGTTAAGGGTGAACCGGGATAAAAATCTTGTGTCTCAATTCCTTTTTTCACTTTTATTCTGTATTTTCTTGTGATCGTATGCCGGATCTTGACATACAAAACACAAGTTGTGAGGAGAGTCCTGAATGGCTCGATCCTTATTTAAATAGATGGGTCGTCATTCTTATAGGAGTGCCCTTGAGGAGATCGAGTCCTACATGACGCTCGAGCTTTGTGGTACCTCTATTTCTTAAGGTCAGTATCCGCGGAAATAATCTTGAACTACATTAATCGTATTTCGAATTTTCAGTGACATGCGCGATGTCAATGCTTTGTCAATGCCTGTGCTTTCTACATTAACTTACAAATATCATGTAATTCTTTTTCTTGAATTGAGTACTTAATGAAATTCGAACATACCTTTATTAGTATTCTATTACTTTCTATATTGTCTAAAAATATGCAAGCGAGAAAATACACATATAGAAAGCAATTCATATATATTAAAGGAAAAAAAACTACTTTTGAAGCACGAAAATAATTTTTAAAAAGAAGTAGATGTATTTATTCGGGTGAATATATCCCAAACTCAAAAGCACAAAAATAATTTTTAAAGCATGAGTCTTCCACTAACTATTTGAATTTAATTATATAGGATAATTCCAAAACAAATTTTAATCTTTTATGAAGCACTGGTTTGTGTTTGAGTTTCATATATCAGTCAGAAAATAATTCGCGCCTGAGATTTAGTTAACATTATCTTTTTATTTGCGAAATAGTCATCTCTTTTTCCTGCAAAATACCTCTGCTGCAATTCTAAATTCCTTTTCAACTCAATAAAGCAACCAAAATCATACCTTGGCTTAGCTTGGTTGCCGCTGCCGCCGCTGATTGCTTTCACTACCTTTCTCATTGCTCACCAGAGACCACGGCCGCAACGATCAATAGGATGCCTTCCTCTATTCATTTTAAAATTGAAGGGATAAATGTACTACATATCCAATTTTACAATTTTGTAACCATCATACATGGGTTGGCCCCATAAATTGACCCACTCAGACATCAAGAGTTGGGGGTCCCGTATACTACATAGGAAAGAAAAACTTTTTTTTATTTTTTTGGGTGAAAGTATGAACGAGATAGAGTTTAAACATACAAGATATTTAAAAAGACATATGAGAAAATGGATATGCAAAAACACTTTAGACGGTTGTTATAGTTTTTAGGGAGCTATTGTAGGTTTTTAGCGATGCAATGACTGCTTCAAGCACCAACAAATTTCAATCACACAATCAATCGTTCCATTTCTATACATTATGTTCGTTGAATTGGCGAACAAGAAGGGTGATCGCCTCTTCAACAAAACAATATGGGTTATGAAGGCAAAATTTTTCATATATTACAGAGACATTCTGCTTGCTTTTTTAGTGTCTATCATCTTTAAATGAAGGTTATATTAGAGGGATTCAAGACTCTCATTGTTCCATATTAAAAAAAAAAAAAAAAAAAAAATTGCACTAGGTGAGGAGGTCCAAATGATAGACATATCGGCGATGATGAGGAATTGGTCTCGAAATATCTATGTTGAATCTTTTGGTTGATTTGATAAGATAAACTTTTCCCTATGGATAGAGATGACACCCTCATTGAATAGTGCCTCGAAATTTTTATAGTCTCTAGTTGGTAAGAAGAGGAATACTTCAGTATTTTTCACTAGCTCTTCGTTTTCATCTATTAAAATTCAATGGAGATGTAACTTGTGACAAATCACTTTTAATACATTAAAAGAATTGATAAAGATAATGTTGACATTACAATATAGTGGAAGAGGAGAGGGCTGCAACTTTCCGATGCTTTCCATCATGGTTTGTGACATGGTGACTCCATCCACGTCTATGTCACCATCAAAATCCATGTTTAATGCTGGACAAGAGATCATGGAATACAATGGGTCAAGTTTGTAAATTTAGAAATGAAAGTGGTGAGGCATGATTGGTTTTTACAAAATTTGACTCCAGCCGAACGTACTCAACATAAAGGAGAGGACAACAACTATTATATCATCCACATCATGGAGAAGGAACCAGCGTCGAACACTCCAAATCTGTTAGACATTCTCTTGGGTATGATTTGTGACTAATCATTATTAATGCATTTATATGTGTAACCATTTCTTCCAATTTATTTGGAAATTTACTTGTACTTCATCATGTGTGTGTATATAGGTTGGAAAATGAAATATTTCACTAAGGGTGTGTTTGTTTTGCGAAAAACAATTTATGGGAAAATGTTTTCCTCATTTTCCAGTATTTGGTTCATTTAGAAAAATGAGTCAACAGAAAATATTTTCCTAGTCGACGAAAAATGTTTTCCTTTCAAAACTTAAATTCAGAAAATGATTTCCCCTTTGAAAAAATCGAAAAACGTTTTCCAAAATGTTTTAAGATCCTTGTTTAATGAAAAATTTATTATTAAAAAGAATTTCTAATTAAAAAATTTGAATTTGTTATTATTATATCTTTTCTTTTCTTTCTTCTTTCTTTTTTTTTTTTTCTTGTTTTCTCTTTTCTTTCTTTGCCTGTGAATGTAAACCCTAACTCCTCCTCCCCTCTCTCCTTCTCCTTCGCCCCCTTCCTTTCGTCACCACCGCCTCCTCCAACCCTAGCCCCTCCTGCGCTCCCGTTGGCTTCGCTCCCTCCTCTTCCTCTTCCTCTTCGTCGGCGTCTTCTACACCTTCAATCATTTTTTAAATGCAATCAAAATATCAGAAAATATTTTAAGTCACGTATCACCAAACAAAATAAAAACTAACCGTTTTCCTAGAAAATGGTTTCTCGGAAAACATTTTCCAAAAACATTACGTTTTCCATAAAACAAACACACCCTAAGAAAAAATGATAGGGATCGATAAATGGGAGTTGACCTATCTTAAGTATGGGCTACCCGGACATTTAAGAAGGACAATAACAGATCTCTGCATTTCAAAATAAGAGCATGTGATTCCCAAGTGAACTGATTTGAACTTCCCAAGGCATTAACTAGATTTTTTTTGTATTAATTCCCTCAAGTAACTTTTGTATTATTTGTAATATCAGAAACATTAGTTTAATTTTGTTTAAAAAAATTAATTAAAAAGAATGTAATCTAATTTTTCTAAAAAAACATTTTTTTATACTATATGTCCTCAAAATATCGTAAAAATCTCATTTTATCATTTGTCATTGCTCAAGTTGGACGAAGATGACAAAAATCTTATACTATATGTCCTCAAAATATCGTAAAAATCTCATTTTATCATTTGTCATTGCTCAAGTTGGACGAAGATGACAAAAATCACCAAATAATTAATTTATAAAGTTTTAGAATTATTTTATTTTTGTAAAAAGTTTTAGGTTCTTGGTTCCGGCCCACTTGTAAATAATTATAATAAGTAATAACTAATCGAAAATCAGTGCCATATACTGCTTTAAACTTCTTTTTATTATAGTTGGGAATTATGTACCTGAAAAAAAAAAAAAAAGCGATTTTAAGCAAGAGTTCTTATATTTCGATTTTAGGGAATTGTAAAAAAAAAAGGAAAGAGATCTAAAAGATCTTTTTCCTAAAATTCCTGCTTGGCCCATTTAATTTATATAATACCTACCCCCAATAACTATTTTCTATTACTATTTTATTCTTAAACCCTAAAGTGGAACTCGGGTCGGTCCGAGATTTTCCCCGGATCCGACCCGCACGGACTCATCAACCCGACCATTAAGGCTCGCAGATGACCGTTAGAATTCAAATTTCAAAACCCCTTCATGAAATCTGACACGCTCCGAAAAACACACGACACACCCAGAGAGAGAATCAAACAATCAACAGGCACCGATCCAACGCAGCCATGAAAGCGCTTCTCTCAGATTCTTCGTCGTCATCGTCGTGGTCTTCGTCGGTCACTCCGAAATCAGGGACCACCACCGCCAACACGTCCTCCACGCCGATCCGGGATGACCGAGACGCCAAGGCCGGGGACAGCTGCTACTTCCCCGGATGCCGGAAGGACGCCAACTGCGACTGCGAGATGTGCTTGGCCAGCATCAGCGCGACCCTCGATCTCTTGCCCGCCAGCGTCCAGAAGAGCTCCTTCACTAAGCTCTCCCCTTCGTCGCAGGCCGCAGCGCGGCGTCGTGCCCCAGTGTCCTTCGACTCGGCCGTTCTGTCCACCCCGGGGTCGAGTGTCTCGAAGACGGTGGACAGTCTGCCAAGCTCGAAATCAGCTGATGCGTTGCGTGAGGGGAAGGAGATGGGGAAGAAGAAGAAGAAGGTGAAGCCGGAATCGGGGTCGCGGCGGGAGAATAGGTTTCTGTGGTGGGCTCTGTGTTTCATGATGATATTCATGGCAGATTTGGGGCTTCGGTGGGTGGTCTCGGCTGCCGTAAGGCCCGAGCTATCGAGTGATGCGGTGAGGCAGATTGGTGTGGAGTCTCGGGGAGTAAGTGATTTGATTTGGAAGATCAGGTTTTTGCAGGGAGAGTTGAGGGGTTTGGTTGAAGGGAGGGTTTTAAATTGCAGTGACCAGAATTCTGCGTGGAAGATCAGTCAGGTTTGAACAAAGTTCAATTTTTTTTTTTCTTTTACAAACCCATTTCTATGCAACTGAGGTTCTCTGCTCCTTAAAAATTGACTCTCATTCAAGTAGTGATGAAGCACCGTATTGCAGGGTGGTCTGCTATTGAATTCTAGGTGCACACTGTACAAATCGATGGTGGAAGAGGTGAGCATATGGGGATGGCCTTTGCAGACCGCTGGGCTTCTCACGACCGGCGCATCTTCGAGATCATTCACGGTCATCAGAGGCAGAGTCACAGAGGTGAATTTCAGCACCATTTTCTTTTTGTCTATCGTCACATAAAATAACAGCTAATGACAATCCGAAATGGCTATAGTTGCAACAAAATCTGTTGAGAATATTGTTGTTTTGTTAGCATGATAAGGTTGTATCTTTTGAGGTTACTTGGCCTTACGTAAGTAATTGAGGGTCAGAAATCTGTATGACCTTCAAAATGTGTACGGGCCATTACATGTTTCGTGCAATTGCTAGAAGCATTGCTTGCAGTTTAATTTTCATCTTGCTGTAGCAACTAACTGAACTGCAATCTTTCAAAGGGCCTATTTCTTTTCACTGCATGCCTTACTGATGAGCTGAAAACTTGAGAAAGATTTTGCATTTCAGCTTCATTTTCCATTCTGTCCGTGTCGTACCATCCGCTCATGAGTATATTATCCCTTCTTCTGTTTAATAGTGGAGCAACGGAAACATGGGCTATATCATCCGAAAGGGAACTAGTTCTTGGGCGCACGGAAAATGGTCTGCGTCTGTTGTGCAGCTTGATCCTGGTACTTTGATTCTGGAGTACAAAAGGAGCTCGACATTGGATGAGTCGGGATTTCTAATGAAAGCACTGGAGTTCTTGAAGTACCAGATGACGGTAGTAATTGGACGAATGAATCGACGGCTTTGGTATTTACCTGCTTTCGAGGACCATCCTGGGCAGATCAGAGCAAAAGTCCCAACTTGAGGAGCTTGTGTGCGGCAGAATGCTTCGGTTCTAGAGTCTCATCCCTTATGAGAAACTCTTTTGGTTTTTCTGCGCAGCATTCACATGGTGAAATTAATAGCTCTTGATTTTGACTATTCTTTTGTTTTCTAGCCTGTGCTTTGAACAGCATAAGTCCGAACAAGTTTTAGATAACGACTGTACTTATGCGACACAGCAATTGTAAAGTTTTAGTAGCTTTGAAGAGCTAAGTTCTGATTGCCATGTTACCAGACAGAATTATAGCTGATGCAGTCGACTGTCAGTTTCAGAAATGCCCAGGATGCACAACTTCTACATTAATAAACATCCACAGAAATCAAAGTTCGCTAAATATGCAATTGCCGACGTTTCCGCTTTAAAGATATCTAATGATATCCGGTAGGTGGTCAAGCTCGAGTGGCATTCGTACCAAACGTGAAGCCTAGTAGGCAGGGACACGGCATATATGCAGACTCTTTTTGCACCTCAGAGTTTTGGAATTACAGAACAGCATTCTACATGAAGGTTTTCTTTACAGACAAACAACTACAGTAGAATTTAGGATTTCGATTTAATATTGGAAGGAAAAGGTAGCAAAGTACAATCACCAATAGTCTCTACAAGAGCAAATGCCATCTTTAAAATGGTGAAACCTAGTCCTATCTCTCACAATGATTTCTCTTCTGTATTCCTTCGAGATTAGTTTCATAAAAGTATGACAGTCCTCACATATCCTGAGGTTCTTTATTATGCGGATGCATGATCCTGTTCTTTCGGTCAACAAGCCATAGCAAACTGCCAACTTCTCACTATGCCAAACTACCACTTCACTCTTATCTTCATCCTCTACGTCAACCAAAACACAATGGGCACTAGGAGCATAGCCGACAAGCTTCAACTCTCTAACCACCTCATCTAATTTCACATAGATTTGATCTGCTTGATTGTGATCCCGATCAGCCATAGCAAACTGGTGTACCTCATTGTTTAATTCAATCCTACTCCATCCCCTCGCCTTAAATACGCCCCTCTGTCTCATTAATTGCCTCAACTCACCGACATCTTGCCATCTTCTGTGTTTTGCATAGATATTCGATAAGACTACGTGAGCTCCATCATGATCTGGCTCCAGCTTGAGGAGCTGCTTGGCGGCAAATTCTCCTAGTTCGTCCTCACCGTGAACCCGACAAGCGGCCATCAAGGAACCCCATATGACAACATTAGGAGCCAGAGGCATCGTCTCTATAACCTCCAGAGCTTCCCTCAATAGACCAGCACGCCCAAAGAGGTCTACCATACAACCATAATGCTCATGTTTTGGTTTGAGATTGTGTTCACTAACCATGGATGAGAAGATTTCCCGGCCCTTCTCGACCAACCCAGCATGGCTGCAAGCATAAAGCACACCAATAAATGTTATCTCATTAGGCTTGACATTTTCTTCTTTCATTTGATAAAAGAACCTCAAGACATTATTCGCATCCCCATGCATCGCAAAAGAATTGATCATAGTGGTCCAAGAGATCACATTTTTGCTAGAAGTTTTCTCAAAAACTTTTTGCGCTCTCTCCAAGCTACCACATTTGGCATACATATCGATAAGGGCATTCTTGACAGGCAGAGCTTCTCCAAATCCATTTTCATCAACGTACTTATGCATCCATCTGCCTTGATCTAATGCACCAAGATGAGCACATGCGGATAGAGCACTAAGGATTGTGACCTGATCAGGTTTTATTCCCCACATCTGCATCTTCTTAAACAAAGTGAGAGCTTCCTGAGGTTGATCACTCTCAGCATAGCCAGAGATCATTGCACTCCAACAGACCAAGTCTTTTTCATCCAGCTGGTCAAAAATGAGCCGTGCATTCTCAATTTTTCCAAATTTGGAATACCACGATATCATGGCAGTTGAAACAACTAAATTCTTGGGAGACATGCTGTCAAAAAGCTCTTGAGCCAAATCCATGCAACCAGAACTTGCATACATGCTGATGAGGGCACTCCATATATGGGGATCCAGTATGACATTATTCTCAGTGATGTAATCATGGATCTTCTTTCCATAGCTTAAATTACCGGCCCGACCACAAGCTGAAAGTATGCTAGAAAGAATCATCTTGTCTGGTTCCACGTTAGACCTCCGCATTTCTTCAAATAGAGACATAGCTTCATCAAAGAGCCCATTCTGACAGAATCTGCCATGTCAAAAGATAATTCGGATGAAATAAAATGGCAGGGCAAGTGCAATCTACAGCATGATGCATTTAAGAGACTACTGCATTTCGGCTTCTCAACTGTTAAAGGAATGTGTTACGAAAATGATTGCTCACAATCAGCGAAAATCGCCTTCAATTACTGCATGCCATAATCACAAACGGACACAGAATCAGGTGCACCTGTACATGAAACAGCAAGAAAATCACCATACCCATCAATCATAATGCTCCAAGAAACCACATCTCGCTGCGACATTTTATCGAACAGCAAACGCGCATCCACAATCCGCCCACCCGCGGCATACATACGGACCAAAGCGGTCTGCACAAAAGGATCACCGCCGTACCCCAACTTAACGACCAACCCATGAATCTCCGACCCTTCAACTAATCCCACCTCTTTCGAGCCCGCCTTGAGCAGGGGAGGGAAGCTGAACCTATCCAAAACAACACCCTCCCTCCACATTTCGTCAAACACAACGAGGGCATCCCCGGGCCGGTCGCCGCGGGACAGCTCCCGCAGGAACGTGTTGAGGACTCGTGTTTTCGAGGACTCGGGGACGTGGCGGAAGACGGAGAGGGCATAACCGAGGCTCGGGGAGGAGAGGAGGAGGTGGACGATGAGGGGGCGGCGGAGGGGTGGCTGAGGCTGGTGCGGCGGAGGATTTGGGCGTGGACTTGTTTGAGCTGTGCCGGGGTGGTGGCGGTGGTTAGGGCCGTGTGGAGTGTGGTGGTTGTGGCGGTTGTGGCGGTTGCGGCGGCGGAGGAGGGAGGAGGGAAGGATGCGGCGGGATGGAGCAGCGCTTGCATGGCGTGCGAACTGTAGCGTGGCGTGATGATGCAAATGGATCCCGGACCATGTGTTAGATCGAAACTGGACGGTCGAGTTCGACGGGACACATGAAATCCACGCACGAAGATTCAGATTTAATCTAGTACATTTATGGAATGATTTTGCGGATGCTCAGCGAGGGATAAGTAGTTAGTGACCTCCTTTGCTTTTGCTAAATGAAGTTCCCACGGATAACTGGCCTCTAAATTTTTGTTAGATGTGCAATATGATTCCCAACTTTTAATTTGTTTAATGTGGTTTATAAACTTTATTTCAATTTACAACGTAGTTCCCAAAGTGATCCCTAAACATTTTATAAATGTTCAATTTGGTCTCTAAATTATATGAAAATATCCAATGTCATCCTTCTATTAATTTAAATTTAAGAACAACATTGGATATTTTCATATAATCCAAGGATTGAATATGTATCAAAAGTTTAAGAAACACACTGAATAAATTAAAAGCAGAAACTATATTGCACATTAAGCTAAAGTTAACAATCATATTAAACAAATTCACATAGACCGCCCGTGACCTATAAAACTTCTCACAATTCGCAAGGGGCCCTCACCCTTGCCACCGGGTCCTTAAACTATCTCGATTTATGAAACTTGATCCTTCCTTTAGCTGCAATTATAGTGCCATCGAAATGCCAAGATGGCAACACTGTTCATTTTAATAACTTGGCACCTCTTAGTGTCAAAATGCTTATATAGACTTTTATAATTAAGAAAAGAAAGAGTGAAATATATTAAGACTTTATTTATTTCACGAAAAATGTATAATTTGAAAAATGTTCTCTTAAAAGAATTGCTTTTATCACTAGAAATAATGAATCAATTAAAAATGTTTTCATTATCGAAAATATTTAATAAATTTATGTTTAAATATTTTCATGGGCAATAAAAATATATTATATTTATTGATTCTCGTAAGCGATGTGAGTGATATAAACGATTACTTTTAAGGAAAGTATTTTTTTCAATTATTTATCTTCTACCAAATAAAAAACCTATGAAAACAATAGTGCCAAGTCAAGAAAAAAACAAAGATTAAAGAAGAAAGGGTATAAGAAGAGAGAAAGGGCGCGCATGACAAAAAATTTCTAACAAAATCAATTTCTATTCCATAGACGAGTTTCTAAGCAAAGAAACGCGTTTGATAACGATTAAAATTTCTATTTCTAGAATAAAAATTTATTTAGTAAAAGAATAAAATTTCTATTTCTAGGAACGACGACGACTAGCGTCTTATGGCCGGAGTCCAACATGTAACAACCTACGGCGAGCGGCTGGAGTCCGGAGTTTGACATCTAGCGTCCAACGTCCGGCGTCCGGCGATCAGCTACTAGCATCTAGCATCCGACAACCGACGTCCGACTAGCCGGCAACCGACGTCCAACATCTAGAGTCTGCCGTTCGATGTCCAAAGTCCGATAGCCGGCGGCCAACGGCCGAAGTTTAGCGAGCAGTGGCGGGCGGCCAACATCCAATGGCCGGTGGCAAGCGATGGGCAGTCGGCAGCAAACATCCAGTGGTCGACGATGGGCCTCCAGCATCCAACGGTTGGCAATGAGCGACCAACGATCGACGAGCATCCGATGACCAACAGTCGATGACGGGCAACCAGAGTCCAGTGGCCGGCAATCGGTGGCTGGTGGGTGGTCAGCGAGTGTGGGCGAGTGGCAGGCATCCAGCGTCCCACGAGCGGCCGGTGAGCGATAGGCGGTGACAAGAGTAAACAATAAAAAAAAAAATTTAATTTCTTATTTCTGTTTTAAATAGAAAAACTAAAAATTTTAACTTCTTATTTCTATTCCAAATCTATATCCGGAATAGAAATCTGTTTCGAAATAGAAAAATTAAATTATGCTACCAAACAGATTTCTGTTTTAAACCTGTTCTGGAGAATAGAAAAACAGAGAAATCGAGACATAGAAATGTTGTTATGCACGCCCAAAGTGACCGGACTGTTCACTCATGGCAATAGTGGGCCATGCTCCCGTGACAAGAAGAGAGAGAGGCGAGGCCATGACATTGCCTCCATTGCGCCTGGCCTTCATCGGAAACAAGGGTTACGGTGGCTATCGGCTCGTGCCGGTCAGGGCACGCAGCGGCCTAGCTAGCCTTGGCCTGTGCTTAACACGACCTGTTCAATCAACAGGCCGTGTTGAGCCGGCTGCTA
Organism: Eucalyptus microcorys; assembly: GCA_014182515.1. Taxonomy (NCBI): domain Eukaryota; kingdom Viridiplantae; phylum Streptophyta; class Magnoliopsida; order Myrtales; family Myrtaceae; genus Eucalyptus; species Eucalyptus microcorys. The sequence continues at coordinate 10,761,081 of CM024563.1, forward strand.
TACTCTTTTTCCCTATAACAACCAATCCATCTCCATTGATCATGGACAATCTCGATCGTCCCCGTCAATCGTCCGGGGAGAGTGCGCCATTCCCCTAGTGAACCCATCGCCGAACGAACGAGCACGAGCAGGCCAATCAGGAGCACCAAGTCGATGACAATGAGGACACACTACCACCTAACAATTGGGAGAGAGAGGGCTCTTCGGGTGCCGACTAGGCAAACCGCAAGCTCGTTCCATGACGACGAGGTGGCAAATTAAAGAGAGCTTGTGAGTCATGTTCTTTTCCCTTAGCAACCCTTTAATTTCACATGAGAATCGAGGTTCATCGAGTAAGCAATGACCGCGCTGCAACCATAATTTGAGAGCATCCGTGAACATCTTCACAAGTTATATGAGAAGATTAAACGAAGAAACAAGGATCTGCATTGGTGCATCTTCGGGCTCTGACCATCATCAGAACCGAAAGGGTTGCCTTCTTAAAGTTTCAGCCGACACCCTCGTTTGTTGGCCAGCGAAGGCTGCTAGTGCCTCTACGCCCTCACCTGGTCTAGGCGAGGGTCACGGCCCTTGCCTGATCAGGGGGAGGGCCCAATGCCCTTGCCTATGGCCAGCAAGGGGTGGAGTTCTTTGCCCAAACCTTGCTTGTAGCCCTTGAGGGTTGGTTGGCAACCTCATTAGCCCATGGTTGGGGGGAAAATAGAAAGGAAAGAAAAGCAAAAAAAAAAAGTGATAAGAATCAGAAAAGTTTAAAATAGGTAAATATTATTAAAAATATCCACATCAGTGTTGGTTATGTAACGTTGGATAACCAATGTTCATATTAATATTTTTTTTTTTAAATTGACCGAATGGATTAAATTGGTACTAATGTAAAATATTTTAAGATTATATTGAAATTAAAAGGTTTAAAACTGAATTGATATAAATATAATTGATTTGAGACTTTTTGGCATATTTTCCTCTTTAATTGTGTTAAATATAAAAGTATTTTGGTAGTATGAGTTGGATTAGGTACGGGCCACTAAATTTGCAGTATATGAAATGAATTAAATTAATCTATTTGAATCGAATCATTTTTTATTCAACCCGATCATCTATTTAACGGATCTTTAGGCCGAAATTGAGTGGGTTAATAATGACCGGCTAATTTGACCAAAAAACAAACGTTAAATAGATGATCTCACCCACTCAGTCACGTAGGACCCACCGACCGAACAAATTAGAAAAAGGCTGAAATCGAGTTCCTCGGTTCGCCGACTGATACATTCGGTCGAGGGAAGGGAAGACGAGCCGAGAAATGCCGAAAAAGATGTCGCCGGTATACCAGCACCACGTATGCCCTTCCTGCGCTGCCACGTCAGCCGTTCTTCCGCCACGTATGCCGGGGTCCATCCGCCACGTGTATCGCCGCACCACTTATATCTACCGGAACCGAAATCACTTGGAGAGAGAAAGCGAGAGAGAGAGATCCTTCAACTCAAAAAGAAAGTGCCATCGCTATTTTCGCTGAAGATGAGCCAAGAACAGCCGAGGAGGCCGCGAGAGGAGGAGGAGGAGCAGCGGCAGCAGAGGCGGCAACCTGATGTCCAGCCGATCAAGTACGGCGACGTCTTCTCCGTCTCCGGCGACCTCGCCTCGAAGACGATCGCGCCTCAGGATGCCGCGATGATGCAGTCCGCCGAGGCCGCCGTGCTCGGGCAGCCACAGAGGGGCGGCCCTGCAGACGCCATGCGGGCCGCGGCGGCATGGAACGAGAGGGCTGGGCTCGTCGGCCGCCGGGACCGCACGGACGTCGCCGCAGAAGAAGGGATCACGGTCACTGAGACCGGAGTCCCCGGCGGGCGGATCATCACCGAAAGAGTCGCCGGACAGGTTCGTCTTACAAAAACATAAATGAAATTCTAGGTCATCATCCGTTTGATTTAATCAAAAAGTTTTTCCTCTTAAATTCATTAGGTCGTCGGCCAGTACGTCGAGGGCGGCCCGGCGGCGGAGGCGCAGGTGGCCCAGCAGACTGCCATAACCATCGGTGAAGCGCTGGAAGCGACCGCTCAATCTGCCGGGGACAAGCCCGTGGACCGGGCCGACGCGGCCGCCATCTTCGTGGCCGAGCAATGCGTGACGGGGAGCAACGTGGTCGTCCCTGGAGGGCTGGCCGCTTCCGCTCAGACGGCGGCGGCTTACAACGAGGGGACGCTCAGGGACGATGCCAAGATCAAGATCTCCGACGTGCTCACGGTAATTCTTTCGGTATAAGATGAACGTAAGATCTTTTTTATGTAGATTAATCCGACGCACGACATGACACGACACTGGCGTTGTTCTTTCGCAGGGCGCCACGGCGAAGCTGCCGGCGGACCGAGTGGCGAGCCGGCAGGACGCGGAGTGGGTGGTGAATGCGGAGATGAGGACGGGGAACAAGGCGGCCGCCCACCCGGGAGGGGTGGGGGCGTCGGTGGCGGCGGCCGTGAGAATCAACGAGAGCATCACCAATCCGTGAAGAGTGTAGTAAAAGCTCTTATTCCTCTTTCGGTGGCGCCTAGAGCAAAGAGGTTTTTTAACTGCGTTTGTCTAAAAGACGGTTTTCTTTTTGTCGTTGCTTTTCCTCTTCGGGGATGAAGAGGTTTGCTTGTGTAATGGACGTGTTCTTCTTAGTGCAGCTTTTCGTGAGTGATGTATCAAAAAATCACTCGGAAATAGCAAAATAAATGATACTAGAAGTACTAAAAGTTGTGTAAGGTGATATTTATTTTAGTGTTCAAAATTTTTTAGCAAAATAAATGATACTTGAAGTACTAAAAAGTTGTGTAAGGTGCTATTTATTTTAGTGTTAAAAAATTTTTACCGGTCCAATTAAATGTCAAATAAGAAAAAAAAAATGATTACTTAATTTTCTCGGGTAAGAACGTGACTTTTATAATTAAAAATTAAATATGACTTGCATAATTTTTAAAAATTCAAAAAAACTTCAAAAATTCACTTGGACATTGAAAACGAAGACGTGGCATAATGATATTTTTACTGAATTGAAGGGATATTTTTTAAAAATGACTTAACATTTAAGTAATTATATTTAATAATATTTAGTATTTAAACGATTCAGATTTATAATTTTTGACACTTAAATAATCATTCGTGAAGTTGTCTACACAGTGTCGTTTCGGGTTTATATCCTGAGTATAAATAGATTTTATTTAGGGGTTTTATCCTAATTGGGTATGCATAGGATTTCTAGTGGAAGTGATCGTTTTTCTTTTAAAAAGTGGTACGTAAGTGATCTGAAAAAAATTATAATATAAAAATAAATACCGTAACAACCTTTGGCTGTTTAGTATCGTCCTAAAGGCGCAACAATTCCTCCCAAAATAGCAAAAATTTCGAGATGAGACAAAATACGAATTAATTGAAAGCGGTGCTCCATCTTGGGTTTTCATGTAAAAGTAAAGTTAAAAAGTATATTAAACTCATTTTCCTTTTGTTTTTTTATGGATATTTGTATATGAAATACAAACGATGCGAGCCGTTCAACAGATTAATTTAGAAAATGAGGCATGCGCAAATCGGCTCAGTTACTTTGGACTCAATTTCTGAGCCTTTATTACATATCTCAAGTCTTAATTCTATATGACCCAAAAAAAAAAAGTCTTAATTCTCTTTCCGATAAAAAGTAAAGCTTAATTTTGTACTAACTCTTCCGCAAAAAATAAAAATAAATCTCTACTAATTTGTAACTGTTTGTCTAATTCCCCGGCAAATCAATTGAAACTGTCATTATGCACTTCGGGTTTTGGGAAGTGCTTTTTTTAATTTGAGCCTTTTCAAACTGAAAAAGGAAAGGTCTCGAATTCCATAAATAAATAAATAAAAAGAGGTGAAATGCACACAAAATTAAGAATTTATGCCTCTAAAAAAAGTTATTTTTCCATGAGGTCAAATTTCTGGTGTAAGAATGGCCTTTCCACGGCTCTTTCGCCTTTTTTTTTTTTTTTTTTTTTTTTTTTTTGCCTCTTTTCAAGGAGAGTGCTTTCGATATGTTCGATGTGTTTGACAAAACTAGCAAAAGGAAAATGTCAAAAAGTGTCCTTAGGCCACTTATCCGAGATTACTACCGTTCTTCCAAAATATCAGTATTTCTATTCAAATTTTTCAATTTTCAAATATGCGCTGATATTCTTTTTCAAGAGGGTTAATATCAAAAAAAAATCCTACATGATGTATTTATAACACATTTAACGTAACAAATATCAAATTAGTATTATTAATATCTAAAAAATCATAAAACTGACACATATGTGCCACATTTTATATAAAAACTATTAAATTAATACATTCATGCCATATATAACTCAAATTGATGAAAAAATCTCAAAATAGATGTAGCAAGGTGATTTAGATTTGGGGTAAATGTAATATGGATGCACTAATTTTATAGTTTTTTTAATGAAAATTAATTTATGATATATATCGCTAGGATGTATGCCATTCGCGCTTCATGTCTGCTTGTTGATTCTACCTTCCATTTCTTGCTTTGCACCACCAATGGCTCCGACTCTAAAGACGATTCCAAGATAGCGCGGCCTCCGTCCACCATTCCGGCGCGCCGGTTCCTCTCCTGGTCCTTCCTATTTGCGGGTTCTCGGCCTAGCGTCCATATGCATCGCCGATCAGCTCTTCAGCTCGAAACGCGATTCTTTCGCGATCGCTTGCGGTCGATAGGGGACGAACGATGGTGTAACGATGAACGCTCCTAGAGTGTTTGATGAAATTTCCCGTGCAAAGTTCTCGTGGCATATTCCCTGCCTTCTTCCAGAACGGAAATGAACGGTGGGTCTTGCCACGTTTTGCGGTTCAACGGGTTTCTAGCACGAAGATAACAAACAAGCCCACCGAAAGAATCCAGCAAGCCGCTTGTCGCAGCCTAGATTCCTGTGAGGGCTTCCGCCACGTGTCCCAGCTCCATGAACGCCATCTGCAGAGCCGGCCACGTGTATTATTGCACCGCCATGTCACGCCCTCTGTCGCACTTGTATATCTACCAGAGCCGACGCCGGTTGAGCTCGATTCTGAAAGCAAGAGAGGAGAAATCATTCGACCCACAACCGAGTGCCATCCCTGCTTTCCACCGAAGATGAGCCAAGAACAGCCGAGGAGGCCGCGAGAGGAGCAGCAGCAGCAGCAGCGGCAACCTGGGGTGGAGCCGATCAAGTACGGCGACGTCTTCTCCGTCTCCGGCGACCTCGCCTCGAAGCCCATCGCGCCGCAGGACGCGGCGATGCTGCAGTCCGCCGAGGCCGCCGTGCTCGGGCAGCCACAGAGGGGTGGCCCCGCGGACACCATGCGGGCCGCCGCAGCATGGAACGAGAGGGCTGGGCTCGTCAGCCGTGGGGACCTCACCGACGTCGCCGGAAAAGAGGGGCTCACGGTCGAGCGCACCATCACCGAAAGAGTAGCTGGACAGGTTTATCTTTTAGTTCCTCTTTCAAGGCAAAACAAAAGATCAAATAGAAATCCAGGTCGTCATCTGTTCGGATTTCACCGAAAACTTTCTCCGTTCGAATTCATTAGGTTATTGGCCAGTCCGTCGAGGGCGCGTCGGCGACGGGAGGGGCGGAGACGCAGGCAACCCAGCAGAGTGCGATAACCATCGGCGAAGCACTGGAAGCGGCCGCTCAATCGGCCGGGGACAAGCCCGTGGACCCGAGCGATACGGCCGCCATTCTCGTGGCCGAGCAGCGCGTGACGGGGAGCAACGTGGTCATCCCTGGAGGGTTGGCGGATTCTGCTCAGACGGCGGCGGCTTACAACGAGGGAACGCGCAGGGACGAAGCCAAGATCAAGATCTCCGAAGTTCTCACGGTAATTCTTCGAACAAAATATGCACGCAATTGCATGTCGGAAATGACCGTTTCTCAAATTCAATCCGCGCGGCGTTGTGTTTCCGCAGGGTGCCACGCTGAAGCTGCCGGCGGACAGAGCGGCGAACCGGAAGGACGCGGAGTGGGTGATGGATGCGGAGCTGAGGACGAGGGGCAAGAAGGCGGCCCACCCGGGCGGGGTGGCGGCGTCGGTGGCGGCGGCCGTGAGGCTCAACGAGGGCGTCGCCAATCCATGAAGGACGTAGCGAAGCTCTTATCGTCCTGGTGGTAGTGTTCCTGTTTAGAGCAAGAGGTTTCCTACGTGCGTTTTGCTTTTTCCTTTTTGTGGTGACGGGGTTTGCTTGTGTAATACGAGCTTGTGCTTAGTGCAAGCTTTATCTCACGTAAGATGAAATATCAAAAGTAATGTTAAATTCAATGTCCTTTCCTTTACGAATATTTATGTGAGTTTTTGCACAAACGATTCGAATATGCAGTTAGTTTTGCGACCCGCTTGGATATCGCAAATTTATGAGGTAGTGCTAATCAAGTTGCCCAATTTGATTTATCGAGTAACTTTTAGGTTGCCCCTCCATTAAAAAATCCACGCATTATGTTTAATTGGGTCTTTATATTAAAAAACTAGCAATAGTCGAGAAATTCTTACAAAACCCATCGAAATTTGAGTTTCGATTGCTAGTTCGAGTCTTGTTGCCTAATGTGATGCGTTGCTTAGTAAATACTATAATCAGTCATCACCAGGATGACTGAAATAGAGCTATGCATCAAAGAATTTGGAGAAGTGGTAGTTCTAATTTGAGCTTTTCAAATTGAGGCAATATCAAATTCTTGTGTCACATATTTGATGGATTCGAATTCCATTAAAAAATGAGGTGAAATACATACAAAAGTTTAAGCATTCATACGTATTATCAGAAAAGGGGTTTTTTTTTCAAGTGGGATCAAATTTCTTGTGTGAGAATGGTTTTTATGCGCTTTCTTTTACTTTTGCAGACAGAATGCTTTCGTTCCATCCAATCTGGTGCCCAAAATAAGCACTAGCAAAACTAAAATGTTAGAAAGTATTCTAACGATCCTTTGTTTTTCTAGAAATATAAATATTTCCTTTTAAATCATGCTAGTTTTGAGTTGTTATTTTTCAAATTTCAAAATGCGTTGGATTTCTCTTTTATTATTTTTAAGGATAAAAGCCACAAAAATCTTAACCTATGCCATAATGACACATTTTCTCCAATTACCTTTTGTGGTATCAAAACCCTAAACTTATATAGTATTAACACATTTACTACAAATTTCTCACAATACCAAAAACCCCAAATTTATACTGTGCGACATGCTTACCTTCAAAATATATTGTCACAGAAAAAAAATTTGGTATTTTTTGTGTTGCAAAAAAAAAGAAGAGATAATTGCATCATATATGTATAATTTTGCATGTTACAGAGAAAAATTTGGGGTAAATATGTCATATAAAGTGTCACAGTTAGCAAAAAAAAAATTGCATTTTTCCCTATTTGTAATTGCGTTAATTACTAGTGCCCTTCGCGGACATACTGATACGTCCGTGAAAAGGCCCAGGCCCAGGCCCAGAACCAGCCGAGACCGAGGCCCAGGGTCAACTCTATCCCCAGAAATCTCCCCTCCCCTCACCCATCTCTCTGTCCCTCTCTCTCTCTCTCTCTCTCCTCTCTCTCAAGTTTCGACTCTCCGGTGGCGCAGCTCCGCCGCCTGCTGGCCGTGGAGGTACGCCATTCATGCTTCGTCTCTGCGCATAGCTTGCGAGTCTCAAAAGGGCCATGGCACTTGAAGGAAGTTCTAGCATTTTTTAAATCGAGATAACAGGATGAGGCAGAGGAGAGTAGGGTGGGGGGTGTTGCTAGATTTTGCTCATCGACTTGTTTCTGCCCTCCTCTTAGGAGTCATTGAGCCGAAGATACTAAGGCCATGAAAGTTTCTGGTGGGCTGCTTCACAGGGGAACTCGAACCGTGTCTAACAAAAATAGCATGATTTTTACTCTTGATGATCTGTGTCTGACCATGCTAGCACACCGCTCAAGGGAAAAAGGGGAAGCACTTTATTTAGGGTTCCTGCTCTTACTGCATGCTATATCACAATGCCTATTCTATGATGTTAGAATGATATTGGTCAGCATAGAGTTAGCATGAGAATACTAAAGTTTGCTGAAGCAGTAATCTAGTTTGGTTGTTTTAGTTTAGGCTGTAATATTTAGCTTTGCACATCAAACCAAACCTCCTGTGTAGAGGGAAGTGGTGGGCTTTGTCATCTTCTCGTCTTGAGGGAAGTAAGCAAGGTCAGCGTGATGGCAACATGCCTGCATCCACATGCACGGATGTGTGCATGGGCAGGGGTGTGTGAGAGAGAGAGAGAGAGAGAGATCTTCTTTGGTACCATTCTCTTTTCCATTTGTTGGGTGGGCATTTTTCTGTGCATTTGCATCTTGAAGATGAGCTGATAGTTATGATGGTAGTTGATAATAGATGGTGTTTTTTTCCCATTACCAGTTTTGGCATTGAAGCAGTGGATAATACCACATCAGGGATGGCTGTTGTTGCTGTAGGTGCAAACATGTGCCTTTCTGTTTCTTCCAGAGCCACAAAAACTGGCCAAATGGCCATTTCTACTCCTTTGCCATTTCCCTTTGCATCAACTCTTCGGGAAAGAGCAAAGTTGCCATCCACCTGTGTTTTGGCTAATTCCAGACCATCAATAGGTAGTGAAGGCTTGCTACTTTACAGCGATACTCATAGGCAGTCCCACGTTGTTAGGGCTGTAGAGGAGAGCCAGGAAAGCACTGAATCAGATGTTCAAAACAGTGACAATTTCAAAGAGACTGAATCGATTGACCAAAAACCAAACGAGTCGACTGCTGAGTTGACCGAGCTGGGGACTGAGATAAAGAAAGCGTTGGAGCAGAGGAAGGAGAAAGCAGATGGCAATCTGTTGAGTGGTGTGGCAGAGGAGATTGGGGAGATTGAGTGGCCCGCATTTGGCAAGGTGTTGGGAATTACTGGTGTTGTCTTGGCAGTAATCGCTGGATCGAGCGTCACCTTGCTCACCTTGAATGCCATTTTGGCAGAGCTGTCGGACAAAGTTTTTGCAGGCAAGGGAATCCAGGATTTCTTCGGTTAGAAGTGGGAAAAAGGTACAGAGAGTGCAAGGGTTTGTGAGGCCGAGGAACCTTCCTCATGGGACAAGCTAAGGTGTTTTGCTCACCTGCTCAAGAATTGAGACAAGTAGTATGTTGGTTGGGTGAGGCTTTCATGTTCCAAAGCAGTGTACTCGTCTCGTATTTCACAAAGTCAAATGCATATATTCATGGCTGGCAAGCATTTTTGTATTTATCCTAAGTCTTGTAGAAGTAATGATAAAGCTGCTGAATGTAGGCAAGATCAATCCTTCATGTTCTTAATCTATTGTAGATGAAGACTTATGGCATGAGTAAATCATGAGAACACTATTATTACTCTGCTGTTATTACTCTGTAGTTCTTTCTCCACATATTTTTGCCTAGACAGCTGAGTTCAACAGAGTGACTCGTGGATTGTTAAGGCGTGTATCTTTTCACTTGTAGAATGAAAAGAGAAGCAAATTGCAGTTGTAATTCGGAGGTGAACCATAAAAGACTGCTGAACTTGATTTGGGCAAAAATTAGAAACAGTCGTGATCTGCTTCTGTATCTGTAGTAGAATGAATGACTTCTTCCTTGGTGTCAGCAATGCAAAGCCCTAAATTTCCATAGTGACATGGTTTCTGGTTTGAAGTTCCATGTCTTGAATTTTGAAACTAACCCGCTTTTGTTAAACATCCTTTGGACTATGTACAGCATTTCCATTGTTCAGAAGCTGATAACCTTGTACTTAAGAGCAAAACAGATGGAAGAAAGATGAACAGCTTAGTCTGAAACATGAGTATGTTCAATTTACTAATTTCCAGAGTTCTACCGTATCATCTTGTCAAACCTCTTCCAAGAGATTTGGTTAAAAACTGCAACTGAGTGAGGTTAAAACCCTGGAAATTAAGCAACGGCAAAGATAATCCAAATCTTGAATGCGTTTAGTTCATGGGCTCTAAAATTCATCGGACAAATGCAAATAGTGTTTGGCAATTTTCTGAAAGGCCTAAAGGGAATAGAGAGTTGGAAAGTACAGGAAAATTTAATGGGTTTATATCAAGTTCATGTCGTGTATTTGTTAGTTGGGATGTGTCTCATTCTCTGATACTGTAAATTGAACAATTGATGAGTACATTTAGCAGCAAACAAGAAGATCAAACTACAATTCCTAATAGAATTGCTAGAAACTTTTCTTTTTGTTCCATAGCAAATGGAATATCTCGGGAATTCCACCTATATAAACGTAAGAGTAGTGCCATTTTGAAATCAAGGATGGTGGTAGATCGCGTTTAATAGCGAACCCATTCCACGCCAAATCCTACTAGCGATTGAACGGATTGTGGTCGAGGGCTGCGGGATGTGTTTGTGATTTCATTTACAAAACCTATAAGACTTGGGACGGGTCTGAAATTTGTCTTGCAAGAACTTGGGACCTGGACTCGGCAGCCATTTTACTAGAATATCTGTGCTCTTCTAAAGGAAATAATGTTACTCGTATGAATCTACGTACCTAAGAATAGAATATACTGATATTTTTATACTTCCTGTAACATCCTTAATTTCTTTCTCTTCATATAATTCATGAAATTTATACAATAAGTTATTATTGGAGTGGTCGTTAGAGCCGGTGTCTCCCCAAGTGACTCCTCCCACTTGACGATTTGCCTTTTAATTCACCAATACATGTCGTGGAATCGACATCATTAGCATCATCTGGAACTAGAATGAATGTCCTCTAGAGACCAAACATTCCTCTCCACGAAGGCGGCATTGCACATGCCTAGGGGTATTTTTCGGAGGTATCTTTCGATGAAGCACCTTGACGGGGGCTAGCTTTCTCCCCCTAATTTTCCCAATTTTCAGTTCTTTGTGTCTCATCGTCATCGAATTAGACTTGTTGTGGGAGTAGAATTCGCTTGAATACGTTGCTGTCGAAAACTTACCGAACTAAGTCTTGCATCAATTACACAGTGAAGTTCAAATTGAGTTTGGATGCTCGGACACAGTTGTACTACCCCTCCTAGAACGCAATTAAGTCATGATAAAACGAAAGGAAATAACTAAATCGACAGAGATTTTAGAAATTTTACGAAAAGAACCTTAGCCTCCCAAGAAAAGACAGCCAAAAAGGAAAAAACACAGAAATGCCATGTTAAAGTTTTCCGTTCTTCGCCATCCGACAGAAAATACCTTATCATCTTCCCAAAGCTAAAGCAACCTCATTTTTTCACAGAACCAACGACACCACAGCGACGGCACTTTTGTATGGAGCCATTGTCACGCTTACTCCGCGAGCTTCTAGGTAATGCTTTCATCTCAAGAACAACTAAGAGTCAAGTAGTTCCAAATTTCGTTTTGGCATCTTCTTACCAATTTCGTATCATCCGAGCCTGTTTAGTTGCTTGTGACTTCCGACAGTTGCTTGTTCGTTTTTCTTTATGCTGACACTGTGATTCTTGAGGTCGTGCTGCAACTTGAATCAAGAACCAGATAGGTAAAAAAAACAAAAAACAAAAAACGAAGAGTTTGGATGAAAAGGGTGTCTCCAGATGGGCCCTTGTTTTGGGATTAGTGCTTTGCTTGATTAGCATGGTTTGGCTAATAGATTTAGCAAGTGAAGACTAGGTTTTGGCTGGGCTTTTCTGAAGAATTATGTAACTCGACTGCGAATATCACCTGGGCAGTTGTTAATCCTTCAGGATGTTAAACCAAATGTGCTCAACCCCTTTTTTTCCCCTGTCCTGTGATTTTGGAGGGGGTGAGTTTTGAAGAAGTGCAATTCTTTCAATATATTTTGGCACGGCTGGTCTGCTATGCTGATACAGCTGCGTTCATTTAATTCGGTGTGAGCATATGTTTGGGAGTTTGATTGGGTGGATACCATTTTGTTTTCCCCATCTCTTCCAGATTTGAACGGGGGCTGTTAACTTCGTGTCGAGGATGGCTATTGTCACTGTTGCTGCAAAGTTATGTCCCTCTACGATCTCCAGAGTCCCAGAGAAAATCCCGAACTTTGTCCGTGAATGTGAGTCGGAAGTTATCAAAGTATCTTGTTCTTATTTTTCAGAAAGTTCTTATTGCAGCCACATCGCTGATTACTGATTGTTGTAGACTTCATTGCTGTATCTCCACTACTTTCTTTATCTTTTGAACCAACACTGCGGCTTTCGATAGGAAGGCAGCAGAATTGTATATCCCGCTAGTGATTCTCTAACAGGAAGATTGATTTACTTAAAATTCAGAATTTTTTTTTTGTGTCTTCCTGGTTTGACCAGGTTAAGAATTCTTTATCCCGGTGAGTTTTAGTTAGACTGTTATGTGCATTTTCATGACTGTATTTCGTAACAGACAAACTACAATCTAGGTATCAAGTTGTGCTGCCACTTGAGGAACCAACATTCAGTCGTCGAAATGCCATTATTTGCATTGGTTCTTCGCTGGCTTCTGTTGTACCTGTGAGCTATGTCTTTGCTCCATTACCAGTACTAGCCGAGGAGAATTCAGCTTCAGAGGAAGATGAAGATAAAGGAGTCATTGGGGCAATCCAATCTCTGTTCGATCCTAATGAAAAGACAAAATCGGGAAAAGTATTGCCAAAGGCGTACTTGAAATCAGCGAGAGAGGTCGTGAAGACCCTGCTTGAATCATTGAAGGAAGACCCTAAGGATAATGCAAAGTTCAGAAGGACAGCGGATTCAGCAAAGGAGTCAATCCGAGAATATCTGAGCAACTGGAAGGGACAGTTGGAAGTTGCAAACGAGGTTTGCATTCTCAATGTTTTATGGCTGAAGCTTTTAAGTCACATATCTGTGAATTTCTCCCCTAACTTTATTCTTCATGGCTTTTCTGCAGGAATCTTATGTAATGCTCGAGAAGGCAATTCGGTCTTTGGCGAGTTTCTATTCGAAGGCAGGCCCATCTGCCCCGCTCCCAGAAGAGATTAAGTCCGAAATATTGGCCGATCTGAGTAAAGCTGATGAATTCTTGTGAAAAAAACATTAGTCCCTTTTCACCTTCAGAACCATCATTGTTATTAGTTCACTGGCATTGACAGTTCTAGCTCTAAAGGCCAGGGCCTTCAACAAATAGTTTTTATGTATCTAGATCACCAATGGCAATATTTATATGAGCATAGCTACCCAGAAAGCCTTGAGTACTGTTTTTTGCTGTAGTATGTGTTAAGGCTTGCTTTGATTGAGAGTGGTTTCAGATCGACAAAGCCAAAACAATTCATTTGGAGTTTCAGGGCCATCTCTCAGTGAAATGCTCATCGTCTAGTCATCGAACATTCCAATCTCTACTTTTCTGCAAGCGAAAGCGTGTGAAGTTGAAGTGAGTGATTACATCAAAGAAGCTATAATCTGTTATTGGTGATGCGGTGTATGATACTCTTTTAGTAATTTCTACGCGTAACCGAGAATTATTACGATGACTGGGAAGATCACATGGTCTCCTCTCTTGAACAGAGTAACATGAGGCCACTGTTTCCTCTTCGACGGTGAATGTATAGTGTGATTCCACTAATATGTGTTGCTACCTTTGCTACTTTCCAAAGCGTGAATTTCGCTCGAAGGTATTGAACAGCGAAAGCCAAGGGTATGGTTTTGAGATTGTAAGTCCTTTGAATTGAAATCATTTTGTTTTTGCGGTTGTCTTTTCTTCTATGCACATTTGCTTCTCCTTCACTGTAATATACCTAGATCATGGACTGAATATTCTGTCTCAAAGATTGACATGAGACTGTAAGCTTTACGCCCAACCAAATTTATTTTGGTCGATCCGTGTCGCGACTTTCCCAGTAATAAATCCAGGTCGGTCTCAAGCATGGTTTTGTCTATGACTGGACAAAAAAGTAAGCAAAATTGTTGTATCACTGCATTAGCCTAGATTCTGAGAGTTTGGCATGTCATTGGAGTAAATTCAAAGGAGTTGCAATTGCAACCAAGGAAAGAACCAAACAATTGGGTTTGTTAAAGCACACGAAAAGATAATAAGGGAGAACGAAAAAACAATTTGCAGTCAAGAAAATTCGAAATTACGGATGTTAGTCTAATTCGAAATGACAACAGGCCGACGACGTCTGCTGGGCACAATGTTCCTCCACTTGTTGAGCATGATGACTGCGATGCCTATAATTCTGAACCGCCTCTGATCGACAGGAGCAAACATCCCTGCTTCTTCATCGACATAGAGCCGCCGGAACCCCCATCTTTGCTTGACCCGACAGACCACGCGGCAGAGGAGAGGGACGAGCCCCGAGTACGTCTCCAATGCCTCCGTCTGCATTGCAGAGACGAGCTATTCGCGAACCAGTAGCAGTTATCGTGTGCAGGCGAGTGATGAACTGGAACTTCTTGAGGGTACAAATAGCTAGGTAGAGAGAGAGAGGAGAGAAAGAAGACATGGATGCACGTAAAAGGAGAGTGGCCAACCTCAATGGACGACCACTGCAAAAGACTTGAAATAAAGAAATGGCACGCGAAGCACAGCACAATAATGGTGGACGATCCAGCTAGTTTTAAATTGGACATCGCTTGTATGGACCACAATAAAACTTCGTAGACACGTTCTTGGATTGATCTAGCCTGCAAACTTGTACAACAGAAGTTACAATTTTCCTCGCCTTAAATCCTTCGCGACTTCTTCATAGTTGTAAACAAAAACTCCAAAGTCGCCCAAATCTCACCATCCATAGTTTCCTTGATATTAAATTGCTCCACATACATGTAATATCATTCACTTTTATATCCTAATTTGTAATTTGAATCAAACTTATTGCTGCCTACCAAACTTGCACGTAAGTAATCCTGAAGACTTTCTACAGGAACAGTCCAATGTTTTCATTCTCATCTCTTGAGAGTCGACCGGCAACACTGCCATTGAAAGCCTTTTCCATTGCATTGTAGTCCTATTCTTTCGATAGAAAGTTCACGAGATGCGCATATGCGACTGTTACATGTACATCATCATTACATTAGTTGCAATCTCAAAAATCTCCTAAACGGCGCACTAAGTTAAAACCGAGAAGCAACATAGGCAATTCGCATTGAGAGCATAGAAGCAACAATTTACTCAGAACCAGATATGGCGAGATTTCAAGTCTCATCAATTATTGTCTACAAAGGAGACTGGCAACTACAATCAAAGAACCATTTCAAGGAGTACACTCATATCAGAATCAAAACCAACTACCGAAAATTTGAAGTGGAAGACAAACCTAACCCACGCGATGAACAAAAATAAACTGTTTTACAGTCTACACAAATGGGCCGCTAGTATCATTCAATCGAGCAACCTCACAATTAGACTCCTGCGCTAACGCGTATTCTGAACCCCTGATTGAAGAGTCAAAACTATATGCACTAAAAAATAGAAAAGAGAAGCTTGACCTTCGCTGTGGGAGTTAACATCACTTGAATCCAATGTAGCTGCACTCCGCAGAACAGATGAATACCATAAACCTGTCTTTGTTACCAAATCAGGAATGATGATTACGCTAGACTGAGATAAACCCATCGCACCAAATGCGCAGGCAACTGGAGCAGTTCTGATTGCAAAAATTATGTAGCAAATGCTGGGCAACGAGGGTTGTATTGAATCATCACTTGTAAGACACAATAACACAGGAAAAAAGCAGCTAAAAGATTAGGATATATACACCATGAGGAAGCAAGACCACATATCCTATATATCTACTGAAAGCACCGTGCCTTTCCGATCCCAGTCCATCAATATTATCGTTTTACTGCAATGGCTAATTCCCTTCTGGCAGAGACAATTCTGCTTTAACAGTCACTAGCATGAACAATAGAATGGCTGTATTGACCAAGCAAACCAAACCTTTAGAGTTACCTTGTCAGATTATCATCCCAGACAAAATCGTCTTCATTGATGAACATCCAGAACCAGTGACAGAAATGTAGAAATGTACGGAGAGAGTAGCAAGAATTTGCGATGGTGGAGTAGGTTCTCACATTGCAAGCACCATGAATCTCACCAAATCCAGGGTGCTATTTCCTATTTGCACCAACACCCTAGGCCAGTTAGCCACTGTCAATAACATCCAGTATCAGAATCAAATAACGATTGGCTCAGACTTGTCCCAAGGATATTCAACTACAGAAGCAAATCCAGCATGTAGTGTGATGATTGACCCTTGAATATCTTAAGAACAGCAGCCTCTGAATCAGATGTGAGATTAAATCAAAGAGGATTCAGTTCCCAACTGCAGAACATTGTCGCTTCAATCACACGGAAAAATAACTTCAACTATGCTGCATCTGGTGCTAAATTGTTTCGACTGATCTGTTCTCCTCTCCAACTGTAGTTGGACAATTTGATTCAGACTTGATCTGCAATGAATTCACATCAGATACAGAAGCACCTTGACAATTCTCCTCCATGGTTATATCTTTCCTTAAGTCCTCTGCTTCCTCTGATGATTGAATTGAAACCACAGTAGAGACAGGAGCATCTTCTGCATTCTCCTCCTTCCAGATTTCGATAGTATCCTGCTTTTCCTCTGAAGTTGCAAAAGGCTCAACTAGTGTATCCTTGACATCTGCATCAGCATTGTCATACCGACTGCTCCCGCTGCAAGCATCCCAGTTAGTCTCATCCAAGGACTCACCTTTAGATGGAAAACTCAACAATGATTTATTTTCTACTTCCATGTCTGCATGAGAAAGTAACTCATCATTATTGAACTCAATCACGTTTTCCTTTCCATAACTGATTTGGTCATCTGCTTTTGAATTTACTGATATCAGATTTTCCTTGAACTGGTGAATACTAGGAGCATCTCTTGATTTGCCATCTGCACCCTCAGTTACATTCTCTGCTGAAATATCCCTTTTTTCCTCATTGACATTGGTTAGACAACCTGAATTCTGATAATCACCCATGACACAGGAATCCGACAATGACTTGTCATCCATCCCAGATTTGCTATGGCTGACATCAGAAAGCAGGGGACGCACCTGACTTCCATTTATGGCACAAGAACCACAATTAGAAGCAGCATCTGAAGTTCCATTGATCCCCTTAAGAATCTTCACAGGTTTCACTTCTGAATAACTAGCATTCTTCTCACATGCAACACCAGCTTCAGCTTCTGGGGAATCATCGGTATAACCATCTTTGGTAGTGGATTGAACA
Organism: Eucalyptus microcorys; assembly: GCA_014182515.1. Classification (NCBI taxonomy): domain Eukaryota; kingdom Viridiplantae; phylum Streptophyta; class Magnoliopsida; order Myrtales; family Myrtaceae; genus Eucalyptus; species Eucalyptus microcorys. The sequence continues at coordinate 10,778,251 of CM024563.1, forward strand.
CCAACTTGAAATGGCAAAGCTGGCATTGATTTGTCTTCCACCTTACAAGCTTCTATTTCAGTATCACATGGATCAGAACATATATGATCCACATCAGATTCAGCAGACTTGTCAGCCAAATCAGGGTCAGAATCTTTAAGCCTTTCGTCTGAAGCATCATGAGACGAGCCATTCCCTGTTGAAGCATCATCCAGGGAAACATCCTGAGACTTTGGATCGCAGTCCATGACATCTGCTTTATCACCCTCCTCACCAGAATGCTCACCAGGATCATCATGCTGACAAATATCATCAGGTTCAGGGGTAGTAACTTGCTTGTCCATTTCCATTTCCATTTCCATGGACTTGGCATCTGTAAGAAACCATATAAACAGTAAGATGCAGATACTGAGAATGACAGAAGATGTTAACAAAATTTGCAGACTTAAGAAGCAGTTTCTTAAGTCTTGTTAACAACCTTTTGAGCCCGCGAAAGTGTCTTGTTCAAGAAGCAGTTTCTGCAACATGTCTAAACCGGGGAATACTAACATATTCAAGGACCTCATGTCCTGCTTAAGTGACTCCTTAAGAGGAGAGAAACCAAAGGCAACAGTCCAGGTGTGCATAAGTTCAGATATAGCAGGGATAATCAGCCTCTCAACTTTGAGCGATCGCAGAGCCTGAAGTGGAACAAATAACTATTGAATAATAGTAATTTGGTTAATTTTCATAATAAAATATTCAAGGTGGTCCAACAAATGCCCGTATGGATAATCTCATCTACAAAATGCTTGAGTCACCATCACAACTATCATTGCTTACCGACTCAATGGCAGAAAATAGTTTACGGCACATCCCTTGACGCCTATAAATATGCCGCGTCCCAATGAAAGGCATCTCTGCTAGCTGGGTCCCATGAAACCTATACAGGCAAGAAAGAGAGGTTGAACGATGAATATGGCCTGCCATGTCCCTAGCAAGCTGGAAGAAAAGGACAGACATCTTGCTTGCATTCACACACAAGCAAATGCATCTATATTGACATGGCATTTATTTAGATCACTTAATCCCCCAGTAAACTAGGAGATAAAGAAATAGATTAAAAAACACAGTAAATAATTCAAGTTTAAGTAACAGAATGACAGAAAAAGATGGACGTTGGATTCTCGACAGAGATGAATACCATTAAAAAGGAAATGCGCTGCAAAGTATTTTTTGACTTAAAAGCACAAAATAGAGAACACAGACAGGAAGTTTATCAAAAGTAACATCAAAGCAGCTAAAGATAATGCTCCTTTCAAGGTTCAAGCATGTCTAACATAATTTCTCATGTAATATCCAATTTAGCTGCAACACAGTGCTTTCCTCACATCTTCCTAATTAAGCTCTTGAAAGGCATGGGAACAATGTCAATCTACTATAGAACTTGAAAATAACACAAATTTCAACCAGACAAACAGACTTCATTTCTTCAAGCCTCTCCTCACTCCTCTAGTCCTTCTCTCTGTGTTTTTTTATTTTTTATTTTACTATCTCCATGGTGGACAAACTACAATGACAATAACACATAGCAGACAAACTACAATTACAATAACACATAGCGGACCAGAAACAAAGAGAAAACACACCTGAGCGATGCTGCAGAGATAATTTCGTCACCCCTCTCCAATATAGCAGTGTAAAACCCACTATAGTTAATCCTATTGAAGTTTGATCTGTGCAAAGGAATAAAAAGAAAATTTTATCTGTCAGGGGGGAAGACAACAGTAAAACATCAAAGAAATGAGTAACAAGACCCCAAGGAACCAGATTGGTTGTGGAGCAAAGATAGCCTTAACTCACAACCAGACAATATAACCAGTACAGCTAAGAAATCTGCTTAATTAGAAAAGAATGCTAGTAAGCATATTTTCACAGCTATTAATCTCATGTCAAGCATCTTTCACTCTCAAGGATGGTTACTGGGCCAGCTAGAAGACTCTTGCATACATCTCACTGTTCCACATTGATTTCAAAAGTTCTGTGAAAAGTAGACAAATGCGAGGCAGGGATCTTAACGAGATACATACTACAATAGACCACGCAAACACAAGATGGCATCGCAATAAACTTGAGCCTGAATTCTTGACAGCTTTATGATCAAGAATTGATCATGTTTGCTAAGAATTATATCAGACAATCCCTCCTCATTCTCATTTATATTCGTCCCAGATGACTCCAATACTTGGAAAAGAGAATAAAGCAGTCATAAAATTAACAAACAAGTGACAAAAGTTGCTTGCTTGTCATTATGGGGCAATAAATTACCAAATAAGATCACAAAAATACTCAGAATATCTTTATCCATCACAATGGAAACCCAAGGCAATTTTAGCATTAGCCATCACGTACGTGCATTTCTTTCGGTGTAACAAATCAAGGCAATCTTCAAAATAATCATTTCTTCATGAATTAGGTGCATCAACATGCAAAAATTATCTTTCAATGTACCAGTGTAACAAATCAAAGAACTTTCCAAAATAATTATTTCTTCACGATATAGGTGCATCAACATAACCAATTAGTTATTGAAAGGTAAAGGATAAAAAATAGAGCTTACCCACTGTTATAAAGAACATTATGAATCATATTTATCCCACTTCTCCGGTCAACAATAGGCAAAAAACATTCATCCATTATCGTAAGCGCCACCGCTAGCTTGGAGTTGCATTCCACCCTCTGAGGAAGCCCTCGAAGAGACATATCTGACTCTGCATCCGTCCTGCGAATGAGAGACCATGAAAATCCACCTTCTAGTTCATGTTTGACTCCAAGATACTTCTGAAGATGTTCAAAGAGCTGCAAAATTAACAAAAACTTGAGTCACCAATACAAACTCCGCATAGATAATGTAAACATACCCAAAAAGGAGGAGGAACGATATGGCTAACTAAACGCAATATAAGAAAGCCAACTAAGAAGCAAAACTCGTTTGTTATAAACCTTAAAAAAAATTCTTCTAATTTCAAATTTGTTAAAGTAAACATAAATAGAAAGAAGGTTGAAATAAAAAAAGACCAGTAAATCAGCAAATCAGCACTACTTAGCTGACACCTGAGATCATAGTTTTCCGTTGGGGGAAAAAAAATCAGTTATCTATTCACCATCTCTATCTTACTATCCAATTGCCTAAACCAAATCCCACGCTCATCACAACATATCTGAAGTAAATATCATTATCAGCCTCACGAAATGTGCTGTCCAAGCTTGGATGTTGCATGCCAATTTAAGATGCTCCATGCCAAATCCAATCCGTTAGAAAGCATGGAAACAAATGCCATCTGGTCATAATTGCTAAACACATGATAGATGCTCCTCAAGGCAATGACTTAGTTTGATAAACATCGGCAACTGCTTGACTTATTATAATAGGGACTTTACATTGCCCAACTAGAATAGGCACTACAAGTAGGTCTACATATGATGAATTGCTAAGCCAATTGGAAGCATAGTTTGGAACTAAAATTGCATCCAGCTCTAGGCATCAAATATAAATGCCACACATCTGGATTGGCAAGTTAAAATGCTGAAGAAAGGTAACTTGACAACACCAATAGGGAAAAGTATTAAAACCAAATTTTCGAGGGTTGAAATCCACAACAAAATAATGAACCAGTTACTACTACAAAAAAATCACCTAGACAGGGCAAAAAATCAATTTCAGATCCTTTGCTGCCAAGATGTAGATCAGTATTCAATACAACCTTATCTGAGCTGTTTTGGTTGCAAAGAGAGAACCCAAAAAAAAGATTACCTCTCCACATTTCTGACCGCAAAAAGAATGACCTGTGCTATCAGAGTCCAAAGGAAAAGTATCTGTTTCCTCAAGACATGATTTGTGATCTGCAATGAAAAAATCGAAATGCTGAGCGAATGTAGAGAGCATGTGCCGACCATGTCATATGACACTTCAAGTTCTACCAGAAATAAAAAGACCTACATTTTTTCTCACACAGGTCGCACGCAAAGATTTCACTGACAGCTCCATCATCAACATGTGAAGTACATTCACTGGCTACTCCACAATATTTGCATGTGCAGTTAGGACAATGCCAGTCCCCAGGAGGAAGCTTCTGCAGTCAAACAAGATTACATTAAAACTAAAATCAGTCAAAAGGCTAATAACTGGGGGGAACCAGTTAGCTGAATTGAATGGACAAACACAAATGTTCATATCTATGAATGTAGACAAATAATATACATACATATGCATATTTATGTCTCACATACTATCGTGATCAGTAACAGGAATATGACAAAAATTTGTATATGGGAGCAAGGTTATCAACTATTAAAGAAAGCACATCCAAGAAAGGACACTGATAATTTCTTTGCCCCTAACCAACAGATGAAAACCATGCCACTGCAATTAACAGAAAAAAAACATGCCGCAGTGAGACAATGCAAATCAGCCAGTCGAACAATCTAGAATCCATTTTAATATTGCAAGTTTCTCCACAAAAACTAATTAGATGTCAGTAATTTCATAAATCAATTCAAATAATCCTTGGAAATGCAAACAACATTTATTATTAATCTTACAAAGTTCTCGTGCAGTTGGTTCAATTTGGTTGCACAGGACAGTCACAAAATCAGAGGACCCCAAAAAATTATCAGGGAAGAAGAGAACGATGACTGTTATGAATTCTTCCATTAGACTACCTCCAATTTCCAGTATTATAATCTATTGAATATCCTCACTGAAAATCACTTCAAGGAGCATAATATTCTAACTAGGGAAAGGACTCAATTGCCAGCAGAAAGCTCCAAGAATGAAGCAGAATTTTGATAAAGCAGTAGAAATAGAGATAAGCTATTGAAATGGCAAAAGGACCACAAGGCATGAGCCATGCATGTGAAGATAACCTGTATGTTTAAGCAGCTCTGATGAAAGGTGGATGGACAACCATCACAACATATCAAATCTCCACCATCTCCACAAAGGCCGCATGTATCATCATTTGGATCATCCCCATCAGCATCCACAGAATGGAATCCCCCACGTTCAGACTCCACTTGCTTATTCCATGCATCGATCTGGCACTGCAAAAGGGAGACACCAGAATCCAGATGTATGTTCTGAAATGGCTGGCGGAGTTTGCTGCCTGCATGGATCTCAAACTTTGACAAACTGAGGATTTTGCTACAGCAACCACAATGGATGCCATCTCTTGTAACCCATCCCTCCAATAGCACTCGTGTTTTTCGACGGTTCATATACTGTACTTTCTGGCTCAGCTCCACAACCCCAGAATCAATCAGCCATGAAAGCAGGGTTCTTTTACCAGTATAGGGAACGAAACCATCACTTTCTGAGTTCAGCCCCTTTTCAGAACTGCGGACCAGTAAAGTACATCTGCCTAGTTTTCTGCCTTTTCTTCCATGTACTTGGTGAACATTGGAATCAGATGTGCCTTTCTCAATACTGCTGTGCATATTATGAACAGGACCTTTCTTTGATGACTTAACCCCCTGCTTTATGAAGGAGCTTAATTTTTCTTCCTCACTATCACTGTCCATGCTCTCTTCTTCATGCTTTGGCTTGGAGTTTCTCCTAATAGCAGCTTGTCTGGCATTGGCACTTCCAGCGCCTTCTCTTTCTTTCATCTTCATTTCTTTCTCCATCTTCTTCTGGGTTTTCCTTGTTAGTTGGCCCAGAGTATCATCTGATATAAGAAAAGCAGACCGCTCCCCACTTGCCTTTTCCTCATCATTGTCATCGTCGAGTTGCTTTTGAAGTGCATCATATGCCTTAATAATAGACCAGTAAGCTGTCCCTGTGGGGTTAATGTAGACAGCATCTAGATAGTCTCTATTCCTTCTAGGTCTATAATCAATTTTCCACCCTGCATTCAGTAGCATCTCTCTTATACGTTCTCTGAGTTTTTGCTTCTCCGTGCCACTGCCACGCTTCACTTTTCCTTCTTTGGGACCACTCGGAACAGGTGTTTCAGGTGACTTGGCCCGTGCAACAATTTTAGGCTGTGGGGATTTTTCTTTTTCACGGCTCATTTTAGCTTGTCGGAGTTTTCCCTTTCCACGGCCGATTTTCAATTGCGGGGATTTCTCTCTTTCATGGCTTATTTTAGATTGTGGGGATTTTTCTTTTTCACGGCTGACTCTTGTAACTGAGTCTCGTATATCTGCATTCCTCCGTGACGGTGTTGGAGATATATCACTGTCCTCTGATCCCCAGTCATCAGGCTTCTTGATCTTAGCAGACACAGTTTTCTGCACATTCAGCTTATTTTTCTCTATCTTCATCGTTGGATTCCGCATCTCATTCCTTCTAATCTCAGCAAATGCTGTAGGACGGGATGTGACATTATGGCTAGTATCTTCAGAGATAGAAACTTTCCTGCCTTCCCCTACAGAAACTTTCCGACGTTCATCCCACCGATCAAGATTTCTCACAGGCCCAGCTACTTTTTTCTTCGGGTTAACCAGCACCTTCAGAACACCATTTTTACCCTGAACCCTGATGGCCTCGTCTGGACGGCCACCATATTTTTCTCTCAACATCTGTATAGGAATTCGACCGCTTTCCCGCTTCATCTGATACCTACTTTTACCCCCACCATCTTCCCTACCGAAGCTACTCGTCTCATCAATATACATATTCTTTCTCCTCTCAACAACAGTCTGCCTACTTGAACTACTGGCGAAGTCCCTATTACCACCACTCCGAGCCATGGGAGGTGAGCCCAGGAATCTCCTTCCCGACGACTCCATCCCACCGTCATCAAATCGCCGGCCCCCATCCCCTCCTCATCAATCCCATCATACTCATCAAACTCAAACACATCCAACCTACTTCTCTTCCCCTCCCCATTCCGACCGACCCCATCGCTCCCTTCCGGAACGCCCTTCCTCGGGACACTCAATCCATTACACACCCGAATCGTCTCGGCACCCACCGGCAGCCTGCGAGGCCGCGTAAGGGAGAGCTCGTCGCTCGACCCCGAATCGCTCATGACCGTCCTCGGCCTCTTCCTCTGCGAGCCGCCCACCCCGCCAACCCCGCCCACCCCGCCCCCCCATCCCTCTTCTTCCTCACGATCAAGCAGCCGGAGGAGCTCCGCTTCTTCAGCACTATCCCCGACCGCTCCACAGATCTCCTACTACCCTCCTCCATGACGAGCACTCAGTCCCACCCACCAAACCCAAGCCCTAAACTTCAAAACCCATCACCACCCAGAACCCCAAAACCGACAAGAAGCCTCAATTCCCTCTCCCTCTCCCGGACAGTAACAAGAAAAACACACAAACAGAATCGAAGCAACGACAGATCTGGAAGGCGACACCACCACGGAAGCTCCGAAACCTCGAACGAGGTGCAAGAACGGGATTACTTCGGGCCGACGCTTGCCTCGCCGCCGCGCGTCCGCCGGATGCGCTCGCCCGGGATCAGTAATTCCTCGCAGCTGCCGCCGAGCCCATGCGAGCAAATTCAAGAATCGCGCAGAGAGAGAAAGGAAGAGAGAGAGAGAGAGAGAGAGAGAGAGATGGCGATTTTCCTCTAAAAATGGCAAAGGCTTGTCGCGCTCGTATATGAAAAATGTAAATCGGGGGCGATTTTACTATTTCCCCCTCTCTTAATTTTCCTCCTTTTTTTTTATTTTGTTGCTATTTTCTCACCTGTTCGGATGTTCCCCTGCGCGCACGTGCACCGATGTCCCCCCGGCAATCGACCCCAACCTTCGATCTCGCGGGTGATCGCGGCCCTTGTGATCCCGCCACGTGTCCCCAACGGCGGTCTTCGGCTACGTGTCGGGGCGTCATTGGGGGGGAACTTTTTCGGTCGTGCGCTCGTGCGTCGTAGTGCGATTCCTTCTCCTGGCTAAACGAGGAGCGTGAAGGACAAGCGCTGTGTGAAGCGCGTGGAGGGAGGGCAGTGGGGGCGGGGCTTTCTTTTGTCCCCTGTAATGTCATCATGCTTAGGTTTTGGGGATTTTATAGATTTTAACTGGTGCGGTAAGAACTTGGTTGTGCACTTACTTTGTCCAACAAGTACATTGTCTCTTTCACTGTAGAAAGAGGAGGTTGTGATGTGGATTTATTTTTGAGTGGAAAAGAAATTGAGGTAGTTGTTTTGGTTTGTGATGGAATTTTTCATTTAGCCGGTAGAGCATCCTTTCGCTTTCGAAGGGTACTAGAAACGACCACTAAATGATAGAATCATATCAACTGGTCACTTCTTGAGCCTGCGTGTTAATTAAGCATTGCTAATTTATGGTAATTAATTTTATTGAGGCTGGTTTTGGCGAGCTTATGCATAAATGGAAAAAAAAAAAAACAATAGAGATGGTTGTGGATTTTGATTTTGTATGAAAATTTCATGTGTATTTGGAAGTATATACTCTCTTCTACTACTAAGGTCTAGCCTAGTAAAGTACATGAAGGGATATAGTGCAATTTTAATTCCTTCAACTATGTGGGAGTTTGGAAAAGAAAAAAGTTTGTGTGGAGAGTGATTCTGTTTTAGTGTTTGAGCGGCTTAAGTGTGAAAATAGTAGTTTATGTCATTTTCTTTTATTTCATATTTATTTTTTTTCGAACTTTTCATTAATTAAGCAACTATAATGGTTTTTTATATCCGTTAGTTCTTTTGAAATTTCTGTGTTATTTTGGGATTTCAAACTAGAAATAATCGAAACTAGAGAAATAGATGAAGGTTCCATTGATTTTGTTTGACGATATGTTAGGAGGTGTGTATGAAATGGCTTTTATTTTTTTATTGATCTAAATCTTGTGACTACGCATGTTGACTTTTTTTTTAATTCCGAACTCTTGAAACACTTACAACTCAATGTTGATATGTAGATTCGCATATAATTTTTTCATAAATTTGCTGAAATTTGAGTGGTATTTGAAATTTTAGCAAGTTTTTTGTTTACTTTTATTTAAGTGTAAATAAACATGCCCTATGTGGTGAGGATGAAATTGAATAATTGTCAAAAAAATTAATTTAAGATTAACTATCACTTTATTAATTTGCGTGTCTTGTATCTGGTCAATTTACCAAATATTTTTCTAAAATATTAATTAGTTAACTAATATAACTAAATCGTGTTAATTATTGGCATAAAGCTATAATTATTTAAAGTATAATTTCCTAACAAATTACGGATAACATCCACTAGTTAAATTTCATAATCATAATATAGTTTCTTGCCAATTCATATCACAAAAAAAATGTAAGCGTATAACATTTAGTTAACTTTTCTATTTTTAATGTTTATTGATTTCTTTGTGAATTAATATTAAGCGGTTTGAAAACTAGGAAAACCATTTTTTATTTTATTAAATAATATAATTTTTAATTGCATTTTTTTTATATAGTGCAATAAGCTATCTTTATGTGATACTCTAATTATATTGATTTCTTTTAACTTGCTTTTTAGAGGATTATACTTTTCAATTTTTATTTTCTTTGTCACTATTAAATTGTTGTATATATTTTAGATAGGAAATAAGACTAAAATTGAGTAATGGTATCAAAAAATCCCAAATAGGTGCCACGTTTCCCAAATCTAATTTTTGTGTTACAAAAAATTCAAACTAGTTTGGTCACACCATGATGGACTCAAACTAAACTTTTGTTTTTTGGTAACCGAGGACTCCACCTTGACCCGCCGCGCCCAGTGGCACCGATGGGCCTGACTCCTATATCTCGGGGGAGATTAGCACATGACCCTAACACCATAACCTCCCACTTACAACGTTTTAGCAACTATGAGTTTCGAACCCTCAACCTCGGCGATGAGAGACTTTAATCCAACACAGTTGCCCATGGTTGGGTACTCAAACTAATTTTCGTGTCACAAAAAATCACAAATTGGTATAACTGTGTTATATTCACCCCAACTAGTGTCACACAAACTTTGGAAATGATACATTTGTGACAAATCCATCAAAATCTTAAAGAAACATTAGGGAAAAATTAGGAAATTAGTAGATCTTTGAAACGTGAGGGAGCTCTTTAACAAAATTATTAGATTTTAGCAAATTTTTCAATCTCAATACATTTTCTTCAAATCTACCTTCTCTACAATGAAGTCAATTAGAGGACCCAATTCTATTAAATTTCAACATTGAATCCACATCACTCTCCAACCATCCGAATTATTTGCCAAGTATTGTCGGCAGTTTAATATGGATATTTTATGGAAGCTAATGAATTGTAGATTTGTCATGGTTGTAGTTAGAGGTAAATGTGACATGGATGTACAAGTTAGGGAATTTTTGTGATGTGAAAATTAATTTGAGGCAAGTGTGGCATGAGTGTACCAATTTGGGATTTTTTGTGGTATTAATTGCTAAGGTTTATTATTAATTTTTTTATGAGTTAAAAGGCGGGGAGGGGTGACCAATACTAGTGACTACTTTGATTGTCACCATAAGGACTATACTTGTTATGGAATGAGTTAAGATTTATTGTACTAATAAGTTAAATTTAAGATAAGTTATGTCTTTTCAACCTTGTGATTATTAATTACTTTATTTTCAAATTAAGTAGATTTTCTTGACCAAAGAAAATTTAAGTAGATTTCCTCGCAAAAAATACATATTTCATAAATTAAATTGCTCGAACGATATAAGTTCAATGGAATAACTAAACTATGTTAATAATTTGGGGTTTCATCTTATGCATGTCTAAGAATTCTTGGTGTTTTCGAATTCCCTAAACAACAATAGTTCAAAACCATCAAATAATTTGGATGGGCTTGGAATCAAACTAGTCCATGCGCTAGATTCACCTATACTCATGATATCAACTGATCTTTTAAATCTCTCCGTCTTATATTTGGTATGGCTATAATCATAAGACTATTAAATCCAATGTGAGTTATGTTGGAGACATTTGATTGCTGAGAAAGATAGAACAATAGCCATAGATCTTTGATGCTTTGATGCATGATAACAATTAGCGTCCTTAAGGTATTGTTTGTCCCCACTAATGTTGCTGCTATGTTTAGAATAAATATAACTCTAAGGTATATACCAAAACCGTCAATATTTTTTTTCCAATTTTTATGTTTTTATTTTCAGTGACCTGCTAGAGGAAGAAGGAAAGGAAGGACAAAAAAGGAAAGAGAAAGAAAATAAAAGAATAAATAAAATTTTGAAAAAGTATTAAAATATTATTAAAAGTTGTTCATGTCAATGTTGGCTATGCCACAAAAGTCGACTAATGTCCACATTGATAATATTAAGCCAAAATTTGCTGAAATGACTAAATTAACATAATATTAAAATGTTTATGATTAAATTAACACAAATATAATATGTCTAAAACTTCCTTGACACTTTTCCCATTTCAACAATTCTCCACTTAATTTTTTATATGTACTAATTTACATAAATTAATACATTTAAAGAGGTATTTACTAAGATTTTGACATTCAATTAGTGTAAACAACTTCATTCACGAAATCAATGGTAGATAAAACTTTGAACCATGATTCTAATCATAAATCGAATTATCAAACATATGAACACATATTCGCTTAGAAATTTCTATGCCTTACCACTTTTAAGCTATTGTGCTCCCTTCCGCATTCATGAACATTTACCAAAGTTCATTAACTTTTATTAGAAGTGGCACAACTTCCTATGTTCCTATATGTTAAGTTCCTAATATATTTTTTAGCATTGCTTTGCTAAAATCTTCAACTTCAATGAGAATGTTTTCTTACACTCATATTCTTAACTTTTCATGATTTTTAATCTTGTGCCCCAGTAGTTGATCACCATCAAGATACGCTAGTTTATTTTTACTTCTTTTTTTTTTTGTGAGACGAAACAAAGATATCATTTCATTAAATCCAAACCCACCTTAAAAAAATAAGGGGCATCAAAATACAAGATCTTCCAAAGAGGGGAAGGGAGGGGGGTTAGAAACCTAGTCAAGGGGGAGGGTCTTACACATAGAAGCCTTTACAACCTACTCTACTAGTCTATTTGAGTTAGGAGGCAAAGAGCCAATTTTAGACTATAAAAAAGGCCAAGATGTGATACCCAGAAGTTTTCCAACATTGAAAATCATTAGTCAAATAAATAGAAAGTTCGGAAAGCTGAAGTGGGCCAATTTGTACCATGGTTTGGGCCATAGGATTTTATTAGTGAGCTGCTCAATGAAAGAAAGAAAGTCAATTTGAGCCATGAGAACGCACCAAATTTAAATTATGGGCTTGAGTTAAATTCGTAGGGCCTTAAACCTCGATTTTGTCAACAAGAAATTGGGGCCGCTCAAGATGACACGAGGTCTATTTTAGCGCTAATTAGGCCCATCTGAGGTTGCATAAGATTTTAAGTGCTTGTTTACTTTAAAAGAAAGCCTTTTTTTTTTAACCTTATGAATGCCATGAGGCGCGGGATTTTAGACCGCGAGAGGCCTCGTTTATTGTGAAGGTATTAAGATGTTTCTTGTCTGTTAGGCCTAGTAATAATTTGTCGCCGTAAATGTTTGCACATCTATTTTGAAAACCTGGAAAGGTGCATTAGAGGACATATGCACATTGGTCTTATTTCTCTTTAAAACTAGTTTTAATGAGTTCTTTTATCTAATTATATTAGGTTATTAAGTTAAGAGGGGGAAGAAACCACCCTCGTTCCCACCGCCCTTCTCCTTGGCCACCACCACTTTTAGGGATTGACACCATCATTTGCATAAGATTTCCCTCAAAAACCCCAAAACCCATTTTTCTTTCATCTTCTTCATCTCCCTCACATTCCTTCCCCGAACCCACTCTTTTCTCTCTCTTTCCCTCAGCAACAAGCACCCTTCATTTTTCTTGCCATTTGCTATTTGAGTGAAGCCAACAGAGGTCAAAATTCTCGGTGAGGCTGATCCAAGGTGGGGAGGACGTTCCGCAGCTTCAAAGATAGGGGAAATTGTCATGTTTTAGAGTGCTCGAAATCCTTCAGAGCTCGGGACGTCTGATTGACCTAAGTTTAGCGTCGGAAGGGCTCATGAGGTGCGAGATGAAGCCTGAAATGCCTATGCATGTTGTAACTGATGGTTGAGCTAGGTCCGGGGGAGGAGAGGGGTGGTTTTCAGTTGAGATTTAGGGTCTTAAGCTGCTGGATTTTTGCTCTCGCTATTCTATGTTGCTGGTTGTTTGCGTGTGGCGTGGTTATAGACGGTCCTAAATGCGATTGATGAGCTATGAATGGGCGACCCGCTGTGTTAGGCTAACGCGAGGGCTGGTAGTGGCCATGTGGGTGTATATTGGTGCAATACTACGTCTTGTGGCTTGAGGGTTAGTTCGCTTGACCAAAAGGCTTTTGTGGATAAGCCTTTCGTGTAAGAGAAATGGTGCGTTCCTTGACTAGCTAGTGCGGGAACATATGGATAGGTTAGTCGAGCCATGGTGAGGAGAAAATTTATATTTAGGCAAGGAGCTGTGTAGTGCATGGTTCGGAGAAGTTCTGAGGTGAGGGAAGTAACTAGGTGCAAATTCATGTCATCCTCCAGCTACTGTATGAGACAGCTAGTCCAGCGTGGGGTAGTTTCTAACCATAGGTGGTTGTTTTGGATAGAAATCTTTCATGCATGTGTGTTGGAGTTTTTGTGATGGTCCACACATGGGAAGTTCCTGTGTGCTCTTGACTCAAGGACGGGTATGGCGCATGAATTCGTGAGGTTACAAATGATTTCCAGGAACCGACTATACTGGAGCTCCTAGACTTGTCGATTTTATAGTGTGGTTTGTGGTGCAATTCTCTAGGGGTTTCTTTCATGAAAGTTGTTCCAAATATCTTAGTCTATAACATATGTTTAATTCAAAATTTTCTAGGTTGGCATTTGACATATAGGCCTAATTCTCTATTGTAGCTGTTCTGCCCAAAATCGTGATTCCCATGACCTTGGTAATTTCTTGATTTTTTTTATAAAATGTTCTAACTGGAATCATGACATACTTCCTTCACAAAAGATGTTTGCCACATCCATATGTATAAGATACTAAAATTTCAGGTTAGTTGGTGATGTTTGGGCGTTGAAATAGGTTTTCTCTTACGTTAATGATTTTGCCTCACGAGTCTGATTCTGTGCTATTTCGCGTGAGTTACTACTCTTTATATAGATAGAATTGGGCTTAATTTCCCTCGTGAAAGATGTTTGTTAAAGTCTTATTTACAAATATTGAAAGTTCAGAATTTTTTAGAGTTCATTTAATATGTTTTTCAATTAAATTCCCGAAGCGGTGCGACTTTGACTTTGCATGCCCTTATTCCGAATTTTATAGAATTCAAGAGGAAGACGATGGAATTTTGATTCATTGTCTATAGATGATGTGAACTGCATTCATTGTGCTACTACGTGAGCTTGTTTCTTGTGCCAACTGATTTTATAGATTTTTGTGAATTGTGGTTAAAGTTGCAGTTGTAATAAAAAGGAACTGAGAATAAGTTCTTATTGTTGAATGGAAATTAATACCCAGGGAGTGGGGATGCCCCTGCTGTATGTTTGGGATGCCTTGCTTTAAAATCTCAGGCCAGCGATCCCTGGATTTAGGATGCCTCATAGTGAGATGCCCATGACTAGCGTCCCATGAAAGACCAACCAGTGATTCGGTGTTATTTCGTAAACTTACTAATGGAACTAAGAATTTGGAAATTGGTAAGTTGAACTTGGACCTTACAAGTGGTGCCATGGCTCAAAGATGACTTTTCATTGATGCATTAAATTGCTTGGTGGGTTCTTGATGGGTTTCTATAAATATGCTGTGTCATATTTATTCATTCTTTAAAGTTAGCATAGTAAGTTCATACATGCTTATCTTATGAAACGGTAGGCCTTGTAAATTAAATTGAAAGTGTTTTAGGTTATGGACTGGTTTTCTTTTCGAGTTGTGAATGAATTTTTGCAATTTAATACGTGATTTATTTACTCTACTGGCACAACTCACTCCTTAATATTTTTTCAGATAATTAGCAATGGATATGCCCTTAGTAGCTACTTATGGTGCATTAGCATATGTGGAGATCTCCTTCCATGATATATATGATGTTGATCAAGGCTGCACTTTCATCCATTATGAAGCCATCTTATGGATCGATGATGGCCACCGCATGGTTTCCCATGCGGTTCATGTCTTGGTTCTTGAACCAGGATGGGGACTTGAGAGGCTCACTTCGTGGGGGATCGGATGGGCTTGGGGCTAGGATGGAGGGGGCATAGGTAGTTAGGTTGGTGAAGGGTGACTTTTGTATTAGCTTGGGATGACTTCGAGTAGAGGAGCTAGGACACTTTTTGAACTCTCTCCTAGACATTTCACCGCATGTTTCTTTTTGTATTTTGATGAAGTATAAATGTTATGTACATATATACATGATGGAGAAAGTAAAGCTTGTAAATAACATGTAACCTAATAGTTAATTCATGGAAGGATATAAAAGCACTCTTTTTTTTTTTTTTTTTTTATCTTGTACTTCTTAAATTTTGTGTTAGTAGGTGGATTTTGAGATCATTATTTTAATAGGTGTGCTTAGTTAAAGTATATGTAAGAATGGAATGGATGTTGTGGAAACGGCTATGGCCGCCAATCTTGTTTGGGTTGCGTGTAGGTTGTTATCCATTCTTGGGATTCATCAATTAGTTAAAATTTATATTTATGTTTCATTCGAACGTAGAATATGGCGCTACTGGGACGCCATGCAAGAGGTCAATACATTTAGTGATAAGTGGCTCAACATCCCAAGTATAGAAGGGAGAGAATCTTTCAGACAACTCACCAAAGTTGAATAGTCTGATTGAACTTTAACAATTTCGTCAGAATTTATAAAATTGGGTTTCCACTATGCTTGACTATTATCAATTGGTCTAAGGCCCATTTGGCAATACTAATAATTAAACCTCTCAAGAGTCTCTTACTAAATTGATCAAGTACCTCTCAAGAGTCTCTTAGAAAATGGATCAACTAAGTTATTATTTGTCTAAACATAAATTATTGAAATAATTCCATCAATAATTGATTGTTAAACATGTTCATGTCTAGAATTTCCATTGCATATGTGCCTCAATGTCTAGAATTTCCATTGCATATGTGCCTAAGACATTATTACCTCACTATCGCAATGTAAACTTATGGTTGTCATTGGTTGTGGCCACAACTCCTTACCCAGTAGCAAATTCCACATCCATTTACCCTATTTGCCAATCATTGAAGGTGTTTTAAATTCCAAGTCCATCATTGAATGGACTATACATGTTTGCTTCTTTAATGGCCATGAGAATGCACCATTTACAAGCTTGAAAAAACTATTTGGATATTGACTTATTATCAATTGTGCCGATTATTTAACTAGCATCTAAATATTTTTCTAGTATTAGGATTACTAGTAAATTTGGAAAATTTACACTCAATAATTGTTTAACCAAGTCTAATGTAACACATAACGTACATCAAACTTTCAATTGCACTAGCATATTCTAACTATGCTAAAAGTTGACAGGTATTTTTCGTCACTTAAATTGACCCATCATATAATACATCTGACTATATAATTCCCAAATGCTAATATTTTCAAACGGTTTTTTTCTACATGCTGGCGTTAACTTAAAGCATAACCCCCATTATATTTGATCACTTTGACACCTAGAATTGTATTTACTTCTTCCGAATCCTTTATTTGAAATTGAGAAGATAGATATTTTTTAGTTTCATCTATGCCAAACATATTAGTACCGATAATCATCATGCTTCATACTCTTCAATAAATTTTGAATAATTGCACCTATCAACATTCTTATGCTTAAATCCATAAATTCTTCATGCCATTGTTTTTGTTCTTTCTTTGTCTCTGCTCACATTGCCATCCTCTACAAAATGCATCTTACCAATAACTTTTTCACATAACTAGCCTCATGATCTTGAGAAACTTCCTTAATTGAAATGTGTTTTATCAAATTATCCACAGTCAAGTTCTTGATGGTGTGGATAAGTTTCTTTTGACAACCATTCCAAGTTGAAGGCAATTTTAAAATAATTGCAACAACTCAAAGTGGTTCAGAAACTTTAGTTATACAATCTTTGAGTTTGACAACATATATTTAAATTTCCTTCACTTGATTAGAGATAGATTTTCCATTAATCACGATAAATTTAAACTATCTTGAAATAGTATATCTATCCGTACCTTTTTTGTTAATATTATATTTGGTCTCCAAGACATTCCGAATGCTTTTGTGATTTCTGTAAGATTGCAAATTTTCATATAGACAATCTAATAGAATATTGAGAATCCTTCCTCAACACCTCCTTCCATCATCCTTTTCATATCAAGATTATAACATGCTATCATACCACTTTTATTCACAAATTTCAAAGTACTATAACCAACATAAGATAATCTATTGTATCACAAGAAAGATGATTTCTGCAAGAAGCAAAACTTTTAATAATCCTAATTTGTCCTGATTGCGAGCACTAAATGTAGCCATTGTCTCCATCTCCATGAAAATATTAATACCTTAAGATTGTTGGGGAAATGTGATTGCTAATGAAAATATAGCAATAGTTATAGATCTTTGATATTTTGATGTGTAATGACGATAACTGTCCTTAAGGTATTATTTGCCTCCACAATTGTTGTTGTTGGATTTAGAACAAATATACTTCTGGGATATATACTAGAGTCGCAGAGAAATAAGTTCATCAATTACTTAATTTTTCTTTTGGAATTTCACTTTAAATGTGTTATCAAATTTTTGTGCATGAAAAAAGAAGAAGAGACTTATGAAGAAGAAATTGTTGTTTTAAATAATTGTGATTCTTGAATAGTTGTTTTGAACATTGTATGATTTGCTCTTATTTATAAACAACAAATCAATACATATCTTTAAAATAGGTACTTTATTTCCATCATCACCACTTTTCAAGATGTACCATCAACACTTTTCATGTTAATAATCACTTTTTTCATAACTAAGACTAACATCTTTCATAAGTAAGGTTCACCTCTTTTAATGACTACTCTTTTTAATGACCAAGAGTCACATCTTTTCATGATAATAAACTATTTCAACAAGTTATTGTTGATGTCTGTAGCCATCTGAAGACCCTTACAACCCGTCATCCTCTTATGGATTGTTCTATATTTCTTATGTATTATGAAAGAAGGGAAGCATAACGCTTTAACAAGTACTAATCAGAGGATGGTGAATATGAGGGAACACATCTACACAGACTTGACTCAAGATTATGCGCGATCGGAGTTGAGATACATACGATTGAAATCCTTGATCCCAGCCTAGCTTCGCTTTCGATTCTTCAAAGGAAACCTACCAGCCCACCGCCTGTCTTCATAGCTTAGGTACTGTCTAATGTATAGATGAATAGGGCCTATAGAGATCAATCTTTCTACTAAACACTTTGCGGGAAGATGAAATAGAGGTACTAGTTCTATCTGGATCATTTGTGATTTGCCCTAATACCGGCATTAGAGAATCTTCATTTCAAAGTTGATCTTGGATATGATAATATGAAGTTTCTTCTTATACCTGGATGTCGACTCCACCGTTTGAGTCCTCTTTATTTGTCGCTTACTCCGAGAAAAAAAATCCTAAATAGATTCAACCTACTCGTCTATCAGTTTGTAAGCAGGTTCGTCGCAAAGAATTTCATCTTCGATACATGGTCTCAGTAGATTTTCCTTTTGCGGATACTTTTGTGGCCACGAGGGTTTTCGATTCACAAACACAACAGCAGTTGCAGCTGCTCTAGGGTTCCCTGAAGGACGATGAGGTTCTCTTCCATGTTCTCTTTCAAAGGCTTCGATTCTCTTCCATTATCTGCCGCGAATATATTCTATCTGAGAGCAACAACTCCTGTTCAAGCAAAGGAAGATATTCGGCTGGTGTTCTTCGCTTGGAGTTGCGTAGGCTTTCCTGGTGGCAGACTTTACCACCTAAACCTTCTACGATCTTCTCTTCTTGAATGAGCACTCTTTGTAAACCTTGGCCATGGTCCAGAAGTTTAGCAAAGGAAGTCTTTGATAGTAATTGTTGAGCAACTCTATGTAAGTAAAGAAAATATTGCGATAAGTACACTAAAAGTTTTAAAACTTATTACGAAGAAGCAATTGAGTTCTAAAAATTTTAAAATGTGCAATTCAGTCTTAAAACTTGTTATGAATATACAATCAAGTTCCAAAACATTAAAAAAGTGCAATCAACTCCTAAAATTTTTAAAAATGTGCAATCAATAAAAGGACATGATTGGATCAATTTGATAAGTTTTAAAATTTGATTGTATCTTTTGAAAGTTTTAAGACTTAATTATACATTCGTAACAAATTGTAAGACTTTCGATGCACTTATTTCAAAAATCTTTGATGAAATTCACGAGTTAGCTACTGGAATGGCACATATCACAAATCTGTAATTTCATTGGCGCATTTAAAAGATTGCATTCTTTCTATTGTTTATGTAGAACGTGAGAAATCAAGGGGATTCTCTCTTTAGGACATATGCTTGAATGGCCAAAATCCCATCTACTTGTCACTTATATCTATTTTAGATAATGAGAATTTCGATGACATTGGAGCATACCTGCAAGAGTGACCTTACATGATTGATGCGTAGCGTTTGGACTACATTCTCATGTTATTGCTGCCATTCTACTTGTCCTTTTCAAGTACATGTTTCTTACAATCTAGATAAAAAAAGGAAAATTTGCCAATATGTCTTAAACTTATTATATGGATACTATTGTGGTCCTAAATTTTTTAATTTTATCAAATTAATTTTAAACTTTGCGTGAAAATTTCAAATGTGATTATTCCATTCAATTTTTGTCTAGAACTCACTTATGCAATAGTCTTTTGGCTGGCCATTCCACATGGTATATAGTTGCGTTAGTGATTTCCGACAAAAATTTGTTTGTCAAAGAGTTTTTACTTTATAATATAATCCGTTATACTTAAATTTATGAAGCTATATAGAGTACTATTAAAAATCCCAAATTGATACCCATAACACATTCATCTTAAATTAATTCTCACTTCACAAAAAATTTCAAACTAGTATCCCAAACCAAAATCTTTCCAAGTATTTAGATGCACGCATGTCAAAATACTTGAATTTTCCACATCAAATCTGTCATTATACACCTCTAGTCTTGTAGTCTTACCATCTAAGCTAGCATGTTAGAAGTTGTCCCCCAAGCAAGTAGGACAATTCTTTGGCATTGTTAATTACTTAAGGAGGTAACATGTGTGTATTTTAGTGAGATAAAGGAGGAAGATTCAATTCGACTTTTTGCTGGAGGAAAGTTAGTTCAGAAGAAATATCTCACAGGACAACACTTTTGAGATTTTTTTTTTTTTATGAGATAAAAATTGGTTTTAGGTAAATGCACCTTTTTACCAGTATCAATCAATAAAAAGAAAATGTGTAAAAAAAAAACGAACTTTTTGCTGGAATTTATTTCCGATGACTCGAATCCGATGCACGTCCAAGTTGGGCTATAAATTCTTAGAACTTGATGCCGTTCCCTGCGAGAATCTTGGAAAATCACTTCATTCATCAGCACTGCCCTCGCAGTTCGCTCTGAACTCGCGCCGTCCGACCGCCGATCATCTCGCCGGCCCCCCGTTTCCCTCTCTCTCTCTCTCTCTCTCCGGCGATGGACGGCGTCACCGGCCGGAGCTCCGACGAGCGGCCGACGGTCCTGGTCACCAACGACGACGGTATCGACGCCCCCGGCATCCGCGCCCTGGTTCGCGCCCTCGTCGCCGCCGACAGATACCGCGTCCGAGTCTGCGCTCCCGATTCGTAAGTTTTCACTGATCACACGGGCTTTTTGACTCCTGCACTCGATGACACGGTCCGTGGAGGTCCTTCCGTTCGATTTTAGCCGTGAGTTTTGCGAGGCGCTTGGATGATCGGACCGTAGGAATCTGGTGCCGAGTCTCCGTTCGAGTTTTGGTGTGCTTGCGTGATGTCGCTCGCCGTATTTTCAGCTTGTGATGTTCGAGCTGCTTTTGGTTGATCATCTGGATAACTGTGTGTAGAGTTTCAGTGCACTTCAGCTGAACGCGTAATTTACGAATGATACGATGTCAAACTATGTAAGAACTCAAGAAATGAAGGAAAAAGAAAATGATCGGCCCTAGAATTAGTCCGCATAACGTAATTGTTAGGAGGATCTGGAACACTTATCAGTGAGGGTATGTTTGAGCTGCTGGTTTTTATTTCTTCCGACACGGTTTTGGTTGTTCATACTCCATAGAGCTGTACTCTTGTTATCCATCTTTTCTTGGTAGATGCGAAGAAAAAAACTCTTCGGTCCTCGGTTCAATGGAAATTAGCGCTGGATGTTTTGTCGGGACAAAACCCTTCTGTTTTGATACTGAAAGAGGTAATAGAATAGGAGGTTTGATAGCGGCGAGTCTTCCTCTACTCCTAGCACGAGCAAGTCTACTATACCAAGCCACTCGCGTTTTAGGAATCTGTGGGATCCACACTAGATCCCTCAAATTTTGGTGGACAAGTTGCTGTATAATTTTTGCTATGGGATTGGCTTTGTTCTCCACATTGCTTGTAAACTAAGTTTATATAATATATTCTCCCCGAGCACACAGGTGCATATTATTTTGTCTAATAAGATTGCTCTGAAGTCACAAGGAAGTCCCGGTGAGCATATCATATGTCTTCCAACCTTTGATCACCTTGTCTGGCTTAAGAGTGAGAGAGTACTTTCTCATGGTCACAGGCTAAACAACCACACGATATGGATATCTTTCAATGCTTCAGATGGAGAGTACTTGCACGGTAGCCCTTGTTGCTTGGGTCTGCACCAGAGTAGGGCTTAATCAAGTTCTGGAGGCATGCAGAGAGCTGTTTGCTGTCCCATGTCGACTTCAAATTTGGTAGTGTGCCTCTCTAGTGAGATATGTCCTCTCTTAGAGTATCCTTACATACAGAAAGACTCCGGAAAAAAACCATTGATGGATTGGTTGGTCTTTATTTTTAGAAAGTCAAACCCAAAAACTTGAACTATTAAATTGAAGGAGACTTTATGTACACAAGGCCCATTGCAATTCTGTAATAAAGCGATGTTGGATTTACTTTAAATTTCCTCTCATGTGCCAATCCCAATGAAAGATGACTGAATAATTATCTTGCACATAAAGTGCAAGCCAAAATATGAAGAGTGACGGGATGCTTTGCATCTGAAATAGAAGAACAGGGAATATGAGGATTTGCATACAAATAAGTAGTATTTGGGATTTCAATACATTGGATCGAAAAAGTAAAAGTTTGAGGTATTTAGTGAAGAGAGATTAAACGTATATAAGTCTCATTGCAATCCTGTCTTAGATTTGTGTGAGCTGGTTTGGCTAAAATTGTTCTCCACGTTAAGAACTAGTTTGGGCTCTGGGGGGAGTTCCTGTGTTAAGGTGCCAAGGTGATCAAAGAAGGCCACATGAGTTAGACTCGACATCACGAGAGAGAGAGAGAGAGAGAGAGAGAGAGAGAGAGAGAGAGAGAGAGAGAGAGAGAGAGTTCCCGAAATCCAGAAATAGCCAACCTACTCTCAGTGAATGCTTCTACGTACTCTACACAGGGTCAAAGTCAGTTCTCTAAAGTCTTGATTTCGAAACTTTGGTAGTTTGTTTGTTTATGATGAAAGATTCTCTTTTGCTCTGTCAATGCATGAATTGGATCATAGTTGACATGCAGGTACAAATCTCGAGCAGCCCACTTTTCATTCTTTGGATGGTAGAGGGGTGTTGGGGTTGGGAGATGGCATTGTTAATTTTTTCAGAATATGCATTCCTTTGCTTGCAAGCGCTTCCCACAGGAATTATTTTCATTGGCATGATTTCTATTTCCTTTTGGCAGTCCCTTTAAAACTCAAATGTTTCATAGATTTAATGGAATGCTTTTCTCATTCTGAGTTACACTGTTGGCAGGGAAAAGTCTGCTGTCAGTCATAGCATCACATGGCGTCATCCTGTATCTGTTAAGCAAGTAGATATCGATGGAGCAGAAGCCTTTGCGGTCTCTGGTTTGATATCCTCACCATTCAGTGGATATTTAATTTCGAACTTTTATTATTGTCTAGATCAAGCTTCCATCCCTTTACCTAGTTTATTGGATGGAACAGCATTTCCACTTTAGGTGGTTTTCTAATATTCTTAAGACGCTTGAGGAACTTACAGAAACAGAGGAAAAGAAAAGAGAACGTCACTTGTGAACTAGATGTTTAAATGGGGTCATAAGTAAGTCAACACCAACTGTCTTCTATCTCAAAAGATTGGTCAGAGTCTGGCAGATAATCCAGTCCTGAATTCTCGTGTGGACTTGTTTACCACCCATGATTGTACTCTCTAAAGCCAAGATAGCTTTGTATAAAAACTCTTAACGTTATGTATCATTTTGAAGGTGATTCTTGAAAATGGCAATAGAAAATATATTGTGGCTGACCACTGTGTATAGAGATATATATGTTACAGTCCAAATGGACCAATCCGTCTACCTAAATGTCGGTACAATAGAAGCTTTTTAACCTTTCTTTGGGAGGAACTGACCATCTTTTCATCATTGTTTTCCTCCTCAAAGTTGTGTGTGTTCAGGCTGATTTGTGTTGTAGAAGGAACGAATATAGATGAAACTAGAAAATCTATACCTTTATGTCAGGATATTATTTAAACTTTCTAGAATTTGTTCTCATAGTTAAAATTGCCTTTCCTGTTGAAGTGTCCTGTTGGTTCTTCAATGACCATTGAAATATTTGTTTTTCTTCCTTTTCTTTTATGAGTTGTTAACCTGTAACTTCTTTTTCTAGTTAATTTTTGGGCTAATCATGAACCAACTGATTGCTCTCCATATGCTAAACCACATGCATTGGGACATGCCACAACCATCAAGCAGGATATTAATTTATTATGACAGTGTAAAGAAGTGCTGTGCTTTGTTATCTTAGCCTGTTCACGTCTCTAATGTACTTTGCAGGAACTCCAGCAGATTGTACTTCTTTGGGAATCTCTAATGCAATCTTTTCTTCGGTTCCTGACCTGGTATATCTGGCTTTTTGGCAATCAACAGAATAGATGATTAACATCTTTTGAGGATTTATTTGGAGACACGAACTGTTTGTTCTCCTTCTTTTACCCCTTTCTTTTCAAAGTGTCGAAGTCCAACTCTTCTATGCTAGGACAATGCAGTAGCTAGCTATGAGCCCTCTATGGGACTTTATCTATGTTAGTCTGTCAGAACGTTTCACACATGTTAATTCAAAATGTGCGGAGCCCTTCTTTCCATTCTTTCTGTGCAGTTTTATTCCTATCTACTGGTAGAATTTTTGCTTTCTGATTTCTTAATCACTTCTTACATGCACAGGTACTCAGTGGTATTAACAAGGGCAGCAACTGTGGTTATCACACGTCAGTAAACTATTTCCTTTGGTCTATTCATAAAGTATGCTTGCCATATTTTTTGGTATCTCAAATGCATAGTAGAGCCTCAAAATCCACTAAATACTCAATCAGCCAACATTATTTGAAATTATTTTATTTCCATATCAGATTACTCCCACATCCCTTGTTTTGGCAAAATTGCGTGACTCT
Source organism: Eucalyptus microcorys (assembly GCA_014182515.1). Classification (NCBI taxonomy): domain Eukaryota; kingdom Viridiplantae; phylum Streptophyta; class Magnoliopsida; order Myrtales; family Myrtaceae; genus Eucalyptus; species Eucalyptus microcorys. The sequence goes on from CM024563.1 coordinate 10,802,851, forward strand.
CCGTATTGTAAACACTGTAAAAATAAGAAAGCTCATGAAGTCTGCATTGTTTATGGATTTGGTGGATGTAACAGATTTTAGTGGGGGCATCTTGAGATGGTTTTGCAAAAGCACAGGTGGTGCTCCTACTAGTTGGTCGAAATAAAAGTGTTGGAATAATTTACTCTCTGAACTATGAGGGAACACAAATTTAGACTTAAACATCTTTACTTTTCCACAAGAAGGAAAATTCAACTGCTCGATATGTCCATTGAATATATTTTTCACAATAAATAGCGAAAAGTTCAAGCGAGCATATTTAGATTTCTTGTTACAGTACATTAATGAGGGATCTTGACTTACAAGTGGTCATACTTTTGTTGTACCTTGTCTTGGGAGGGAGGCGGAAGAAAGGACTCTTTTCATCGTGGACCTATGCAGTTTAAGTCAGATGTTTTCATTGTCGTTTTTTTGTTTCCTCATGCTAAGTCTGACATTTTATCATAAGATCATGACCAGTTCAGGCGTACATTAAAACTCGAGAAATTTTCCATTCTTAAAAGTACAGGAAAGATATTACAAATTTGACTTGAGTATCAAAATAGATGCAAGCATAGTGTTAAATCCGCTGTACTGTGACTTCTGTGATTCTGTAGCTAGTGCCTTTGTAGTCACGATGTAATACTGTGTAATATGCTATTGCCTGCTGACATAAATGAATACCTACTTGTTACATTGCAGAGTTTACTCGGGAACTGTAGCCGGTGCTCGTGAGGCCTTCTTTAATGGTGTCCCTTCTGTCTCAATGTCATATGACTGGTATGGGCCACTAACCATTCTCCATATGCTATGTTACCCCATTGACAGCTTGGTTCATAGAGAAAACCCAAGACTTTGTTATGATCCTTTCTCGAGGCAGTCTCAAGTTCTTCCTTAGACTAACTTAGTGATTTATGTTTTTGGATAATCTTTTATTGGCCGATGAGAGATTAATCTCGAATTTAATACAACGAAGATAGTTCGTCCTGCAGTTTGATCTTTAGGTTTGCAAATTCTTGATGTTTTGCACACTACTGCTAACGACATTATTTCTTTCGCGACATGAGCTGCATTAAGGCGAAATGTTTGCAAATATAAACAGGTAGTAAAATCTTTAAATTTAACTATACAGAGCAGTCAAGTATAGCTGCATTATATTAAATTTTACCTCATCTTTACTTGGCATTCATGGGCTTAGTTTCAAAATTTTGTTCTGTTAATACTCCCTCTCTAGCATGTACTTAGAAACCTCCACCTTCCATCCTAATGTCCATTAGCATGACCGGCATGAGGATGCAATCTTCCATCCTCTTTCCTAGTTCTGTGTGTCCTTGCTTGTCAAAGCTCGTGCAAGAATGCGTACTAGAGATTATGAGAGGCTGCTTCATTTGATTGGTTTAAATGGGCCACAAACCTTCCCAAGCCTGTTCAACCCTGAAGAGGAGGCATGGCCAGAATTTGGCTGACTTAGCTGAATCACGTTATCTTGATGAACCAGCTGAATTGGTTTACAGAATGTTTATCTGAGAAAGAAATAAAAATCAGAAACAAATAAAAGAAAAATCGATATATAGAGGTAAAATCAACACTTGCAAATTTAGAAAGTGACGTCTTATAAGTTGTTACAAGCTCAATTAACTAGTCAAATTTATACTAGTTTCTAGTTATTCATTTTATACAATGATCAGATAAGAGAAATAGTCACTTCTAATATATTTTCTTATTATTATGTTTACGTACATTTGATTTTGTAAATTAGGAATATGTGACAGACATCTTTAGGGTTGGACTGTGTGTTCAATTTATAACATTGACCTGTCTATTTCTTGGTTCTCTAGCCAAGCCAAACTTGATAGACTCATAATATGAATTGGTACACATGCACCTATCTGCCATATAAGTTTGGTCTCCAGCAATTCTACCATGATGAACTTGTTGAACAAATGTAAAGCCAAGATGCTTTTCTACGCACACTTTGGAAATGCCTCCAGTTCACTTGAATATATCATGTTACCAGCATTAGGTTCTCATGGTTTGGAGTTTGGACCCAACATATCAAATTAGAAAAATAGGATGCAGTCCATTTTTAAAGGTTTGTACCAAAGAATGGAGGAGACATATTGCTAGGATTTTGACCAAGGGTACTGTTGGAATACTCTAATATTCATTTACAGATGTCATCAAAATGTTTCAGTATGATTGATTTATAATGGCTTGGTAGAAAGTACACATTTGTGCAGAATACGGGACAGCTTTGCATATAACTGCCACAGAATTGCTATCTCCAAAACTTACCTTTGTTGCTTAGGCCTGATTTCAGTATTGCCTTTCAGGGTTGGAGGTAAAAGCAAGGTTGAAGACTACACACTAGCTGCTGAGGCTTGTCTACCTATAATTGGTGCAATACTCGATAGGATCAGAAACCACAGTTATCCTAATGGTTCTTTCCTGAATGTAGATCTACCAACAGATATTGCAAACCACAAGGTAAATTTCAAAATTGCCCTTTGATGGGCAGGTAGTATGGCATAGTTAGGATAATAATCTAGGCAATCACTATCACTATGAACATATATGTATTCTTCACGCAGGTGTCTCCTTGAGGCATACTTTCAATTTCTTCTATTTGCCATTGGTGATGTACCTTTTAAACAGTGAAGTGTTTGTTGGTCCCTGAAAAAGAGAAAGCTTTATCTGATCGAAGTTTTTTTGTTTTTACACAGACATGCACTTGAATCCATGTACATGTATTCCGATCTCTTCCCTCTTTACTGTTCATACTTTCAACTTGTCAGGCTCCCTTGTCCTTAAGAATTTTCTTCTTTAAAAATAATAGCTTCAGTCTTTTTTCACAAGAAGACACCCTCATCTCTTGGGGAGATCTGGTGTAGACTCAATTCCAGTCTTTCATGTGCAGTAGACCCCACACTTGTCTCCATTTAATATTCTATTTTTTCTTTAATATTTTTATTATTTTTTATGTCTATTTGGGGGAATCATAGAACTTAAATAAAGGGGGAACTGGTCTCAGTTAAAATATGCTATTGCGCATTTATAACTTGAAATTGAGGAATCATATTGCAAAGTAATTGATTCTAACTTTTTGGATAATTTAAAAACCAGAGATTTTTTTAAAGTGGACCCAGACAGGTCAAGCTGTCTAATGACACATGCTTTACTGAAATCAGTTGAAGCACCTCAGAGTCTTCACTAGCCAATTTTGACCTGTTCTTTTTAGAACATTACTATTAGAATTGATTATGGGATGATTCCTGCCATTATTCGAATGATCATGTGCTGTTATCCTTTGCCATTTTCTTTAGGCTGTGACTAGATTGAACTATTATAGACGTACAAATGGAAGGGTTGTGATATGCGTTACTCCAAAAGTGCCGTCAAGTGCCCTTGCCTTTTCATTTTTTGCTTCTCTTCTAACCAGCTGTTAGAGGCTAATGCCAGCACTCCTTGGGGAGAGCATGGATAATTGATTAGCTTAACAACAATTACAATCAGCCTGTTGAACTCCAACCTCCTTGATTGACATGGGACATAGTCATCTCTATTTCATTAAATTTCAGATGAATGACCTCATAATGCCCAATGAGCTCTAAAGCACATCATCCATGAATACTGAATAGAATGCTTGCAACTTTACATGTATTGGAATCTGGAACTTTTCCTTTGTGACTTTGACCATAATTGGAATTTGAAACTTTGCTGTTGGAGTCCTAACTATCTATCTCGCGACTACCCTGGAATATCTAGCTAGAGTTTTGTTGTAGTGAGGAGGATGTAATGATATTTTACTAGTTCTTTTATTTCTTTGAAAGGGCTATAAGCTGACCGAGCAGGGTAGAAGTTTTTTTGTGATGGGATGGAGACTGGTGTCCTCAGAAATGCAAGGTGGACAAATGTTATCAACAATGACTATGGATAAAGATGTAGCAGAATTGCCTGATTTGGATGCATCAACTATGTCAGCAGAACATCGTCTGTTAAAGAGAGAAGTGAGTTTCTTTGTCAATCTGTCCTCCTGTTGTGTCCTAGTTATTGTAATCTTCCACTATTTGTGGTTAATGATTTCTCACTGAATTCTGTCCTTTTTTGTGTCTGATTATATAATTCTCAGGTTGCTTCTTGGAGAAACCTTTGTTGTCGAAAAACTATTCTTGCACTTGTCATCTTGATCTTTGACAGTGACTCTACATTGCAATTTGAAATGCATTCTGATTAAATTAATTTTCCATCAGTCGATAAAAGGTTATAGTATTTTCATGGACCGAAATTTATAATGCTAAGCGTGTCATGCACAGAATATAGGGGCTCTTCTAATTAGCTGCATATATTTTATCATCAGGAAAAGTTTGGGCACAGAATGATAGAATTTAGGGGATCGCATTTTCAAGATGTCTGAAACATTTTCCTGTAACAAGATACGCAATCAAAGTTCCTGTTGTTAATGTATCTTGAAACAATATTGAGGAGCGAAATTATGGGGTTTTTTGTGATCGAGTGTGATTGTAGATTGTCTTTATTCTAAACCTATAATTTGAACATTATTAGGTAAGGAAATCTCAAGTTGATGACAGCGATATGGACCACCAATGTCTTCAAGAAGGATATGTATGTGTTTCTGCTAACCTGTTTGCATGATTTATATGAGTTGTAACTTACTACGCTTCATTATTTTTTCAGATTACCGTCACTCCTCTGGGTGGCCTTGCTCCTCCCGAGAAAGAATTTCAGGCCTTCTTCAAAGATTGGCTGCCTAGTTTATCTGATCGCGTATGTTCATCAGCCTTATAGTTCTCCAATTTTCATGTGAGTTGCTATATTACTTACTATAACACGAGTTGGAAGCATCAGCTTTCAAATAGGGGCCAAAAACTTTTATCTAAAGTAGTTAAATTTATATTCAATTGAAAGTGCTTTTGAATATTTCTATATTGATAAACCTGATAGAATGTTTCTGCTGTATTTGGAATCTAATGTCATGCAATAATCTATAAATTGTAATTGGTAGTTAATTATTAGTACAAACACTATAGCTGCAATGGCAGACCTTTAGGTCCAAAAATTTCTTATAATTCTATGTTGACAAATTTTTGGAAAGAGTTTACATGTATGGTATTTAACTAGTAATTTTTGTCTTGTCCCCCACGCTCAATTTCCCGGTCTGCCATATTGTATCTGTGTAATGAGAATGAATTTAACAAAAGGTACTATAAATTCTGATGCCCTCTTTTTTTGTTTCGGCAGATATAACTGATTTTCTCCTAGAAGTATATTATATTCCTAAAAATGGATCATGGCCGATAGGTTTGGTGGTTTCCATTGAAAGCACTCTGAAGCTCTATAATCATCTTATTCTGCTGCATCTCGTTATCATTTCTGGGAGAACAATAGTCAAGAATGTCTACCTAAATTGTTATTTAGAACACTATCATTATGCAAGGAAACCATCTTCATTTTCATATGATGTTTGTGGATGATACTGATTGGTGTAATAACTACCTTTTTATTTGGAATAATGCAATAGCTACTGTTCCTCAAAATTGACTCATCTTGTGTGGTTGCTTCTCCAACTTTTGCCTGTGACATAGTATAGGCTGTTTTAACGCCTCGGTAATCACCTCGAATCACAACGCTTATTCTGCTTTTCTTCACGGTTGGCCCGTCTACATCACATAAACAGAAGTGCTTCTTGTTCGAGATCTTGTTTTGCTTAAACTGCATGCTCTTGTATATAATCGATGATTTGAAGCTCATGATAGTGAGGGGAGAAAAATTCTCTTTCATAGGTTCCATATAGATTGTGCAAACAGACCTTTCATGCATTGTGACATAACTTTCCTTAACTGAGCAAGTTCAGATTGACAAGCTTCTTTTCCCTAACTTGGGAAAAGGACCTGGTGTATAATGGATCGAGTTAATCATACCTATTGATTGTGCATTCTGTAAAAATCCAACGGCTGTGATTACATTTGATCTAGGATCCCAGTAGGGCAAAAACCTCCCCCAAACTAGATAGCAACTTCTGAAGCCTTTTCACCTGCTTTAATTGCGCCAGCTATCGCAAAGACTTGTAGGCTGCCAGATTCAGATGCCGACAGGAATTGTTGAGAATTCCTGGTTTACTGTCATGAGTGTTGTGGTAATGCAAGATCATGGTGGTACTCAGGAGAGGTGGTCTAACGTTTAAGTCTGATCGAATTAGTATTGCTTGTGATGGCACTATAATGTTGGCCGTCCTACCATAAGTTTTTTGAACTCATATAAAGCACGGAATTTTCAGGATGGTCCCAAATTGTGCAACTACTTTACAATCTGTCATGCCAATTATCTTCTTTTACTTGTTTTATCTCGTGCGGATTGTCTGTGGTTAATCTTACTTTAGAGTTCCTAAATTGCTTTCCGGAGCCAAAGTCAAAAGTGAAATCACTGTTGAGATTGTGAATGATTGTGTGAATAGCATAGAAACCGCGTCCAGTTGTCCCATGCATTGCCTTCCCTTCAGTCCTTCCCACTTTAATATATATGAGAGAGAGAGAGTGGCTACCACCTTCAAGCTGATGCAGACAAAACAGCAATCTCCACCATCTCTTAATTAGTTTCTAGTGCTTCTTCAGATCGGTTGCATAACTTGAAGCTCAAGTGAAAAGGAAAGGGGGAAGTTGAGCACTTGAAGATTAAGGGGTGGGAGAGAGGGGAGAAAAGAAGAAGAAAACAAATTGTGCATGCTTCACACGAGAATAAGACATTATAAATATTTTAATTGTGCAATGCTTCACACAAGAATAAGACATTATAAATATTGTATGTGCGTGATGTAATTGATCTCTTGAGCAACTCCCAGAGCTGCTGTCTTCTTCAGTGTTCCGATGGTAGTGCGGATGTGATTCTACAAGGATGGACCAGAGGACGTGAACATCCTCATACGGGCATGATTTAACGTCGTCGTACAGAATGTAGATCCCTCTTCTTCCTGGGAAACATAAGATCGAAACAGGAGCATGGAATTAGTCGCTATCTGCTTGTGTTTGTATGAAAATTTTTGAACCAGGGAGGATACATGCAAAGCTAAATAGCAAAACTGGTTTGAAATGGGGCATGCTCATGCGCACGGGGTGCGTGCATTGTGCATGGGGAAATCGATTCCTGTAACATGCTTTCAGCGATAAGATGGTTTATACTAGCAAGCGAGCACTCTGAGTTTCGTACTGTTTCCTAATAGAGTTTATTGTGCAATTGTTAATTGGAAGGATGAGCATGATAAATTAGCATTGATGAATTTCAGAGTCAAAAGACATGCAGATGCAAAAAAAAAAGTGCTGAATCTTGGTTTCAAGCAGAAATTGCAGATGCAAGATAGGCTATAAACGAGAGAACGAATAGAAAACTGCATATCAAATGCAGATAAAGCTTCATCGAAGTGCAGTACATACTCTTCTTCGTAGCAGAATGCAGACGCAGCCATAGCTTCTTCAGTGGAGCGAGAAGGGACCGATACCACCTCATGTGGAGCTGCGTCCACGGCCACTCATGTAAACCGAGGCAGCAACCGAGGAGCCCAAAGAACAATGGTGTCGAGAGCCGAGAGAGATCGCGGGTTTTGCTCAGGCAATTTAAACATCCCTTTGCAGGGCCAAAGTTTATGCACACCAGATTTGATCTTTTGGTGAGATGTCACTGTCCCAAAAAAGAGAAGCCACCCCCCACAAATCATTTTATAACTTACCACATTCAATGCAAGTCACAAAACATGCCTTGTTTTTCAAGCCTCACCTTAAAAGTTCTCTCTTTTCTTCCCCTTGTATGTTCTGCCTTTTGGCAAAATACACAAGGAGCTGCGTCACTGGGTCTACTACTCATGCCTTACCAGTTTCTGGGTCAGCCCCCCTTGTCTTCTAAGAAAGTATCAAGTTTCACTCTAACGCAAGGAGTCCTCTACAAGGCCCCGCCTCCCGTCCGTCCATCTGTCCCTTGCAGTGCCTTTAAAGTGTGCCACTCTTATTATATGCAGATTTGGCATATCGTAAAAGTGTGCTTTTTTTTGGAAATGTCGTCTTATCGTTGCCAAGGCCTTTCCGTGAGGGGGGATAATCATCATGCTGTGGTTCAAGAACTTTCTCACTGCGTGGAGAACGCCACCTACTCAAGCCAAACGAGTCGTGTAATCATCAAGAAATGGAAATTTTTCAGTGCCTTGTTGAACATGGGTGGCCTTGTCTGATTTAGGAAGAAAAGGTTTTCGCTACGTTATGCTTGTGGCATGATCGTCTAGGGATACCACGGCACGTGTAATCAGTGAAAGATCCATTTCCATGCCATTCTAGCACTTTGAATGAGTTTTCCGAATCGCCTCAAGAGATCCGTCCCTCCGATTAATACGAGTGAGCAACCAACTTGAAACACCTGAATTTTGAGTCACTTGTTTGCTAAGCATGTAATATTTTGATCTTTCCACATTGAAAATTTAATAACTGGGACCACGCATTTCATACAGTGAAGTTGGGAAGTTGTAATTGCACATCTTAATCGTTCGGCATGATGCGCTAGATTATGCTTACAACATGATCTCGGTATTTAGGGATAGTAGATCCATTTCCATGCCATTCTACTAGTACTTTGAACGAGTATTTTTTGAATTGTCTCGAGAGAACCATCGCTCCGATTAATACCAGTGAGGACCCACTGCTGAATTTTTGAGTCACTCTTTTGCTAAGTATGTGCTATTTTGATATTTCAACATTGGAGAAAGTTTAGTTAATAAACAGAAACAAGCATAGCATTTCATACAGTGAAGTTGGGAAATTGTAGTTGCACATCTTAATTGTTTGGCATGATTCGTTACATTATCCTTACGACACAATCTCAGTAACTAGGGATAGCATGAATCATGCAACTTAGTAAGACATCCATTTTAGTGCCACTCTAGCACTTTGAACTAGTTTCTAAGTCGTCTTGAGCGAATCGTCCCTGTGATTAATACGGGTGAGCTCGCAACTTGAAAACACTGCTGATTTTTAAATGTCCCTTTTGCCAAGCATATACTATTTTGATCTTTCAACATTGAAAAAGTACAATTGATAAGGGAACAAGCATTTCACACGATGCTCACATTAAATGACAGATAAATACATCAGGAAGCAAGTACTCCAAACCCTAGTAAAACTATTTCTCCGCCTCACAAATCATACGGTTGCTTTCCGGTGAACTTGACCTCGATGGGGTTGACGTTCTTCCCGATCGACCTGAAGTTCTGGCCGACCCCTTGACGGCCCTTGTTCACCTTCTCCGGGTAGACGCCGTCCTTGGGGTGCAGGTACTGAACTTCGCCGTTGGGGAAGACCCTGTAGAATTGGTACTTGATCTTGTACTTGGACCTCAGTCGGGTCCCGAGCGCCAGGCACTGCTCCTTCCTAGCTAGCTTGAGCAAGTTCGGGCCTTCCCTCATGATCGCCGCGCCTCCGGTCGGCATCTCGAAGATCTGCTCCTTGGGCGACTCCCAGGTGATCACGTAGAACTCTTCGACCTGGCATGCCCGGTGTATCATATCATCGTTTAAGAACCGGCACGGCCGACTCAATCAATCAACAACTTCAAAAAGAAATTGTACATAATCCTAGTCGGTCCAAGTCTACCATGTATGATGCCCTAAAGATACTTTGCGCGATGGGTCTGTAAATAGTTCTTGGCATAGTTAAAACATGATTATTCATGTTGAAATGTCAGCATCTTGATTAATGAAACGGACGTTTAAGTATAAATATAATTGGTTTAATGATTAATTAGTCAATTTTCTAGAATCAAGACGTGCCATTATATCATGTCCATAGAGAATACGGTGGCTACTAATGTTACCTGAGCCTTGCGCAGTAGTCCGCCAGTGCTGCCGCCGAAGATCGGGGACGGGGTGCTGGGGTCCAACTCGGGCGGTGTGAACCCGACGGGTGCCTCCTCCTTGACCGGGGCCTCGGCCTTGCCCTCCGCAGCGGCGGCCCTAATGGCGGTCCTCGGTGAGGACTTGGCAGCCTTAGGGGTGGCGGCGAAGGCCAGGGAGGATGCCGACTGCTTCCACGGTGCAATCAAGCGGTCGACGCCGGACTTCGGGGCGGCGAGGGCTGGGGTGAAGAGGGAAGCTTGAGTAGCCATGGCCATGGAGGACTTATCGAAAAGAATGGCCAAGGCCTTGAAGCTATGGAGATGAAGAGAGGGAGAGAAATGAAGGGTCGAGCGGTCTTATGGAATTTGGGGAGATAGAGAATGTGATCAAGGTTGGGGATTCCGTGGAAGGATGGATGTGTGTGTGGAACTGGATGTGGATAAGGTGGATGTATGTTGGGCCAATGAGGAGGGTCGATTTTGATACGTTCTGGGTCCCGCGACACCTCCACAAACATTTTGTTTTTCTTTTCTTTTCTCTGCCACCAAGAAAGATTTTTATATATATATTTTTGTTTTCGTTTTGGAAATTTTATTATTTTGGTGATTGTTCTAATCCACTATTATGACAGGGCAATTTTTCCAGCGAATTCAATTTGTCTGGACTCTTGAACTCGGCGGATCACGCCTGAATCTCATAGATTGCGTGCTCAATATACATTTCAATCCACGCATTAGATTTACTGAGTAATTTCTCCTGCGGAAATATGGTGCCGATTCCTTTAAATATTTGTAGTTCTACCATCCCAAGTGAATTTATACTTTAGATTTATTTTGTTGGGAGCCTAATTAATGAAAACGGTCTGCAGTCATATATTCGTTGTGTTAGGACTTAGATGACTCATATGAATCATTCATAGGAAAAATACCACAAAAATTCATAAACATATTATAATTATGTCACTTCAATCACAGACTTTTTAGTTATATTTTTTTGTCGGAAATTCTATCAATTTAGCCTTAAAGTTTTTTCACATTTTACCGATTGAGCCTATTTGACTAATTTTGATTAATTAACATGGATTTTTTTTTTTCAATAATAGTTTAATATTTTTTTTTGAAAATTTTTATTATATTTTCTTTTTTATATTTTCTTTCATTTTGGCTAGCAACGCTTGTCAACAACTGGATGAGGCCAACAAGCCCTTGTCGGCCATTAGGTGAGGACCAACAAGCCCTTGCTAGCTATTGGTAAGGGTTGTTGCCGTCTTCATATCTAGGTAAGGGCTGCGTCATCCAAAGCTGATAGGGTCATTGGTGCGGCCTAGATGGCCCTGGGTGAGGCCATTGTGATGTTGCCAGCCACGAGCAAGGTGGCCCTAGCTTAAATCTAAGTAAGGGCTAAGGCAATAGTCGTGACTATTGCTAGCCAAAATGAAAGGAAGGAAAGAAAGAAAGAAAGAAAGAAAGCAATAATTATAAATTCATTTCTTTTTTAAATCATGAAACTATCCATGTTAGAGTCGGTCGTGTTACATTTAAAGGTTGGCGTCCACGTTAGCGATTTCCGACTAAATTTGATGGGAAATACTCAATTAATAAATCGTGAGAAGAATTAAAATTAAATTGGCACAATTGAAAGATTAAAGATTGAATTGGTGCAAGCAATTTAAGACTTTTTTGATACTTTTCCTAGTCCTTGACCTTAAGTACAAACGGTGTTAGTGTGATATTATCGTTATATGAAGGATATCTTCATATTTTTATCTAACTTTTGAAAATCTAAAGTTCCCGATTGATCAAGATGAAACTTCAAATCCTCAAATGAGGATCGGTCAAAACCTCAAAGTCCCGTTTCTATGATTATCCCAATGAAAATAAGTATACTTCACTTAAAGGTGGATAAAAGTAAGATAAATCCTCTAATTACGGCAAGCTTAGCGTACTTAAATTGTCATAAGGAATGGTGATCTATATTCTAATGAGAGTCTCACAATTTTTCAAGTATAGTAATTGTTCGCAACATATTGTGCTGTAAAATATGCTAAATACCAAGAGGTGATCTTTATGGCCGGCAAGAGGTTACACAACAGAATTAATAAATGATCAAAACTATGACTGATCTTATAAATTAGAGATGTCACGTAAATATTAGCATTAACATCATTAGAAAAGTCATTTTTAAGACACAGACGAACAACGGATACATATCACATTATTAATTTATCAATTACTCATTGTTGCAAGCCTTATATGCGAAGAACAAGATATTCACGTGACCACCTAGTTCGATAATCATCGGAGACAGGAAAACAAGTGAAATAACAAGAGTATGCACCGTATATAGAATAGAGGGATAAGTGTATTGGATGTCCTAAAATTCATCACAAAATTGCAATTAAATTTTAAAACTTTAAAAAAGTACGATTAAATCCTAAAACTCATCACGGAAGTGCAATTTTAACCCCTAATATTGAGTCTTAAGATTTTTTAAGTTGGTGTAATCAAGTTATTTCATTAACTCCGTCCAATTTGATAAATGAAAAATTTTAGGACTTAACTATACAAATTTGACAAGTTGTAGGAATTGATTATATATATATTTTAGTTTAGAACGTAATTGCATTTTTGTGATAGATTTTAGGACTTTCAGTGCATTTATTCCTGGAATAGATATAAGAGCGAGTGTAAAGATTTGTAGTCATGATATATGCTTTGACACTGTATTTGACAAGTTTTATTACCTGAAATGGTTTAAACCGTGATGAAACGGGTCAAGAAAGTGCACATAATTTGGGTTTTGTAATAAACATAAAATGTAACCGATTATTCGCTGCATTTTCTCCATGTTTTGCAACCTTCAGCGCTTTCACCTCCCGTAGATCCACCTAATTATGGAGGCAACATCAGAGTCAGATTAGAAGCCCGCAAGCACCTTTTTATTTGGGCCAATGAAGCCCACACACATACTCGGACTTCCTTCTGCTTCATTCAAGAAATTAATTTTTATATTTTGTAATTCATCGGACGGATTTATTGAGTCACAAGAATTATTTCTAGTCTCCATTTGTTCGATGGAAAATCGATTCTCATAAAATTTTTTTTCATTTTCCGGCGCTTGAATCGCTTAGGAAAATGAGTTGACAAAAAATATTTTCATAGTCAATGAATAATATATACTTGAATTTTGGAAAAAAAGGCCATCGAGACTAGTTGTTGATTTTATAAGCAGCTTGAGGCACCATGAAATATTACTCTAAAGATCCATAAAAAAATTATTTACGACTTTTTTTAGTGTCTCATCCTTGGCTTTTCGACAAATCTCGTTGGTCCTTGATTATCATTTCGGATGAATGCAGTCTAGGATTTGATTGTGATAGAATGGTGCTCCACAAATTAGACAATGGGATCATCACAATGACAATGGTCGGGAGAAGTCTTTCTTCCCTTACCCTAGGGAATACCCTTGAAGTTTTATATCTCAAAGTTCAGACATAGCAATTTAAGAACTTACTAAGGATCAGACAATGCTATCAATGGAAAATTTTATTAGACTAAAACAATACTCAATTACACATTATGGCAAGGTTTATTCCCACGTATACTCGCGGCCCCAATTGGTGCCATCATTGCTAAAGTACATCCCATCATTCCGCACAGACCACTTACAGTCCCCACCGCAACGATACTTATCCCGCTCCTCCGTGAACACGTCGAAGCTCTTGAACAGCCCCTCCCATCGGGCAGAGCAGAAGAAGAGGGTCGACCCGAAGAAGTTCATCTTGAAAGTGATCATTTGCTCCTCGCCCTGGTGCAGGGTTCGGCCCCCGAGATCGTCGTCCCCGGATTTGCAATGCAGCGTCATGTCACCAGGCAAGCTGTTGATGATGTGGACATGGCGCCTTATCCAGATCTCGCTGTAGCTGGCCTGCGATGGTGGAAGAGAGGATGCTGAGAAAAGTGACAGGAAAAGGACAAGCGTGAATTGGCTTGGGGACTTCATTTATGTGATGTGTTTTGATGAGTAGTGACACTTGGTGTAGAACCATTTGGTTTAATTTATAGTGAACATTCTTTTGTCCATCATGAACATTTATGGAAGGTCCGTTCGTAGGATTTGTGGATTGACTCTGCTGGAAAGATGAGGATAATTAGTCAGCGGAGTCTCAATTAAGTAGGAGATTTAGGTCAAATTGGTAAAGAAGGAAATAAAATCTGTACTTGCCTCTCTAATAAATACCCATGCTCATCCCTAAAGATGTATTCTAGTTCATTTAAAGATGATCAATTCCCCCAGGTTTCCCATTGTTAATGGCTAAAATTTTGGCTAATTATTTAGGAATTAATTACATAGACAATTGGGGATTAATCTTTAGCTTCGAAATGCTTTGGGTTTAATCAGAATAGGTCGCAAAGAGATCAAACCTATCATCAATTAAGTCCATAAGAAGTGCCATTCGGCCAAACCCATCGAAACTAACGGCTGGCAGAAAATCATCAGGGAGATAGGCTAGATTGAGCCGACTCAGTCAAGTTTCGGCCCATCAAGAGTCTCTAGCTAGGGAGTGACTATAAGTTAATTGAGCTCGTTGCTCCAGAAAGGTCAAACATCAAAGATTGGCCAATTAACCTAAATTAACTATATATACACTTTGCCATGCCTTATAATCAGAGGACATCAATTCATAATTCAGAACATACATTGAGAGACACATGAAATAGAGTGAGAGCGAGAACAAAAGGAGACTCTTGGCCAAGCCCTTGGCCGAGATTCCTCTTGACAACAATTGTCACTGTTGTCGGGCCTCCTCCCAACCATCATCGCAGCCGCCACCGCCACCGCCAGCCCCTTGATGAAGCTGCTTTATCGGCACTATTGCCCAATGATGATGAGATTGTTGCTTTTTTTAACGTTCCTCCATCGATGATGACTTGCTAGTCTATGTAGCACCGACACTCTCCGGGAGTCTTCATGTCGTGTCCAATACTCCGACACGTGTCCGACACACTTTGATACGTTCCGATACGCTCCGACACGCGGTCAACGAGTATCGAAAAATCCGACAGTGGTCAACTCTCTCCGACACGCTTCAACATGCGAGTCCAGTAATTCCGACACGCGATTCGACAAGACACGGGTCAATTTTAAAAATTTCTAATACTTGAGGGGTCAAAATATAAATATACAAAAAAGAATAAAAAAATGCTATAAATATACACGCATGGGATCAATTTTTTTATTTTCAGTTTTTTTTAGAATTGTTTTATTTTTTTTAAAGTCTTTTACTATGAAATAAGTAATAAAAAATGCTATATATAAATAAATAAATTTAAAAATATCATTTCAGCATTTTTCTTTAAACAATGTTTTTTTCATCTAAGTTTTATGTATTATTGTAACAAATTAAAATAATGAATGGTATTATTTAATATTTTTCATGTAAATTAATTCTAGGCTATTATTATTATTATTATTTATTCATGTATTTATATATAAAAATATATATATTTAACATATAACGTGTCATAACGTGTTGAAATTCTCTATTTTTAATAAATGTCGTGTCGTGTCGCGTGTCCATATCAGTGCTACATAGGTGCTAGTCATTCCTTTACGCTGCCAACCACTTACAGTTTCGAGCCATCGAGACACGATACTAACCGCGACAAGCCGTTATCTTTCACTAACACCAATCTGCTGCTTCGATCAACCTACTAAGCAGCATTGTTGCGCCTCTTGGCCGTGACTGATGCCTGCTCGAGCTGCTACCATTGGTCTTGCCGCAATAAGCAGCATGCGTCAAACTTAGATTAGCCGCGAGTCATGCCCGAGTTCCTTGCCGAATAGCTTCACCGAGAAAGGCCCAATAATGTACCATCCTTAGCCGTGATTAGCCAGCCAGCCAACGGGCTAGGCGTTGTCGAGCCACCATTGCGAGCACCACCTCATCGCGCTAGCCAAGCTGAGCAACCCCTCGGCCAGCTAACTGTTCTGTTGGACTGAGCACACCTCCTTTCCCTCAGTCATGAACTATCGAGCTGGTCACTCTCCAGTCCGCCGTCCATCGATTCAAGTTTGGCAACGTTATATTCGATTTAGGTTAAAATCACATCCTAATTCATTATAAATGTTTAATTGCTTAATCTTTCTCATCAATGTCTAGTTTGAAAATTTGATTGATATGCATATCCATTGTGAACCTCCAAATTGGGAATTTACTAATTTGACAACATCCATAGGTTGGTAATTTGATCTCTTGCCCAACATATGATTCTCGGCTGCACGAAAAATTGATCAATTCTATCCTCAAGCTATTGGATACAATTGTTGGTTTTATTTGTCACTAAACTTGAGTGGAATAGATGCGTTTTGACGATTTGATGCTATCTTTGGTTGATCTAATCTGGTTTAATTGATTCTCATCCAAAAAAAAAAATAAAATAAAAAAAGAAGATTAGGTAGGATTAGAGTACATATTAGATAAGATTAGGGTAGATCTATATAGATAACATCGCATGTCTAGATAAGATTGCATGTTTGGATACAATTTCAACATCCATTAAGATAAAATTAGATAGCTTTTCTAGATAGATTGTATGCAAGTATAAGATTTATCTAGTTAAAATAATGTTCCGACTTAAATTAGGACTTGGCCTAATTTAATTCCCAAATTGAATTGGATAGTATCTTAATCTAGTTCATTTATTTTCATGATTTTATAATTCGAATTTTAATGATAATAAAAAAAATATATCAAGTGCATCTCATATAGAGTTGGTGCATAAATGCAATGTTGCCTTGCCACATCATCGCATATGCATGCCTTCGTGCCATGTTATCATGCCACATTATATATGCCATGTCATTTAGGAATTGTATGTCTAGATTTATTTCACTTCGCAATAACTTTGAAATGGCAATTATATCCCAATGCTCCTTGTGTATTCAAACTTCCTTCTAACATCTTGACCACTTTCCAATCCCTACTTATTGATACTCTTGTTGACCGTCTTCGACCAAACCTCGTCATATGTCGAGAACAAATCATCGATGTGTGCCAATATCGATACCAATTTTAGTCGTCAATAATGGGTCACATGCTCATCAATATTTAATATTCTGGTCATATGTCTACTCATATTGACAGCCTAGTCACTTTTTGGTGCATATAGGCACCCAATGGAGAGATACTTCCCCTTTGTCCGTGGGAGATATTTGCTTGGTTGTTGACATGACATTTCAACATCTTCTATTGTTTGATTTGGAAATAATGTTAAACATTGTCAAATCAATAAGGGTTGAACTAGTTCGTATGAATGAGTTCCTTTGCCAGCTTAGCTGGAAGGTTCAGTCTTCAATTTTCTTGCTCGGATTTTCTATTTCAGAGCCTTAATCCCAGCTCTCTTTCTAGGGTTTATACGCTACTCAACCAAGAAGGCGTGAAATTATGAAGAAAATCACCTAATGAATGTGAAGGTTTTCTTGGAGAAGAAGGAGAGATGATCATCAATAACAAATAATATTCGATAGAATTATAGAATCGCATGCATTGACATTAGACGACTTGCTTTTACATGGTCAATCCTCCTGTCAAACCATAAACAATCCCTGTCTTCAATCCAAATACCCAAGAACTAATGCCTCGTAGAGAAGTTGATGTCAATGACTATGTATTGACTATCTAGTAAAGGTTGGCCAGAGAGTATCAAGATCAAATAAAATTTCACAAAAGTCAAAGTTGAAACGAGTAAGGATTACAACACGTGGTTTGCGTGGAGCCCAGATCGATAAGTGTCCACTTTCAAAGAATGTATATAGAAGAGCATCGAGTTCGACTTCTGAAAATTAATTGGAAATAAGTAAACTAGAGGCGTAAGTTAGGTAAAACAATAATTACAATTAGACCTGTAGTGAAAACCAAGTACTTGAGATGAGAACAATAATTATCATAGAGAAATTTAATTAGGCGAGAGCCGTCATCAACATCAGATTTCGTGTTAAAATTAAATTTTCAAAGAACAACATGTTTAAAACATCGACTCGGTAATAGGCCTATTGCGAACGCCGGGCTAAGTTCGCAATCCGACCCTTGGAGGTATAAAGAGCATTATGATTCCTCTTGTTGTCTTTTGACTTTCAATTCGTTAGACTTGTGTTTCAGATTGTGATAAGAAAGGAGCAAAAAGGCAATGTTTCTCAAAGGAAGCGAAGGACAAAATACGAATTGGACCAGAACGTACCACCTTGGATTTCAACGATGAAGACATGAGAGTGGCCTTCCTAGGATTGCGAACTCCACCTTCCTTGTCCTAATGCCACTTTAAATTTCAAGTATGGCGTTCCACCATTTTTGGCTTTTTCTCTGCTTTTGCATGTTTTTTTATCCTTACAGTAATTCTGTTTGGACTTTTCCAATTTAACACGTCCAAATGTTTACTTTATTCTAAACGGTGCACTGTGTTGTTATCTGGATTGAGTTTGTTGATCAAGAATGTGTAAATTATTAATGGGTTATCAAAAGATTGGGCATGAAGTGAAATCAAGTGAAATTATATTATCTTTTATTTAAATTTCGCTCATACTGATGATGTATGCTTTATTTTTTTCTTATATCCGGAGCCTTTTGGAAGCATATGGATAAATGCTTGGTCATAGCCACTCTTTCTTGGACGATAGCTTCCCATGTTTCACGTTGGCGTGTGATGATTACACCTGTGGAAAACCCTATTCTTGGATTTTGACTTTAATGGAGGCTGTCATAAGTAATTATTGAAAAATTCAAGGACTTAGATTAAATCCTGAAAAGATAGAGGACCAGTAACTTCGAGAATGGATATTCCTTTGTCCCTAAGAATGAAACCCTCCAATTATTCTCGGGACTTATCCTATACCAATTTGGGATTTTATTATAGCCCTATGTAACTATACTATGGAAGATTCTCTAATAAGCTTTCTAAACTTTTATAAACTTTTCATCCATTTTAATGTTTTATCACGTGCACATTTTTTTTCTCATCTTATCCTCATTCTTCAACTTATGGGATTTGTGTGAACTCCCTTTATCATAATACCTTTCTCTGCATACTATATCAAAATCAATAGATTGTACCATATTTAGATGGACAAAATTATAAGTATACAATTTCGATAATTAGAGAAGAGTCGATGTTAGATGGACTGTCCTCGTTGACCATTGGCGAGGCGGTATCTACCTAGATTATCGACTTGAACATTGCATTAATTCACACATACTAATATCTTCAACGTTTGGATATCAATTTTGGCACTTCTGTTCATGATGAGATTTGTAAACTTGAGGTTGACTGCATCACTATCTTTACACCTTTTAATTGCCCTTGAGGATCGTAGATTTGTCGAGGGCCACAAGGTTGACCTTGGACAGTTCAAGAACGTGAACCCTAACAAATAGGAACAGTTTGGGTGGAATGACTTTTTTTTTTATTTTATGTTTTTTGCTTTATAGACTTTGAAATTTGAATTTTATTTCATGTTGAATATACCAATTTATAATAAATATAGTCATTTAGGGTCGTAATTTATTTTTCATGACCTTTTAGAGCTACAATTGTTTCCTTTTCGGATTTGAATGGGAAAATCAAAAGATAACGTTTGGTAAACTGGGCTATTGAAATTACACATTTATTCCAATTAAGTCCTTGAATTTTTTAGATTTATCTAATCACGTCCTAGAGATTGCATAACTTTTCTAATCAAACCATATTTGTTTCATTTAAGGGACACTGCCAAGGCTTTTCGTCTCTATGCTCAAGACTACCCTATCCTCACACCCCTAAGATTTTCTTTTGTTCTTTTTTTTTTTCTAAAAATTTATCTTGCTCTTAACGTTTTGGATAAATAATAATATATTAAACTTTTTATGTTTCCTGATTTCTTAAATAAATTAAATTTTGCTTAACATAAGCACAAGTATCTATAGATGAATTAACATCGTTTTCTGATTCTTATGAAAACACTTGATCTTAAAATTGAAGGAACCTCAATCCGGTACAACTTTAGATAAGCTCATAATTTCATTGTTATAGAGATAATAAACCATATATATATATATATATATATATATATTGGACATGTATAAAAAACCTAGGGATTACACTAAATAAATCAAGAGTTTAGGGAGGACATTATATGTTGGGTTAAAATTCAGAGGTCATATCATAGAAATTTAAAATTTAATAACCGCATTACATATTTGACCGAAACTTAGGGGCTCTTGTGTCACTATCTCATATGCACAATGAGTAATATTTTAAATGAAAACGAAAAAAACGAGACCTCGGGGACGGAAATGCGGAGGCGTTGCTGTAAACAACCGAAAACGGAAAGACAACGAAAGTAAAACAAAAAACAAAACGGAAAAAAAAAAAAAAAAACACAGAGAAAGCAGAGCCCAGATTACAAAAACAAAAGGAGAAAGAGAGAAATCTGAAATGGAGATTCTTCACGCGAATAGAGAGAGAGAAAGAGAGAGAGAAAGACTCCATTAGCAGCAGCAGATCTTCACTAGCTCCTCCTCCTCTCCAGACAACCCCATCAACGATCCTGGTCCTCTCCCGAGGACCCACATCGCCTCCTCCCCATTTCCGGGCTCTCGTCGGACTGCCGATTCCGCCGTCGCGGCGGTGTTGTTGCATCGGCGGGGAGCGCGCGCGTGATATTCGATCGGATTCGCGAGAGCGAGGTGGCCTTGATTGAGGCGGCGGCGGCAGCGGCGGCGGTGTTGTTGCGGGCGGAATGGGGTCCGCTGGAGGAGGCGCTTCGTCTCAGCGCATGGAATCGTCCATTGCAGGCGAGCTTTACTAGATTTTCGCGAATGTTGTTCGCTTTCGGGATTCGCGTTCCTTTTTCGTTTCCCGAATCCTCGGGTGGGTTTTGTTTTTTTGTTCTTTATGGGGGAACTTCGAAGGGAGCCTAGCCTGTGAGCACGGAATGGAAGTTAGGGATCGAGCATTTCTGAATCTCCTGTAGAGATGGTGTATGAATCTGTGGATAGTTAGATTGATTTTATCGATTAAGTGGTGCTTTTTGCGGAATATTAACGTGGGTTTGATGCGAATCGAACGGTCGCGACCTATATTCTTTGGGTACGCCGAGCAAGTTTTCCGATGATGAATGGAGTTTCGGATTGCGTCTTGTTTCCTCTGGATTATAGAGCCGACCTAATTCTTGGGCAAGCTGTGTAATTGAATATTTTGATAATTGAGCTTAGGAATTAGCTATGGAATATGGGGAATGCGCTCTATCGTTGTGCACTTGTTATTAACCTTCTTGTTCTTGTGAAATCTTTAGATCAGGTGCAAGAGGGATGGGTGTTGTTGACTTTGCGGTGTTGTGTCTCGCTTTGGAAGTTTTAGTTTGTGTAGTGTCTAGTGCTTGTATGGTCTCTGGAGGCGCTGCAGTATATAAAAAGGAATTTAGAATAAAGGCTAGTGTTGCTCCCATTGCAGCTAAAGCAAGAGAAAAATTGAAGGTAGTGCATAGAAGTAATGTGCCAATCACAAGGTGGTCAGGTGGGAGAATATGACTTAGCAATACAGGGCCAATGGAGGCCTAGGAAGACACGTGGAAGGTTATCATTTTCACCTGGAGGAGTCACTGACTTCTAGTCTTTGTAGGTCTAGAGGGGTGAAGACAAACCAGGAACTCATTGAACCTGTTATCACTGTCAAATGATTGATTGTAACAATTAAAGAACAAGGTGGACGATCTTATGTGAATTTTTGGGTTGTATTTCGTTTTGGATCAGGTCAGTGTTGATCAATTTTATAGTAAATTAAAATCCTTGTGGAGAAGTTTTGTGTTTCCTGAAGTACCCAGGTTGTGCACGTTCTTTTTCCTTTCTTTACTTCATAGATTCTAGTGGTCATTTGGAAAGAACTGATGATGCATCATTCAGTGCTTCCATTAGTCGTGCTTTTAAAGCTAATAAGGTGTCTGAGAAGATTATACATTGGAGAAACAAAAAGAAGAGGGCATTTTAGAAAATGTCTGAGTAAGCAATAAATCAATCAACTAAAGGGCAAAAAACTTGGGCATTTTTTTTTTCTTTTGACTAGATTTTCAATTGGAAGTACTAGAAAATATTAGCTTAGGTCGTTGAATATTGTCTTTGCCGTTGAATAGGATGTTTGTAGTGCTTTTTTGTCCTCAAAATTCTCTTAGTGGGAAGTTTTGAAGCTCCTTGTTCTTTCATTGCGTGAATACTGGAACAATGGTACTTTAAAATATCCTATGCTCTAACATCTTAGACTGTGGCGCCTCTCAAATTAAAATAAGAATGATACTATTTTCAGGACTCCAGCAGAAGCATCAGCATGATCTGGAGAACTTGACACTAACAGCACAGCCCTTCAAAACGTTGAAGTTCTTTATTTTGGCTGTAATCCAATGTGTTCAAAGATCAATGTTTTATCTTCTCAGAAGAGGTGGTTGGCTTATGCTTTTAAGTACTCTGGCAGTGGCTCTTGGAGTTCTGCTTGTGACTTTTGATGGCCCCCATGAAAAGGTATCTCTTGGTAGTTTGTTCATCTGTGGTGTCATGTTCATTTCATTGTGTATCTGTTTGTCTGCTTACGTTTGATACAGAGGCAGTAGGCTCAAACACGAGACACCTTTGATGTGTTTCACTTTGGGATAAATACTATCATGTAGAGGTTTTATATCTTATAATCAATTATGTGCCATGACTAGTAATTTTGGAGTTTATTTTTAGAATATAAATGCTGCCTGTGTCAGCTTTCTTCCCTCGCTGCTCCTGTTTGTTTTTCTCCCCTTTTTACGTTATGCAGCAGGAATTCTCCATCATCATGTTGGACCAATTTGGTAATTGCATGGTGAATTTTTAGTAATAATTTCTTCTTCTCCTTCTCCTCCTCCTTATTTATTTTTTATTTTTATATTTATTTTCCCTGGGGTGGGGGGGATTGGATTGAAGCTTTCTAAAGATCTTTTGATCTTTTGATTTTTCCCAGATAGCTACTATCAATTCTTTTAAATATCTTGGTTGTGCCTCCTTTGTTCTGAGTTTTTCTGCTTTGTGTATACAGCATGTCGAGGAGCTCACTGAATATATTCAGTTTGGTTTATGGTGGATAGCACTTGGTGTAGCATCTTCAATCGGTTTGGGTAAGGAAAATTTACTTGGAGAAAATGTGATCCACTGCGCTACTGGTGGCAATGGAACACATTGGGTTCCCCTTAAACACCCTGAAAGAAAGCTTGTCTGATGTAGAACATTGTTGCCAAGTCCTTTGTAAAGGAAAAGGAAACATTTGGGAGAAACAGTTTTAGGTGTTTAATTTGGTCACAGTATATGCATCAATTTATGGGAGTTTGTTTGTTCTTTGTGGAAGATTTGATATCACAGTCTTTTCATCATCTAGTATTTTTTTACATTTGTGAGATGTGTGAGAGTTTCCTGCATGTGTTTTCTCCCACTCCTTTTCATTTCTCTTGTTCTTCTTTTGAGTGATTGATGGCGTTTCATATATTTTGTCATTGTTATTTTTTCAAATAAGCATCAAGTCATGCATGCATTAGATGTGATCTGATATGAGTGATGAAGCCTCATAAGAGCTGATCCTGCTGTGGCATGTTTATGATGTATATTAGCAGTGGTCCTCAAGCATTCCTTTTAATCATCACTATATTTGTGCATCACAATAAAAAACGCTATTATCTTGTCTTATCTTAGAACTAAATGCATGAGAGGATGAGTTCACAAGAAATCTAAGTTGGTTGTGGGAAAGATTGGGAGATATAAAGTTTCGGCTGCTTTCTAACAGAATGTTTGAGCTATCCTCCGCATCCTCAATGAAATAATCCCAGATAACTGCAAGTGTTTTCTATACCATGTATCCTGGATATAAGATGGATGAGTCTTGAGATTTTTTAATAATTTGAGAGGTGTGCCTTATAAAGGATCCTGAATAGCTCTGCATTGTTTGATTTAGAAAAGAATCTGTGTAACTCTAGGCTTGTGAGTGGTATTCACCCTTCCCATGACCTGTATTAAGATGACATGTAGTAGATAAGGGTGAAACTCGCAAGAAATGGAGCAGTACCCATAGGGCAACTACGCTGAATATCACCCAATTAAGATTGTCGGTTTCATTTGTTTTTCTTGTGGTACATCTCCACAATAGTGCAGCTGGGATTTTTTCTTGTCGAAGGTCAAATTTGTGAAGATCTGATCAAGTATTTGTTGATAGGTCATCGTGCTTTTACCTTTTCATTTGAGTATCTTAAAACCAAAATGTGTGGTTGTTTAGGAATGTATTTTATAGTCAAAATTACCTGCTGCTGCTTGGACCCTATTTGGGCATTGCTATTCCATTTTTTGTTGATTAGCTTTCTAATCAGTTCTACTTTGTGCCTGTTCTATATATTAAACATAAATGACTTGGTTATACCTCATCCTATGGCTTGATAACTCTCATTACTATTGTCATTTCACGTGTCAGACAAAGATGACTGGTGCATTTTGCCTGCTTATCTCTGATGACGCCCTTTTATTTATTTATTTATTTTCAGGATCTGGTTTGCACACTTTTGTCCTGTATCTTGGTCCTCATATCGCTCTGTTCACCATTAAAGCAATGCAATGCGGGAGAGTTGATCTGAAAACTGCTCCTTACGATACAATACAACTGAAAAGGGCTCCTTCTTGGCTTGACAAGGATTGTTCTGAATTTGGACCTGCTATGTTTACTCCTGTTAATGGTTTGCGGGTTCCCCTCAGCAGCATTATACCACAGGTCCAGATAGAGGCTGTCTTGTGGGGAATTGGTACTGCACTTGGAGAGCTTCCTCCATATTTTATATCAAGGGCAGGTGTGTGGACCCATGAATTTTATAGTTCTAAAACAATTTTTTTGCTTTGAAGCTTGTCATCCTGAAGCTCTCAACTGCTTGGTGGTTACTGTTGAATGAGTAAAACCAATCTAGGAGATGGTTCATTGCGCATGCAATAGGGGACTTTTCCAATACTTCTGCTTCCCAGAATTTTTCAGTACTGATTGAAAGGACAGAAACCCTCTGAATTATGTAGAGAACTTACTGTTATTCTTTCTTTTGAAAAGTCTGCTGAATTATGTAAAAAATCATCCTCAGTTTGCGTGAAGTTTGATGAAATTTCCATTATGATGATAGTACGTGTCTTATGTACCATTTGCCTTTGCTACCGTAGTGTTAATCCTTTGGTTAGGTTGGCCAAATGGTAGCTGTTCTTGTGCTTGAAGTATTATACCATAATAGTATGAGTTCAAACAAATTTGATAATGTTTGCAGCACAGCTGTCAGGCGGCAGAATAGATGCCATGGAAGAATTGGATGTTTCTGCTAATGAAGGTGGTGGATTTATAGCTCGTTACCTTGGACGAATCAAACGATGGCTCCTCTCACATTCTCAACACTTGAATTTCTTCACAATTTTAGTGCTTGCCTCGGTTAGCTCAACTCCTTGTGATTTCACTGTTCAAAGTTAATTTCTCCTATTTGAATACTATCTTATTATGGAATCTGAACTATCTACGTACGTATCTCATTGAACTTGACACATCTGTATTCTGTTCTAGTTGTGTATTAGGTTACTAGTTGTTGCTATATGATCACATTTATTTGCATTCCGTTCAAGTAAGGATTCTTGCCTTTGTGATTATTTAGGGGGGAGGGGGCATTTTTTTCCTTATGCAAATAAATGACTGACATTAACAGGTTAAGTGAGGGATTATTGTGACATTCAGTAGCTAGTTTGGTAATGGGCACGTGCCTTTAGAAAATCCTAGAGAATGGTTGGTGTCCTGTAGGATTACCTAACCGAGATCTGTTGAAATATATAGCGAGTCATCTTTTGATTGTTATGATCTCTACTTCAGTGGGATTTCTCCCAAGCATTGACAACTTCATCAAGCTATTTATTTGTGCTATTACCACTCCGTTGCCTGATGTAGTGACATGACCCTCTTTTGTAAGTGACAGCTATTTAACATTGCTTGTCTGGATATTGGTTTAGGTTCCAAATCCTCTCTTTGACCTTGCTGGCATCATGTGCGGACAATTTGGGATTCCATTTTGGAAGTTCTTTCTTGCTACGTTGATTGGAAAGGCTGTTATCAAAACTCACATTCAGGTATTCAGAATCTTTTTTACTGTGCTCTTTCAGGCTGTTTATCCATTCCGATGCATGCTTCTTTAAGAACAGAACTTCCTCATTTCCTGTCTAACATTTCTCTAGTTTTAGGCGTCCTTTGCATTTTATATCGTGGCTATATATCTTTGCTACAATCAACTTATAATGATATGAACAATACTCACAATGTTTCCAGATTTCGTCAATGTCTTTATGTGCTAATACTATATGACATTCTATCTTTGATCCTTTATCTTCTGCAGACGGTTTTCATTATATCAGTTTGCAACAATCAACTTCTAAATTGGATGGAGAATGAGTTGATTTGGGCGCTTAGCTTTATCCCTGGTCTTTCTTCGGTCCTTACTAACCTCATTACCAAACTGAATGCTGCCAGAGATAAGTATCTCACGGCACCTCCTGTGCCCTCAAAGGTATGGCCTCTTTCTAAGAAACAATTACGTATTCAATATTGTAGACTCTCTCTCTCTCTCTCTCCCGCACGCGTGCATCTTGTTGCAACTCACAGAATGGTATGCTTTGCAGGTGAAGAAATGGGATTTGTCATTTGCTTCAATATGGAACAGCATCGTCTGGCTTGTACTCCTGAACTTCTTCATTAAGATAGTAACTTCGACTGCTCAAGGGAATCTGAAGAAACAGCAAGAAAAGGAGCTCGATGACTTGAAAAGCAGCTTAACAACCTCAGCAACGAACTCAAACTGAATTGTCTGATGAAGCGAGTTGATACAGTGCCACCTTTATATTTCCCATTTTCTTTCTTTCTCCCTATCTTTCCCTTACGGAACTAGAGCTATTGATTTATAGTGACGGCTCTTCATAGGTCACTATATAGGTTCCCCCGAAGATCTCCGGGAATTAGGAGTCCTTTTACAAAGCTTGTATAGATCTAGGAACGGGACGACCGTAGGAATCCGGGGCTCTGCAATCTCCATTATAGACGGGGCAAGCATTGTTTGAGGTGGGTTTTTGCCCCCATTCTCAACTGTTGACATTCGGATGATGAAAGGTTACTATTATTCTTTCGGAATGCAAGAACCGATCATCTTCCTCTTGCATATTTAATAATCTCTGGTTGGCATAATAGCGCTTTGCACGTGTATGCCGATATTTCTGCGAGTCATCTTCTTAAAGTGCGTCAGATGTGACATGCCCTGCTTTAGTGGAGCATGTCCAAAGGATATTTCCGCGTCATACGTGAGTTTTTCTGTGTTCACAATGATGTTGTCCATGATGTTTTGGGCCCCCTTATGAGAAAGAAGAGGTTCTGGGTTCCACCAGCTTCATGCTTTTTAGGAGAAAAGAGCGCGCAATGGCCCCGTTCTTTTTGCTAAGTGAGTGCCAAATGACTTGGATTGACTCTTTTCTAGAAGGTGAGATCTTTCTTAGAAAGAAAAGACACTTTGGACTGATATGTAACTGAGACATCGGGACTGATGTAGTAAACGTTGGGCCTTCAAACCAAACTTTTCTGAGTATTGTAGACTAAATGCAATGGCGCTAGATGTCGGCTAGAGATTAGTTGTTTTATAATTTTTGGTTTCGAATAAAAAGGTTTGGCGTGTCAGAGGTCACCGTCCATGTCTCAATGAAGCATGCTCACAGTCATGTCATTCATAAAGTTCCAACGAGGGGCACGAGATATAATTGACTATAACATCGCCGAGAACGTGATTCATAAAAAAATATTTCCTTGGTCTTAGGTGGCTCCTCTATACAATTGCGGTTTCACCCTTTAATAATAGCAGATATTGAGAATGGGTAACAATTCTTTTCCCTAACTTGGAATTGAATCAAAATGTTTTACTCAATCATTTTTGTGAGAATACTACATTTGAAGGAAATTTTAGAGAAAATTACCTAGCCAATCTTAAACTTATTGTACGGAAGTCAATTTAGCCTTAAATTTTTAAGTTTCGCTAGTTGAGTCATAAATCTTTGCGTGAAATTTCAATATAGTCATTTTAGACAATTTTATCCGGAAATCACTAACATGATGACTTGTCATGTAAGATGACTTGCGATAACTAGACTAATGAACCTAATCCTAGATGTCCACAACTAATCCTAGAGGCTCTGCCGCAAATAAAGATGAGACGCCAACCTAGATAAAATGTTTGGATTGAGCCTAATCTTTATATCTCTATTTGGGTGGATAACTCGACTAGAACCCTAGATATGAGACTAGGGCTCAACTTGACCTTGGCCAGCGATTGGCCATGGCCGTGGCTAGAATCCTAAAGGTCAATGGCTGCCCTCAAGACTGACCGAGGTTAGAGAGAGAGAGAGAGAGAGAGAGAGAGAGAGAGAGAGAGAGAGGTTGTCACTGCATGTGGTTTCAAACTCCGGGTTGCAAAACATGTCATGGGCGAGCAACGGCGATAGTGGCGGAGGTGTGACGTCTTGGGCAAGGTTGAGCAAACGAGAGGGAGAGAGGACTAGGGTTTCCTATTAGCAGGTGTTAGATCGTCACATGGCCTACACCAATGGTAAGCAACATCGTGGTAAGAAATAGATATAGTGTTTGGTAATGATATCTCCTCTTCCACAATCAAATTTATTATCGTTTGAGACCTTTACAAGTTTTAATTGCTTAAAAGGGACTATGTAGCCGCCCATCGAACTTTCGACTATAAGTAACAGGGAGTCATGTTTTCCTCTCTGTAAATGGTGGAAGCGGATATTATTCATATATAAACTTAACAAATAGCAAATATTAATGATATCCAAATGCGATTTGCCTAGTGAAAGGAAAGTTTGAAGAACCAGCTAAGGAGGAACGTACAATCTATTACTAATTGACACGTTTTGTTATGGGATCTCGTACTATTCCCCATCGGAATCTTATTCCCAATCTTTCAAATGTCTTTCCTTTCGCACACGGCCCAACTGGTGACTTTAATCTCTTATCTCCTTTGCATTATTTTTTATTTATTATTAATCGTTTCTCTTTTGCTTTTGGGGGCGGACCAGCTTATCAAATTTTCCATGTTCTTCTGGGTACAATTACTATAGTATCACGATCTAAACTCCGAAGCCGCCGTGACGCGACGCCACTTCACATCTCTTATCCTCAAACTTTTCGAAATTCGTCCTGATATACTTTTTAAATATATATATTTTTATACCTCTCAAATTACAAGCATCAAAGATGAGAGTTTGTAATTGGTCCATTTTCGTGACATTTTCTAATTTAGCGATGAAAACACAAAGCATTCTATAAAAAGAAAAAAAAAAAAAGAGAGCACTTAGATATTCCCTCCCACCGGAGGTATGGATAAATTTCCATTCTTATGCAACCTTGAGCTATCTCTAATTAAAATTTATTAAAAAAGAAATTTTAAACAGAATTTGTAAAAATGTATTTTAAATGTTTTAACTAGTTAAACTTATGAACTCTCCAAAATCTAGGGTTTTGATGATATTTTATGTCACGTAATGACTAAAACATAAGTGACATTGGAGGGCCACTTTTGTTAATATGATGCGTACATGGACTTTGGTTTAAAATATAGGTGCACTGGGCCATTTTCACCGGAGAATGTGAGAGCGTCTAGATATCCTAATTGACTTATAGGTTATCGATCCTCGTATCTTGTTTCGAGGATGAGGTTAGTGGGAAATTTCATGAGTTGGAGCTCTATTTATCTTTGAAAAAAAACAAAGATATGGACGCTATTGTTGGACTTTCTGGAGCATTTGGATAAATAGAAAATTAAAGGAAGGGATCACACCAAGAATTTGCGTAGTGTCCACTAGGATCGCAACTCTTGATTAGGCCCGTAATACCAATCTGGAATATTCGTTCCAAGCACTATGCTTTGCCGAAAAAGGTGAACTCATTTGTTATCGTTTCAGGACTCGAAATCCATCATTTTCACAGGTTTGAAGCCACCTTTGAGTTTTTTAGGTCTATTTTCTGCACTATTTTAATCCACTAATTATTTTGTATTTTCCAAGTTTCTTCGTTGCTTAGGGTTAATTGCTGGTTGCGTAGAGCATTTATTTGTTCTTTTTGGAGAAACCTTTCATCATATCAATTCAGAACACATGCTTCCAGAGAGGAATTTCTCTGGATCTTCCATTGTAAGCGGATTTCCCGTGCATTTGTGCGATTGGATTATTCTGGTTTTCATCATCTCTACCACGTCAAAAGGTACCCGGATGACCATTTACGCTGATACATACGCAATCCTCTTTAGAAATCAAGCTAGGTTGTATAGCTAAGTCAAAATCAATCTAATGCGTACACCGAATCACACCCGTGCTACGAGCTTTCAACTTTTCCACCATCACGAATCTTGAAGACCGAATCTGAAGGCCGACCGACCTCACACGTTCTCCGGACGCCTTTTCTAATTTAGATAAATCTTCCCTCCCACCCCCTTTGACCTTGAACATAAATCCCGACGAATTTCCATGCGCAATATCGTAACGTGGCACCTCTCAAATCTTATAGCTGACGCAGACGCTTATCTAGTAATTCGCCAAATTCAAACCCCGTGGAATTCCTATTTCCTATTCGCAAAGGAAGTGACCAAGTTACATGAAATTCCACGAGACCATTTGCTTGATCGAAACGACATTCGACACGTGCGACGCCTTCATTTGGAATCCGTGTTGGTCGAAAGTTCAAAGCAAAAAGGAGAAAGAGCGACAATGATGAGGCTAGGTTTTACTTGACTTGGTAATTGGATAAGCCAGCATCTTTTTGAAACCGGGAATAATGATGTCTCTTCTTTTTATTAATTAAAAGACATCCGATGGCGGTGGCCAAGTTATCTATCCTGCAAACCTCAGAAATCAATTAAGCTCAGTTCGTTGACCTTTGCAATTAATTCTGATTTACAGCAGTTTACTCATACTTTACAAAGTGTATCATAAGTTGAAATATATTTGGACTGTCAGATTTTATGTATCTCATGTGGACTCACAAATTGAGGACTCCATCAAATCTAACTTTATCCGAAATGCATCAATAGGACAACGCACCTAACTAATAATTTGTTGTCAATAATTAAATTGAAACCGGGTATAATGATGTCTCTTCCTTTTATTAATTAAAAGACATCCGATGGTGTGGTTTCCTAATTTAGGGGTACGAGCACAGTGGCCAAGTTATCTATCTTGCGAACCTCATAAATCAATTAAGCTCAGGTCGTTGACTTTCGCAATTAATTCTGATTTAGAGCAGTTTACTCATACTTTATCAAGTGTATCCTACGTTGAAATATATGTGGACTGTCAAATTTTGTGTATCTCATGTGGACTTACAAGTTGAGGACTCCATCAAATCTAACTTTATCTGAAGTGCAATAGGACAACGCACCTAACTAATAATTTGTTGCCAATAATTAAATTGAATGAAAAATATATGAATAGAATGACTAAGGGATGCCATATTGATTCCATCGAAATTGAAGAATTAGAGAATTCTTCCTTCATATTAAGATAATTCGAGAAGCTTTGATTGAATTACTTTAAAAAAGAGGGTAGGATGAGCGTTATTTTCATTTTTTTTGGCATAAATCACACATTCAAGTTTTTGTGTCAGGAATGAATCACTTGAGCAACATGGACCAACCAATAATTGCATATAATTAAATTTGGATGTCCTCCGAATCTCGGAATTAGAAGTTTGTATTATGTGTCCCCACAAGTGCACTCCATTTAACAATACTTTAAGTCTCAAGTACTATATATATAATATCTCCTCGGCTCTATTATGGAATTACAATGACCACATAAGCTCTCAGCCTCTCTCTTCTTCTTCTTCTTCGTCCTCAAAGCACAAGAGAGCTCCAAGTTTGATCATTACTTGTTATTCACAGAAGAATTAGCTCTGTGACCGTCAGAGAACAAGATGGCAGGGGGAGGCTTCGCGGTGGCGGCACCGGGGGCGAGCCAGTTCGAGGCAAAGATAACGCCAATCGTCATCATCTCCTGCATAATGGCCGCGACCGGTGGCCTCATGTTCGGCTACGACGTTGGGGTTTCAGGTAAACATACCATTCGTTCGTTCATCGATAATAGCCAAACAGAAACCTTTGTGTGTGTAGAGAAGTTCATGTTCCGACAGGCTGCGATTGTTCGTCCCGTGACGCCGGTCTCGTTCGGGTCGGTCCGGTTTCGTCCTTCGACTCCATCGATCTTAGAGAGAGAGAGAGAGAGAGAAAGAGGGGGCGAGGAGGAGTTCGGATCGAAGTAATCTACATGAACACTTCATGAGTTTGAGAGAAACAGCGAGCGTTCGTTAGGTGTGTTGTGATGGAGGGGGTAGTTGCCCATCTCTCCCAACCAGTGACGCACCACCATGAAAAACTAGAATTAGAACTCATTAATTTTGATTTTCTCTCATCATTAGTCAACTTTTTCACGCTAACTTGTCTTTTTGAGCGACGAGAATTATAATTTGTCC
This sequence comes from Eucalyptus microcorys, assembly GCA_014182515.1. Lineage (NCBI taxonomy): Eukaryota > Viridiplantae > Streptophyta > Magnoliopsida > Myrtales > Myrtaceae > Eucalyptus > Eucalyptus microcorys. Next base: position 10,835,362 of record CM024563.1, read on the forward strand.
CCTTATTTTATGTGATTTCTCTCTTTTTGATGACATTTTTGGTCACGTGATGTGCAACTTGTTACCTTTCTATATTGCTAATGGAATTTATCTTACTAATTTTACGCAGGTGGAGTCACATCGATGCCCGATTTCCTGAAGAAGTTCTTTCCGGTGGTGTACCGGAGGACCCAGGAGAAGAACCTCGACAGCAACTACTGCAAGTACGACAACCAAGGGCTCCAGCTATTCACGTCGTCGCTGTACCTCGCCGGGCTGACCGCGACGTTCTTCGCGTCCTACACCACGAGGCGGCTCGGGAGGAGGCTCACCATGCTCATCGCCGGGGTCTTCTTCATCCTCGGGGTCGTGTTCAATGTCGCCGCCCAGGACCTGGCCATGCTCATCATCGGGCGGATCTTGCTCGGATGTGGCGTCGGCTTCGCCAATCAGGTAATCCGTCCAAATACATGCATGTCACGTACCGAAAACATCGTAATTGTAGTATATGGCATGTGTGTTGCGATTGTGTTTTGAAATGTGGTCCGGAAAGGGTGTCGTTATGCGATACTTTCGTTATCGCAATTGGATTCTCGCTGAGCAAAGGGCGATTTGTTCATAAGGACAAGCCTGTCTTCTAGCTAAGGAAGAACATAAGGTGAGATTTGACCATCCGGTAAGGAAAAGGGCTCTTTATTTTTTTCCTAGGAGTTCCTTGAAACGAAGAAAAGAAGAAAAACATGCTCTTGCACATTCAATCATGTGAAATTATTCTACTCTTGATAAGCCTAACTTAAACCCCACCTAATCTTTGGGCCATGATAACATGGAGTACCTCAATTATTCCATTTCTTTTCTTAATTTCGTTTGGAAATAAAGTTAGTTACTAATTTCTAACATTATATAAATTAAATTTATTTTTCAGTGGCTTTCCGAATTATTGAAAACTAAAGTGGGTTACATTACTCGCTTCTTGTTGATCGTTTGATCAAATTGCTCATTTTAAAATTAAGCGCCTACCTTCCTCAAAATCTTAATCACCCTTTTTGAATAAGAGATCTGTGAAGCTTGATTTAATATTTAAATATTATAACGGATACCGTAATCCTGATTACTAGTTCTTTAAACTTAATCCGCCAATAATTTCATAAAGATGGAGATATATTCTGTTAATTGGCAGTTTGTTCCATATGATTGCGACATTTCATTTAGGTATCCTTTTCTGGTTGATGGTTCAAAGATAACATCATGTTCGACATCGTCCATCTTGGAGTCATCCCGATGATGCCGACAACACCCCATTAATATATGCTTCTTGCACCACTTGGCCTTTTGACAAGTCTTTTAGCCTTTTTTCTTCTGTTCTGAATTAGAGTGGTTATTGGGAAACTTCCTTCTTGTGCATCTTTTGAGTCCAATCTAATGTTTAATACTCCTTTTAAAAAATTTTCTTTTTATTTTGTCTTTATCATCTTTTCACTTAAATTAAAGTTCAATTTTCAACTGCCCCCGAAGAATTTCTTCTCCTTCTTCTAGGATAAACTTGTTTAACCTTGCACGCCATGCGAGTCAAGAAAAAAATATAAATTATTTAATCTAATGAAAAAACGACGTGGTGAGTTCCAATTAGACCACGGAATGTGGTTCCCAGGTATTTGGGGTTGGAAATAAACATCAAAGATAACACTTGGCATACCTATTAATTAATTAATTGCCTTAAAAAGGTTTTCTTGATTTCGCATTGATTAAGTTTCTCGTATTAAAATATCCACGTCGCTTAATTATGAGATCCATAAATTATTTATATATACGACATATCTCTTCATCTAGTATTAAACATCTGGATTAAATCTTCTAACATGATATATGTGTTCATTTCTTTCGTTAAATTCTACGTGTCATTTTTTAGTATATCTAAATTCATGTGTTGTTCTTAATTTGGTTTGTACTTGAGAGGAGTATTGAAAAATCCAAATTTTGGATTTGATTTTCGAGCACGTAACGTCCAAAATATTTGTGTTATTACTGAAATTTTTGGATTATTCCGAGTAAGAGTAAAGCTGAGAAAAGTAAAGGGAAAAATAGTAAATTTTTACAATTTTTGCCTTGATTCCTTGTACTTTTTTTTTTGCTTGGAATTGATTCCTTGTACTTACCAAACATGTGAATGCGATAATTTTTTTTTTAAGGCGGTCCCCTTGTTTCTATCGGAGATCGCGCCGACGAGGATCCGAGGAGGGCTCAACATACTGTTCCAGCTCAACGTAACCATCGGCATTCTCTTCGCAAATCTAGTCAACTACGGCACTAATAAGTAAGTCAATTCCCCCTATAATTGCTAATTAAATATATAATTTTCTTTCTCTTTTTTTATTTATTATATATCCTTTTTAAAAAATTCAGATCTTCTGAATGACACCTGTTGATCCTGCTAAAGCGCCCACCATTTTTTTTTTAAATCGATTTTTTTTTTAATTCCTTCTTTTTAAGTGTGAATAGAAAGTGCACCCCACACGTCGTCGTTGCTAAGATGCTGAAATTGATTGTGTGGGGTTGACACTGTTGACTGATTCGACACGCAACGGAGCAAGCTACCTAAAAAGAAGAAGTATTAATAATTTAGAAGCAAAGAAATAATAAAGAACAAAGTGATCTTCTTTGTTTATAATAAAATCTGGATATCGGATGATTGAAATCGAAGAGAGTCGTTCCATGGAGGCTGCAAGGATAAATTGCACCGATTTTGTAAAGAGGTAGGTGAGGTTTTTCTCCAAATATATGATGCATGTCGACCATTTTAAGTGCTAAAGATTAAAATATAATAATTGATAAAGCTAAATATCGAGTATTGTTTCATTATTTTATCTTGCAGAATATAAAATCATAAATATTATTGGTAAGTTTTAGGCTTTAAGCAATATAATGGCAAGATTCTACGTTTCATTTGGATGTCTTTTCTATTTAAATGATTCAAGTAAATCCATCCTTACTTAGCTAATTTAGTGATTTCTTGAATTAGGTAAATCTTTTAAGTCAAAACCAGTTGTACTTGCTGAGCGTGCTTTTTTTTTTTTTTTTTCATTTAGTACTGAATAGATATATAATTTTCGGCATTTATTGGAGTCGTCAAACATGCCCTGAGTCAAATTCTGTCTATATGAAAGGGAGAAATGAAAGCTTTTAGGGCTTTTGGCATTAATGGGCTTTTTCATAAATATTGGGCCTGAACATTTAGTGTGTGTCACTAGTGAGCTCGATAATTTTCCTACCCTCATTTCTCCATTCTCGGATTAGAAACTGTTAGAATATTTCCAACTGATTAATATTGTAAATACTTTTAAAAAATGAAAACTCATATGCAGATTGCTCGGCAAATTGAGTACTTCAATCTTGTGATGTAAACGACTCTCTAGCATTAAATAAGCCAATGAAAGGTTTACTTCCTTTGAACCAAATTGCCAGAGGTTTTGGTGCAGATTACTCTATTTTTGCCAATAATCAATTAACCACTAGCATGATACACAAATTTAGTGTAGTTCTCTGATGCATCTTGTTTACTCCTGATAACTTGTTCTTCTCTGCTTCTTGATTTGATGCAAGGCATTCTGAGTTGATATCTCAATCAATTGGACTTCTAATCGTTCCATTAAACTGATTCGATTCAATTCGATTCGATTGTCCTAACATAACCGTGAAAAACCATGTGACAGGATCAAAGGGGGATGGGGTTGGAGGCTGTCCCTGGGACTAGCAGGCATTCCGGCTGTTCTCCTAACAGTGGGAGCTCTCATGGTGGTCGACACTCCCAACAGTCTCATTGAGCGCGGCCGCCATGAAGAAGGCAAAGCGGTCCTCCGGAAGATCAGAGGGACCAACAACATCGAGCCCGAGTTCTTGGAGCTCGTCGAGGCGAGCCGTATCGCCAAAGAAGTGAAGCACCCGTTCCGGAACCTCCTCCAGAGGAGGAACAGGCCTCAGCTAGTCATTGCCATGTCCTTGCAGGTAACCCAATTTGATCTCAAGATCGTGCATTTATAGCTTACAAAAGGGCAATCATCCAGTGATTGATAGAAGTTTTCAATTTCTTACAAAGAACATTTCCCCTTGCATTGCAACAGCTTTTCCAGCAATGCACCGGCATCAACGCCATCATGTTCTACGCGCCGGTCCTCTTCAACACGGTGGGATTCGGGGGCGACGCTTCGCTCTACTCGGCCGTCATTATCGGGGCTGTCAATGTTCTATCCACTTGCGTGTCCATTTACTCGGTCGATAAGGTCGGTCGCCGGATGCTCTTGCTAGAGGCCGGCGTGCAGATGTTCTTGTCCCAGACCGCGATCGCCATTGTGCTCGGGATCAAGGTCAAGGACCACTCGGAGAATCTCAGTCACGGGTTCGCGATCTTCGTGGTCGTCCTGGTCTGCACGTTCATCTCGGCCTTCGCGTGGTCGTGGGGACCCCTCGGGTGGCTGATCCCGAGCGAGACGTTCCCCCTGGAAACGCGCTCGGCGGGGCAGAGTGTGACGGTCTGCATCAACCTGCTCTTCACCTTCGTGATCGCGCAGGCCTTCCTCTCGATGCTGTGCCACTTCAAGTTTGGCATCTTCCTCTTCTTCTCCGGGTGGGTCTTGGTCATGTCGCTGTTTGTCCTGTTTCTTCTCCCGGAGACGAAGAACGTCCCCATCGAGGAGATGACCGAGAAAGTATGGATGCAACATTGGCTCTGGAAACGGTTCATGGACGACGACATTCCAGTGGCGAACGGCAATGGCGCCTCCAAGAATGGACACAGGAATGGACTGTAAAGCTGCCTTCGCAGCTGCCTTCGCAGCTGTAACTTTTCAGTAAACGTCGACATATAGTGATGATACATATGCTACTACGAACCATCTTCAGGGTGACTCCATGTTTACTGTATTGAGTTGCAGAGTCTATGTCATCTCCGAGCAAGATGTCCAATGTGAAATCGATCTTGTTATCTCGATTGCTTGAAAAGGCAAAATCTTACCCGAGTACTTTTTATGTTGCTTCATAATGCTGTCACAAGAGTTGAGTGAAATGCTCCAACGTATACATGCCCTTGTTGTTGAGTGACACTACAAAGATTCAATCTTTCATGATCTTCAATCCATGAATTTCTTCCAAACTGGGTGCTGCTTCCGCACCGCGATTGCGAACCCGGTGGTCCTGGTCTTGACTGGGAATGTCTGGCTCGGTATCAGCCAACCGAGCAGGCCCGAAGGCCATGCAAATGCCATTACGAACAAGCACGACCAGGATCGCAGCCTCTCTTTTGTCTAGTGAGTTTGTGGCTTTTAAGTAAGGTTAATAGAATTGCTCCAATAGCAGCCTAAATTACACAGACTTTCTCATCATCAAATCAAGATATAGCAATACGAAAAATTTGGCACGGAGAGAGAGAGAGAGAGAGAGAGAGAGAGAGAGAGACCTAACTGATGAACATTCGGATGCAGGCTTGAAGGAGCAGCTTTCTCCTTCCCACTCTTATCGACAACATAGATCGACACCAATGTACTCGCCACAATCACAATCCCGGTGATCACGAAGGACAACATCAAGGTCGTTGATGCCGGTGAACTGCTGGAACACTTGCAATGTGTTAGGAATGGAATTCCTAATGCGGTTTCTTCGCCTATGTGAACGCCTAATTTTGAAGCGTCTATGGGATGTTTCCACCAAAGATTCAAGCGGAATCTCAGACACTTTGATTTTATTTCATTTCTTCAATGCATGATTCCTCATAAGAGGTACGATTTATAATTTTCGTACAACCAAGGAATTTTATTATAAAAAGAAATGGAAATACTAATAATGTAAATTGACCCAGCTATAATGATTATTGATTCAACTACTAATTCTCTTCCATAGTTAGCTTCCCTTGATTTTTTGCTTTCATCGAGAGAAATCATCCTCCTTTCTTTTTTGGCCCGAAAATCTTCATTCTCTATCCCAAATTCTTGCTTTTCATTTTGGATATGTATCTTGACCGTGACATCTTCCCCCGCCAAAATTGTCCTTGTCCTCAAGGACAAAAATGTGCGGAAATTGGCCCGAGATTGTGTCATAGTTTTCCCACGTGGCGTTAGCTTCCTCTAATCCCTTCCATTGAATGCAAACTTGTTTTCGGCCTTGGTGGATTCTATTGGCAATCGTGGCCTCAGGCTCAACTTGTAACAGCTCATCTTCGACCTCCGTGTTTGGTAGCTCGACCTCGAGCCTGTCATGTGCTCCAAGGTGGGGGCTTCAATGTAGAGACCAGAAAAACAGAATGGATTTGGGCATTTGAAGGAAGCTTGAGCCAGTATGCAACCAAGCCAATGCGACCAATGACTTCAAACGGACCATAAAACCGAGGAGATAGCTTGTGGCGTTTATCGATTCGAGCTGTCATTTGGCGATAAGGTTGTAAGCAAACGAAAACCTTATCCTAACCTAGAATTCCAATTTGCGATGTCCACGATTGTATTGGACTTTCATCCGTGCTTGTGCATCCACAATTTGCTGTTTAAGGTCAGTAAGTAGCCGGTCACGGGCTTCCAAATCACTAGCAACGATGGTGCTTTGTGCCGTCTCGGGCACTTAGGTAAAGAGGTTTGGTATGGGCCTCCCATACACCAATTCGAATGGAGTTTTACGGGTGGTGGTGTGGGTACTAGTGTTGTAGCAAAACTCCACCCACGGCAACCATTCTACCCAACGTTTTGGACGATCTCCGGTAAAGCATTTCAAATACATTTCAAGGACCCGGTTGACCGCTTCGGTTTGTCCATCCTTTTGTGGATGGTAGGCCGAGCTCATGTTGAATTTAGTCTCTTGAGGTTCGAATGATTCCCGCTAAAAGGCACTTATGAAAGTGGGGTCCTGGTCTCAAATAATGGATTTAGGCATCCCATAGAGCCGAAAAATATTTTCAAAAACTGCCCTTGCCACTGTTAGGGCCGTATAGGGGTGGCTCAGTGCGGTGAAGTGGGCCATCTTTGGTAAATGGTCAATGACGAATAATATAATAGTCCTACCGTAGGAAGCCGGTAATCCCTTTATGAAGTCCATTGAAATGTCCTCCCAAATTTGCTTTGGAATCGGTAATGGGTGGAACAATCCCGCGGGCTTGCAATTCTCCGTTTTATTTTGTTGGCAAACTTCACAATTTCGGATGCATTCCCTCAATGTTGCCCTCATGCATTTCCAAAAGAAATTCCACTTGAGACGTTGGAGGGTTTTGTGGAATCCCTCATGTCCGGTGTTGTGTCTCTTTGGTGATGATGGGAATTAATTATGACTCTTGTCCGATATAAATTCAGTCCTTACAGAATAGCACGCCGTCTATATTTTCCCACGGACCAATTATTTCCCCTGTCATACTATACTTTAGCTAGTACGTTCATGATGGGGTGCGATTGTACAACACCTTTTGGACTTGATATGCTACGATGGAAAAACACAATTTTGAAAGGGTATGAAGGGTGTCGTATATGAGTTCTTTGTAGACAACCGTTGGAATGGTTGGTAGAACATACACACCAAATTTCTCTCCCTTTCCATCAAAGAAGAATAAGGCATTCCATTTCAGTTTTGTAAGAACAATCGGCATTTATGCCGTGGAAATCGGGTACTTTCTTCGTGATCGCATCCAGACCAACGTAGAGTAATTTCATTCATGATTTATCCGTAATTCAACGTTCGTTCTGAGGTTAATTGTTGTTTGCGCATCAGAATTAGGTAAGTCGTCTTCCGCCGACTTGAAATCTAATATTGGTATTAGAGCCTGGTCGTGATTTATGCCTTGTTTTTTCAACAAATTTTCTTGTTTACCATTTGATATCGAGATCAAGAGATTGTATTCTACACTGTTTTGATATTTATTCGTCGGAATTACAATCTGAAAACTTGAAATCGAACCGAAGCGAAGAGCAGGTTCTGAGTCACGTACATCCGTACGATTTTGGTCAATTTTCAAAATATTTTTTTCGGTCAAAATCAATTTTTAAATATATAGGGTGAAAGTGCTCGTCAAGACGAGTCCGGCGATGGGTAGAGCATCACCGAAGGACGCCGGATGCACCCAAATGCGCAGTTAGAAGCCGCTGTGCGTGGGATCCACGCGCCGGACACGCTGGGCACGCCAGCGAACCGGCGTGTGACGTCACGCGCTGGTGTTGGCGAATTGACGCGTGAGCGTCACGCGCACGTCGGCAAAGCGACGTGTGCTAATGTCATCAAACGGTCGGTAATCACTTGGATGACGTCATCGATGATATTACCGCCGGCGGAAGTTGGCCGGTCGGTCACCGACCTGTGACTCAACTTGACCCGAGATTCGACCCGAGGTTGACCCGACCTTACCCGATCGTTGACCGGTCAACGGGTCGGACCGATCATCAGTTGGATCAATCGGACCGGTCGGACTGGCCAAGAGCCATTTGGCTCTTTGGCGCGTGCGCTACACGCGCCGCGCACTCAGGTGGTGCGTATGGGCGCGTGAGAGCTCCAATTGGAGCGTGGTCAGTGGCGTTCGGTTCGTATGAGTGTCCTCTACACTGTGGTATATTTATTTTTGATATTTGAGTTTTATAAATATACAAAATGGTGTACGGAACCCTATGAACGCGTATTTTAAGGTACAATTGCATAGTTTATTCATTTTTAGTTTGTATTTTCTTAAGTTTTAGGAAATACAGTAGCTGGCCTGTATGAAAATGATATCATATGTGCTGTGTAGAGCTTGGTTCGATGGTAGCATGTATATAATTTAATATAGTTGCAATTTTTTAGTTCCAAGAAAATTCGAACAATGGTAGGAAATTCATATTTTTCCGTTATATGTTGAATTGCGGTTTTGATTATAATTGAAGCATGATTGTTGTTTGTATGCTGGTTTACATCATGCTATACTTTTGTGTTAATAAAAAATGTAGAAATTACATGAGGTCATGTAATTATTTTTCCTAGTGGGAGTTTGTAGGTTGGTAGAATTTGAAGGAGTTCTCACCTAGAACTTAAAATTTGCGCAAATTAAACTAATTAATGATAATAGAACAATCGTACATAGAAGTTGATTGGGAACATAGTGAACTTTTGTTTCTGTGTCTTTTGTTGAATTATCATTAATTTAGTTTGTCTTTACTGCAAATTAAGTATGTGTATTACTCTAAAAGGTGTGCTAGTATTGATTCTGCATTTATTATGTTAATGTGTTATAGTAATTTATTATGGCTTTGGCATCCAAGACCATTGTGGCTAAACTCAATAAGGGTGAGAAGCTGAACGGTGACAATTATGATATTTGGCTCCGAAAGGTTTAGTACATCCTTGAGGAGCAAGAGGTTTTGGAAACCCTTAACCACACCATGGATGAATCTGAGCATGGAACTTCAGCTCAACACAGGAGAGATCTAGAAGCTTATCAAGCTTGGAAAAAAAAAATAGTATTGCTTGCATTACGTTGCTGAGCTATATGTAAGATGATCTCATGTATGAGTTTAAAAGTTATGATAAAGCTCAAGTTATGTGGGTTGCCTTGAAAGATAAGTTTTGGGATACATCCACCACTAAGCTGAGAAGACTCACCATCAAGTTTGACACATTTCGAAAGTGCCCAAATGTAATGATGAGGCAGCATTTTCGGGAGATGTCAAACGTGATTCTTGAGCAGAAGTCGGCAGGTCACTCCCTTACTGATGAACAACAAGTTCATGCTGTTATAAGGTCTCTTTCTGACAATTGGGAGCATATGAAAATCAATATGACGCATAATGAGAATATTGTCACTTTTGATGATATAGCGTGTCATTTGGAATTAAAGGATGAGCGCCTAGAGGCTGCGAGATCCTCTACCCATGTTTATGTTGTTGAATCGAGTTCGCGCAAAACTTTGGGCTTCAAGTGCAAAAGGAATTCTCAATTCAACAATAAAGGGAAGAAGACTGATCAGGCACCTAAGATGGCTAAGACCTTCCAATGCAAGAAGCGTGGTGGGAAGAATGATAATGCCAAGATGAAATACTACAATTGTGGCAAGATGGGTCACTTTACTCGTGAATGCATTGAGCCGAAAGAGGTATCCTATTACTCAATTACTTTAAGTAATGCTTTGCTGAATCTCATCCAAGGTGGACTATAGACTCAGGAGCAACAGACCACGTAGCTAGAGACGAAGAAGCATTTGTGGAGTATCGTCGGATTTAGTCTGGAAGAAGATGGATATATGCTGGGAATAACTCAAGAATTGAAGTGAAGGGTATCGGCACATGTAAATTAATTTTACGTGGTGGTCGAAACCTATTACTACATGATGTCCTTTATGCTCAAGATATTCGACGAAACTTGGTCTCCGTAGTTGTTCATTTTAGTTTAGGTTATGTATTGAATTTTCATGGTGATTGTGTTGACATTTTGTATGGAACAATTTATTATGGTTCAGGTCATGTGTCGAATGGTTTTATGGTGTTAGACATTGACTATGATCACTACAATATTAATGTCGATAGTTGTTTTTCTTTAATTGCATCTTCTAATAATGTTGAAATTGATGCAAGTACTTGACATGTTAGATTAGGTCACATTGGGTTGCAAATAATACAAAGATTAGCTAAAGAATGCCTTTTAGGGTCACTCACTAATGTTGATCTACCCGTATGTGAACATTGTCTAGTGGGAAAAGCAACTAGAAAACTATTTGGTAAATAGACTAGAGCCGAATTTCCATTGTAACTCATACATTCTAACATTTGTAGTCCTTTGAATGTGAGGGCGAGGCATGGAGTCTCATATTTTATTACTTTCATAGATGACTTCACGCGTTTCGATTATGTCTTTCTAATCTCCCATAAGTCAGAAGCATTAGACTGCTTTAGATGATACATAGCGATGGTAGAGAATCAGTTGAACAAAACAATAAAGGCATTGGGAACCGATCGCGGACATGAATATCTATCTGAGTAATTTAAGGCTCTTTGTGATGAAAATGGAATTGTATGACAATTAATTATTCCTAGTACTCCACAACAAAATGGGATGGTTAAGAAAAGGAATAAAATCCTATTGGAAATGGTTAGGTCTATGATGGTGCAAGTAAATTTACCTATCTCTTATTGGGGAGATGCGTTATTGACTGCTGTCTATGTACTTAACCGAGTGCCCTCAAAATCGGTCACTTACACCCCTTATGAATTATGGACTGGTAGGAAACCAGACTTAAGTAATTTACGTCCATGGGGATGTGCAGCTTATGTTCATGATTCTTCCTATAAAGTTGGTAAATTAGGTCATTGAGGGAATAAATGTATCTTTATAAGATATTCTGAACACTCTAAATGGTATGTGTTTATAGGTGAATGAGCTGATGGAAGTGTGGCCGAAATGGAGTCACGAAATGTCACGTTCTTGGAGAATGATTTTCCTAGTAGAGGTGAGATTGATAAGAACTTCCAATTATATGAGATGGAAGATCCTAATAACGTACCCATTGATGTTGTAGAGGGAAATGAAGATTTACTTCAACATGCAAGACCTAGTGAGAGTGTTGCATCGCTTGACGAATTGAGTTCAAGAGAAATTCAATTGTGTAAAAGTAATTGTAAAAGTGTTCCCCGTCGTCATTTTGAGATTGAAGGGGAAGCATTTATGATTGCTCAAAAAGACGATGCCGAGTCTAAGACTGTTCAAGAGGCTCTCTTATTCTCTGATAAGGAAGAATTGAGAAAAGTTTTGGAAGATGAAATTGAGTCAATGAGGGTAAATCATGTCTGGGACTTGGTTGATCTACCATCCAACTGTAAGGCCATTGGAAACAAATGGGTCTTTAAGGTTAAGCGAAGGGCGGATGGATCCATTGAAAAGTATAAGACTCGTCTTATAGCGAAATGTTATATTCAACAAGAGAGTATAGACTATGAGGAAACCTTTTCATTAGTTATAAGGTTTGCCTCAATACGCCTTATTCTAGCTATTGCTACACACTTGGACCTTGAATTACATCAAATGGATGTAAATACGGCATTTTTCAATGAAGAACTAGATGAAGAAATTTATATGAAGCAGCTAATAGGTTTCATAGCTAAAGGTCAAGAGGATAAAGTTTGCAAGCTTTATCGCTCAATATACGGCTTTAAGCAATCATCTAGACAGTGATATTTTCATTTTCATCGAGCCATAACAATTTTTGGTTTCACGATGATTGAAGAGGATCACTGTATATATGTCAAGTGGTCCGAAAATAAATCTGTGATTTTATCACTTTATGTGGACGATATTCTATTGGCTGGAAATGACAAGGTTTTGGTTATCACCATAAAAGAATGGTTGTTCTCCAATTTTGAAATGAAGGACATGGGAGAAGCTGCTTATATATTAGGAGTTAAGATTGAAAAAGATCGATCAAGGAAACTCCTTACTTCATCACAAGAGTCTTATATAATGAAGATTCTCGAGCGTTTTAATATGCAGTATTGTAATCCCATTGATACCCCTGTCATGTAAGGTGATGGCTTAAGTATTGAGATGTGTCCTAAGACTCCAGAAGAAATTAAAGTTATAGAAACTGTTCCTTACACTAGTGCGGTCGGAAGATTGATGTATGCTATGATGTGTACTCGACCCGACATATGTTATGCCATGGGATTGGTAAGCCAATATCAATCAAGTCCCGATCAGACACATTGGAAAGTAGTGAAAAGGATCCCGAGATACTTGAAGGGCACCATGGACTATCGACTTTGTTACCAAGGGAATGATTTACGCCTATTAGGTTATTCAGACGCCGATTGGGGTGGAGACCTAGATGAGCGTAAATCAACTTTTGGATATGCGTTCTTGCTCAATGGAGGTGCGATTTCTTGGAATAGCAAGAAACAGACATGCACGGCCTTATCTACGATGGAGGCAGAATTTATTGCATGCTTTGCTGCAGTGCAAGAAGCAATATGGCTAAAGCATTTCTTAGAAAATTTAGGCACTGTCACTAAGGTTTCAAGACCGGTAATAGTTTATTGCGATAGTCAAGCAGTCATTGCCTATGTGAAGGATCCCAAGTATCATGGAAGGACGAAGCACATTGACATAAAGAATAACTTTATAAGAGATATAATAGCGCATAAAGAAGTGATCCTACAATACATTTCAATCAATAGAATGGTTGCTGATCTATTTACGAAGGCTATTCCTAGAGACATATTCTTGACCCACAGGATGTCACTAGGATTGCGTAGAATGTGATATGTGTTGTTGTAGATGATCATTAGTTTATGTATTTGTGAACATATGTATTGTACTTGTTTGCTTATTAGTGATTTGATGTTTTATCAATAAGTACAAATCCATTATGAGACTAGCACAAGCACGCATATATTATCGGAAAGTATGTCAGCAGACAATGATTGGCTCACTCACACGAGTAATCACCTCAAGTGCTATAGTTAGCACGTTGAGATGAGACGTTATGTACAAATAAATACTGAAGAGCAAGTTTGGTACATAAAATATGTCGCCTTGATTGGAGTCAAGATGAGGTCTGTGATTTGTTTATAATAAGACCGAACATAATAGTCCCACAATCATGTATGTCTGTAAGATGCCGGATGCGAGTACTCAATTGGGCGCTATAGAAAGCGAGCTGATATAGTACTCGGGCTAAATATGAGTACGTGAGAAGCACGTGACTATGTTTAGGCTAAGATCCGTATAGTGGATATATTTGATAAATGATATATACTCTTATAGAAAGAGAAATCCACTATAACATGTAATTCATACTACATGTGCATTATACGACCGATAAGGAAAGGTGGGTGGAATTATTTCTATTTACTCATCATGTGAGTCCTTGAGGTAATTTATAAATTACCTCATTTATGCGCCCTATGTTACTTCTGACTATGTTCTCGAAATGAAAGATCAATGTTGCTACTTTAGTATGTTATCGGCGGTCATGAATAGATATGGTCTTATGGGACGTGTTTAGGAAAGCAGTTGTTCTGAAATGGAGAGAGACATGAGTGCGAATGAAAACTATTGTTATTTTACATCTATCACATGTATTTATTGGTCGACCAATTATATCGTCTTTATGTGGTTGCGGATATAATTGTAAATATATGGTGTTGTGAGAATAGTCAAGTATAGCCTTTAATGGATAGGTATACTTGGACTGATGTAACAAAATATATCTGGGGTATTGTGAGACATCGATTGTTTATTTTTTTTCGGGGTTGTAGCCATTATGTCATCCCTAACAAGTGCATAATTTGAGCTCCTAAGTGCAAGTGTACTTACTGGTCGCACAGCTTACTTGCCAGTATGAATTGTTTTGTAAAGTTGATGAATGTTGAATGCCTTATATTCTTGATAAAGCGCTATCAAGCCCATCATGTCCGAGTGGGAGATGTTATACTATACTTTAGCTAATATGTCCATGATGGGGTGCGATTAGACAGCACCTTTTGGACTTGATATGCTACGATGGAAAGACACCCTTTTGAAAGGGTATGAAGGGTGTCGTATATAAGTCCTTTGTAGACAACCGTTGGAATGATTGGCAGAACATACGCACCAAATTTCTCTCCCTTTCCATCAAAGAAGAAGAAGGCATTCCATTTCAGTTTTGCGAGAACAATCGGCATTTATGCCGTGGAAATCGGGTGCTTTTCTCGTGATCGCATTCAGACCAACGTGGAGTAATTTCGTTCGTGATTTATCAGCAATTTAACGTTCGTTTCAGGGTTAATTGTTGTTTGCGCATCGGAATCAGGTAAGTCATCTTCCGCCGACTTGAAATCCAACATCCCCTGATCGAAGCAGCTCGTGCAGCTGATGTAACTCGGCCAGCCATCCATTCTCCTCTTTGATTGTGTCTAGAAATTGCGGAATTGGCCGAGAAATAGCAGATGGACTTGCTTTGATTTTGCGAGATAAGACATTGGCCACACCGTTCTTCTTTCCCTTTTCATATTCAATGATAAAGTCATATCCCATCAACTTTACAAACTATCTTTGCTGCTCGTCCGTGTTAATTCATTGCTCCCAAAGATATTTGAGACTACGGTGGTTGGTGCGCACTATGAATCGTCTTCCCAAAAGGTATGCTTGCCATTTTTGCACTGCCAATATGAGGGCCATGATTTCTTTTTTGTAGGTGGACTTTGCGAGTTGTGCACCGGACCATACCTTGCTAAAGTACACTAAGAGACGCCCTTGTTGCATCAATATCGCTCTCACGCTAACCCCGGATACGTCGCGTACGACCATAAATTGTTCGGAAAAATTGGGTAGACTGAGAACCGATGCTTGGGTCATAGCAAATCAGAGATTTTCAAAGGCTTGATTAGCAGCATCCCCCCACTTGAAAGCAACCTTTTTTAGCAACGCCGTAAGAGCCACTGTGATTTGCCCGTATCCCTTAATAAATTTGCAGTAATAGCTGCCGAGGCCCAAAATCCCACGGACTGATTTGACATTCGTAGGGTGAGGCCAATCAAGGATGGCCTTGACCTTGTATTGCTCCATGCTAACCCCATTTCGGTCTATATGTGGCCTAAATAATTCATTTGAGGCTGCCCGAAGATGCACTTGCTGTGCTTAATGGTCAGCCCGTGCTTTTTGAATAGATCGAACACGATTTTCACATGCTTGGCATGGGTCATTGCATCTTTACTGTAGATCAAAATATCATAAAAAAAGACAAGAACAAATTGACGTAAGTATGGTTGAAAAATACAATTCATCATTGCTTGAAAGATGGACGGAGCATTAGAAAGTCAGGAAAAGTACCAAAAAAGTCATAAATCTTATAATATTGGTACCAATTCAGTTAATTCAGCCAATTTTGGCCGACCAACCTTGACGTGGACGTTGGCCGGACGCTGACGTGGCAATTTTATGATTTTTTAATTATTTTTTTTCGAACTTTTTATTAATTTTTTTCTGCCTTCTTCTTGGTGGTGGCCGCAAAGCCCTCGCCTGCCACCAGCGAGGGTTGCGGCCCTCACCCGACCTCTCCCAGGGCCGCCGGTGAGGCCTGAATCTGGGCAAGGCCAACCTCGCCCGCGGCCTTGGGCGAGGGTCATGGCCCTTGCTCGGCCTCACCCAGGGCCACGGGCAAGGCGGCGGCTTAGCCCAGATTTGGGTGAGGCTAGCCTCTCCTGGCCTTGCCGTGGGTGAAGGCGGCCTCGCCCACGGCAAGGCCTTGGACTAAAACTTTAAATAATTTTTTCTACTCTTTCCTTTGTAGCTCTCATTGGCAACCTTTGAATTTCTCTATATCCTCAAATAAAATAGTATAGGCTCGTCCAGCTCTAACAATCCCTTTGAGACATCCGAATCAGAAGTAAGCCCTTGTAACCTCCATGGATCAAGAGAGAAAGAGGAGCTATGCTAAGTCTTTATTTAATCCATTCCCATGAAAGCAAGTTTAGCTAGCCTCGCCCAGATTTGGGCTAAGTCGCCTTGCCTAGACTCGAGCGAAGCCACCTCGCCAGCGGCCCTGGGAGAGGCTGGGCGAGGGCCGCGACCCTTGCCGGCGCAGGTGAGGGCTTCACGGCCCTCGCCCAGTGGCCGGCGAGCCTCTGGCCACCACCAGGAAGAAGGCAAAAAAAGAAAAAAGAAAAAAATTAATAAAAAATTGGAAAAAATAATAAAAAAATCATAAAAATTGCCATGTCGGCGTCGGCCGGCCAAAATTGGCCGGATGGACTGAATTTGTACAAATATTAAAAGGTTTAGGACTAAATTGGTCCAATTGAAAAGTTTAGGACTGAATTGGTATCGATGCAATAGGTTTATGACTTTTTTGGTACTTTTCCCTTAGAAAGTTTGAATGGCATGACGAGGAATTCGTAATGTCCATGTTGTGTCCGGAATGCCATCTTTGCAACATCTTGGGTGGCCGTTCGAATTTGATGATATCCGGACCTTAAGTCCAACTTTGTCAAGATCTCTGCACCAAACAACTTGTCGATAAGTTCATCAATTAAGGGTATCAAGAACTTGTTTTTTACTGTGACTTTGTTCAAGACGCAGTAGTCAATGTAAAAACGCCACGTCCCATCCTTTTTTTGTTTTTTTGATCAGAATCAAGGGAGAAGAGTACGGACTGTCGCTTGATTGAATTATTCTGCTTCTTAGTATTCCCTCAACTGGTCTTTCAATCTCTCATTTTTGATAAAAAAGGATAGTGATAAGGGCGCACATAGACGGGACCCTTTCCTTCCGCAATAGTAATGCGGTGATCTTGGCTTCGTGACGGTGGTAGGCCCTCGGGCTCCATGAAAACCGTTGGATACTTCTTCTCGTGTCATTCCCTTTTTGTCCCAGTTTTGAGTCGATCTTGCCGATGGATTTTTTGTCGGCCACCATTCCCAAATTAGCCTCCACCCGAAGCAAAAAAACCATGCACCTGTGATTGCCCAATCTGCCGGCTTAAGTTTTCGGCCTTGATCTCCTTTGCTTCCTCTTGCTCCATCCCAATAAATCTCACATTCTTCCCATGACACCGGAACCGCATCTCCATAATCTTGAAATCCCATAAAATCGGGCCAAGATTTTGAAGCCATGATGCCCCAGGTACTGCATCACATTCACAAAGAGAAATAATGTGGAAATCAATCGTAAATATAGTATCTTGGATGGTTACCTCCATTGCGTTACAACTCCCCATGCTTACGAGCTTTGCGCCGTTAGCCACCACCACGCTCAAATTATATTATTTCTCTATGGTCAAGCCCACTTGCGTGCTGTCGTGGAATTGAGGAAATTGTGTGTGCTCTCGATATCAATGAGGACACTAGGAGGCCGCTTCTTCACCATGGTCGGGACTCGCATGGTCTGCGGAGTATTCACTCCCACAATTACGTGTAGTGAGTGTAATATTTGGCTGGTGGGGCCCAAAAGAAGAAAAAGAAAAAGAAGTTGAAAAGTCAATAAAGCAAAAAGGAGAGGGGAGGGGGCTCGGCTAAATAGAAGCTGAGAGCTCTCTCGACCAAAAGGAGAAAAAAAGAAGAAGAAGAAGAAGAAGAAGAAAGGGGAAGAAAGGAAAGGGGTTTTGATACATGCATGCCACGGATGCCTCGCCAAGCCGACTCAACTTTATAACGCAGCGCCCGGTAAGAGATTAGGCCCCTCATTCATCCAATTGAAGTAATTTACGGGTTTAGGGCTCCAATTCGGAATTTTTGGAAAGTAGAGGGGCGAAGTATGATTTTGGAGTTGTTGAGCCACAAATTTTTGTAGAAATGATAGTTTAGGGTGTTGTGGAGTCGTGGGATTTTACGGATCGTGATTTGAACTTACGGTTTGCTCGAAACAAAATTTCGAAGTTTCCCACGCACAGTGAATAGTGTGCGTCCAGCAGCTTTGGGCCCTTATTTTGTTAGTTTTCGGTTTGATTTTGAGACGATCAAGTTGGGATTATTGTAGTATGTTAGAAGGGTTTTTATTGATTATAAGTATATTTGGAACAGGGTTCGATAGATAAAGTTATAGCGTAACTAAGTTTTATGCTTAAGTGTCACGTTATGAACAACTTGAATAATTATTTTGAGTATGCGATTTATTAGTGCATAGGAATCGTTTTGTTAACATTTAGGCATAATATAACCGTTTCATGGTTGACGTAGCGTGTTACCCAAATTTAATGTTGATTCTCGCTTATTTGATAGGATCGCGAGATCGAAGGATCAAATAACACAAGTTATTTGATTTTGTGGCATCCATAGGTGAGTAGTACTGATGTCTTCTTTGGTTTTGTAAAACTCATGTACTAAGGTAAGAGTAATCGACATATACTTGTGTAGGGAAGTGATGACCTATTTGTTGTATAAAGATGGATATAGTGCTCGGTAATTTTGAGTTATTGTGGGATGATTCGACAAACCTCTCTTGAAGGGATATGCATGCTATTTGGGTACAATTGATTTATGTGATTATGTGATGACTATTGAAAGATGATATGTGTTGTGTTGAGGAAATCAAATGTGTTGTGAACAGGTAAATGACTAAGTGTTACACGACAACGAAACTTCGCGTGAATCACCTCTAGGGCCAAGGGCTAAGTGCTACATGGCGACTTGAGTCACATGGGAGCCACCTCTAGGGCCTTGCATTATCGACATGCATAGTAAAGGGCTAAGTGTTACACGATAACATAATTTCGTGGGAGCTACCTCTAGGGCCTTGTACTATTGCTATATGTGGTTAAGGGTTAAGTGCTACATGATAACGTAATTTCATGGGAGCCACCTTTAGGGCCTTGAGTTTGGATATTGAGCGTGGAATGAACCATCAATATGAGATAGGATGAGTCCGATTATTGAACGAAATTGGTGATGTTTGTTTTGTTATTATGGATGAATGAGAAATTTTGCTATTTGATATAACTAGGTTGAGGTAACATATAACGCATTTTGTTCATGCAAGTTATTATATTTTTGTTTGACAATAATGAGCCATGTCTTGAGTTTTAAATATGTAATGTGGAAGTTTGATATGCTTTTATGGTATGTACTACTCACTGAGCTATGGTTGCTCATTCCACTCATCTTCCATGTTTTCAGGTCCTAAGGTAAGCAACTAGTAGGACGAGAGTGCTGCTAGAAAACTTTTGAAAGTTCTATTTTTTGCTATGGTTTAAGGAAGTGGTGCACATAATCCTTGCTAGTGGTTGGACTGATTGAGTTCCAAATGTATATTTCTTTTTGGTGAATTATAGAAACTCTGATATTGCAACCAATCTGTTGATTATTTGATATGTATATATATGGTTTGAGATATATATATAAGTTGACATCAAGTTATTGGTTGTGTTTGAGGCTGTGTCCTTCGTGTGGAAGGACGGTCGTGTCATCCTCATTCTTTGTAGTTTTAGGGTGTGACATCTTTTGGTATCAGAGCCTAAGTTTTGATCTTTCTAGGTAGAGATATGGGACGTTGGGAGATTGTGTGATAGGTTTTAATGTGCTAACCTTTTAGATACTAAGGTGTAATTTTATTCTTGGGTCTAGGTGATCATGCATACCGACTCAGAGACACTTGCCTCACTTCGTAAGAACAGTAAAGGCAAGTGAGTCGCTACCCCTAATATTAGAGATATGCTTCAAACTTCTCGAGGGGCAGCTTTAAGGAGGTGACTAGATAACCGATTTGATAGGAGTCCTAATTTGGATGAAGCTGGGGAAGAGCCCTAAGAGCCAGTTCCTCCAACTAAGTTCACGCAGGCGATGATTCACTGGTATCGTTAAGCAAAAGAATTAAGTGAAGGTGGAGAAGTTGGCTCATGCACCTTTGCCCAATTCAGAATGGCGGATCCATCTAAGTTTGATGGGAAGTTGGATCCTTTCAAGGCCAACAATTGGATTAGAAACATGGAGGCCATTTTCAGAGCCGAGAATGTTTGTGATGACCAAAAGGTCAACTTCGCCACTCGATGCTTAGAGGGCGAAGCTATTAGTTGGTGGGAAGGAACTAGACCGGCTCTCGGAGATAATGATGCAATCATTTCATGGAAGGACTTCACTGAGGCTTTTAATGCCCAATTCTTTCCAAAATCTTTCCAAGCGAAGATGAGAAGCGACTTTGTTAATATATTTCAAGGTAACTTGATAGTTATGGAGTATGCAAACCGCTTTAATCGGTTAAGTAAATTTGACTATGGTTTTGCGGCCAATGAAAGGCGTAGGGGTGAACACTTTCAGTGTGGGCTCTGACCATATATTCGTACTATACTCATACCATTTGAGCTAACAACATACAAAGATGTTTTGAATCGAGCAATTAGGGTTGAGTAAGACATTTTGGAGCGTGGCACACAAGGAGTGCCTCAACACAAGAGATTTAAGCCTACTGATTATTAGGACAATTATACTAGTGATAGCGGGAAGCGAAGAGATTTCAATTGGCTAGGTAGGTCTCGAAATCAAAGTGATCAAAGCCCTTGTGCTACTTGTGGAAAACTTCATGGTGGTCGTTGTTATCGTAAATTAAGAGCATGTTTTCTTTGCGGAAAAATGGAACACATGGCACGTGATTGCTCCACGAAGAGGAATATTCCTACTGATAGTAGGATATGTTATATGTGTGGACAATCGGGACACATTGCACGCAATTTTTCTATGCGGAGGAATGCTCCTTCCATTGGTAGGCCCTAGGGGAACTCACAAAAACAATGTGCAAGTGGGAAAGCTTTTGCGATGATGAAGGAGGATGCAAAGGCGTCTAATGCAATTATTGCAGGTAATATTTCTATTACCTCACAGCGTGCTTATGCATTATTTGATTATGGTGCTACACATTCCTTCATTTCAACTGAATTTGCAAAGAAGCTTGATGTGTTACCTGACCCTCTTGAGTGTGAATTGCATGTTGATACTCCTACCAGTGATTTCTTAGTTTCATCATATGTTCAAAAGATGTGTGCTTCGGATTAATAATGTTGAAATGCTTGTGGATCTAGTGGAGTTAAATATTTGAGATTTCGATGTTATTATAGGGATGGATTGGTTATCTACATATCGTGCTATTGTTGACTGTTTTCCGAAGAAAGTAATCTTTAGACTTCCCAATCAACCTGAATTCTCTTTTTCGGGAGGTTGTCAAGATACTTTTCCAATGTTGATCTCGGCTTTACAAGCGAAGAAACTTTTGAGAAAAATGTTGTTATGGTTATTTAGCTTGTGTAAAAGATACAAGTAAGGTTATAGGGAAGTTGGAGAATATTCCTGTTGTTAGAGACTTTCCAAATGTGTTTCTTGAAGATTTACCAGGTTTGCTTCTTGACAGAGAAATGGAGTTTTATATTGAATTGATGCCCGGTACAACAACAATCTTTAAGGCACCATATCGGATGGCACCCGCTGATTGAAAGAATTGAAAATGCAGCTGCAAGAGCTTTTGGATAAGAGTTTTATTGACCCAGTGTTTCACTTTGGGGAGCTCCTGTTCTATTTGTGAAAAAGAAGGATGGTAGTATGCGGCTTTGCATAGATTACCAAGAGCTTAATAAGGTAACGGTAAAAAAAAATATCCTTTGCCCCAAATTGATGATTTATTTGATCAACTTCAGGGAGCTCAAGTGTTCTCCAAGATCGACTTTCGTTCTGTGTATCATCAATTGAAGATAAAAATAGATGATGTGCCTAAAACTGCTTTCAGAACAAGGTATGGCCATTATGGATTTTTTATCATGCCTTTTGGATTAACAAATGCGCCCGCACGAGTATGGGACATTTGCTTTTACTTGCGGAATTTGAAAACGAAAGTCGTATAAAAGTTGGAAGTTGGAAATTAATGAAGTGGGGACTTCTACCTTTAGAACTTGAAAACTCTCGAAGATCCAACTACATGGCCAAAAGATATATAAAGATTGATTAACTAAGGTTAAAGTAATAAATGTCCTTAGTTCAAAATCTTTAGGTGAAAAAGTAGAATGATGTGAGTTCCAATATAAATGCTTTACGTGCCCCTAAATGAGTAACGAGGGTACAAGTGGCATAATAAGATTAGGTACAGGAGATACTTTGACTAGAATGAGAGAGGAAGCTTCTTCTTTAGCCAAGTGAGGTAAGTGAGTCATTAAGGCATTAATAGGCTAAGGTTAGCATAGATGATGTAATGCATGAAAACGTAGTTGGCCAAATTTAACTTTCAAACTAAAAGCATAAAGTTTAAAATACTTGATAGAAAAATAAAGAAAGGTGCGTGCCCATTAAAGATATACCAAAGGCTTAATCCAAGGTAGATGTTTCGTTAAGTAATCAATAAATAAAAAACGAATCGGTGTCCCTTTGAAGTACAGATAAATTAGAAAAATATTTTGAACTCACCAAAATGTTTCGCAAAAATTATTAAACACTAAGAGAATCATAACTCAGTATATTTATAATTTGAAAATCATCAAATATATAATTCGGAGCATATCATCCCTTTCTACAATTAAATGTTAGAAAATCAAGTGCCATCACTCTAATTAGTTGACCCAAGGATAAATATTCATTAATTTAGCCCTAAACTGTGGATACATAATATAAAATTTGGACCTTCTTCTAATACAATACATGTAAACCAACTGACATTTCCACTTGGGACATTTATTGTTTTCAAATTCCTACATATTAATTGATGCAGAAATTTTCTGGATGTCATGGAGAGACTTTGAGAGTGGTGACTCGAGTAAGGTGGTGGTTGAGGTCGATGTTGGTGGCGATACCATTGAGCTTGGTTTGGTGGTGGTGAAGCTGCCCATGGTTGAGAAGGAAATGAGGCGAATCATGGCGGTTGAGTGTGGTTGCTATTGGTGAGGTGAAGTAGTCAGTGGTGGTGGTGAAGCCCATTATGTATTGGTGTGACTTGGATTTAGGGCGGTTGGTGGTGGTGTAGTTGATCAGTGGTAGGAGTGGCGCCATTGCGCCAATGGCCAGGTGGCCAAGCCTTCTAGTGGTAATTTTAGATTTTTAGCTTTTTTTTTTTTTTTTTTTTTTTTTTTTTAATTTCTTTAATTCTTATCCTTTCTTTTTGTGTCTTTTGTTTCTTCTTCACTTTCTCAAATTTTTCAACTCTTTTTTTTTTTTTTTTTTTAAATTGTTCAAGTTTTTTTCCCTAATGTGGCATCTAGTAGGTGTTAAAATGGCACCATGTATCTTTAGAGGGAAAAAAAATTCACATCAACTCCTCTAACTAGCTACCTCGAACATATTCAATGGAGGGATTTTATTACACAAATTCGTCAAGTTTTAAAATTTGATTGCACCATTTGAAAGTTTGAAGACTCAATTGCACTTTCATAATAGGTTTTAGTGCTGTGGTACACATGCCCCTTTGAAATATTATGCTAGATTTCATAAAAAAATTATTTTTAATTCGAAACCATAACTAATGTCATCTCTTATAAAAGAAATAAATTTAAGTCATTCATAAAGTTAAATAGAGCATATTTCTTTTTCATCTATCTCAATTAATAACAAATTCATTTTTTTAAAATTTTTTTTGTGATTTTTAGTATGAATAATTTAATCACACTACTAATTTTCACTTGAATTATATATTACAATCAAATTAGTTAAAGACAAAGTTAACCTAGAAAAAAAGAAAGAAAGAAGAAACATTCAAATCCCCTATTTATATACATGTTACTAATAAAATATATTTATTGCTAATTAGAGCATAAATGATTTTATTTGAGTAATTTGATTTAGTGCAATAAAAAAAAAAATACACTGAGGAGGTAACTTCACGGAGTAAAAAGAATTTTTATATGTTATTTGTTGATGACATGATTTATTAAAATCTTCTATTAATCATAATGAGATTAAAGGGAATAACTGACTCTGGTTACTTTAATGTTAATAAAGCATCGAGATTATCTAGGCTCATAAATTGTTCGTCGTCTTTTAATGTTAATCTTCTGTTAACCCAAACAATTTTTATTGGGCCACATGCTTTGGGAACTCATAAATTTTTCATCGTCTTCCTTATGGAGTGAGTGGGTTCACAGTACCAAATGTAGAGGCATTTCAATTATGTAGCTAGAAATCAAGCGTATTATGGCATAGAGTTGGCGTGGTATTCTTAAATTGAGACCAACTCTATCTTTAGCCATTTCTAGGCAAAGTTATTGTTGCAAAGAGTTATATGATGAACTCAGGAGTGTGGGACCGGCTGTGGGATGGTATCAACTAATATGGATAGGCGGGGTTAGCAAACATAATTTTATCGGGTGGTTAGTTTTTAGAGATAGACTACCAACAATGGAAATAATATCGCATTGGATGCCTACGATGGGAATCCATTGTAATTTTTGTTTGGGTGGTCTGGAAAATCAAGATCATCTATTCTCTTAATGCATGTGGACTGGAAGCATATGGCATATCATCCTCGCACAATACGGAATCCGTCATTGTTTAGGAGGATGTAATGATGAACTCCAATGGATGATCAAGGTTACCTAAGGTAAGGACATGGCGGCAAGGCTTCTCAAGGTTACTTTCTTAGCAACCATATATTGAATTTGGATGGAACGTAACTGTAAACATTTCCAAAACAAGTCAAATAATGTCCCCATCATTGTGGCTAAAATTCGTAAACTTGTTAGAGGGCAAGCTTCATATTATAAAAATTTCATACCTTTCCAAGCAATTGTAATATTAGCTACTATATGGAGACTTCCTCACTCCATTTTTTCACATTCTTAGATATCTTTGTAATGCTGGGGAATGCCCCTAAGCTCCTATACGTCATCTAATAAATGATACTTACATTTCAACCAAAAAAAGAAAAGCATTGAGTTTATCTAAAATCTTCAAACTCACAATAAAATCTTTTAACAGAAAACATTTAATTACGACTTAGCTAAAACGTACATCACTGTATTTTACTTATTTTTGTTTTTCACTTTTTGAACAGAAATATTTTAGATATAGCTTTGATTATTGTACACTGAAAATTAATCTTTTTTATATTTTATGTGCTTAGAAGTATTAACATTATAGTATCAATATGGTATTTTGCTTTAAAATTATAATACATTATCGCTATAAAAATGTCATTTTTTCCTCTTACATGACATCTCATATTAATGAATTACCGATTAAAAATATGCATATTAGTGAGATCTGTTCGATGTTTGAATAAATAGGAGCGCCCGTTCGGTTTGAATAAATTAATACTAAGTAGAAAAAACATCTAGTTAAATGACATAAGTGAGCGGTTGTTCAGTCATTTATAATATTTGGGTACTCTAGAAATGCGGCAAAATTGTAGCTATTTGCATCTATTTTCATCCGAAAGAAAATGCATTAAATTAAACACGATCGAAATAGGTTAACCACACTCTCCCCCATGCTTAACCTGGTCTTTGATCTAAGATCAATCCATGGAAATGTGTAATTGAGGAGGTAAATAAGACCTTGAACCTGTTCAAAAAGTTAAGCTTGTGGCTGAATGTGTGGTTTAATTAGGTCAACAACTATGTACGTTCAGTCTTCACATACGGTCGGATGAGTATAACTTCGCCTCCCGTCCCGTCCCATGGTCACGCGAATCCTCTTGTGCAGCTTACTTCACATGCGGATGCACTTTCTCCTTTATTTCTTCGTCGTTCACATTGACCATGTACCGCTTCCAAAACCAGTGCTGCTTCCATACCTTCTCCACCATCGAGTCGATGGGGACGCCCTTCGTTTCCGGCAAGAAGAAGAGCGTGAACAGCCCCATGACCAAGATCCAAGCGGCAAAGAAGAAGAAAATCCCAGCCCTCATGTGGCACAGCATCGACAGGAAGGCCTGCGCGATGATGAAGGTGAAGAGCATGTTGGAGCTCACGGCGAACGCGAACCCGGCGGTCCGGGTCTCGAGGGGGAACGTCTCGCTCGGGATGAGCCACCCTAGCGGGCCCCACGACCACGCGAATCCCCCCACGAATATGCACACCAGGGTGACCACGATTAGGGCTTCCGTGTGGTTCAATGAGCCTGTGGTCTTCAGGTCTATCAGGAGGATCAAGGCAATCACAATCTGCAGCATCATAGCACAATGTCACTGTCAGCTGTGGTATCGTGGGACCATTCGAATGAGCACAGGACTGAAATAAATCACTTGTAGGATTTTCTTCACCTGAGTGAGGAACATCTGGACACAAGCTTCGAGGAGCAAGATCCTCCTTCCCGCCCAGTCGACCGTGTAGATAGAGACTAGCGTGCTGAACACGTTGACAAGACCCGTGATGACTGTCGAGAGCAGCGACGCGTTGCTGCCGAACCCGACCGTCTGGAAGAGGACGGGCGCGTAGAACATGATGGCGTTGATCCCGGTGAACTGCTGGAACACCTGGAGCAGGATCGCGATCACGAGCGGGGGGCGGCTCGAGGGCTGCATGAGCTTGCTGAAGGGGTTCTTGACCTGGCGGGCGATCTCGCTCGCAGCCACAATGGACTCGAACTCGGCGGTGACGTCATCGGTGCCCCGGATCTTCTTGAGGGTGGCGTTGCCCTCGTCGAGAATCTGGCGCTCGATGAGGCTCGTCGGGGTCTCGCAGATGGCAAAGGACCCGACGAGGAGGATGACGGCAGGGACCACGGCGAGGCCAAGGGAGATGCGCCACCCATGGGGGTGGATTTTGGAGGTGAAGTAGTTAATGAGGCCGGCGACCAAGATCCCGAGGGTGATGAAGAGCTGGAAGCAAATGTTGAGCGCTCCTCTCATCTTGGCTGGTGCTATTTCTGATAGAAATAGAGGCACTGCCTGCAAAGAATCAGAAACATACATGGTTAAATCTTAGAAACCATATGTGAAGGCTAACCAGAGCTTTACTGCTATTGCTGCACAGCATTTACCTGATTGGCGAAACCGACGCCAATTCCGAGCAAGAGTCGTCCGCACACAATCATCTCTTTGTTGATGCCACCAGCCTGTAACCCAACCCCGATGAGGAAGAGGACCGACGCGATCTGCATAGTTGGCTTCCGGCCCATCTTTGTGCACACCCTTGAGGCGACGAAGCTGGCCAAGAGAGCAGCGATGTAGAGCGACGACGTGAAGAGCTGCAGAAGCGTGTCGTTGTATTTGCAGTAGTTGTTATCTTGGACATGCTGCTTCTTCTCGTACACGTTTATAAAGAACTTCTTCAGGAAGTCATCCATGGATGTCACACCTCCTGTGTTTGATTAAAGAAAGACGAATGCGCTTGACCATTTTCTAATAAATATTTTAAGATAATGAAATTTTCAATTACTAGAAGTCATATTCTGAAAATCACGTAATAAACTTTTCCCTCCGAAAAGATTACAGTAATACGGTTATTTCTTTGTAAACAACATAGGACTAGTTTACCAGCTAAAAGAGACATTTCTAGTACTTTAAAACAATATTTTTTAGAGGGTCAACGCTAAAAACAGGTGCACTTATGTCTGTTACATGAGCAAATCCTTGTGAACATTCTTTTCAGATCGCCAATTTAAATATTTTTCGAGAGAGGAACAAAAATTCAAATAAAATAATTGGGAAAAAAAATAAGTTAAACCTGAAATTCCGATGTCATAACCGAACATAAGTCCTCCGAAGGCGGCGATGATCACGCAGATGATCACGTAGACCGTGATCTTGCCATCAAACTCCGGGACATCGCCGCCGTGACTACTTACTATAGCAGCCGGCATTTTGACCTCTCCTTGAAAAGAAACTCCTCAAAAATCAATAAGTGGAAGGGCAAAAGATAAATTGGCATAAATGGAGGAGAGTAAAAGTACAAGAGCTGAAGAGAAATGGAGTTATCAAGGAGCTAAAAGGGCGAGAGAGAGGGAGAGAGGGGGAGAGGGGGGAGAGAGAGTTTCACGTCCTTTGAGATGATAGAGTTTTTTTATTGCTCATCGCATTTTATAGTGGAAGAAAACTTCATTTAACTAAATGCGGAGGCAAGAAGAAATTGTTATTGATATATTTGTGGATATAATTTTAAGGTTGTCCCTTAGGAATAGGTCTTTGCATTTACGTCCTCAGATGTTTTTCCTTTATTTATTTATTTATTTAGTTTAATTTTCTTTTCCTTTTCGTGGATAGATGAAGAAAATTACTGCCATTAAAAATTAATGCGAAAGATTTTCCCTCTCCAAAGAGGTTGGCATGAATGACCTAGTTAAATTACGTTTGACTCTTGTCCCAATCTCTTTTACATCTCACAAAGACCAGCAAAACATGATACTAGTCCTTTGTTTTCTTTATTTTATTTTATTTTTTCTCGTAATACTTTTCCGAATATGGCTCATATTTCTTTCCATTTCTACTCATTTGAGACTCATTTGAGAATTATTTCTCCAAAGGACATTAAGGCTCCATTTATTTGTAGAAAATGAATGATTTGTAAAATATTTTCCTAAAAGTGATCACTTATATCGATTAAAAAAGATATAATGAAAATATTTTTATCATCCATGAAAATGTCTCAACATAAATTGTTGTTAGTACTAAAAAGAAATTCATCGATTAATTATTTTAAGCTATCTATGCGCTCACTTTTAGAAAATATTTTCCAAATTATTCATATTTTGTGAAATAAACGGAGCCTAAAAAGGTTGTTTAATTAGCTCATAGGTACTTTTGAGTTTTTATTATCCTAAGTTAAGGAGTAAAAATTTCTAACATGACTTGGGAACATATCGAACACCACATGAGTGAGTTTGGTATTCATATGATATGATCATGCACGTATTAAAATCATGTTGCCAGTGATGTGATTTTAGTCAATCCTCTTTCCTGCTTATTATAACTAGTTAGATTTGAAGTGTAGTGTTGTCTTGCTGTTACATAGCTTTGTGCAAGCTACCTCTTGACATGAAATTTTTTTCTTTAAATCACCTTCACATTTAAAGAAATTCAGGGATCCAATCCGCCGACAATGACAGATTTTGACCCCTAAATAAAAATTCTAAGAGTGCATGCTCTTGCATTCTCATATTTTAACGCATTCCTATGCATTTATAAATTAGGAACGATTTTTATTGCTACAAGAAATGGCAAGCTCACGAATTTTTGCGAACCAGCTCGATATCGACCCTTGCAATTTTTTTTTTGTTGTGCTGAATTTAAATAGACTCAGCCCAATCCAAGTTCAGCCCGAGGCCTTTAGGTAAAACTCAGCCTGAGTTGGCCACCTTTCCCTCCCTCGGTTGTTTCTCTTCCATCATTTTAGAGGGGAAAATAACATGAATAATGGCTCACACTATTTCCATTCCCTTATTGGCTCCCGACACTCTCTATTACATAATTTACATTGAATTAGACACATTATCCCTTGCGGGTCTCACTTTTGATTTAAGATTATTTCTTATATTTTTTTTCTCCTTTCTCTTTTGTTTCAATTTTTATTGGAGACGAAATTACATATGCTCCTTTCAATAACATTTATGAAGGTTCAATGTGGGGCTCACTCTTGATTTAAGATTATTTCTTGTCTTCTTTTCTTCTTCTTCTTTTTTCTTCTTCTTTTTTTTTTTTTTTTTTTGGTTTTTTCCTTGTCTTTCTCCATTTGGAATATAATTGGTGAGGTTTTTTCCTTAAAAAATAGTTTACTTGATGAATAGCTTACTAAATATTGCATTGATGAATTTTATATTTCTCTTTTTTTTTTTATACTAGGAAACTATTATTTAAAAATAAACTAAGCACAAGTAAGAGTGAGAAGAACCATTTACCAGTTTTAGTATGCATTTTTTTTAATTATAAGTTTAATATTAGCTATTATGCTGTAATTTGTGTATTTTAATTGCTCAATTTTCATTTACTTTATATACTTTCAAAAAAATTAAAAATATATAGCAAAGTTAAGGATATAAAAAATTCTAAATATCCATTATTATCATGCAAATGCAAAAGAAATTTCTCCTAAAATATTATTACATAAAATACTATCTATGCCTTGTTTACATGATATAATTATTGACAAGAAATTATGGTAAATTGAATTACATTATAAGACAACACATTTGAATCATTTGCAAACACAATTTTTTTTTTTATCAATTATAAATGCTTTAGAATTTTATATAATATCAATGGAAAAGAAAATTATCCTCAACGTAAAAATGATTTGCAACAATAAGTTGCATATGCAACTTAACAAAAGATGTTGTCTATTAAGTTGATTTACTGTCAAAAAAATTATCTGTCAAAAGAAATATTTCGCCGGAATCAAACAATAAAATATTTCAATTACATCATTAAGAGAGTCATTATCCACTACAAATATATATGAAGGAATAATTTTCAATGTTTAGTTTGGGAAGCTCCAAATGAACTTGTGGACATGATTGATTACTATTCTCCATTTGCAATTTCATCATTAATAGATAAATTTAAGCGATTTGGGTCCTCTTCAATAGTATCTTCCATAGTGGCTACACTACTAAAAAAAAAAAATTATAATGAAAGAAGAATAAATTAGGTATAATGCATTGGTCAACCACAATATTCTATCTTTGAGTAAATTCTCGTAAATTTGTACTGCAAATTAAAGTTGAAAAATTTACGATCATTGGGATTATCGAGGGAAATAAAGTTATTACTAGGCAAAACAAGCTTAGAAAAAGACAAACATGAATGAAACATTGAAATGTAATGTGTGTGGAAGGAATGGTTAGAGTGAAAAAAAGTTGTTTAAAGGGATGTGGGCAGCGTTGCCTTTTAATAAAAATTAAAACAAAAGAAAAAGAAGAATAGGGGTAAGAAATAATCTTTAATTGAGAGTATGACTTGCAAGGGATAATATAGTCAATTCAATGTAATGGGAGTGTCAAAAGCCAATAAGGGGGTGGAAATAAAGCGAGTATAATTAGTTTATGAATTTTTAATTTGTTCAATGTGATCCTTAAATTTTAACTCAATGCATAATATCGTCTCTAATTTTTATTTATTTAATGTAATCCATGAACTTTTGATATATGTTCAATTTAGTCTCTGTATCATATGAAAATGTTCAATATCATTATTCCATTAATTCAAGTTAATGGATTTCTTAATTTGGCTTTGAAGCTGGTACATTTGAACATTGGACAAAAAAAACAAGTTATCTATGTTATTTGATGTTGTTGATTATTATATCTTGAATTAAGTTGAATATCTTACGTGGATAATTTACGTATAACGTTATTTTTCCCACTATTAACTAAAATATAAATGGAAGGATAAATTTTGATATTTTCATATAATTTATGGACTAGATTGAATATTTATTGAAAATTAAGGATATAAATTAAAAGTTTTAGGATCCACGTTGCACATTGGATCAAAATTCATGTATCATTTGTATAATTATTCCATTTGAGAATGGCATGTTATGATGCGATATGTAGTTTGGTTTTCTTTCCAATCAAATGATGCGTCAGTTCAGGAGAGATCCTGAGGATTTGTAGGTTAAGGAAAGTGAATGAATGAAAGGAAGGGAAGACCGGAGAGCTCAATCTCGGCCAACACCGAAATGGAAGGAAGATTGGCTGGCGGATTGAATGGGTGAACGAGATCATCTTTTGAGGGGAAATAGGGTCTTCTCCACCGCTTGAAATAGAGGGAGGACGCACAATGTGGCGATTCGGGGACAAGCAGGGAAAGAGCCAGAAACTTTCATGAGAGCCTTCGAGAGAAAAGCGGGAGAGAGCGGGTAAAGAAAAGTACGGGGGAATGGCGCAAAAGACGGGAAAAAGAAAGAGAAAAAAAAAAAAGGCACGTTGCATGGTCTTGCGCAAACGAGGAGAGCATGTCGGCACAGAAATCTTGAGTATGTAAAAAGGACGGTGAAAAAGTATCTGGAAGTGAAGTTTTAATGATTAAAACAGAACAGGTCGGACCGTATGTCTAACACTGTCGCGGAAATAAAGCTTTATTGGAGACTATAGTTAAAATCAATGTATGAGCCAAATGCCGATAGGAGCTAGACTCGAGGGCGATCACCGGCCATATCGCATCGGTTGCTGTTTGAGTCTGTATTGGTCCAGAAACATCCGAGACGACCGATTTGGTAAATCTGCTCCACCCGAAACGGGGACCTTACGTGCTGCTTGTGAAATCAGGACCGCTCAGGTCCTTCCAGGTCTTTGTTGGTGCTCTGACGGCTCAGGCTCACTGAATCAAATCCAGATTTCGATTCCATCACCGTGGTTATTCTCTCGATGTTGCTTTAAGGATTCTACTTCTGCTATAAGATATTCTCATTCCTAGATTGGTCTTCACTTGGCACTTAGCACCGCTCATGACTCATTCTTTAGAAGTAGCCCAGCCCCATCATTGTCACCCCCATCAAGGTGCCAAAGGTGTATGTCAGAACTAACAAGGCACACGTACCTAATAAGTCATTACCCCGGTGATTAGTGCTCTCCCATACTTGCGGGTTATCATAGCTAGGAAAATTATTCAGCAGACAAAAGTGGGGTTTAGTTAGACTTTTGGAAAAAACCTTTAAGAAAATGTAAAGGACTTTCCGAAATGTAAATGGTGTTTATTAAATTTTAATTAAAAGTTCATTGTAAAGCAACTTTGGGCAAAGTAGTGTCTAGAAAAATAATTTTTGCAAGGCTTTCTTTGTTTATTTATTAAAAAAAAAGAAAAATAAAACTCAAACTCTTTGCTAGAGCTGGAGAAAGGCACAGGTTGCCTCAGATTTGGTGCCGACGGCTGTCATTTGAGGTCATAAGATTTCAAGTGGCTCGCAACAACACTTAGTGAGGACCGCCTTGGGTCAATGACCTCGGTTAGGGTTGTGTGACCCAAACAACCCTCAACAGGTGTCACACAACCCCAATAATGGCTACCAAAGTTCGTGTGACCCCAAACAACTGTCACCTCCCTCGCTGGTCTGTTGGGACCTGATGGGAGTTTGCGTGCCTCGGTAGGAAAGAGATCACCGGAGTATAGCACAAGATCGCCTTTTCTTGCTGCCATGGGGTCGACCTGTGAACAAGGTAAACCCAATGGGAACCAAAAAACGGGAGGGTACCGCATTGGGCAGAAGACGATCCACAAAGCGAAGGCTCACCCAGCTGAAGGAAGGAGCTTTGAAAGCTTACCAACAACTTAGACCGCCAGGCGTAACGTAGAAGTTTTGCTTCAATTAGAATATCTGAGGCTTAGCGGGGCCTAATCGAACATTTTAATAAGGGTTGTCGAGCCAATAATTACATCGGTTTTTGGGAAAAGAAAAAAAGACTGAGAACATCTACTCAGGTGAATCCAGCGAGGACTTGAAGATCTAATCCGAAATAGCATCTTTAAAGCTCAAAAATAGATGTTCGAACTCCTACAAAGGCACCGCACTTAGTACCCCTTTTTCTTCTACGCTGTCCTTAAAGCGGAAAGGCGAAAAACTTCAATTTTTTGCGATTGCAACCCATCGTGGAGCACTTTCTCACTGATTTAGTGAGATAAGTGTTAAATTATCCTCCTGAAGACTCTTGATGATTTTTCAGAATTTGGGTACAAGAACATAATTTTAAGAAATAAGACTTCAGACCGCTCACGGTAGTTGTACCTATAGAAAAGATCATCAGTGGGGAGACAATCTATTTTTGATTGCAACCGTGAAGACTAGTCAAAGGAAGGATCAAGAATGTCATAAGTATCGGGAGCTAGATTAGTAGATGATGAACAAGCAAGAATTGCCTAAACAAAAATTGATGGAATTAGACTTTAAAAAGCCATTCAAGTTCGTTATCAATTAGGTATTAGTGGGAACATAAAGATAAAAGAGTTAGATAAGTGTCAGATCGACCAATGCTGACCCCTCACCGATTGCTTTCATGTAGAGAAGATGAACAATTATAACTAGGGCAAAATTGGAAAATCAAAAAATTAGTGAGAGTAATTTTGGAAAAAATATATACTAAATCCTACAACTAGCATGTCAAAAAAGATGAAAGCCAAAGGCACCCTAAGACATGCCTTAGATTTTCGGCCTTCCAAAGGTTCACTTTTCCTCAAGGTTGTTTCAAAATTTTTGCCTAGGCACCTAAAATTTGGTTCAAGGGGCTTTAGAGGGAAAGCCTTTCCTAAACGAAGCGAAATAGAATCATCAAAAGGGTAATGAAATTATAAGAATAGGAAAGCAAGATGTCTCGTGTCTTGTCTTGTTTGTACATTTTTGTGTTGCCATTGGGTGGGTAAGCATAAAATTTTGTTTGTCTAACCAATTTTATAGTCGTTTATTATGCAGCAAGGTAATTATTGTTCAAGACTAATTGATAGACACTTCCAGACTTCTTAATTCTCTTCACGCCATATGTTAAATCTTCAGGTTGAAGAGTCTCCAATAAATGACAGCATGATTCGAATTGTTTGATGAACGATGATGGCAATTTGGGAAAGCCAGGGAATTAAAGAAAAATTCTGGGGCTTTTTCTTTGTTTTCTAATATGAAATTTGTTTTTTTTTTTTCCTCCTACTGAATCATTTTGGAGTTGGCAATACTTCAAATTATACTATGAATATTACTTGAAGTAAGAAATTCTCAACTAGCACTTGGCCAAAACAAAATTAACTTTCTCGCGATCTATATGATATAAAAAGCTTATCCAAAAATAAGGTACAAGAGGAGAAACTACATATTGCCCATTTTAGTCTCTTAAATGAAAATGCTCTTGAAAGTTTTCTTATTGCATCATAAAGTTTCCTGATAGGCATCGGCTTGTCCAAAATCCTTTGGAATAGTGCCTCTATAGATTGGAATGTTGTATGGTATGATACGACAATCACAACAATTGGAGAGCTAAATCTAAACAAGGTATTTTGCATCAAGCACATACAAAGTAATAGCACAACTATAATATACAGTCAGTCAAGGTGTGACCTAGCTACTCATGCCCATTCCTTTGAACATGACAATTCTCAATTGATGGTAATCTTAATCAATAACTATATTTTTAGATTACCTCCACTAATATTAAAAGAGAGATCATTTATCCTTTCAAAAACTCACTTTCCCCCCATCAAATTGGAAGACTTTCAGTTTACCTCCATCAATTTATGACCAGATCAAGGTACTGTACCTTATCTTCGTTAACCATTCAAGCATTATAGTATACTTTGTCCCCTTCAATGATAGAGCAGTGGAAGGCCCACATAGCCGGAGATAGCATATATAATATATATTTATATGTGTATATATTTTATAGTAGCATGCTAGGTTACTGATTTTACAGAATCAAATCACAGTGCCAGACAAAAATTTAATAAAAGATTTAGCATTGCCCTACGTAATTCAGCTGTCTGGATCATTATAGAGCCGCCCCCCAAATCTTTCTGCTAGCTAGAATCCCAAGAAGCTGCATAATAATTACCACTGGTCATTCGGGTCCCAAGATTGCCCCTACCCGGGACAACAAAATTACGAATTGTGCCAGGATAAGTCCCATCAGGCATGGGGCAAATAGGTCATTAAGGGGGTCTGATGGTTATCATTGGTTTTCAGCTTTGCACTGGCTCCCACATGGCAAGAAAATTAAACTCTCATGGGGGCACATGGTTAGGGGCTCCTACGATCCATGCTACAATCCATGCAGGCCTAGTCAAAGCAATTAAAGAAGGAAATTATAGTTTATCTTTGACTGATCCTGGTTTTAATTATGCGCCCCAATTGCCCACTTACATTAAAAGATAGCTCTAGGCTTCCTCACCCTAAATCATTAATTTTTTTCTCTTCTTTCCATATGCTGAAATCCCGTGATGTAATGATTGAGATCAAAACAGGACTTTCAAGTCTTTTTTTTTTCAATTTAAAAAAAAAATAAATATATATACCAAAAATTCTAAAACTTATTATCAAATCTTAAAACTTATCACGAAAATATAATTGAGTCATAAAATTTTCAAAAAGTACAATCAATTCTCAAAAGCAACTTTTTATTTATTCATATGGATATAGTAAATAGAAGGATTTGATTGTACTAATTTAATAAATTTTAAAATTTAATTATAATTTTTGATAGGACTCAATTATAACTGCACTTTTGTGACAAACTTTAAAATTGACTTTTTTGTTGCTTTTTATTTCAATTAAAAATTCATTTGACCATTCAAGAATGTATGCAATATTCTATTTCCTACAATGACATAATAATTGAGAAGTATGTATACATCAAAAAATTGTAAATCATTAATTAATTTTTTTTTTGTGACCAATGATCTACCGGAGCATGCTCTTGTTGGCTTACGCCGATTCGGGGTCTCACGGCCTCCGCGATGGAGGACCTACATCGCCTATATCTCGGAAAAAGCTAGCTCAGCAACCTACGGCCGGGCCCTCCACTTAAATCGCTAGCAATGTAGGGTTTCGAACCCTTGACTTTCATATGTTGGAAGAAGTGAACTTAACCAACTGCTGCCTTACGGGTGGGTCAAAAAAATTCTACTTATTCATGTCCTTGCAAGTAACTAATTAACTTGTTATATCTAGGCGTGTCAAATTACCTGCAAAACCTGTAGAGCTGACATGACGGATAGTTACTAAACGTCGCGAGGACGTTTCAGGTTTTAGAATTTCGGAACCGGGAGCATACGATATATTTTAGAGTTCAGGGTCATTTCCAAAGACACGTGAGGAAGGAAGCCACATACTAACCTTCCTTGGCGTTTTGTTTCAAGTGCAATATCTCAAGGGAACCGCTACCTAGCAATAAATATTTCGAGGCAAACCTTGGCTTATCTCATTAAGAACAAATTAATTATTATATGTCTCATTAAATTAGTCATCCATTCAAATCTAAACATGTACTATCACGATAGTTAATAACAACAAATTAAATATTTTATATCTCATTAAATCGGTCATCAATGCAAATTCATTTATGTCTAGCATTCACTATAGTGTTCAAAGTCAAACCGTGATCATTAAGGAGGATATTTGGAAAAATTACTGACATACTGCTATCACCTAAAATGTAAACAGCTCATACATGACTAATACAAACTATAATCTTATCACAAAAAGGCATTCTCTTGTTTTCGTTCTTTTGTGAACTTTTCCATTAGATAAAAAATCAATCGAATCCGACCCAAATATTATAAGGAGGTGAACATATGCAGAACATCGGATTGACATGGACAGAAACGATAAGGAAAAGACCAAAAAGATGATGTGTTCTGGTCTCTATTTGCATGCAGCAGGAAGATAGAGAGAGGCCAAGCCATTTGTCATGTATCCACCCGAGGAGGTCCATGTGCTGTTCCCATATTCTAACACACCATCTCAGCTCTGATGTTTGGGCATCTCCAGACCACCTCCATTTTTCTATTCAACCGTCCAAAAGACGACACTGAGACTTCAATCACGACAAAATTCAGACCTCAGACGGACATATATATTATTTTTGAAAAGCAAAACCAATCTTACCATATATATATATATAGATGTACTTATTAAAATAGAATTAATATAATGAAAAACCTCACATTAATACCTTGTGATAAATTAAATTAATTTTTTAATTACAAAAGATCTCAAATCGGTACACTCGTAACAAATTTATCATCTATTAATTTTCAATAAATTTTACTATCAAATTGCTGAGTTGGATGACACTAAGTGGTTAACGACCATATCAATTTGAGATTTTACTATATATCTGTTTATAGATTTTTGCGATATTGTTCTAATTCAACAGAAATTAATGAAAAGTAAATTTATTACAAATATACCGATCGAGGATTTTTATGTTAAAAAATTAGTTTTTGGTGCCAGTTTAGAGATTTTTTTTGTAATTAAAAAATTAATTTAGATTTTAACTTAAAAAAAGCAAAACCAAATTTAGCAAAATAATCCACCCAAAAAAAAAAAAAATTCAGCAAAATAAACAAATGAATGCCATCCTTTATGGTCTCCTCCCCTTTATAAGATCCCATCTCCAAACCCTCCCTCTTGTCTGTCTCCCCATCCACATCTCTCTCTCTCTCTCTCTTCCCAAAACAGAGAAGGAAAAGGAAAGATTATGGTTTCCCAAGAAAACATTGACCCACCATTCTCAGCCCCCAGGATCTCATTCTCTGCAGATCTTCTTGATGAGAGCGACTTCATCTCCATTAACCCAGATGGCCATTTCCACAACCAAGTAACCAAAGCCAAAGAAACCGCAGCAATGGACCTCGAAAAGAAACCAAGAAACGGTGAGTTCGAGTTCTTGGCCGCCAGCATGAGTCCCCACAAGATGATGAGTGCGGATGAGCTCTTCTTTGAGGGAAAGCTGCTTCCTTTCTGGCAAATGCAGCAATCCCAGAGGCTCAAGAGAATCACCCTCAAGCCGAAATCCGGAGACAGTGAAGAAGCCGGAGATGGAGGCCGAGATCAAGAGCCAGATCGAGAAGACGAAGAGGTGAGGAGCAACAGGAACTACTGTAATAGTAATAACAGAGACCAAGATCAAGAACAGAACAGGGTAAGTTGGTTTCTTGACGACGACCCATCGCCGAGGCCGCCCAAGTGCACCGTGTTGTGGAAGGAGCTCCTGAGGCTGAAGACCAAGCGGAGGGCTTCGTCCTCCCTCTCGCCCTCGTCCTCTTCATCGTCCACTTCGTCTTCCTCGAGCTCTCTCGGCGACGTGGCCTCCCTGGACGAGAGGAAGGAGGCCAGAGACAGAGACAGAGACAGGGAGAGCAGCACCAACTATGTCCAGAGGATAAGGAAAGGGTTGGAGAGGACGAGATCGAACAGCATTAGGATCAGGCCCATGGTGAACGTGCCCATCTGCACGCACGTGAGGAGCGCGAGCGGTGGTGGTGGTGGGTCGTTGCCTCCTCTGTTTCCGCTGAAGAAAGGAAGAGTTTGAGAGAGACAGAAAGCAAGATGTGGATGGCGAAGGTGACGATGAAAGGGAAAGGGTTCGAATAAGGGAGAGATGTGAAGATTTTTTTGTTTATGTTTTCCTTTGCTTCTGTTTTTCTACTTTTTTCGTTTTTCGTTTCCGGGTCTGCTAATTTCGTTGTTACGACGGATCTGCTGATTTAGAATGTGCATATGCTGACTTTGTAATTTGTTTTGTGGAATTAATGATGATTCGTTCCATTTTGCTTCTTCCGGTCTAGTAAAAAAGCCAAGCAGGAATCTGCACTGCATAGTGGCTTCAAATCAGCTGTTCATTTCTTTTCCCATTTAGCAGATGACTGCCAAGGTCCATTGGGATTACTGTTGATCTTGAACAGTAACCCATTATGCGCTGTGACTAATCCACGTGATGAACCCTCGAAAAATGGGAGGGGAGTTGGGAGCCTTTCCGGCTTCCAAGGAGGGAGGAAATCAAGGTGGAAACTCATATGGAAAGATGTAATGGTCCAGTTGTACTTGGGCCTTCCCATTGGGTAAGTTTTGGGTGGATCTGTATCTGATTCATTCCTTAAACCGTGTCGGTTTTGATCCAACCGATATTAATAAGGAAATGAATTTATTGACCTTCTAATTTTTTTCCAGCACTTCCTTTCTCGGATGTGCAGACAAGGGATATTTTAATCTCACTAGTAATATATTTCTTCGTACTTTGTATCTCTTCAGTGTATATCCAAAGAAGAAGTGTTGTAAGTTATGTCTTACCTTGGTTAGAAGCACTAATCATTCCTTCGAACTTTGTTTAAATATGATATACTGGGTGGACTGGCACTTAAGTTTAGAAATTCTTTTGTAAGGATCTGTTTACGCTACACGTAATTAAATGTGTTAGGATTGAGTTTTATCATATTTGTGTCAAAAATAGGTCAACTCGTTTATATGCAAAATCATAATGTCTCATTCGTGGGTTAACCCTTTAAGCCAATTTACGACATGTTTAGACATGCTCAATGAATAGGTTAACATATTAAACATGTCAAGTGGTGAATGTGTAACTACGTGTAGACATCATACATAATATACGTTTAAGGATATTTCCGCATATGTTTGGCAAAAAGAAAAAAAAAATTATTTCTACAAGTTTATACATAGAAGAGTTTTATGTCTTAAAGGTGTTAAATATTGTCTTGTAACTCTCTTAATAAATCTGTCATGTTTGGATTTCAAGAACCTGACATGATTGATAAACAATGGTGCGTTCTAATCAAATTGCATTTCACAAGCAACTATTATGACACCAACATGGTTATGATAGAAAACATGAATTATCGGCCCTATTCGGAGTGTCCACTAAAATCTAGAGGTTAAATCGTGATTCCTATCCTTATCAACTAAAGGAATGAATTCTATAAGATTATAAATCTGATAATTAAAGAACAACAATTTATATAAAATGAATCTTCTTTAGGAGGAGGAAAGCGTCATTAGAACAAAATATAAAAAGAAAGACAAAGCTGCTAGTTTTTATGGCGAGGGCTTGTTCCCAGTAAACCATAGTTTGGGATAGTCTCAGCGTCATGAGCAAATAACTAAAGTCGTACAAGGTCTTCCTCCTTAAGCTAGTAATAAGGGCTTCCAACAAAGTTCTTTTACTCAGGATTTAATTTTGTGAATCCACAACTTGGCAATGTGGTGTTTCCCTTCATCTCTCTAGACGACGGAACATCTCCTCAATTGGTAACCATTCGGGCCTATCTAGCAATTGACAATCTCTTGGAGGTTCACCTTGAAGGTCACGATAGATTGTCGACTCCACTGCAAACTTAAGTTAAACTCATAGTGGATGTAGACATTGAACTTCTCTTTTGAATTTTTATTTGTGTGAGCAATGCAAAGTTAAGGTATGCCACTGGCATTATGTGTTAGACGGTCTTTCATATGGGAGTTATAAGAGGTGAAGTATTTGCTAACCCTTGTCTTGTGGAGAGGTTGGAAATATATGCTTTTATTGAGGTGATGTTTGGATCTTCAACTATTGTGCCTGCTTAATATGCTTTAGCACTACATTTCTGCACACACGTCCCAAAATTGGCTTTAGACTCTCATGGCCAACAAAGTATCTATACAATAAAATGATTCCTAGTGAGGGAAGAAAATTGGTAATAATGTCGAGATGATCACTAGTTTCAAGACCCCTTCAATGAAAAATCTTTGAGCCTAGCAAATTCTTTCGTTTCTCAAAACCTTAACCAAGCCTAAGTTACGTCCCTTGTAAAGTCTTATTAGATTATAGCACTTAAATCAACAGAGGAATTTTAAATGTTAAACATTTCGCTTGAATAAGTACAGGCAAGATTGTTTATATCTCTTCTGCAAGTTCTTGACTTGTAACTTCAACAGAGATAACATATAAGTGAAGAACGTTTCTTTCTGAGCATATGCTTGAATTATCCCTTTTTATTAAGCCATTGACCAAACCTATATTATGGTCTTAATAGAAGAACCCTCATATTGGTAATGTTGTATAGCTTGCAAGAAAACTTGAGCCCTTGTCAATATGCTGATTATGGCAAGATCAAGTGATTGTCCATTGCTCCTATTCAACATTTCAGTAGTTTTTGCTCCTATTGGATATTTCCGTAGCTTTGAAATATTTATTAGAAATTATGACTATCATTCAAGTCATCATTATAGTAACAGTTTTACAACGGTCGTATAACGACTTTGTAATGGTTATAAAAGGACTTTATAACTTTTGATTTATTACTTCATAAGCTTTTCATTATATTATAATGGTCATCTTTTTAATTACTGATTGATTTATGATGGTCTCCTAACGGCTCTCTCTTTCTCTTATTCAAATATAAATTAAACTTCAAACCACAATATTTGAAGATAGACTATGTTCTCATATCTTTCATTTTCTTTTCGTAGGGTTGTACACATAATGTTGTTCTATTCTTTCTCATATTAAATACAGAGTATAGAAAAAAGGTCTATTGTATCAAGGATAGCCGCTAAGGCCTTATGCACCAAGTTTTGTATTTCGAGGGATAGAATTATCCTTAAGGATAGTGCTTGCATGCCTCAGACATTTGTTTTTATTTTCTAATCTTTTGCAATGTATTTCCAACGGTTATTATTATTTCCATGTCATCTGAATATTTTTCCAAAAGTTTTAAGGATAATGCATTGCCATCGCAGTTGGAATTGAAAGAATGATCGGAGATAGTGTTGGACAAGTATCGTGTATTCATGGGCAGTTTGTTGTGGAACATTATCAAGCATCAACATAAAAAAAGCTTTTGGTCATTTCGGTAAGGTTATTTAGTGCGATACCTATGTTTGTTTCTCAGAGAGGAACTTGGACGTTTGTAGGTGTTTTCTCTCTCAAATTTGTGATTATTATCTTGTAAGCATGCATCTAGATTTGGAGTTTGGGGTACTCAATAACTTTCTATTTTTTATTGATGAATTCACTAATCAGTGTTTGGAATTTCACTTTTGGAGTGATCGATCTATTTGGTGCTGGATTTGAGTGGTACTCATTTGGAGGCAATCTTTGAGAATGCTTGTGAAATTGTGTTTTTAGATGATTCATCAGATGAATTTTGGTAAATCCCAATTTGATCCTCAAAACGCAATGCTGCGGTTTGGTAAACAATGCTTCTTCGTTTTCAACTTTGATTGACTACGCAATCCTGTGCTTCGTGACTGATTGGGATGTGCGTATTTGGATCGTTTTGATCTAATGAACATTGCACGTGTCGACGCATTCAATCTGAAAATTTTCGGATCTTTTTGCTTCCTTGAGATCCGGGAGTGATGAGAAGTTTTAGTTGGTGGATCTGGTGGTTATTTGGTTTGTCTAGGAATTCTCTTTTTCGAATATGTGCTCTTCTTCTATTCATTGCATTGTTCAAGCTTATGGTGAAACTTATGGTCTGTTGATCTTGATGAGTCGTGAATTAGCATGACTATTTGATCTGATATGTTGACCCATCACTTTTGGGATTTTATACGAAATTGGTTGTTCTTTATGTACATTTGTATACAAATTTAAGAAAAAAATAAAAATAAAAGCGCACACTTCTTTTATGGTTACTGAATTGGGTGTCCATTGCCCCTGTTTTGTGGGCAGAGATCTCCGTCTATTATTATTTATTTTTTGTTTGATAAATTGCTCTTGTTGATAGCTTTTCACTCAATTTTGTGACCACGTTTTTGTCCTCTGACTCGCTGAGGGTGCTTACTAATTTGATGCCTGAGTCAATCTCATGAGGCTTTCCTGGTTAGTGAGAGAGGAAAAAGTGTGACTAGAGAATGCAAACCAATGGTCACTCTTCGTGCAAGTTAGAGCTCCTAATTATTAGATCTAAGATGAGAGTCTAAATGAAGCAGAGTTAGCAGGATATTTGTGTGCAATACACTACTTGTGCACGTCACCAGCATGCCTTCACCGCGGTAAGTGGTAAGATTATTATAGGAAGCCGAGGGGCATGTGTGCTATCATACATACTCGCATTTCCAAAGACATTCCTTTGAAGTTAGAATTTTCAAGCTTTAGTCTTGTTGCTCTATTTCATAAATTCTCTTATGTGCTTATAGTTCTCTAGTCTTTGATAAATTTTAAGCATAAGTGGTTGATAG
Organism: Eucalyptus microcorys; assembly: GCA_014182515.1. Lineage (NCBI taxonomy): Eukaryota > Viridiplantae > Streptophyta > Magnoliopsida > Myrtales > Myrtaceae > Eucalyptus > Eucalyptus microcorys. The sequence goes on from CM024563.1 coordinate 10,879,274, forward strand.
TCTATATTAAGTTGCATTTGTCTATTAAGGGGAGGAAAATTTTAGCCATTATTCATGACAATGGCGATGGTTGGCTATAGTGTGGATATATTGATGGATAATCTTGTTGGTTAGACATTTTATGTAACGACCTCAATTTCTTGATCTCAAGTGCGTTGTCGTCTCATTTCTTTTATCTTTTCATTAAGCACATACGAAAGCATATATACAACACCCAGACAATAACAAATAGCTAGGAAAATAATCATTTGCAAAAACACAATTACATGAGTTACATTTACAAGCCCTTCTATCATAGGCCATTATATTTACAACAACTATTTCTTCTATGCTCAAAAGGCTGGGGTAACTCTTAGCTCCTTTAGTGAGACTGCAACTCTAGAACTAATATGAGACCTCCATGCCTACAATTATGAAAAAACAACGGGGTAAGTTATAAACGTAGGAAATAAAACCAACTAATTTCCGGGTAGGAGGATGCCTCACTTTTCAACAAGCACATAACCTAACCCGACCACTTGTCGATGGTAAATCAATAGCAAAACAAAAGCTAAATATTGGTTAGTAACATGAGAAATCCTCAAACAATAATATGCAAGTATAAGCCAAGATTTATTACATAACATGAGGAACTCACTCCTCACTCAATCATATGCAAGCATATACCAATAACCCATTTAATATATGAGAAACTCATGCACTTGGGATTCATTTGTTAATAGCCGAAATTCATTGACTCTTTCGGAATCCATTGGGCATCCGAAATTTATCGAGTAACGTTCCCTAATCTAAGGGTGATGACAATCCTCCAACTATGCATCCGTTAGGCATCCGAACTTAAATAGGTAACGTCCCTTAATTTAAGGATGACGACGATTCTTCGACAATGAGTCCGTCTAGCATTGTTGCCAAAATCCTTTGGTCGACCACTACAAATTAGTCCCTCGTGTGACCATGCATCAAGCATAACAATTTGATACTTATCTTCACTTTTAGTTCAAGGGCCCAAAGGCATGTCATGCATAAGTGTGGGAAATAATTTACCGGAATTGAAATGTTGAACATGTTAAGTGTGGATCAAGGATTGCAACTTGATCTGACATGTTTGAGCATCAATCTAATACCCATCTTGGCTCGGGAATGTTACACATCAATACTGCACTGAGAACATGATAGGATCGGCCTATTATGACATGTTTACTAACCTACGGGAATGCTATGCCTCAATACCGCACTGAGACCATGAAAAGACTGGCTTGTCGTGACATGTTTACCAACCTAGTACCAAAGTTGGCTTGGGAATGATACGTCTCAATATTTCACCAAGACTAATAGAGGATCGATCTGTCGTGATCCCAAATACATTCAAGGTTGACAAAACCCTTTTCGGAGCTTGAGGCATGAATTAGAACATACACTTGTGAAATAGATCGAAATAGTTTGAAAATAGTTTTGCAATGGAAGAATTGAGCTATCACAAAAACAATTTCCCAAATCAGTTTGAAGTCAAGCAAAACCAAAGCCTATCAAATAAGCACAAGTACCAGACCTCTTCCAAAGTAACTCAAGTCCAAGCATGAGCCAAAGCTCATCAAATAATTACCAAACTTCAAATAAAGAACAAAGTCTAGCTAAGGTATAATAAAACAAGTACAAGAATTGAGTCCCTTCCAATTCAAGTCAAGCTAAAGGCCAAGCCAAGGCACAATAACCAAGCATAAGAACTGTTCCAAGTAAATTCAAACCAAAGGCCAAGCCAAAGTCCAATAAACAAGAACCAAACTCAATTAAGGAATAAAGTCTAAATCAATCCAAACAAACACAAACTGAGCCTCAAGCAAACAAGAACAAGTTACAAACAATTTCAATCAAGGACTCGCTACACATTTGGATTAGCATAAAACAACGCCATAATCAAATATTAGTAAGTTCTACTTACTCTTTCGTAAACCAGCGGCCTCGAACGGTGAGGGCAATGAACAGCGGAAAGGATGCTTAGAGGAAGAGAGGGCTGACTAGAGAGAGAGATGGAGGAGTGGTTAGTTGAGCAAGGGAGAGAGAAAAGTGAAAGGGAGATGAGGTGGTGTGGAAATGAGATGAGGATGTCTCAATTTATAGGCTTTCCTAACTTGCTCTCCAAGCCTTAAGTCAAGGTTTACTCTCCAAGTCAAGAAGCATTTAAGATGAGCATTAAATGCAAGCTGACTTGATCATCGAGTGTCAAAATGGGGTGTGATTATGTCTAAGTAGCTTGGGACACCTCCACATGATATTTAAGAACTAAATTCTAAGCTTGGGTGTGTGACTCTCTCATTCTAGCGTGAAAAGCAGTTTCGGGGGATTTTAGAAATCAGTATCATTATCTTACCAAACGGGCTCAAAAAATTATAATTATAAGATATTGTAGAGAAGTACTTAGATAACATTTTATATGAAGGAAGCCAAATCCAATTCATGCTGTAAAAACAACAACAAATCACTAATCACACCTAACAATCTACCCTTCGAGCATATCCAATGGCTGCAAAAAAAGGTCTCATTTCGAAATCCGAATCTTCACAAAACTCTTTAAAATTTTTATATGTTGTAAATATGGATATCCTTCAAAATTTTATGAAGGAAATATGTCCAAATTCAAAAGAAAAAAAAATTATAAAAATTTGAGAAGGCAACCTAGTCATTGTGTTTACTACATTGGGCAAGGTCCAATCAGTAAATGATTGGGCTCTCATCCTAGCCATTTTACCTCAGAAAAATCTGAAATTTAAGTATGTTATAAATCAAGACATTTTGAAAATTTTTCATGAGGGAAATTTCTCCAAATTCAAACTATGAAAATTTCTATAAAATTAGAAAATAGTGAAGGTCTAATAGTTTTGAAAAATGAAAGCTAGCAAATCTAATTGGGGAGAGGTGACACTCTACTTGGTCTTGAGTCAAGAAGCATTAATGGTTGGATAAACTTATCCTTCAAGTTTCTAACTAGGTTTTTAGTTAGCTTGGACACCTCATCTCGGTCATTGAATAGCTAAATTCTAAAAGATATTGATGTAGGCTTATCTTGAGTCCAAAGTTTGGACTTGGCCTTGCCCCTCTCTCTCTCTCTCTCTCTCTCTCTCTCTCTCTCTCTCTCTCTCTCTCTGGACGTGTGGTCCTCTTTGTAGGGTCCAAAGTCTACTTTTCACACTTAGTTTTTAGGGTATGACTAGGCCTAGGCTATAGAGGCACACATTCCTCAATAGCCCACATTTCATTTAATGCTTTCACATGTGTTCACATTTATTCACATTTATTTTTCTAAGAGCTTTTGACTAGTCCAAGGCCTTTGTATTCCATTTATTAATGGATCCAAGTTAAAGTCTAAACTTATCTTCCAAGGCAAAGGCCCAACGTGCCAAGTGTCCACGCTTAGTCAATGCTCATTAAATTACTATGTGACAAAGGTATTAGTTATACCTTGGAAAATATCTAAGGGCCTAGTCATTGGGTGGGAATTAATCGAGTTTGACCATAGTCGTCCACCTTATTTGGCATGAGATTTGTGCCTAAGCAATGCTCAAACGAACCGAATGCAATTGGGTTTAATTGGCAAAATCGAGCTTGAACTCCCCTTTACCAAGTCAAAAAGGCTTGCAATAAGGTCCTAGGCCTAGCCCTTGGCTCAGTCGATCGATTCTCTAATTGATTTGTGGACCAGCCCTGGGCAATTCCTCTTAGCTAGTTTTATGGCCAATCCTTAAGCTAGTTGACTAGTCTTGTGACCGATCTTGTAGTCAGTCCAAGGTCCTGCACCATGAGTCATGGTAAGTCTGAAATTGAACCACGTTAATTTCATTTGATCCATGGTCAATTATTGATTGTTATGTAATCATGTGGGATCGATCGATCCGTCCTGACTCATGGTCATATGAGATCATATCATGGTCATTCACAACTGGTGCAATGACCGGGCATAATCACCTGCAACCAGTGTGATGATTGGATGGAATTAAGCCATGACTATCCGTCAATCCATGATGGTACGTGACCATCTCATGGCCGATTCTTATGATAGAATAACTATCCCATGGTCGAATACTCTATACCTAGACCTTAGTTGCTGAATCCCAATCAGACCAATTGACTCATGACCAGCCTTCGTGCCGGCTCATGGCCTAGTCTCGTCGTTAGCATATTGATTATTAGCCTACTAGTTGAGGTCAAAATAAGAGTTGAAATCAATGATGTTACATTTTATTTACTAGAGAAGTATATTTTTTGGTTACTCACTACTATTAGAAGAGACTTTCTAACGTACAGTAAAGTTTTTAGATAAATGTGAAAAATATGCATTGCAAGTTTTTGTATGAGCTTGTATGGCATGTTTTGATCTTTATTGGAAAATAAGCAATAAATACTTTGATGCACCCATTATTGATGCGTGTGTTTTGTGCATACTCATTTATGCTTTAGACTTTCAAGTGGCATTTTCGTGTATCCACTCATGTGCTTGCAAGTTGTTAGGGTGTCTCGATACAAGCATATTCATAAGTTGGGTAGTCCCTAGTGTTATGATGCGCTTGAGGCATAGAATTCACCTTTCAAGGTTTTCTTCTCATGCATTTTTGACATATGACCATTGAGGCATAATTTTACTAATGCTTGGACTTGCGGAATTTCTTGTCACAATTGCTTTTCATGCCTTGAATTGGTTGAATTCATAATTATATGAGCTGTTCATGGTTTGAATCTATTTGATAGGTGTTTATGCTTGCTATACATATTCATTTTTTGTTCAAATAATGAGGGTTTGGTCTCATTTGGCTATTTTGGTAACAATGGCAGATATATTCACTTGGGAGGAAGTCAAGTAGAATTTATAACGCTCCTTTGTTGAGTACTTGTGTTTTCATAGCTTGAACACGTCAATTTTGACATAGAAATAAACTAGTTAATGTCTTCTTGGATTTGATTTTTATATTATTTGAGGAACCATAAATTATGGCGTCATACATAGTGGATTTTCTGCCGTATTAAAAGGATATAGTGATGTTAACTGGATCTTGATGAGACAAAATCCACTATAAGATATGTGTTCACCCTCGATGGAGATGATGTAACTTTGAAATCAGCCAAACAAGATTGTGGGGGAAATGACAACCCTGCTAACCAAAATTTGACTTAGTTAAAGCAAATGATATCATGATATAATTGTTTTAGTCATTTTCCAAGCCAATATTTTGGCAAATGCAAAAGAATTTGAGATAGACTTAGATGCTACCAAGTATATATGTTAAAAACATAATGCTTTATCCTCCTACACTCTAGTAAGGAAGGAGAAAGAAATATTTTATCTTGGTGATTGAAGACTACTCAAGTTCTTGGGAAGAAGAAAAAATTTTCAAACTCCTATTAGAATTGAGGCCAAGTGGTTGGGAAATTTCTTAGCGTATGTTCCTATAAAAATGAAACAACACCTATGTCTAGATATTGTGATTGCCAAAAGGCAATAGCTATTGCAAAGAATGAAACTTTCAATGGTAAAAAGAGACACGTCTGGTTGAGATGTGATGTAATAAAATAATTATTTAAAAAATGAATTATATCGATTGATCATGTTAAAGTCAGAAGTGATTTTGGCTGATCCTCTAACTATACATTGAGGGGAATGGAACAAGCCAATTGAAGAAAATCAACAATAATGATAACCCAACCTATGTGATTAACGATCCCATAAATGAGGTTCATACAGGCAATAACGAGTCATTTGTTGATCTAGTGCACCATTAAAAATTTTATGTTGCTCCTAAGGTGAAAATAGTGCAAAACTACAAAGAAAAATAAGTTAAGCTAAGCTCTTAATGAAATTCCATAACCATTATTGGTGGTGTATTAAGCTGTAGAATACACTTGATGAAATCACCTATATAAGTGTACATAAGTGTGGAGTGAGGCTGTTGCTATGAGAATTATTGGTGATAACTTCTAAAGCACCTACAACACAAAACTGCATTTAACGAGAAAGTTTGTGGGAGTGTAATGTGATTGGTGAAAATTATAATTCACAAAAAGAAATTCTTAGTTCATTGAAGTTTCAAACTTTACCAATGATTTCATAAATTATATTTCATTCTTTCTAACGTTGGTTGATAGCCTAACAAGCACCAGTTTCAATGCATTTCTCTCCAATAAGCCAACATTGTTCTAATTTTTCTTTTCAAAACTTTTTGAAATATATGGAGATTGTTGATATTTCAATTGTTTTGAAATATTAATTAGAAATTATGACCGTCATTAAAGTTTTCACTTTTATAATGCTTTTACAATGGCCGATATAACAGTTTTATAACTTTTGATTTATTGTTTCATAAACTCTTCATTATTTTATAACGGTCATCCTTTTAATTACCAATTGATTTATTATGGTCTCTTAATGGATCTGTCTTTCTCTTGTTTAAATATAAATTAAACTTCAAACCACAATTTTTGAAGATGTACTATGTTCTCATGTTTTTCCTTCTCTTTTTGTTGGCTTGTACACATAACGTTATTCCGTTCCTTCTAATATTCAGTGTGGAGTATAGAAGAAGACCCATTGTATTTTGGGAGGATAGTTACTGAAGTCTTATGCATCAAATTTCATACTCTGAGGGGCGGAATTATCATTAAGGATAGTATTTGCACGTCTTAGACATTTGTTTTTATTTTCTAATCTTTTGCAATGTATTTCCAATGGTTATTATTATCTTCATGTCATCTAATATTTTTCCAATAGCTCCTATGTTAATGGAAAGGACAAAATAATCTTGTAAATGAGAGTAAGTGAAAAATCCTTTCCGATTGAAAGTCTCTCCTTCAACATTTTGAGCAAATCCAATTGTCATGATGATAACTTTTTTCTATGAAATTTTGATGATGCAGACATGACAAAATGGGAAAAAAAATGATATTTCCACAACATGCAATAGATTTTGACTAATTATCCCTTTGAATATAATGTGTTTGCTCAAACCATGTTTAACCTATCATGCCTCAAACCGCCGAGTGTGTCAACATCCATCAATGGTCAATTAGCTGCGATGTCCTAAGATACGTTGTCGACCTATTCTTTTATCTTTCAATTCAAAGTAAGGGGAAGCATTTAATATAAACACCACCTAGTCAAACATCATAACAGAGATAGTACACACAACAAACATTTTCAAAATAATGCTTTTATTTATTTGTTCCTAACCCTAGGAAGCTTAATATTTATAAGCCCTTACATTGCAGTTTCCTACCGACCATGTAAAAAATGAGCATGGGTCAGGGTTAGCCTAAATTTTACTAACATGAGGCCAACTAAAAGTGACAACAAACATCCTTGTGTCTTGGTCCAACAGGGCCCCAAACCACACGCAATGGCTCTCCATTCTATGGGCCTGAAAACAATGAGGGTGAGATAAAAATCTCAACGAGTTAACAGCTTAAACCTCGATTAGAACGCAAATTCATTTCGGAGGTAGCCTAAACATGCAATAATATACAAACTTATCTTGCCTTCGCACACCCTTGCATATTAGTACATCCCGTATGCCAATATCAATGCAATAAACATAATCGATAATCATAACACATACTTCTCATGCACTAAGCATCCACACGGGTTTCGATTATAATGTAAAGCCCGCCTTCGCCCATCTTATACTGTGCCTCACAGTTTTACTCCATAATTAGGTGCAATGCATCACAATCATTCACATGTATTCCTATTATTATGACCTCTCGGGCCACGAATAACACAAAAGTTGGCAGTCTTCCGGCATAACCAGACATCGTCTCGCTTTATTAGGCATGACATCATCTAGGATTTGCCTAGATGGCATTTCATAAGGAGCATTGGTCCGACCTTAATCATGACTCGGTATCTGGACCCCCACCGGGTGTTCGATAAATATTGGGCATCATCCCCAAATTCCTGTTGGGTGATAGGTTCAATTCATTGACCACTCAAGCATGCCAACACTCAAGTCAATTTTTATTTGTTGTGAATTAGCCCATTGCAAAAGAGTTCATGCTTAAGGAACAAACATCAAATAATCTTTACATTTAAAATTTCAGTAAAATAATTGCACGTGGTCACATATTTAAAATCAACCCTCCAAACTTTGCACGCTTTCGTTTTGAAACCCTATTGCCCCATTTAGCATGTAAAACATGGCATTCAAACACAACATCTTAAAGTTTGCCCTATTCTTGCTAATAAAACCTTCTATGAAAATAACATTTAAAACTCACGATTTGGCAAGCAACATCATGGCATTATAAGACAATTAGAATTATGCATAATTTCATCCAATAAATCAAACATAAAATTCTATTTAATGACTAATCCATCATTAATTTCCACTAATTGAAATTAATTAAGCTAATTATGATTAATTAGGCTAACTGCAAATAATTAAACTAATCAAACTTAATTAAAATAACCACACTTACTTGATCGAGTCATGATTAATTAAACTAACTATGATTAATTAAGACTAACTGTCATTAATTGATCTAACTATAATTAATTAATCTAGTTGCACTTAATTTTAATCTAAACCATCCTTAATCATAGTTAAGGCCAAACCATAATTATTTATCATTGATAACCATTAGTCTAAACTAAACCTACCCCAAAATACAATTAACTACCTAATCAAGGAATAGGAATTAACTCACGATTTTCTAGTGGTGGCAAGCTCACGATGACGAGGGCACGACAGCATCAAGAATACAGTATTCTCAGCTTGAACAGAGACTTGATAGCGGTGGCAACACCACTTGAGGCTCATGGCCACCATAGAAGGGGGAAGGGTGTTTGGTGATGGTAAAGATGTGCGAGCATTGGCGTGAGGGATGGTGAGCAACGGTGGCACGAGCATGGCGAAGGTGGCTCGAGTAGCAGCGATGAAGGATGGCGAGTGACGACGGCCCAAGCAGCTCGAGTAGACAGGGGAACTTGTAATGCTCAGCAATGGCTCTTGACGAAGGGACGGCACGAGTGGACAGCGGTGGCTAACGTGGCAGTGAGTGGTGATGTGGGTGGTGGTGATGAGAGTGGTGTGGGCAGTGGTGATGGGAGTAAAATGGAGAAGATGAGGAAAGATGAAAGCAATTTTTTTTTTTATTTGGGGAGGGGGGGTGTCAGCTGTGGAGAAGGTGTGAGGGGGAAGGGGAAGAGAGAGAGAGAGGAGAAAGATTTTTAACCAAAATCTCATGATTTCCTCACAACCACTCTTCCTAAAACCCTGTAAGCCTAGCATTTTGTCTCTCTTATTTTCTTTTTGTTTTTAATTTCTTAAAACCCAAGCTTTTTTACCAAAATTTACAACTTTGTCATTGGGCCTACTTGTTGAATTGGGCTTGGCTTGGCCCACTTAGGCCTCTTTAGCTGACCCACATGGGCGTAAGGCCTAACAGCGCTAGCTTGGCTCGGCTTCTCTTTCTGACGTCCCATTCTCGATCGATTAATCATTTTCTGAAAATTTTAAACTTGCCGACATTTCGTAGATAAATGACGCGATGTCCAATTAGTTAGTCTCGAAACCCTCAAAAATTCAATACTCAAAATCGAATTAAGTTTCATAGTTAAAATCGATCAAATGCAACTTTAGTACAACCTAAATTATCGGGTGGCTTTTAGGGTTTTCGCATGGTTGACCGATCATTGATAATTTTCTATCCACGTTTATGTCTCTTCGAATCTTGGATGACCCTCCGTTGTTATATAATCACGAGGGTTCAATCATACCCTAAGTACAAAATCAATAAGGAATTGGTTTATTGTCTTTTGACACGAGTATAATAATCGTCCAAAACTACCTGTGACTTGATTATATATTTCTATCGAATCGATTTATATCCGTTCATTAATTGACTTATTACAGCGTATTATTAACTTTGGTCGATTTTTATGGTCAAGTGATCAATCCCTAATCGAATTATCTAGTCTTTTGCGTTTTAACCATTTACGGCCTCGCCCAATAGATTAGTTAACTCGTGAATGATCAGTTCAGATTAAATTAACCATCGGTGCATTGATGAAATAACAATTTCATATATTTTGAAAATGGGCCAAATTTTGGGATATCACATAATTGAAATCACTTCTTAATAACCAGAGCCATTCCAAAGTTGTTCTAGAATTGGACTTGAGATAAGTCCCTTATTATCGAGCTATCTCGAAATTCTACAAATTATTAGGTGAGGAACCTGCATACATTATCCGATGGGTGGTTCAACTTTTGCATAATTGTACAGCAATACATGGGTGGTTCAAACTCGTCCGAGTTCTCAACACAGTTTAGATCGTTAGTGTTTTATAAACAGCACAAGCATACTCTTATTTAGACATCATGGCATTGTGTTTAAATGTTTTTATCCACTTCCTCGGTTCTTGGATTGGGTTCATATCTATCCTTGTACTTTAAGCTAATTTTGCTTGGATTAGGGGATGTGCACCACCAACTAGGGCAAAAGATAAGTGAACTACAAACCTCGGCCCAAACGTTCACTTAAAATTGTACAAGTCCTCCCCTCATCCATCACAAACACGCCAACCCTCTCGGTTTATTCCGAAATCTCACATCATTAACTTCGCAAAAAATTGGCATTTCGACTTTTGGTTCCTAGAAAAAAAATCCTTCGCAAAACCCATACTAGGGGAAGATCTATCGAGAGAGTGGTGACCAGGTAAATAGAAGCAAAAGAGAACAGCATCGCAATCAGTATGAGAGAGAGAGAGAGAGAGAGAGAGAGAGAGAGAGAGAGAGAGAGAGAGATTGGTGTGGGTAGAAAACTTCAGAATCTCAGGTCTTACATTAGAACATAACAGAAAAAGAGACAAAAATATAAATATTAAATCAATGAACAAGAATTTTGTCACCATTTTCAACTTTTCTTCAAAATGCTTGAAAAACTTTTAGAACAATGAAAAACTATCTAAAAATAAAAACTAAACTATCTCCCCAAGCTCTTAATGTTCTTCTATTTATAAGATACATCCAAGATTCCTATCCCAAGACAATTGCTTATTTTTAGCATAAAATTAGGGAGTAAATCAAAGAATCTCTGATTTGATATCCACATTCTAATGCTTACCGATAAAATTAAAATAAATTACAAAATATTTGATTTGATATCTATCTTCAAACGCTTTATGATTTGAATTCCTAATTTTTGCCATTTTTTGCTTATCTTCTTCATATCTCATTATACAGCATAAATAAGGAAAATTCGAATAATTAGAAGGAAATCCAAATATTTTCTTATAGATATTGCATTATTTGTTACCTTAAATATGTAAAATAACTCTATTTTTATAGAGTTATGATCGAGCTAATATTATACAAGCAAGGTTCCTTTTCCATCGGTAGCACTAGAGAAATCTAGGGCAAATGTATAAGGATCGTACAAACGAGAAATCTAAGTTTGGAACTTATCTAAGTTTGAAACTCGATTCCTCATTTCTGAAATTTGTAGGACCCCTGCTAACTAGGGAGGAAAATTGAGACTTGGAAAGATTCAAATTCTAGATCTTCTGCTTTAATATCATATGAGATTTTAGCTTCATTGCCAATTATTATAAAAATTTAAACTGTTAAATGAAAGTGTAATTTAATATTTAAATATTCAGTCATCTCTCTTGGGATCTAATACTATCTAAAGAGGAGAGAATAGAATAAATAGAGAATCTGTTATTTTGCATTAACCACTCAATGCAATATGATGTGAAGTCTCAAAAGTGCATAAAGACAATAACTCGGTGGACATTGACATTGGTAATAGGTCGTTAATGCCTTCTGGAAGATGAGTGCCTTGTTCCTTCAAACCATTTACACAAAGATTAAGTTTAATGAATATACAAGTATTTCTCCTTTAACATTTATGTCCAATTTTAAATTACGTTCTTTTAATGCTTAGGATATGCTTCTTCTTTTGAGCATATGTCCCTTGGGCTGGTCGAAAGACTCTTATTGCAGGTCTGTCTAAGTGAGGAGTATGTGAACAATGCTATGCATTCTGACATAACCTTTTTGGTTGAATGTGAATTCTGATTGTCTTTTCAAGTTTCTGTGCTCTTGTGAATTTTACCTTATTCCTCTGACTCTCCTGTCTGTTTTTATATCAGGCTGCCTCATGATTGAATTGCTTGTTGCAGCGAGACAATTTTATGTCCAGAATTTGCTTATCCGTTTATACATTCCTTGCAATGCTTGATGGTGGTTACCAGGCAAGCTCTTGTATTCTTTTTAAGTTGGTAATAACCATCATTTCCAGTAGTCACGTTCCTAATCTTGAGGAAACATGCCTCACTAACCCAGTTTTTCTCATCTTAAAGAAGCCTTGTTAAGCTATTTAACTGTAGAGACTGCTACATGTGGGCACATGATGCATTTTGACTACTTTCACCTTATGTTTGCTTACAGGAGAAGGATGCAATCATGCAACTAGCATACAGATTCCAAACATAAGACGGGAGATTTTTTTGAGTTGATGATGAGGTCATGCAAGTTTAGCTTAGTATGGCAAAGGGCCTATATGCTTAGTTCTCTAACTCACTAGGTCCTTTTAATGCTAGAGGTTCACGTACTCCAGGTCAGTTGAAATTATGACAGATATTGCTTAAGAGCTTCTAAGAGCTGCTGATCAGTATCTTATTGAAGGACTTAAGCGACTTTGTGAGTGTGTCATTGTGCAGGTTAGCTGGAGAAGTTATCTGTCTGTTTTCTTTTGATCCCTGAATGATTGGGAGTGTCTATTGCAGGAAATATCTGTGGAAAGTATTTCAACTATGTATGAGCTCCCCAAAAATTTCCATGTGACTAGAAATTCATGCAATCTTGTTGATCCTGGAGCATTTTGATACATTCAGGCATCGGTATGCAATCTCACCAGGTTTTAAACTTCTAAAATATACTTTAGTCTGCTCACAAGATGACTAAGAATGTTGATTCTTTTGATGTTGGTTTATTGGCAACTAGCAAGCTAGTGTCCCCCGGGTTGCCATTGCTGGGGATTGCTGTACGCAAGTGGCCACAATCCAACTTATAATACCTGGGAAAGAGCCGCTGGACGTTGCTTAGGTGCTGGACATTGCTTAGGTTTTCATCTAGAATTCTAAAGCCATGCCTATTATCACCTTCTAGAAAAATTTCATCCAGGCAGAGATTTAACAGTATTATCTTTAGTTTCTGCCTGACCTTTCTAGTTTTTTTACCTGTGTTTGGGTAAGTGCTTGCATCTGCCTTTGTCACCCAGCGGGTGTGCTTGCATTTGTAATTTCACAAAGGTTTGCTAGGGAGAAAGTTTTGTTTTGGGTCGGTTCTTTCCAGCTTTGGCTGTGGTATTGCTCCTAGCTATATAACTTTTCGAGGAAAAGTGTTAAACATAAACCTTTTGTATTTGTACCAATTTAGTCATAAACCTTTTTTTGGTACCAATTAAGTCCTAAACCTTTTTACATTGTGCCAATTCAGTCCTTTCCGACCAATTTTGGCCGGATTTTATTGATTGGACGCCGGTCGGCTGACATGGCCTGATCGGTGCTGATGTGGATAACTTATAATAATATTTTATTTTTATTTGAATATTTTAATTTTCTTTTTTAATTTTTCTTTTTTTCCTTCTCTTTCTTCTTCCTCCAGCCAGTCACCGAACCTCGGCGACGGTTGATGAGATCGAGGTCGACCTCGCCGGCCACCTCGCTAGTGGCCGCGAGGGCGGCCTCGCGTTGGGCGGCGAGGCTTGCCCTCGCCGGATCTGGCGAGGGTTGAGCCTTGCCTATGGCCGGCGAGGGAGAGCCCCGCCAGCCTGGAGCGAGGCCAGCTCAAGGCCGTGAGGGTAGCCTCGCGGCCACTTGCGAGGTGGCCGGTCGCCGAGGTTCGACGATCGGTTGGAGGAAGAAGGAGGAGAAGGAAAATATAAAAATAAAAATAAAAAAAATTCAAAAATATTAAAATATTATTATAAGTTATCTACATCAGCGCCAATCAGACCACGTCAGTTAGCTGGCGTCTAGTCAGGAAAATCTGACCAAAAATTGTCGGAAAAGACTGAATTGGCACAACGTAAAAATGTTTAGGACTTAATTGGCACAAAAAAAGATTTAGGACTAAATTGGTATAAATGCAAAAGATTTAAGAATTTTTTAACACTTTTCCCAACTTTCCGGACTAGTGACTTGCGTGAAGTTCAGCCATGTCAAAAGAGTAATGCTAGAGGTAGTTGATTTGGCAGTGAAATCCATCTTCCATGGATTGGTCGAGTGCGAGTGGATGGCATTGTTTTGGTAGTTCAAATGAATCTTTGTTGCTCTAAGGATTGAGTATTGCATGCGTCTGTCTTCGTGTATCTATTGATAAGTCCGGTATATACATTAGAAATGCTCGACTATTGCCAATTGTGCAGGGCTTTACCATTTTGTGCTGAGAAACGATTTATATGTTACTTCTCTTCTGTCACCCTCCTAACTTCATCGAGATCAGTCGTATAATCTTAAAATATAAGTCAACTTTTTACTTTTGTGCACGTGGAGGGAAAAGCGTCGCAATCTCCTTTCGGTTCTAGCTCGTTCGGCGTTTAGAGGGAGTCGGCAGTCCTCGCGACGTAGGAGCAAGCCGGTCCAAGTGGTAATTCATCTATATTCATCTTGGAGCCCTGTTTATTACATAGATAAATATTGCAAGGATTGAATAAAGTAGGACTCTGACGTAGTATAGTTCTTTTCATCTGCCACACACATCTTTTTCCTTGCTTGAAATGAGACATGTGAGACTATGATTGAGTTTTCGATCTCATTTGAAAACAATGTATAAACTCAATGGGAATTTGAGACTGTTTGTTTCGCAAAAATGAGTAATTTAGAAAATATTTTCCTAAAAAAGGACTGCCTCTATAGTATATAAAAATGAATTAACGAAAAATATTTTCATTATCCACGGAAATCACGAAATATAAATTATTGTCGATAATGAAAATATTGCTTGTGAACTAATAATTTCAATCGATACAAGCCATTATTTTTAGAAAAACGTTTTCCAAATCAACTATTTTCCAACTAAAATGGAATCTAGATACAGTTCAATTCCCATGCAAGATTTTTTTTTTCTTTTTTCATCTGCCAACAATAAATCAACATAAAGGAAAAGTGGTCTCTAACACGATTAGCTAGACTCATCTTTTCATCTTCTTCCTTGCTAGAATCGCATGCTGCAGCCTGGGTTGAAAATGTACAGTGATGTCGAATAAGTTGTAACCTTTTGTCTTACTTTTCCCCTAAGTTTTGCATTTTTGTGCCAATCCATCTAAATGTAATGAGATCCTAATCTAAGGTTGCATATAGTAACACTTCTTGGCCGGGGAAGAGTTTCTTTTCAGAAATAGTTATTTTCTATTTCTACTCTGGAGAACAATTTATGAGTAAAATAAGGTGTTTGGTAACTACACAAAATTTCTACTCTTGAAATAGAAAAAGAATAGAAATGCGTTTGATATGAAACATATTCTTTTTTGTATTTATTCGTTTTTTATTCTTGCTCACCGATCGCCGATCGTCGACCGCCGGCCGCCACCGCCCGTCGCCACCCACCACTCACCGCTGCCCGTCACTGCCCGCCCGCTACCGTTGCTGCACGACCACCTGCCATCGACCACCGCCGCACAGCTAATCAGCCGCCGCCGACCGCCTGCGCGTTGCGCCACTCTCCCACAAGGTGGGTGCCGCTGGGCCAGAACTTGGTCACGGACGCAGCCAACCAAAAGACGTCGGTGCGCTCGGCGATCGAGATCGTCGGCTTCCTCAACCGCACCTTTTTGCACATCGATCTTTTCGAGTGAGTCCGTTTTCAGTGTGGAGGTTGATCGGTTGCCGGGACATCAGCTGATCGATTGAGGAATCTCGTCATGCCGTGCCATTAGTGTAGACTGTAGAGTCCGTGTGGTGTTTGGGGTAATGCGTGTGACGTTCTGCTGTTTAGGGAAATGCGTGGGCGAGATGGTTGAGAATGGAGTGATTCCTGTGCTTCCTGCTTTAGTGAAGCGTTCGGAAGCGCCGCCATTGGGAGAAGGTGACAGCCGCGAGAAGTTTCACCGGCGTGAAGTTGAGAAGACGAGTGAGGTACTGGGATCTATTGCTGTTGAGGTGAGTGTAGTTCATGTTGCTGATCTTTTTTTCTTCCAAAGTTTTTTGAGATGTTAGATGCGATTAAGGTTAGTGTTCGTGTCTTCTTTCAATTGGAAATGTTAAAACTGCTATAGTCTAAATTTGGATTAAGTTTGAAGCACTAGATTCTGGTCAAGGGCTATTTATTCTGCTCAAGTGCTCTTTTGTGTCTCTTGGGTTTTGACAGCCCGAGCATCAACATGACTCAGATAATCATGATGCCATATCCTATCTGCGCTATCTGTTGAAGAGGCACGAAGCAGGCTCTAGTTCACCGTCTGTGAAGGGTCTTATTGTAAGAGCAGCCGAGGCAGTTACAAAGCTTGTTTTAGGTATAGGTAATGGCAGCGCCGACATCCTTGTAAGGTATTGTGGCTTTCATTCTTGTGTGATTGTTTGTCGTTTTTTTAATAGCACATCTTTCCTTGATTATACGGTGAATTTGTCGGATGGGAGGCGGCATTCCACTACTTGTCGAGTTGCTAGATGCTGATGACATATATGTGCAAGGAGCAGCTGCGGCTGCATTGTGCGTGATGGCTTCGAAAAATGAAGAGAACAGGAATCAGGTGGTCACATTTTAGGAAGTTAAAACTTCCATTTTGTCCTTCTGCAGCAATCCTCGCCAAAAAGTCTAGTGTGTTTCTTTTATGTTTTAACTTTTGCTTTATTCAAAAGTTGTGCCACAAGCAACATTTTTTTTTTCTCTTTTTGAATTTTAACGGGCTGAACTTTCATAAATACAATTATTGACACATAAATTGAAATAATATATTTATTACTTTTATTGAAAATAATATTCTACACTTTAGTGGGAAAGAAAAATGCTGCTTTTTATTTTTCATATGCCATACAAATGAACTAGTAACTTGTCATTTCAGATTGTGGACTCTGGCGCTTTTCCAAGCATTGTGTTGATACTCAAATCTGACAATGCTGACATACACATTAGGGCGGTAATATTTCCGGACAGTCATTGTGCTTCATTGATCTATTTATATGCTAATTATCAATTCTTGACTCATTGATTGCACCACTTTAACTCACAATTTTCTGTGATCACTGGTGTTGCAGGTTGCATTGATTAGCGTTCTGGTCTTCTTAAATTCAAATTCGAGATTCTTGAAAGAATCGGGATCCTAGCGTATCGTCTTGCATTGCCACCAAGGTTGGCGCAAGTGCATGACGTCTTTCACATGTCAATGTTGAGGAAGTATGAGCCTAACCCGACCCACGTGCTTAATTTTGAGGAATTGGACGTGGACGATAGAATGTCATACGTAAAAAGCCCGGTTCGGATTGTGAATCGAAAAGAATAGATTCTACATACCAAGACGATCCTGTTGGTCAAAGTGATTTGGCAACATTACGGCACTGAAGGAGCAACCTGGGAAAATAAGGATTCGATGAGACGATTATACCCCACTTTTTTGTTTAAAGAATTGTAATGATTTAAATTTTGAGAACGAAATTTTTATAAGAGAAGAAGAGTTGTGACATCTTAGAATTTCAGTCATGTTTTCAATTAAATAAATCGAGCATTTCATCCACGAGCCGATAGTGCTATTCTCTGAGCTGATCACTCATGAGATAACTAGACTATCTGAGGAAGTCATTAAGGGACTTTAATGCAATAGACTTGAGAATTCGACCAAGAATCGACTACTCGACCGTGCTCATCTACAGATATCATTACAACACAGTTAAAAATCGATTAGAGATCAGAGATAGGTCGGTTCGACTGAAATGTGTGGCTAAACGTGGGTGATTCCACCAAATTGCAAAATTCTCGTCGATAGACACTATGCCGATTTTTCTATCGTTTTGGTACCTTGTGTCCGTATTTGAAACATTGAGATTTTTATGACCATCGAGAGTCGCCAATGTGTTGAAGAGATACATTATGGCTCGAAGAAAATCGACCACGGGTCAATTGCATCAAAAATTTCTAAAAGCTACCCAGTAGGCTAGGTCACGCTAAAATCGAGCTAAATTGAAATTAACTGCGAATTTGAATCCAATTTCAAAAATTGAAAGTTTTGTAATGTCACGAGTCATTTTAGGAACGTCAACTCATCCTTCGAAAATTTTTCTACAAACCGAGATTTTTGGCGAAAATTCAATATAGGGCCGTTTTTGACCGGAAAATTCAGGGGACCGTTTTTTATTGTGTTTTTTAGATGCAAGTTGCTTCTATTGGCAAGGAAAAATTTCAATTTGATCGTGGACATCTTGGTGGAATTTTTGGGAGCCAAATTGAATCAATTCAAGAGAGAATTGAAGTGGATTTGGGGAATTTAAGTCCAAAATTCGTAGCTCCTTGGTCCATGACCTTTTGGACCACTTCCAAGACTTCCCAAGGAAGCTTTGTGGGCTACAAAGGGGTATGGGAGCCAGCCGGCCATGGTGGGGCATGGTCAAGGGGACAAAGGGGTGAGGTTGAAGCCAATTGGGACCCTCCAAGCTTTGTTGTCCCCCTCCTTCTTCCTTAGCCGGTCACTTTCCTATTTCCAGCAGCCTTGAAGCCTCCAAGAACCAGAGAAGTTGACCAGCAGCTCCCCCTCCACCGTTGACACCCCCTGCTACCTGTCGAACCGCCAGCATGCCACCATCGCACGCCTAAGCACGCCCGCAAGTCACACGCCTGCCCGCACGTCACCACCGTCCTAGCTACGTCGTTCACCCTTGCTCGCTGTCCAACAAGTCACCTGAACCATCGTGGAGGTCACCAAAGCTCAACTTGCCACCATCCATCAGCCGTCTCCACCCACCTGGCCGCTGTTGTCCCCTCCCTCCTGTTTCGCGCCAAGCCAACTGCCGGTCCACCCTTGCTCGGCCCAAAGTAGAAACCGAAACCCAGCAACCCTCCGTGGGCTTCGAGGCCCGTTTCCAAGCTCTTCTGGACCTCGTAGTGCAGCGCTGCTTCGGAGTTTGTCGCTCATCTCTGCCCCGCTATCGCCGTGAACTTATTGAAATTCAAAACCGATGAGTTTACTCACTAATCTCCGCTTATGGAGTTAATTATGTTTAAGGGTTGATTAGTTTAGGCTAATTAGGGATTAGCTAGTTAGTTAGAATGGATTAACAATTTAATTAATCGTTTAATCATGTTGGGTGGTTAAAGTAGTGTAATTAGTAAGTAAATAGATCGTAGTATTTATCTAAATAGATTTGGAAATTTTTCTGGCCCGTTTCAGTATTTAATTAGGCTTTTTCTGGCCTAAGTTGCATTTTTGGCATTTATTGGTATTTATTTAATTAATTATAGTAATTATTTAATTATTTATTATTTTCCGGAAATTAGACCGGGATAACCAGTGATCGGAATTTTGTGCTAATTGTAATGGTATGATTGGTTTATATAATTGAGTGCTCATTTGTACAAATTGAGTATGAATTGTAATTTTGGGGTATTTATCCTCAAATTTAATAATTTCGGTATTTAATTAGAAAATACCGGGCATCGGTTTACAACGTCAAAAATGGGTTTATGGATTATTGGAATTAGTGGGATTTTCAAAAGGGAAAATATTGTATTTTGACTAAGGCCAACCGTGTACCCACACACGATTATTTTTATTAGGAATGATAAAAATAGTGAAAAATTCTCAATGGGTGAGAATAGTATACTATATCAGCCTACGGGCCTTGATATATCAGCTTAGAGTGAGCTTCATCGATATACTATATCAACCTACAGGCTTTGATATTAGTTTAGTGTGAGCAGTATACCTTAGCAGCTTCTGGTGAGCATTATCGGTATATTATATCAGCCTACGGGCCTTGATATATCAGCTTAGCGCGAGCAGTTTACTTTATCAGCTTAGAGTGAGCTATATTATTTATCATCTTTGGTGAACATTATCAGTATATTATATCAGCCTAAGAGCCTCGATATATCAGCTTAAAGTGAGTAGTATACTTAATCAACTTCAGTAAGCTATACCATCTATTGTCAGCTTAGGGTGAGCAAGGTTCGATTCGATCGAATTGTGTAGATGGTATCGATGGTATAGAGTCAAGAAAGTCGACTAACTGATGTTTGATGTGAATTGAATTGAAGTGATTGGTTAATTATATGAATCGTATTGACTTGGAGGAATGGACTGAGGCAAAGGTAAATCCTCTATCTCGTGCGTGGCTAGATAGCCTTTGGGCGTATTTCCTTCCTAGTCGGGACTTAGGGAGTAAACTTGCTGAGACGTTGTCTCACCCCATTATGGGATAACATTTACAGGTCCTTAGATGGCTGTATCGCTCGGGCGTTTTGGCCAGCCAAAAAAGGTCACCAAGCAGGTATCTTATATTCCGCTTCATAGGAACCTAAGGGGATGGGTCTATGAACTCATGAGATTCGTTGTCTAGGTTGATGAGGGTCTACCCCATAAGGTACCTCATCAATACAAATCGTGGTATCGTTGTGAGCGAAATGGACAAAGAGAAGGTCCCTTACCAGAATCTGAGGTCCCTATGTCGGAGCTAGAGGTTGCTTTTGGAAAAAGGCATGGCAAAACCCCATAGTGGTTCAGTGGTGGACCCGAGTCTGTCGAATCCAGGGTCCCCGAAGTATTCAGTTGAAGACTCGAATGCTTAGAGGATCTGTAACCCCCCACCCCTTTTTGCAAACCTTGTATATATCGGTTAATATTGTATATGACTTAATTTGATATGTATATAAGTGTATGGTGGTTTTCGAAAATTTGTGGTCCTGCTTTTCTATCACATCTTTCTGCTATCTAGGATTTATTTATTCACTTCCGCATGCGCATTAAAATGAATGGGTCAACGACGTGTCCTGGGACGTCTCTATTTATTCGACCACCGAGGGATGAGCATGCGCTCGGAGGATCGGGGCATAACACACGCCATACTTCCCCTTTCTGTTGATCTTGCACCGTTGCCCCTCGTCAAGCCGCTCTCTCTAGGATTCTTGAGATTTATCCAGGTAAATAAGATCCCCATTTCACCTCTAGGGCGGTAGACTCCATTGTTGAACCTAGCTAGGTGCTCACCTGTCAAGCCGTGTGTAGGATGTTGGTTTTTTTGTATGGTTTGCTCATGGTTGTGTTTAACGCAAGGCAAGATTGCCTAAGGCCACAAGACCTTAGATCGGCATTAAAGCGTGCTGGTTCCAAGTCTCGTTCAATGAGAGAATCACCCAAGGCCGCAAGGTCTTGGACCGGCATTGAGACTTCAATTCTAAGTCTTGATCAGTATGGGAATCACCCAAGTCCACGAGGACTTGAAAAGGCACTAAAGCACACCAATTCTATGTCTTGATTGGTGCGGGGACTTCGTACTTGGCGTTTGAACCAAACCACAAACCAAGGGTCATTCACGGCATGAAGTATGTTCATGCTAGGTCGAAGCCAAGGTCCGTTGAGCTTAAGATCTTCACTAAAGCGAGGTGTATCCAAACCTTAAGGTCTTGGATCCGCATTAAGGCATGCCGTTTTCAAGCCTTGTCTAGTGCGGGGATTGGTGCTAAGTGATCGGTTCAAGTCACAGACCAAAGGGTCATTCCTGACATATTTATTAGTGTAATACAAAAATTCTTGGCACACACGAATGCATGAGCACGCCTTTGGACCATATATGTGTTAGTGAAGAGAAAAGATAAGAACCAGCTTATATGATGCATATATGTGTGCACTTAAAGAGTAAAAAGCATCCGTCGCCACACAGCATTTGCCACGATACCTCATTCATTGAAATGAATACCTCAATTGAGCCAGGTTTTGATTTGGTTGAGTTAGGATGCTTGGGTCTTGAACTTAGAAGCCTCTGAAAGCTAGCCCCGAAAATCTCGGTAGAGCCAAGATGCCTTGGTCAAGCCAGGAAGCCCAACAAGAAGGTGGAAGACCCGGTCGAGCCGAAGCATTTGGTCAAGCCAGGATGACGATAAATGAATTTGCATAAGTGCCGATTATGCATAAGCATGATATGTTGATGTTTTTACTATTAAGCCAAAGGTAAGCATGCGTTGAAACATGATGTGATGGACATCTACATGTAATCGAGATGTAATAATAAGTTTTTTTATTGATTTGTCATCGACATTGTTTGCGAGTGTTGTACTTACTAGGCTTTGATAATGAGATGCTTTCCTAGTAGAGAACTAGGAATTTTACTTACTAAATTCTCAAAACTCACTCCCTCATCTTTTAGTCTTGTAGGCATGGAAGTCTCACATCAATTTTGGGAGCTACAGTCACACTAGAGGAGATAAGAATTCCCTTGACCTATGTGGAAACTTGTAATGGGATGTGAAAAGGAAAAATGGATTGTAAATGTATTGTTGAAATAAAAAGTTATGTATTTTGTGCAATGTCTATCCCAATCTTTCAACTGTTGTTTGTTTGGGGAGTTTGTTTATTCATGCTTCCGCATGTATTTATTAGCAAGATAAAAAGAATTGGGACGGCAATGAGCTTGGGACGTCGTGAAAATAACCCGTGCTGCTCAAGACCCTAGAGATGGAGTTGGAGTCATGATAGTTTTTGGTATCAAAGCAGGGTTATCACTTGGAATGATAAAGTGCGGTGGGAGTCATGGGATAGTTAGTTAGAAAAAACATTTTATGCATGTGATTGTCTTGTTTGATAGATTTTCTTAATGATGAATCGGAACTACTAATCTTTTTTTTGCGCCTATAGAGAAAACATCCCTAAGATTCCTATAGTTGTTCTATAAGTAAACAACATGAATGCTCGGGATTAGGTGACTTTGAAAGGAAAATCAAAAGGGGACCCCCGACTAGGAGGAAATCTACAAGCATTAGCGACCATTGAAAGCCTAATGGAGCAGCAGGTTCAACAGCAATTAGCCTTTGCTTCTGTCAATGCCTCTACGCCTGGTAATGGGAATAGCAATGGCGGCCGTCTTATGCAAGGACTAGTTGAGCAATTCTTGAAATTACAACCCTCGAGATTTGCGGGAGCAAGGAATCTCGAAGAGGCCGAATCATGGATTAAAGAAATGGAAAAGATATTCACACTCTCAAGGTGCTTGGATAAAGACAAAGTGACATTGGCAATAAACCAATTATAGGGCAATGCTAGTCACTAGTGTAATGCAATTAAAGGGAGAATATTTCCTGAAAATACTCCCTTAACTTGGGACATCTTCGTCCAAACTTTCAATGGAAAATATTTTTCAAAGCATGCTCGAGACAAGAAGATGGCAAAATTCCTGCAACTCCAACAAAGGAATATGGCCTTTGTACACTCCTAAACTGATTGAAGATTCGGTGGATCAAGCGAAAAGATTCCGAGATGACCCAAAGCTTGACATTCAGAGCCAATTGGTGCCGCTAAACCTTAAGTGTATGTTTTTTTTTTACTTGTATTTGGCCATTTATTTGAAAAATTGACGAAAATGCTTATAACATGGCATTAATTTGCAATTTATTGCCATTCTAGCATCACATGTGGCGTTAGATGTGTTGTCAAAAACATTAAACAATACAAAATAATAAATATTTTTGAAAAATCCAGAAAGCCGGAGAGTCGCCCAAGCGTGATGAGGGTCTTGTATCTCTTGTAAGGCTTCAACGAATGCATCGTGGCCTAGTGTTTCAATAAAACTTGTGGAGGTTGCGGAATCTACAATGATAACTGTGTGGCATACTTTGTAGTAGCAATCAAGAAAAACTAAAAAGAGTTGAACCCATTAATTTTTGTTTTCATTGGGCAGAAGTACAACACAAGTGCCAAAATTTGGTACAGAGAGACACGTAAATGCCAAAAGTTACAAAAGGTATACATAAGTGCCATTTTCTTTTAAAAATAGGACATTTAAGTGTCAACTTCGGCGAAAGGCATCGGAAATCCTACGTGGTATTTTTTTAATAATATAACCCACCTACGTGACTCGCTGGAGAGTTGAATCAATAAAAAAGAGTCAAAACAACGTCATGTTGCCTCTTATTTGAATTTTAATATAAACACTAATTTAATTTAAAACTAAATTTAAAAAAAAAAAAAAAAAAGATTCGATTGCAAAACAACGAGAGCCCAACCCTCATCGCCACCTCCCCACTGTCGCATTTGGGAAGAGCTAGCAATGGTGGAAGGAGAGTTGGCTGGGTCACTGAGGCCTAGCTTGAGGCCGGGGACCTTGGCCTACCGCCAGCAAGGGCCTGCAAGCCCTCCCCATAGCGAGGGTCACCAGCCCTCGCTGCAAATCTAGGCAAGGGTTTGCTGGCCCTCGTTGTCTGTCAACTAAGGTCGTTGGCCCTTAGCCAATGTCCGACCGCCTCGACTGGCCCTCCCCCCATCATTGCCAGTTGGCAAGGGCTGAGCCCTCACTATTCTGCAATAAGATCCCTTTTTTTAATTTAGTTTTGAATTTAATTTAATTAATATATATTAAAATTCAAATTCGAGGTAAAAGAATGTCGTTTTTTGTTTTTCTTTCCATGTTGGCATGCAAATCGGCGTCATTTTCAGCTTATTTAGTCATGTCAACGTGTAAAACAACGTGATTTTGCACTTGTCTCATCAGAAAAATGCCACATCAATATTTTGATCGAATTTTTTCGCCGTTAGTATTCTACTGATCCATTTTGCTTCGACTTTAACCTTCAATATACCATTCGGATTTTTAGCATTCAAGTGTTTTTTGGTGTCAAATTTTTAACACTCCAGGTGTTTGCGTCTTGTTTTCATCATTTACCAACTAGGAGTGGGCGTGGTTCCTGGTAGAATCGGGAACCAGAGAACCACACCGGAGGGTCCGGTTCGGTTCCCGATTCTAAAGGGACCAATTCCGACTCTTGGTTCCTTTTATCTGGGAACCAGCGGTTCCGATTCCGATTAGGGCTCCAAAAGGAGCCCCAAAGAGGAAATGCCCCAAATCTCTTAGTCTCAACTCCGGTTCACAATTTCCCTTCATTCACAATTTCACACTTTCACGCCACCGGACGCCGCTCTGAGTCTCGCCGCTGGACGCCGGTAGCCCTCGACACCGCCGGACGCCGCTCACCCTCGACACCGCCGAACACCGCTGGATGCTAGTCACTGACCCCGCTCGACGCCAGTCGCTGCCCCAAATCTCTGGGTCTCTCCCATTCTCTGCCTTTGCCCGTCGCCGACGCCGCTCGCCCTCGACGCCCTCAAAGTTCTTGGGGTTCATGTGGAATCCCCTGTCCTGGGTCATCGAGCTTGCTGCTATCATGGCCATCGCACTTACAAATGGAGGGGTTGGTGAATTTTTCCTCTACTGTTTTGTCTCTCTTTATGTTTTAGGGTAAAATTTGAGTTTTTGCAGAAGACGGTATCCATTTGTTTCTGATTCTTCCTTTGCAGGGCAAGCCTCCAGATTGGCAAGATTTCATAGGCATCGTCACTCTTCTATTTATAAACTCCACTATTAGCTTTATCGAGGAGAACAATGCCAGTAACGCTGCGGTTTGAAGAGCTCGCTAAATCGATTCTAACCACTGAAGTTGAGGTTATCTAATGAACTCAGAGCATGTGCATTGCTTTTTCGGCTTCGATAGTTAGTTTAAAAATGGCTTATTTTGCTTCATGTTGCATTATTTTTTATAGGAAATAGAGTGATAATCATAATATAGAAGAAGCCAAGAAATTGACCCATTAACTTCATGCTTCAGTTTCTGGGCATCCCTTAACCGAGTCGTTACTAGTACTGACCTATTTCATCAGCTGAAATTTTGCAGAATTTGTTTCTGTTTTCTTTTTTCCGATGTAGTGATTATTGGAGAGGTTGCAAATTTCATAGCTTACGCATTCGCCCCGGCAGTGCTTGTCACTCCTCTTGGTGCTTTAAGTATAATAGTCAGGTAGTGTGGTTTCCCTTGAGTTTTTGGCATGTTCTTGGGGGTTTTTGTTGCAGTATCTCAATATGAGCCCTTTTCAATTGTCCTCAATGTCCGTACTTTGGATCAATTGGTTAGTGCCGTGCTGGCACACTTCATCTTGAAGGAGAAACTACACAAGCTGGGGATGTAAGGCTGTGTGATGTGCATTGTCGATTCTGTCATAATTGTCATCCACGCACCGCAAGAAAGTCCCATCACTTTTGTTCAAGAAATATGGATTATGGCGACTTAACCAGGTCAATCTTCGGGCCTAGTTTATGTGTTCTTTATACGATCACTGATTTGTTGATAATTGTCTGCATTTACATATCTTTTTCAGCTTTTCTGCTTTACGTTGGCTCAGCAATCATGCTAGTGTTCATCCTGGTTTTCCATTTTTCACCTAGATGTGGGCACACGGATGTGCTAGTTTACACTGGCATCTACTCATTAATGGGCTCTCTCTCAGTAAATCAACTGCTTCTGCATCTTTGGGAATTTTTTCTTCCTTCCAACCTACTTTAGTGTATTTACGCCAACCAGATTGTTGGAAGCCCCACTTAAATGCAAGAGTTGACCTTGCATCGTTAGCTTTAGGTAGATCATTGATTCGGGGTGTAGGGAGGCTCATCACCAGGGACAAATTGTATTCTTTTCTGATTCTTTTTGTCCTGTCAAAACAAAGTTAATGAGTTACAATAATTGTCGTGGGGACATGTCTAAATTACTTTTGCATATGGGTATTTTTTCTTTCTCAATTCTCATAAGTTGTATGATCTATCTGCAGGTGATAAGTGTGAAAGCCCGTGGGACTTCTTTGAAGTTGACTTTTGAGGGGAAGCATCATTTGATCTATCCAGTGACTTGGTTCTTTATGTTGGTGGTGGCTACATGTGTAGTTAACCAAATGAATTATCTC
The DNA here is from genome assembly GCA_014182515.1 of Eucalyptus microcorys. NCBI lineage: Eukaryota > Viridiplantae > Streptophyta > Magnoliopsida > Myrtales > Myrtaceae > Eucalyptus > Eucalyptus microcorys. The sequence continues at coordinate 10,906,184 of CM024563.1, forward strand.
AATAAGGTCCGTCCCAAGATGCTGTTCAACTTTAATTAGCTAACTTGCCCAATGATGAATTTGTAAATTTCATTTGTCATTGCCTCACAACAATTGATAATATTGAATGACACCAAATTTCCTCTTTTACTGTAACTTTTACTTTTCCCATATGTTGAGATTACATAACATTGGGAGAAAAGGAAGTCATGGAATATATGCATCTTTCTTAACTAGACATGGTGCTTGTCTTTTTTTGTGGTGCCTCCATGTTTCATGTTTCTTGGGATTGTAGGACAAGTAGAACTTTGTCTTTCCTTGGTTAGAAGCATTTTGCTGGTGATATGGTAAATTGACCAACCTGGTTAAAGTTAGCTCCTAAGATTATGATCATGAAGAAGTCAAATTTTTGTTTTTTGACATTCTCTCTTCTTTGGTAAGGCTGTTTTGAGATTCCGGCCTCTCTACCTCTAGTCTGCATTTTATGTATACCGGTTGATTCCTAAACCTCATGAGTTGTGCTTAGAACAATAAGGAACTGCAGAGGAATCTACCTTTTTTTGCCCTTGGGTCTATGATAACTGAGGACTCTGAGTGTCTGAGTCTTGCAATTCTTAACTAAATTTTCACATGTAAACTTGAAAATCTATGTTCCTGTGGCCTTTTGGCAAGGTCACTGCCCTCCTTCTTCATTGGTGGATAGAGTGGTCTGTCCTTTTCATTTACCTATGTGGTAATTCTTTATGTCGGGATTGGGGAGTCAAATCTCTTGCTTCAGAAACTATTTATAGTTGTTTTTTACTGCAAAAGGTTTCTTTGGGTTCTGTTTACTTATGGATGATATAGTGCTTGATGAGAGCTTATCTTAAGAGCTTTTCTTGGTCTGCTTGGTTTCTCTTTGGTTTGTCTCTTTCCTTCTTCGTTATAGTCCAAATCTGAAAATGAAAAAAATAAAAGAACCTGTTGGAACCTAGAACCAACTCTGGAACTTGTGACAGAGTAGGTTCTAGGTTCTTGGTTCTGATGGGTAGGTTCCAGGTTCCAAAAAATGAGAAACCTATACCCGAGGGTAGGTTCCAGATTTCATACGGAACCGAACCGGAACCGGGAACTGCTCACCCCTATTACCAACCATACCTAATTCCAACCAAATAACATTAGAAAAATTTAAGTAGAATTTCTATCACTATTGCTCTTGATTTTTACTCTCTAAAGCAAAGCAATTGATCCTTGAGCTTGACAACGATACATTTAGTGCCCTTCCTTGTCCAACCAGAAGATGCAATAGACAAAAGCGACGTTAGATTCCAAATTACATCATCCATCATCCCCTCTCTTTAATAAAGAATCCTTGACAAGACCGTCTGTACAATCTTCCCCTTGGCCTTGATCTGGAAAGCAAAACGACGACTTACATGGCCAACTCATATCTCTATGATTCGAGCTTCAATAATTGCTCGATTCGAGCTTCAATAATTGCTCAATCCGATCGTGAAGGTTTTCTTTTATTAGGAGCCTGATGCGCGCTGTCGTATTGCGATATATTATTGGCATTTCCAAACTGAGTTAAAAAAAATTAAAATCGTGAACAGAGACCTCTTTTTTTTTTTACAATGCCTTGCCCATGAAATAAATCAGTTTCAATCAATTGACCTTATTTACAAACTCGACATCATATTTAGATCTTTGTGTACGAACTATTATTTTGATTTATGATAGATAGCATCAAAAGACAAAGGTAGATCAATTGATAAATACTAATGATTCAATTTGCTTGGTATTAACGCACTAATCCTAAACCCAACAGCTATACCCCAACTTTTGTGTGAAATCTAAAATAGCAATTATATGAATTATATGAACAAGAGATTTTATGCAAGCTTTCTCTATATTTCTTAAATATCAACCACTTTGGTATGAAGTACCATGAAAAAGATTTGTTATGGTGTGCCGCTCAAAGGTAGACAATAGCATGTCTTTTTACTGAAGCAGCTTTTCTGAAATTCCACCAACGTGTTCTTTGAGGTAAGAGCACAAATTTTGCATGATGGACCAATGTTTTTTTGAATTATTTTGTAATATTAGTTTGCAAATTCAACACTTGTATTCAATGCAATCTATCACAAACTTAGGTTCTTTTCAAGTTATGAGTCATGTGGACTGTGAAATTCTAAACAAATACAAGAAATTTATTTATCTGTGATGGTTGATTTTCTTGAGATCTAACACTTTTTGTAGGAACAATTTTTTTTAAATGAATGGTCAAAATTATGCTTCTCATGCTTTTGATGAGTATAATAAAGTATTTTGACTTTTCAACATAAACAAATGTCACGAACACACACAATTCACCTATTCAAATGTATTTAGTAAAGCTTCTCCACAATGTGCTTAGCGAGACTTATTTGAATGCGAGACGCTACGATAAAATTTACCGCATACAAATTAAACGTATAATCATTCGGTCAATAATTCAAGATTGCAAAACAAAATGATTTGACTGGAAGTTATCACCAAATGGTTTTGATCATAGAGGCCTTTTGAACCGTCTTTTCTCGTATTAGATGCAAAATCCAGCACGCCTCTCTCTTTAGATTAAAGTAAAGTAAGACCTATCACACGACAAAAAAAAAGTATAGAAAAGAACCTGGGATTAATCTATGGGAGACCTTTACCATTTTTTGGTGGCTTCGGACACAGTTGGCCCACCCCTAGACCCAAAAGAAAATATTAAGAACATGCTTCGCAGATGAGCGATCCTAATCGATCACTAACGTTGATTTATGTTGGCTCTTTATAAGACTTACCTCATCAAAAACTGAAATTCATCACGATCTTGTGCATCCGGTTCATGCAAGTGCGGCTTGGATCCGCACTAAAATCCCCGGGCCCAACGCTTGGCGACCAACACTGGTGACGATGAAACAAGACTCGCAACGCCCTCTCGGCGCAGTCTTTCGAAGAACAGGACAACACACAGAAGAGACGAGACGTTGTGGGTCTCTCCCTGTCATCCGTCTGGAGGATGACGAAATGTGGATTAACACGAATTGAGGGCGCCACACGGGAGATCCCACAGCGATGAAACACGTATCACGCGAGCTGATCGTCGCTCGGTCCATTGTCTATAGCCACGGAAGAGCAGTGGGCGTACAGTAGGGGTCCACCACATCAAAAGGAGAAAATGACAACACCACACATGCTTCGAGCTGATTTGACCTCTCCACCCATTTTCTTCTATATGAGGTCATCAACTTCACTGTTCACGATAATAGACCGGCCAATTGGCCCATACCGTTGTTTAATGAGCGATATATAGTCTTCTTTTTATCCGAAATGAAATGTTGACAACATGGCATAGACTTAAAAAGGTTACTTTGCTTCTCAGATTAGAATCACTTGAACATGATAGCAATCAGAAAATTGTTATATGCACTCGATATAGTATCATATGAATCTCATGTAAAATCCATGCACTTGATCTGCTGCTTTGTATGTAAGTATTAATTTTGCATCTCAACAAATATTGACTTTAACAGGATCTCCGTAAGGGAAAAAAACATAATCCCGCCCTTTGCCAAAATATATATAATATAGCAACTATTAAAAAAAAAAAAAAACAGAGAGAGAGAGAGCCTAGTGAGAAGGCAGTGCATCCATACAAAACAGTAGATGGGATTTCTCTGCTTACTCTATGCTCCTTTTTATTTAAAAGAGACTTGTTTACCCTATTGAGTTGAGGACGACTGTCCAAAATCTTTTTTTTTTGGGTGAAAGACTGTCCAAAATCTTCTTTTTTTTTGGGTGAAAGACTGTCCAAAATCTTGCCCTTCAGCGTTAAAAGAAAATTTTGTGACATTTTGTGCACCAAATCCACGTATCCCTGTGGTAGAGAATTATCATTTCACTCTGAAAACTATTAGATTTTTAAAAGAAGTCACTTTTTACCTATTGAATTACAAATATAATGACCTTTTGTCAGCACCGACAAAGTCACATAAGATGACCGACGTCCAAATCAAATTTTCTGACAAGGCAAATCACCAATAATACTCAAATGATTGATTTTTCAAATTTATGACACTTAAGTAAGTTAAAAAAAAAATTAGTACTCAAGTCATCGTCTTTTACCCTATTATTTAATGGGTTGGCGTGAGCGGGTCGAACTTAGACTTCCGCTCTATGAACAAATATAGTGAGAGAGAGTTTGAGTGAGTTTTTCTTTGGAAATGAAGATGGTGCATTGGCTTCTAACGTTGGCTGTGGCATGGTGGTTGCGACAAGGTGGCGCTCAGAAGGCGCTCTGCTCACGCCGGTGTGGAAAAGTGGAAGTACCTTTTCCGTTCGGGCTCGAAATCGATTGTGCGAGATCCAGGGACTTTTTGCTCAATTGCACCTCTGCTGACCGACTATTGTCGGGGAATGTTACGGTTCACGAAATCGAAGTCTACAACTCGACCATGGAGGTCAGCCTCCCCAAAGAACATAACGAAACTCAACTGCTGCTTGCCTTCAGGGGGAGTATTCCGATGCTCGACACCTCGTACGGGAACTTGACGGCTACTCTGGACTGGTGGATTGCAGAGAACACGACTTGCAAAGAGGCCAAGTCGAACCAGTCGAGCTATGCCTGTGCAGGCAAAAACACGAAATGCGAGGACTCCGGGGAAGAACGGGGTTACCTCTGCCTATGCAAGGATGGGTACGAGGGGAATCCCTATGATCGCACCCAAGGATGTACAGGTAATTAATATAAGTGACTCCTCATGCGTTGTCGTACTCAAATGAATTGTGTGGATAATTAATTAATTGATCACCATGCAAGAGCCTGCTAGAGAACTACTGTATCTATGTACTGATTCCACCTAGTTTACCCATTTGCCGCTTGATTTGCGCTACCCTCTCCCTCCCCCCCTCTCTCTCTCTCTCTCTCTCTCTCTCTCTCTACCTCCACTCTTCGGCTTGCACCTCACGCCATTGCCACAGCCGCCATCATTCACCCACCACCTTAGGTGAGCCCACCGTCGGCCTTCACGTGCCGTCCAACCACCATGTCCATGTCGAGAGAGAGAGAGAGAGAGAGCCCTGGCTCTCTCGTTAAAATACCAGTACGCACTCCCTTTCGTCCAATGGCAACAGTACCTCCACTTTTTAATAATAATATTTTAAAAATTTCCCAAATTTTTATTTATTTTTTTCTTTTCTTTTTCCTCTTTTACTTCTCTCTCTTTTTCTACTTGCCGACGAGGTCGAAAGAAAGAGAAAAAAAATAATTAAAAATTTGAAAATATTATTAAAAATTGACCGCATCAGGCTCCGACCACAACATGTAGGATGCCCCACATCCATGTAAGTGTTTTCCAATAAAAAATAGTTGAATGGATTAAATTGACACAAATATAAAAGATTTATGACTAAATTAGACAAAAAAATAGTTTATAATTAAATTAGCACAATTACAATATGTTTAGGACTTTTTTTGTAGTTCTCCCGTGAAGATGATTGGGGAAAGATAGAGAAAATACGCTTTTCTCACATATTTGATGCGTCCTACTATATGATATTATTTTAATGGGATGCCTATATAAAGTTGGGGAATTTTGTATCCATTCATATCCATCTCCAAAATTGATCATTGAGTTCATGTGGAACCCGCATGATCAATGATTATAATAGACCCGTCGAATAAGTTTGGGTTTGGCAAAAATTTCTCGAGGTTGCAACTTTTTGCCTAGTAAAATAAGTCAAGGCCATTGCCATCACCCTGCCAACATCATCGTCAACATTTCTAGCAATTCTACTCCTGTGTTACAGTGATAGTTTTGCCTTCTCTCTTAAACCTTTGTGCCTCCTCCCCTACGTACACATATTCAACGTGGTTTGCGTACCATAATGCATCTCAAGGGTTAGATTTGATGATAGATTTGACGAGTCCATCATTAGTGATACGTATGCATATTAGCACATCCACCTCACTTGGAGAGTAACAGCTCATATATATAATTTTATGCACGCATGTAATGATCAAACCTTCTCCTTCCTAGGCTCAGTCTTCGTCCCCAATAACCATAGACGACCCCTCGCTTGGCTCTTGCAATGTAGGACCCATGCACTATTGCAATAGCTCGATTGCCACAAGTTCTGTATGCTGGATCCTTTCCTAGCTCGTGTGCCCTCAACGGGTCTATATATAGAGTTCGAGGTAGCGTCGATCTCGTTTGATGGCAAAGAAAGATGAAATTGTTGTGCTCGGATTCGACGCGGAGAGAGACTGAGAATGGAGAAACAAAAGATTTCTTGAAAGAGAGTGGACACATGTCCCAATACTACAACCGAAAGCTAAACGGGACAGCATTGTCTATCTAATAATCCATGCACAGACTTGTCCAATTTGTTTTTGCCATTAAACGAGATAACGGTTCAATTTCTCTTCTGCATGATGTAGACTTCAATGAGTGCAAGAATCCAAACCAGTGCCCATATAATGGGAAGTGCAAGAATACGCCCGGGAACTACACTTGCCATTGCCCAATTGGAATGCGGGGCGATGGTAAAGTCACTTGCCAAATTTCTCTTTGGGTCGTACTTGTTCCAGGTAATTACATCCATATGTGTGTATTCCCCTCATCATTCACTAGATGGCTCATATTTTATCAATTCGTTGTTGATTTTACAGTAGGTTTGACATGTGTTTTTATGGATTATTATACCGTACTTAGTCGGTGGAATCCCCGGCGACATAGACAGTGAGCCATAAGCTGCCACGTGTCCTTATTCAGTCCCAGGCCAAGGCTGATTACATCTATCCTTCGTTTTTCTTGTACCTCCTTTTCGTCTTGTTAACCCTTTTTTTCTGGCTGACACTTTGAAACCACATTGGTGGGAGGACACCGCATTCCTAAGTGAAAATTCCTATCTCAACCAAACCTGCAAATCTTGGGCCAAAACGAACAACTAGAGCTTCTGATTTCAAGAGGAAAAAAGCACTAATAATGGTGTACATTTCAAGAATTTCTTTCTTCTCTGGTGAGTTGCTGAAGTAATAATGGCCCCTAAGCACTAGATGGACACGAAGGCCAAACGCCAGTTGTTGGTGAACTTGCGTATAAGGATGGCCTTCAAGATTGATGAAGCCCGGTGGGGTTATCAGAATTTACGAAACCCAACTCACCTTAACAATCACACCCATGGATTGGACCCGGGCTTTTTATTTTTATTTTCTTGCGAAATCCTTTTACAGTAATTATTATTCAGACTTGCATGTCTTGTTTGAGTTGGGATTTGGGTAAAAATTGTCCCCTTTAGGTAATATCCCGTGAATGGTTCACAAGATCTTCAATTGATTATCTATTAAAAGAGATTAAAAGAGAGAAACAGAAGAAAAAAAATAAAGAGAACAAAGTACAGACAAACAGAGCTTTTCAGAATAAACAGGAGTGAAGCAACTGGTCACATTATAGGTCCCACTAACGCTACTCGTGCAATTTGAGATTAGCTTGACAGGGTACGGTATAATAATCCATGGTTAATTGAGAGTTGGCGGTGGATGTATTAGTTTTTCCGGGATGTAAAAATACATTTTCTCATCTATCTTACATATTTTGGTCCTGAGCATGACCTTAAACTGCTTACATGGTTTCCAAGGTAGGGGTTTCCCTTAAAACCCCTCCCGCAGGGCTCTCCCCGCCACACCAAACCCCCTTAAGGGGGTGTAAGGTGTAAGGAAAGGGATCCCCTCTGACTCCGACGATGTCGGTACCAACCATGGGCGATACAGGAAAATGACGAGGCTAGGTCGAAGGACTTGGTGTGGTTTTCTCATCTATCTTACATATTTGAAGTCATTGAAGTTAAGCATATATATAATTAAATGTCAAAGTTCGGATAATAAACTACAAAAAGAAGGAATGGATCCACACCTAACAGCCTGGGGCATCGGGCTTTCTTAGTACAACAGTTGATAGAGGCTAATAAAGCTGTTAGCGTTACCACGTTTACACTTTTAAGAAAAAAAAATTATTTCTTTTATGTTACTTTAATGTTTTTAATGGAAATACGGACTAATAATAATAATAATAATAATAATAATAATAATAATAAACGATCGCTTCTCCTTGCAAGTCTCGCTTTTAAAAAAGATGCAAGTTTGGAAAGTCCTTTAGGAAAGCAATGAGGTACAATTGTTTTCTATGTATTTCATCTTCTCATTGTCCCATGTTGACTGACTTGTGAAGGTCGGAGCTTTTTTGGCTCTATAAACCAGCCCGTGGCAGTGGCCCCACGCCGAACATGGGGTGACGGCGTGTAGGAGTGAGCCAGGTTGGGCTGGTCCGCCCCCTAATCCTAGGACCAACCCACACAGTGCTGGTCCTCAATTTTTGGGACTGAGAACTGACTTTATTGAGCTTGGGACCGAGGACCGAACTGACCCATTGGGTCGATCAATTCTAGGGTCAATCCGGAACCAACCGATAATTTTTTATTTCATTTTTTGTACTCCTTAAAAAAGCGATTGAGGACCGAACTGACCCATTGGGTTCAGTCCGATTTCAAGATCAACCCAGGACCAACCAATAATTTTTTATTTCATTTTTTGTACTCCTTAAAAAAGCGATTGAGAACCGAACTGACCCAATGAGTTCGGTTCGATTTCATAGTCAACTCAAGACCAACCAATAATTTTTTATTTCATTTTTTGTACTCCTTAAAAGGGCAACCGAAGACCATACCAACTCAATGGGTTCGATAATGAGCGAGGTCAGCTAAGAAAGGCAAGCGGTGATGGTCAAGTAGGATGAGCATTGAACTTAATGAGTATCAAATGTCAAGCGGGAAGCAACAAGCCAAGCGAGCATCGAGCGGCAAGCGGCACAAGTGACCCAAAGCGAGCGAGGCAAGTGTCAAGTGGTGAGCGGAGAAGTTGTTTCTTTCAATTTTGGCAAATTGAAGACTAAGAGGACAAATAAGACAAAAGAGAACGAATACTAGAGGATGATGCCATAAGGAGCTATTTATGCCTTTTTAGACGCCGTGAAGACTCCTCACAAAAACATTTTCCTCATTGGTAAATTATGACTATTAATACCGTAAAAGACATTAAAAATTAAGTTAATAAAAAACAATGTAAAATTACCTGAACTTCTCACTAAATAACTGTTTAATATTGTTGACACCGTTTATTTTAAGATTTTATCTATATAAAAAAATTATAAGTAATATATTATGTATATAAATAGTCAAGGTTGGTTCGGGTTAGACCGATCCAAAACTCTCAAGACAGAGGACTAACTCGCATAGTACTGGTTCAAGAATTTTAGGACTAAGGACCAACCCAATCTTCCTGGGAACCGGACCAGGACCGGCAGGGTTGGGCCGATCCAGGGTCGGTCCAAGATTGACCCTAGACCAATGCTCGCCCCTAGCAGTGTGTTAACTTATCAATTCAATATGGGTAAAATTAGTTTTAAGAGAGAGAACTATTATGTAGATAAACAATGGTTATGTTTTATAATTAGTGTGTGGAATAATGATTTGCATTTTAATTTAATGTAATGTGCAATGCGGTTTGTTAATCTAATGTAAAGTGATGATATTTAAATTTATTCAATGTGGTTCTTAAAATTTTGGTACATATTTAATTTACTCATATAACAAATTTAAAGTTCAAAGGTCGCATTACACATTGGGCCAAAATTCAATGACCATTTGTATCATTTACTCTTAGTGTATATGTCCTTCAATCATGTTTTTAATTGGCAAATGCAAATCTGGGTAGTTTAGGAAAAATTACCAAAAAATTCCTAAACCTATTGTAATTATGTCAATTTAGTTTTAAACATTTTTTTTTGGTAAAGTTAAACATTTTATTTGTTATCAATTAAGTCCTAAAAATTTTGCATTTGTGTCGATTCCATCTATTCAACCAATTTTGATCGAAAATCATTAACATGGACATCAGCCACGCCATGTAGGACAGTCGGTGCTCATGTAGATAAAATTTAATAATATTTTAAAATTTTTTGAATTATTTCATTATGTATTTATTCCTTTCTTTTTCCTTTTTCTTTTTTTCTTTTCTCATTTTCTTCTTCCCTTCTTCTTTTTCCTCTAGCTAGTTGCTAGATCTTGTTGATTGACCAGAGACAAGGGCTAGTGAGGCTTGACCCTTGCTAGATCTAGCAAGGGTGAGCCTCAGTGAGCTACTTGGACAAGGCCGCCTTCGCACCCTACCTCGATAAAGGGCTGGACGAGGCATGACCTTCTTGGATCTGGCAAGGTTAAGCATCGCCTAATCATGGCGGGGCTCACCCAAAGTCAATCTCGTCAACCCTGGTCTTTGGTCAGTCACAAGATCGGCTAGAGGAAGAAGAAGAAGAAGAAGAAGAAGAAGAAGGGGGAAAAAGGAAGAGAAAGAAAATAAAATAAAAAGAAGATAAAAAATTGAAAAAATATTAAAATATTATTAAAAATTATTCACATTTGTGTTGGCCGCGTCACATAGGACTGTTGGCATCTACGTCAACTATTTCTAATCAAAATTGACCAAATGAAGTGATTTAGGACTCAATTAAAAAAATGTTTAAAATTGAAATTATACAATTACAATATGTTTAAGATCTTTTTAGTAATTTTTCCTCATTGTTCATGCATAAGTGGTTCAAAGATTTCTCTGAGTTTTCATACCATTTGTAAAGGTAAAGAGCTATAACAATGGGAGGTGAATGCTTCCTTGTTCTTTTTTGTTTTATTACAAACCCTCTTCATTATAGTCAAGGAAAGACATCGGGAGGAGTAATAGAAGACGCTGGTATTATGTATTTGAAATGAGTTCAATTGATTACTTATTCGGTTTATAATGACGCTTGTCAAATTTTAAATGAGGACTTTAATATGTCTAATCCTTTTGTTATAGAAACAATTTTTCTATCACCGTTAAATCAGTAGTTAAATCGGTAGTTATATTTTGAAGGATTGACCAATTATCCAAATAATAGTAATAGATGCAGATTATGTCAAAAAAGGATTAAATGGGATGTGGGTTTGAAATTAATTTCTTTGAAGAACTATTTGGACCATATAAGGATTACATGTTTGAATCATTAATCTAGTTATGTATATTCTTTGGCAGCGATTATTCCAGCCTTCTTCACAGCTGTTTGTGCTTTAGTCCTTTACGCATGGAGGAGGAGAAGCAAAGAGAGGCACTTCAAACGAAATGGAGGAGAGCTCTTGAAACACCACAGAGTTCAAATCTTTACGAAGGTAGAGCTGATAAAAGCAACCAACAACTATGATAGCAGCAATAAGCTTGGTGAGGGCAGTTTTGGTTCTGTCTATAGAGGGAGAGTAGTTGGGGACACTATGATTGCGGTCAAGAAACCTAAAGATTTGCACAAGTCTCTAATAAAGAGGGATTTCCAGCACGAACTTCAAATTGTGATGCAAATAAACCACAAAAATGTGGTGAAGCTCCATGGCATATGTTTGGAGACAAGAATACCCTTGCTGGTTTATGAATACATTTCAAATGGTACCCTCTTCCAACACATCCATCAGAATGCATCGACCATCTTGAGATTGTGGAAAAACCAGCTCAGAATAGCTACCGAAATTGCTCTTGCACTTGAGTATATGCATTCCTGCGCAGAACCCCCAATCATTCACGGTGACATCAAGTCGGTGAACATACTTCTGGATCACAATTACTCAGCAAAAGTGTCTGATTTTGGAACTTCAGTACTAATATCACCAGAGCATAGTAATATTGTAGCCACTAAAATACAAGGCACATTGGGTTACATCGATCCAGAATATTTAACCACTGGTATAATAACAATTAAGAGCGACATATATAGCTTTGGAGTTGTCCTTGTGGAGTTGCTCACGAGAAAGAAGCCCACAAGTTTCATTACTAGGTCCGGAGAGTCGATCAATATTATCCATTATTTCATCTCTTCTGTGAAGGATAAGACACTCTCTGATGTCATAAACTTCGAGGCCGCCAGTAAAGATGAAATGGAGAGAGTAGGAATGGTTGCTGAGATTGCAGTGAAGTGCTTGGACCAAACCAGTGCGAAGAGGCCTACAATGCAAGAAGTGGCTGAGCAACTCACCAAGATTAACCGAGAGCTTGACAGCTTGACAGTTGAAGAAAACAATGAAGAGACCAAATGCGAAGTGGATGAAGAAAACCTCCCCTACCATTCGACTTCAATTATTTGCGAGACGATCCAACATGAGACCTCAAGCTCTCTTTTCTGATCAGCGAATGGAATCGGCAGGTTCCAACATCTGGTCCATATTACCATAGCAACATGTCTATTAACTGTCCATAGGGACTTCTAGGGTATTGTGCATTCAGAATATAAATTTTGTTTGGCATTTGCTTTGGACTTATAATTGTGCAAGCATCCGTGTAAGTTTTAAGTGTCACAATCTATATATAGCAGACTTTATGGAAGGCTGGCATATGGCCATTTTGACATTATCATAAATCTCTCTTTTCCTTTTATCTTTTCTTCTGTCTTTTTTTTCGTTACATATAATAATAGGTCAGGAAAAAAGATGTACTCACTCCTTTTTATCTTATTTTTCCTTAATATAATCCCAGTTCACTTTTGTCGCAAGTAAAATTCTCCCTTCACTTCCGGTCTTTGCCTTTCCCTCGTTATATTGCACTTAAACCTATAATATCCATAACTGTTGGCCAAAAAGACAATAATAGGGCCAGAAAAACTATCTAATTTCACTATTGCTTCCTTTTTTTATTTATAAATCTGATCTTAATTTGACAAAAACAAATCCCAATTGAATTTACTTTCTCTTTATTTGTAGTAGTTTGGATGTTAAATGGGGAGCGAGAGCGGGAAGGACAAACCGGAACTCCAAAAATACCATATCTTCCAACCATGATGTGATTACTCATACATATGATAAAGGCATCCCAGGCGTGCTTCAGCTAGATGCTTTTTGCTACTAGGTTTTCTTGTAGTTTACCTTCGAGTAATGCATCTTTGCTTTATCTCTATGACTTCCTTACACACCACAGTATTATTTTGAAGCTGAATCACAATAATGGCCTTGATGGATGATGGAAACGCCTTCCACATGTGGTCTTCCCATACTCCTCGCGTTTCCTAAGTACTTAGACTTGTCACGTGCACGCACAGATAAAAATTGAGTGATGATCACTACCACCGCCACGCCAGTGCCACATGCCACATGTAATGCTAGAATGGCAATTATCTGCAACTTAATGCATGTTAGCGATCATTTTTCTCAATTAATGGACCAAAACATGTAAAGAAACATGTACTTAAAGTACTCAATTGAATAAAAAAAATTACAGACTTAATTGAAGATTGTGCAAAAGTTTTGATTCAATAGTCAATTTATCCAGCCAAGATTAGTAAGAGAGTAGAACACGTACAGGGGACTCTGGTAGCTCTATATCATCTGTGGGCACACAAAACAACATATTTTATGATGAAAATTATTGTTACCATATGCGTTGCCATTTATAACTCTTACGGGAAGTCAACTGTTCTCCATATTAAGTCCTTGATGTCAAAATCAGCATACCCAACGCACAATCACAAATGTACTTTTGGATGCTAATCTCATCGAACCAAATAATGCCATATATTGTTATAAAATTTTGGATTAATACCACGAAAAATCGCAAACTGATACACATGTGACAAATTTATCCAAGACCCCAAACTAGTACATTTTTAACAAATTTACCACAAACTGGTACACATATGACAAATTTATCATTTGTTAGTTTCAATTAAATTTTATTGATAGTGACCAATAACAATTGATTGGTATAACAATTTAAGATTTTACTCCTCGTTTGTCACAATTATATCAGTTTTGTGATTTTTTTTTGCGATGTTACTACAATTTAACATAAAACATATTTTTCATAAGTGTACCAGCTTGAGGTTTTTAACGGTCAAAAAATTAATTTGTGATAAATTTATTACAAGTATACAAGTTTGGAGTTTTTTCTTTTTTTTTTTGTCATTTGGGATAAATTTGTCATGATGTACTTATTTTAGGTTTTTCGTGGTATTAACCCTAAAATTTTTTAGACTATTGCAAGATTATTTTTTGATGATTCTAGTACATCTTAATCTCACTATAAATGCGGTTATGTGCACATAAAAAAAATCACCAAGTAAATTTATTTTAATCCAATTATTAATTAACTTAAAAGTTTATTAATAAGAAATTTCACAAAAACAAAATTTTGTTCCCCGTAGCACCAGAATAACTTTGAACCGACTAGGGCAGGCAATTTTTGACACGATATGTGTTCTTGTCAAGCTTAAATGGGTTCATGTCATAAATGGATCAACCGATCTATACACAATTATCGTGGATGATACTTAGGACTCAAATTGAACCTTCATAACCCTAATGAATGATTTTTACTGCTCAAATTGAATATCAATGATGAGCGAACTTATGGTAATCCTCGTAAAGAATACCTGCACTAGCCCTCACTCCCGTCCTGTTATCCATAAAATGAAATCAAGCAAATAAACTTTTCCTGGGAACAAAATTTTCTTTTGATACAGTATGCATATTATATAAGGTTCAAATTAATTTAAGATACTATGCCAATGTATACAATGGTCATGGGAAAAGGGAGGTGGAGAGCAATTTCTCATCTTCTAAGGAGCCTAGGGGTGGAGACGTATAGTTTCAGGTGTAGGTTTTAATTCCCACGTAGCAAAGAGGCAGGATAAAAGTCAAAGAACGAGTTGAGAGTTAGAAAATGACAGACAAAAAAAAGAAAAAGAAGAAAGATGGAAAATCAGTGCTTGGTATGTATTTCAATTTTTCGTGCAAAAAGACAGATTTCAAAGATGAATAATTCATTTTCTGCCTTCTTTTACTAAATAATTTATTTTCTAGTTTAAGTACAATGTTTATATCGGTAACTTTTTGAATGTTGGATTTATATTGGTAACTTTTTGAATGTTGGATTTATTACCATAAAGGCTTGCACGTGTAAGCACATGCATAGAAACAATATTGACCAAGACAGTATGATTTCTAAAGCAAAGAAGTACTGCTTAATGGGCATTAGATTAATCTATCAAAACCAAGTTCCCGAACCTAATACTCTTATTAAAGCGATCTCCCACATTTTGGCTTGCTCCTAATCGGCCTACTATAGTTTAGTGGAGACTAGACATGTCAAACAAATTGATCAAATTAAAAGATTTACTATTTAATTGACGCAATTGCAATAAATTTATGATATTTTTGGTAATTTTCTCTGTAACACAGGTTAAGTAAATGCAAATTTGATGTATCCTAATATCACACAACCCTTCAAACATTTTTTGCATTACTCATTTGTTTTTATTAATCACAACTATTTTTGTCAAGATCTCAGCCTGCCTTGAATTTGATTAACCTTTCAAACCAGTTGGCCATCCTCATATAGTGAAACAAGTGGCCAATACGTGGCCATGATTTTAAAACAAAAAGGCCACTGGAATGCAAGTGGCACTCTTTGTCAATATACATGTATTGAAGTTTCCTTTTGATTCCTGAGTTAATTGTTGAGTGTATTTTGCAGAGTTTATCATCGGAAAATATTACAGCCGTATTAGAGCTCTCTGAAAATGCACATGCGACATCATTGAAAAAGTCAAGCATCTTGTTTATCCTAAAGCATTTTGCCGAATTCAGACAACGGTATGCAATCTCAATAGTTCCCTAATTCTATAATGCTTTGTCATATATGTATGTCTTACTTTGTCATCTCTTCATATAGGTTTTTAAGAATGCCGCATCTTTCGAAAGTGGTAAAGTGTACCTTAAAAAGCCCCATTTTTTTTTCTGGCAAGTTGGAGTTTTAAAAGATCCAAGTTCTTTGAATGTTGGTCTTGCACAGGGCCATGATTGAACGTAGTTCTGGAATTCCTTGTCCATTTAGATTTAGTAAGCTTACTCTTGTGATAATGGCAATATTGTTTGCATTCTGGAAACACGGTTGTTTGCTCTTAATACATGACGCTGTCCACACCTGCCATTGCTTGGAATAGGCTTTACCTGGTTGACATCCAAGACATGCCACAGGCCCCGCATATTGTGTCCCTGGAATTTGAAAAATAAATCATGTTGGTTGTGGGGTTCGTCTCCTCGTACGCACTCTGTTGGAGTGTAATTGGAACTCTTGGCTCATGTGTCTGATCAGTATTCAGCAATATTATATCAGGATTGATTAGTTAGGCACATGGTCACTAAGAGCCACAACTCATATCACCAGTGGTCGATCCCTTTGTGCCACTATCACTCTAAAGCCAAAGGCCGGAACATTAAGGCCACATAGTTTGACTAAGCAGGCTAATGTCACCCTGTCTGCCATTGCAAGGGATTGCTCATTGCAAGCGGCCACAGTCCAACCTATATTACCCAGTAGTGAGCCGCAGGACATTGCTTAGGGTTTATGTCGAGAATTTTTAAGCCATGCTTATTGTTATCCTCAGAAAATTTTCATCCAGGCAAAGATACGATAATATTAACTTGAGTTTCTGCATGAGTTGTCTAGTTGTTGCCTGTGTTTGCGTTCGAGCATGTGCATTTTTTTGCCTTTGTCCACAATTGGTGTGCTTGCTGCATTTGAAATTTCACAAAGGCTTGCTAGTGAGAAACTTTTATTTGGGTTGGGTCTTTCCAGTTTGGCCAATTAGCATGGGAAAGGGATCGTCGTACTACGCTGACTATATGATCTTCTAACTTCTGACTTTTGTGAGGTTCAGCCTTTATTATGTACAAAGCGTAATGCTAGAGGTAGTTGATTTTAGGGGTGAGCATGGTCCAAGTTAGGCCGATCCATCCCCTAACCCTAGGACCAACCCGCACAGTATTGATTCTCAATTTTTGGGACCGAGGACCGATCCTATTGAGCTTAGAACCGAGAACCGGACTGACTAGTGGGTTTGGTCCGGTTCTAGGATTAACCCGGAACCAACCGATAATTTTTTTGTTTCATTTTTTGTACTCCCTAAAAAGGTGACTAAGGATTGGGCCAACTCAATGGGTTCGATCTAGTTCCAGAGTCAACTCGAGACCAACCAATAATATTTTATTTCATTTTTTGTACTCCCTAAAAAGGCTACCGAGGACCAAACCTACTCAATGGGTTCGGTGATGAGTGAGGTCAGCTAAGAGAGGCGAGCGACGAGCATCGAGTAGGGTGAGCTTCGAGCGTCGAGCGTCGAGCGAGGAGCAACAAACCAGGCAAACATCGAGCGGCAAGCAACACGAGTAACTCAAAGCAAGTGAGGCGAGTGTTGAGTGGCAAGCGGAGAAGTTTTTCTTTTGGTAAAGATATAAAAAAAGAAGAAGAAGAAGAAGAAGAATGCAAATTGAAGACTAAGAGAACAAATAAGATAGAAGAGAATCAGTACTAAAGAAGAATGCTTTGTGAGGACTCCTCACAAAAATATTTTCCTCATTTGTAAATTATAACCTGTTGATGGCGTAAAAGACATTAAAAATCTAAGTTATTAAATAATAATATATAATTACTTGAACTCCTCCCTAAGAAATTGTTTAATGTTGTTGATGCCGTTTATTTTAGGATTTTCTCTATATAAAAAAAAATTATAAATAATATATTATATATAATATATATATAGAGTCAGGGTTGATCCGGGTTACACCAACCCTGAATTCTTAAGACTTAGGATTAACCTACACAGTGTTGGTTCAGGAATCCCAGGACTAAGGACCGATCCAGTCTCTCTGGGAATCGGACCAAGACTGGTAGGGTTGGGTCGGTCCAAAGTCAATCCAGGGTTGACCCTAGATCGATGCTCACCCCTAGTTGATTTATCAGTGAAATCCATCTTTGCTAGTTTTTTTGAGTGAGAAGGGATGGCACTGTTTTGGTAGTTCAAATGAATCTTTGCATATGTCTATTTTCATGTACGTATTGATAACTCTGTTGTAAATGCTCGACTCTTGCTGATTGTGCATGGATTACTATCTTGTACCCAAAAATGAACATGTATTTACTTGTCTTATGCAACCCTCCTAACTCCATCGAAATCAATTTTGTGTGCAATCTTTAAATACTTTATTTCAGTTGAATTCGCTGATAATATGGTTGGTGCAATTCTTCAGGTACTATCATTTAATTCAAGGAATTGTGCTAACTATTCGTGATTATTTTTCAGAAACGTTGACTAAGTGCACCTCCATAAAAAAGGCATGAAAGTACCACAATTTCATTTGGCTCTGGCTTATTATGGCGTCTAGAGGAAGTCGGCAATTATTGAGCCATGTTTTGCTCGATAGATAAAATATTGCAAGAATTCAGTGCAGCCAACTCTGACGTAATATAGTTCTTTTCATCTGCCAATATTCAGTTAAGCTAAGATGGTTTTTAATCCAATCAAGCACATACATCTTCTTTCTTTGCGTGAAAGGGACCCGGTTAGAAGACACTGCACGAACTCAGTGAGAATTTAACACAATTCAACTCTTATGCAGAATTTTTCTTTTTCATTTTTCATTTGCCAAAAAAAAAATCAACAGAAAGGAAAAGTGGGTTTCTAACACGATGAGCCAGACTCGTCTTCCTTACTAGAATTGCAAGTTCCAACTTGTTTTGGACATGTATAGTGATGTCAAATAAAAACGTAAGTCTACCAATGGACAAAATCTTGAAGTTCCGTTCCTACACTTGATCCATTCCAGAATTCACCAAGTGCATGTTTACAGGGGGAACTAGGATACGTGTGTGATTGTCGGAGTATCTTGTGTCGTCTTCGGGCAAAACTCTTGCTCAAAAGATGTTCATCATGTCCCCAAGTTGAACAATAGTCTTATTTCGGTATACATGGGTGGTCTTCATTGATTTCTTGTAATGTTTGCGTTCGATAAAGTGACTCTTACCAAAGAGGGATCGTTTATTAAGAAGGGCTATGCCACGCGCTTGCTCATTTTGATGCATAATGATAGTAATATGTCTTTTCATTACGCTTGTGGTGTTGAATTTATTTCTCATATTAATACACGTAATTATTGGCATTTTGAGCTAGGTCTTATTGGCAAGAGAACCATGGATAGAATGATACAATGTGATATAATGCTTAAAATATTTAATAATATTCTTGATGAAAAATGGAAATGCTGTGTTCCAACAAACTCTAATAGAAAATCGACTAATTCCATTACTAGATCTACTAGTATTTTAGGATTATTACAGATAGATATGTGTGATAATAATAATGATTTTACTAGAGGAGGAAAAGATCCTTTATAACTTTTGTAAATAACTTTTCTAAGTACGCGTATGTTTATGCATTAAACAATAAATATGAGACAATTAGTAAATTTAAAATTTTTAAGCACAAGTTGAAAATCAACCAAGACAACGAATGAAAAGATTTAGAAGTACTAGAGGTGGAGAATTTTTCCCCATGAATTTAATTCTTTTTTGTGAAAGTCATGGTATTATCCATGAAAGAACCGTGCCTCATGACCCAAATCAAAACGGAGTAGCTGAAAGAAAATAGAGAACTTTATGGAAATGATAAGTGCTATGTTATTGAGTGCTAATTTGCCACTAGTTTTTTGGGGTGAAGCAGTAAATACTACATGTTATATTACTAACAGAATTTTGCATAACATTTTGGATATGATACCCTATGAAATGTGGAAAAATAGAAAACCACAAAATTTGTAATATTAGAGTTTGGGGTTGGGTGCTTTAGTTTTGGATCTTTCTCATAAAAGACCCAAACTTGGATCAAAGGCTATTAGATCTATCTTTTTGGCTTATGCAATAAATAGCAAATCACGTAGATGTTTAACTCTTAGTGCTAATATTATTATTATTTTTTTTTTTTGGTGAAGACTTAGTGCTAATATTATTTATTAAATAAAAATGAATAATTCAACATTTAACAATGAAAGATGCTAAGTATCTTGAACTAGACAAAGATTTGAAAAAATAAACCGTTTCCTTAGATAATAGAAAACAAAGAAAATGGATACCAAATGCCATTACTTTCGTATGATGCTAACTTTAATGTCGAAACTTTTTGTCAAATTATTTAAGTATCATGTCGGAGAATAAATGATCACTTGAGTGCCTCCAATTATAAATTCCACCAAAAAGTCCTACATGGTATTTTTAATAGAATTTTATCCATATATGATTTTTCTAGGTAAAAAACAAGTCTAACATGGATGATGAAGTGGTTCATGACAAAACTACCGCATATCCTTCATAGTTATGTTAACTTGGTTTCTCTCTCCCATTCTCTGTTCACACTCGCTCGCTCGCTTGTTTCCTATCTCGCTCGCTCTTTCATTCACTCAATCGTCATCATCCTCGCTCACTCAATCGGCACGAGAAAAAAATTAGGGCTCTATACGAGGGAAAAAAATAGGGCTCAGTACTTTGTGGGAAAAAACTCAGTTTTTTACTTGTTTTTTTGCTGATGCCGCTGAATACTATTAGGGCGGTTGTTGTTGGGAAGGTTTTTGATTTTTTGTGGGTAAATGTGTAATTTACTCGTTTTATATGTAGTGAAATGAATATTTTAGCACATGAAATAATTTACTAATAGATGTCATTGCTTAGGGATTTTTTTGTTAGTTTGCTTAGTCGAGTATTACTCTATGCAGGAAAAATTTAAGAGTGGATATCAGCTTCTTGAATTATCTATGTTTAATCAAGATGTCTTAGAGAATATGAGGGAAAATAACATTAGAAGTGTCATAACTTTTGCATTGTACTCACTTTGATATCCAAACTTTGCTAGATCACTTAAGTGTCAACTCGAAGAAAAAAATGATCATTTAAGTACCTTCGATTGAAAAAAAAAAAAAAAAAAAAAAAACCTCCGGCAACAAATTCCAACATTTCATCCCATGTGTCTTTTTCTTTAATCAAATTTTAATGTTTATGTGGCTTCATATTGAAGAGGAAGTCTATCGTGGACTATAACATGGCCTTAAAACTCATTGTCTATCCCGTTCTCTCTTCTCTCTCTCTTATCCAAACATACATTGCTTGGCTTGAAGCTCATTCACCTTCAGTGGCGACCAACTCACTCCAAATTGACATCAAGAGCAGTTTCTAAAGCTCCAACTCCACCTTCTACAGCAAGCGCAATCCATTCCTCTCCCTCCCATCCCTCCCTCGACATCGCCACAACCTTCATCTCCTCTTGTTCGCACCGCATCTACACCACCTTCATTGACACCTCCTCCAGCCTCCACATCTCCTTCCACGAAGGTTTGGCACTCCGTCGGCTCCCTTGCGTCCCGTCTCTCCGCCATCGGCATCCGCAAGGACGTCGTCCTCTTCTAAACCTTCAGCACAACTCTTTGTTACCATCTATCTTCAAAATCCCATTGCAAAAATTGCAATTCCGGTGAAATAAAATCACACAAATGAAGTAGCAAACCTCTATTGTAAGTTTCAATTACTAATTTTGCCAAAAGTCCACGTTTGTAATATCAGGGGTTGAGGAAGAAGTTGAATCTTTCTCAAAATCATCTATTGTGAGGTTAGGGTTTGAAAAAGGGTTGAATTTGGGGCAATCATATGTTAAACGGGCATTGTTTAGGGCTACTAATGCTGACTAGGCATATTGGTGAGCAATGTTGATAAAAAAAAAAAAAAAAGTTTAAAATATTGCTACATTGAAATTTCAGCAAATCGGAGTTCGTCCCTAAATCATTTTTTTTTTTAAAGTAGCATTTAAGTAATCTGATAATAAAAAATTAGGTAGCAAAGTGACCCTTAAGTTACGGCAATTCTAATGTGCTTTTTCCTGAGAATTTTGCTTAATGGGCACAAAGCGGGATTCATTTGAAAAAAAAAACTAAAAAAACTAAAAAAAACCTCTCTCTCTCTCGCGCACTCGCGCGAATGGAGTCCACTGGTGATCGCGACTCCGCAAGCCACCACCAGTCAAAGGAGAGAGGCCAAAAGCGCAAAGCGCAGGCAAGGCCAGGACTTGTCTCTCTCTTGTCGAGCGCTACTTGAGCTCGTGGTCGCAGAGGAAAACCTCGCGGGTTTGGTGCGCCTCACAATGGAGAAGGCCAACATCCTCAACTGCATCTTTTCTTGGCGTGAGGACGACGCATCAACACCAAGAACGCCCTTCTCATCCTCGCCCCACTCACCGAGGAGGGGAGCCACTAAGTAAAATGGAGATTTCAATGGCCAAGTATAAGGCATTTTCCTTGTTAACGACTCTCGTATCATACTCAACATCAATTATCCAAGTAGACGAGGAAAATATGCACCTTGCTACTGCTAGGGTCTTTGTATAATCTATGGTACTTGCGCCGATGAGATTGTTTTGGTATTGCCAAATTGTTGGATGGTCTTGAGCTTCTCTCACCCTAAAACCTAGCTCAAATAATAAAGTTTTCCTTCACACTTACAAACAGAATATCAATCTCTTTCACAATCAATATGTAACAACCTCAACAATCTCCCCCTCATACATTAGGCTTGGGTTAGAGCCACAACAACCTGTAATAAAAAGGCCGGTGGTCGATTTGTAAGTGTTACGAAAACCTCACTCTTTAAACTAGCTTTTAGGATGAAATAGGCCCGATATCACTTCACATTGGTATCAGAGCCCAAGTTACTAACAAGCCTAGACCCAACAGTCACTTAGAAAAGATTGTCACGACTTTGACTCATGCCTGTGAAGGGAGATTGCTAAAGTTGTCCCACGTTAGTTGTAGAAGGGACTAACTGTCAATTTATAAGCATGAGAAAAAAATCTCACCCTTTGAGCTAGCCTTTAGGATGAGAAAGACCTAAAGTCGCCTAGCACTAGTATCAGAGATCAAGTTGCCAATAAATCTAGATCTAACAGTCACACGAGAGAGCTATGGTTGTTGCAGCTCTGATCAGGTTAGGGGGGGAGATTGTTAAGGTTGTAGAGGCTAGTGATTGATTTATAAGTGAGAGAAAGCCTTACCATTTGAGTTAAATTTTGGAATAAGAGAGACTCAAGACCACGAGAAAGTGAACAAAAAGGCACAATTAGATTCCGCTATCAAGAGAAGGCTTTCGCACCTCAACATCTAGTTTCCTCTGCTCGCTTGGAGTTTAGGTCAATAGACAGAGGATCACCCTCAGAAAAGATGATTATACTGAACACTAAGCCAATCATAGGGTGACCTTTTCGAGGAATCCTTCATTAATGATTGTGAATGACTGATTTTGTTTTCAATCTTTTCGACATTGGTTCCATAGGAGCAAGTCAGAAAGATTCAAGCAATTAACTACGTTAATCGCCCCGCCAAACAAAAGGGCTTCGAAAGAAAGAATATGGAGAAGACAAAATTGTTTCAAGCACTGACAAAACTATAAGACCCCTTGTTTTAAAGAGAGGAGGATGAGTCATTCATATTTCATTTAATGGTGAGAGGCAAATTAAAAGCTAAATAGTGGTAATTCGAAAGTTTCGCTACTAGGTCAAAGGTCGATTCCGATGCACTAACTTGCTCCTGTAGAACCAAGGTTGAAAAGATTGAAAAAAAAAAAAATTCAGTCCTTCACAACCACTAATGAAGGATTAGACATTAACGTCAATAAATAACTACTAACTATTCACTAGCGTTCAATGGGGTCTCTTGAAACAATTCAACATAGACATATTAGATAACCCGGATCGGCCAAGTCAGCACTCTATGTTTCGTTATCACCCAACACTTAAATCGAGACGATAGAACTTTTGCATAAAAAGCGAGTCACATCAACAACTAGGCTTACCTTTTGATAACTAAGCAAGCCACATCAGCAAAATCACATGACATGGCAATTTATGTAACAGTGACCTCACAATGAGCGTAATTTAAAAGTTCAGCTACTTGATTGTTAAACGGAGGAAAGTGCAAATACGTGCATGTCATTATTCCTTTTACATTTGACAGTACAAGAGATGGAAACATACCAGTATAATATCAAATTCAGAGTTATCTTAATAGATGCTTTCGTGTTCTAGTTTGATTATTGAGTTTTGCAATCACTCCATATATGAAATCACTTAAGAGCCTCGCGTCCATCTTTTGAGTTTTGAGACACAAATCACCTCCTCGAGCCTACCCTGCAGAGTGAACAACCTAGATCATTGGATTATCGGTTTGTGCATTGTGATCCTGGATCAAATGCTGCTCAAGTAAAACAACTAGCAACCTCAATGCATATATTCATGGAACAACGGCTTGGCTTCAACATACTAATAGTGTGCATTGGGGCTAAAGACTAGCCAGGGAGGGAGAAATTATCTAGAAAGTCTTATATTTATTATACAATAACCAATTAAGTCATAAACCTTTCAATTGTGTCAATTTAGTCCTAAATCTTTTGAACAACTCACCAATCTAGTCCTAAACATTTCAATTTGGCTATTTAGTCATAAATATTTTAATAATTTATCAATTTAGTCCTTTCAATCAATTTTAATCAAAAATCACTAACGTGACGGTCTAATATGTGCCAGTCATCCTACGTGACATTATTAGGGCTAACGTGAATAATTTTTAACTTTTTTCAATTTTTTCTTTATTCTTTTTTTACTTTTTTTGTCCGCTGGCCGCCAGCCTCAAAGGAGGGACACTTGAACCTAGGCCAGCATTGGCCGATGGAGGGGATTCAAAGAAGAAAAAGAAAATGACGATGAAGAAACCATTCATAAAAATTTTTTAAAAAATAGTTAAAATTGTCTACGTCAGTACATAGGATAGCTGGTCGCCACATCAACAATTTTCAATCAAAATTATAAATTGGCAAATCATTAAAATATTTAAGATTAAATTGATAAATCATTAAAAGGTTTGAGACTAAATAGGCAAGTTTTTAAAAGGTTTATGATCAATTAGCACAATTAAAAAGTTTAAAATTGAGACTACCATACAGTAAATTTATGACTTTTTGAACAATTTTCTCAACCAGGGAGCATTTCGATCATCCTAAATTCTTTGCAAATAGTTGGCTCTTGGATGCTTTCCCATAAAATAAGTTGGGCATTTCATGGATGTTCAATATAAATAATGTTTTCAGCAAAAATGTTTTAAACATTTAACAGATCGGTCTTATTAAATCCTACTGAAGAGTGGCTACTATTCTTTATGTACATTCCTACAAAATGAATTTAGATTTGTTTCAGACTTACTCGACAACGACAGCTCTTAAGAGTGGATTATGTTCCACCATAATGCCCTCTCTCTCGTCATCTCAGATTCTCAGGTAGCCAGAACAATCAGAGATGGGCAAAAGCCTATAGGAGCCAAATGATATATAGGCGACGGATCCCCACCAACTGCACAACCAAGGTCGGATTTAAAAAAGAGGGACAGCCCGCCTACGACATTTCATATCGGAGTTACGGAAAAATGCAAAGAGTCAAGATCCGCTAGGATCCTTAGATCCATCCCTCGTCGTACCCCAGGACTACCCCCATTAATAAAAGCAATTATGCCCTGTCATGTTCATCTGGTATCGTTTTCTCGCCGAGTATTTCATTCAACTCTGGCACCTTTCTCCCTGTCGCCAATCTATCCAAAGAACGTGCGTCGAATTTAAAAAGGACAAGAGATGGAATGAAAGGGCACATCTTTGTACACTAGGTAATTTGAATTGCTTCTGGTACAATACAGCCTTCATCCATTAAAATGAATAGAAGCCGAGCAGACAATTACGGGTTACGGGTGTTGTCACTATTTGCTGCCCCTAAAAATCCACTTCTGCCAGAATTCTATTTGCAGCTCGACCCCATGAATGAGAGAGGGGAAGGGGAGAAAAACCATAAAAAGGATGGAGCATGAACTAAAAGAGCAAGAAAAATTGTTGACTAACTCCATCCGTTCCCTCTTCCATTAAAGTTCGGTCCCCTCGAGTCTGATGAAGAGCTGGGCATATAGCTGGATCTCTTCTTCTTATGGGTATTCCATGTTAGTATATGCCCGTTCCACCCAACCCTCCTAGCACCCTGATATTCAGGTTTTTCGATGCTTTCAGTCTTCAATCTCTTCAGCACAGAACCATAAGTATCTTCACTGTTATCCTCACTTGCCAAAGGCATATTTTCATCATCCAAGTCAACTGCACTGTCATGAAGTAACTCGGTGGACTCGGAAGGAAGCTGATCCTTTTTCTTCCCCTTAATTGAGAATTTAGAAATATCTTCCCTACTTTCACTTTCCAATTCCGATACTGCATCATTACTAGCCGAATCATTGGCACTTGAGACGATATCATCTCTCCTCTTTCCTTTTACTGAGAACTTTGATGACTCTTCTCCATTTTCATTTCCCCGTTCTGATCCTGTACCAATTAACCCATTGCTCTCAGAAAGAGGGTAATTCTTCCTCTTTCCTCTGCCAGAAAGTTTAGAAATATCTTCACCATTTTCAACTGCCTTCATCCACTGCAAATCGCTCAGACTGTCTGCATAAAGAACCTCCTTTCTTCGTCGCTTTCCAGTGATGTTGCTGACATCATGATCAAAACCCTTGGACTTACCTTCATTCGCATCAGGTGTAGAATAGGCCCACTCTGGCACCTCATGCTCTTCCATGAGACGGGACCTGTAATTTTCCCTTTGCCTTCTCTCCTCATCCATCTTCTCAAAGAGCCAAAACTCTTCATCTGATCGTGCTGCAAGGCGATTGATCTCTCTCTCACTTGGCACATCTGTGCCCAATGATCTGGTACCTTTACGCATTATCTCTTCCAACATCTCTCTTCGGTCCCGAGCTGTGACATCAAAGTAACATGAATTTCAGACATGAAATTAAGAGAAATATACAAAAGGCACTATTTCACGGATATTTTTTTCTTTATCACCCAAATAATAGGACTAGTTAGAAACTGGACGACTTCTGCAATATACGGCATTCTAAATTAATCCAAGACTCTGGCATGGTCAACAATCATGAATAAAATATGCAATTTCTATGACTCAATTTCTTCCTGAGTCTAAATGGCCTTGCTACAATTTGGCCAGCTGATCAGTGTACTGAATACAAAATAACACAATTACCTTCTACTCCAGCACCTCACTTTCTAGTTGCTCCTCAACCAGAAACAAGGCATAACAAGCACACTTGTGTGTACCTGCAAGCATGCATGCTGCATGTGTATATAGATCTAAAGCAAGCAACACAGCTCAATCAACTAGTACAAGTTCCTACCCAGTCACTGATAGGTCACAGCTTACTCATCCATAGTAAATCTTTAAAGAACAGATATCTCGCATAATTCTACAAGTTTCTTTCTCCCTTTTTCTTTCGCACTTCAGATCTGTCGACTGTACAAACTTCTATGTATTACCATGATAGGTGATTGAGCAATCATTGGTGGATGGTTAAGCACATGAGCACAACTCACCCGTGGAAGTCGTATTAAAAAGTCCGGCCTGGATAACCTTGGCATCAATACCCATCTTCTGTTTCGCACGCTCCAGAATTACCTCCTCAATTGATCCGACACTAACCAACACAAAAACTCTGACCTCTTTCTTCTGTCCAATTCGATGGGCCCGATCCTCTGCCTGTTGATCCATTTGGGGGTTCCAGTCACTGTCAAATATTATTACTGTATCTGCTGTTTGCAAATTCAAACCAAGGCCTCCAGCTCGAGTGCTCAAAAGAAACATAAAGTATGGGGAATTGGGAGCATTGAATTGTTTCAGCAAAAGCCCCCTTTCTTCAGTTTTTGTTGAACCATCCAGTCGAAGATATTTGAAATCATGAAGTTGCAAATAGATTTCAAGAATGTCCATGAGGCGAGTCATTTGTGAGAAAAGCAGGACCCTATGCCCAGATCTATGGAGTTTTGGGAGCAAGCGGTCAAGTAGCTCAAACTTCCCTGATGCTCTGGCGATCTCATCCTTGCGCCACATGTTGTATTCCCCAACAAAAAGGTAAGGATGGTTACAACATTTGCGAAGCTGCATTGAGAGGTTCTGTAGAGACTTTGATTTTCCAGATCCTGAAATGGGTTAGACTAGTTAGCAAAGACGTATATGCTTAAGTAAGCAGGTGACTAACAGAACCGGAAACCAAAACAAAGCCCCTAAAGTTACTTCTCATTATTCAAGTCCATTAGAGTAATATTCATTATTAAAGGACGACATGTGAAGCTTATTTATGAACAGATAACACAATTAATACACTTCCTAATATATTTGTTTCTCTTGGTGTTAAGTGACGTCGTGGGACCGCAACATACAGAAATGGTCAAGGAGCATAAGCTACAAACCAGTATCTAGCCCAACTCTGCCAACATCCGTCACTTGCTGATAGTATACTTTCTGCCAAGCTGACATATCACATTTCAATATAACCTGGGACTTCCCTGGAAGGAACTTCTCCACTTCATCTTTCTTCCTTCTCAATATGAATGGTCTTATAACCTTGAGAGTGAAACATATGATTAATAAAAAAGAAGAAAATGGTCAAAAGTGGGACTAGATAATTTGACAACGAAAGGTTTATACATACTTGATGCAAACGATTAATGATTAATAACTCTTCTTCATCTGAGAGGGATACGTCACCACGGTCCGCAAAGGGTGCATTAAACCATTCCTCAAAATTCGAAATTGAATTGAAAATACTAGGAAGAAGAAAATTAAGCAGTGCCCATAGTTCCTGCAAACTATTCTGAATTGGCGTGCCCGTTAAAAGAAGCCTGCGTTGAGTCTGATAACTGCATAGGTGAGCTTCCATTAATTAGACCATTTCCCAAAACATCCCAACTAAATCAGTCAGCTGAACCAACAGATATAACAACATAAAGGGATAACGAATATTCAAAGGCAGTATTCAAATGGAAAAACAAAAATCCACCTTTTACATATATGCTTACTTTGTTAGCAGGCATTTCTGATGGTATAATCAATATAAAGCAGTTTAATGTGGATTAACTTGGGGCACCAAGAGACATTTAATAATTTTCTTCTGGTCAAATTATTACATACACCCCAAATTATTAAGATACACCCTGTATGGAAAACCATTATCTAATAATTAAAGGAGTTGAACCATCTCCTGTTCATTAAAGACCTACACATAATAGGGAACTGTATCTGAACACATAACTCATGTTAGAGCGAAGACTTTATGACGCAATATTAGACTTTTTTTTTTTTTTTTTTTTGGGGGGGGTGTTTGAAGCAATATTAGACAATTGGATAGTTGCAATATGATATCACCAGCCTTGAATTTTTTAGTCAACCTATAGCAGACAAACGGACTTGCCTTTTATTCTAAACGTGGTTTTGACACAAATACTGGAAAAACATTCTGCAATTAAAGTACTGAGATTTTCCTAAGGTGGTCGAGGGAAGCAGAAGAAAATCACTGCCTTTGTACTGATGTAAAGGTAACATGCTCCTTCAATGCATATCTAGGCAAAGAGTATTATTCATCTACACCGAATCATGATAGTGCTAATGACTATCCTTGTTGTTTAACAAAATATAGTAGATGGAAGACAACTATGCAGTATCGCTGATGAAGCAAATAAGGCATAAATAGTTCATCAAAAAGAGGTTCAGTGTAACAAAAGTGACTCAGCTATAAATGACATGAGAGTAAAAACAGAATTCTCAGCGGTTAAAGATGTCAATATTGATGGCAATAGTCAGTTCAAGCATAGTGCACCAATGGTGGATTAATCAAGCAAATAAAAACGTCAGTAGCATCATACCCAGATACAAGAGTCCTTGAAAGAGAACATTCATGATTCTTTAATCGATGTCCTTCATCTATAATCAAATAGTGCCACTGAATTTTCTTCAGGAATGCTTTATCTCTCATGATGAGGCCATAATGAGTAATTAAGACGTTAAATTTCCCCTCTCCAGATAACTCTTCCCTCATCGCCTTCCTCTCATCCAGACGTCCATCATAAAGAATAGCTGCAATACTGGACACGAAGAAAATAATAAGCATCTGAAAGTGAAGTGAGGCATGCAAGCAACTGCAAGCCCATCACATACGCATGCGAGAGAGAGAGGGAGAGAGAGAGAGAGAGGGAGAGAGAGAGAGAGAGACCTTGGAGCCCAAGTAGAAAATTCAATAATCCAGTTTGGCAGTACAGCTTTTGGAGCCACTATCAAATGAGGCCCTGCAACACCCTTGTTTTCCATAAGATAGGCAATCAATGAGATGGTTTGTATTGTTTTCCCTAACCCCATCTCATCAGCTAGAATACCATTTAGGTTGTTATTAAATAATGAAACCATCCACTGAAGTCCTTCCAATTGGTATGGCCTCAATTCTCCACCTTGAAGCATGGATGGCTGCTCATTTACCTGTAGAATCCACAATTGATTTAGACTATAGTAAAGAAAGGCAAACTGAAGTGATAAAGAACGTAATGGAATTTTTTGGGTGGAAAAATGCATAATGGGCCATTCACATGAAAGTGCCTCCTTCGCATTCTAAAGGGTTTCGGAAAGATTGAAAAATCAAATGATAAGAATCCTAGATTCATCAGAGAGATCAAATGCTGAAGCCAGTAATTTTTCTCAATTAGATCACTTTATAGCTCATTAAGGTGGTAAGAGAATATATCACAAAGGCATTTATGCAGAAAAAGGAAAGAAATAGATAACAATGGCTTTACCTTTTCCTGAATGGAATGAATAGCGGAGTTATATTGCCGCTGACCCTCAAGAAAGTCGCTGGAGTCATCATTGCGATCTGATTCAGATACATCAACCTCTTCCTCAGGAAGTCCATCCGCAGGAGTTCCACTGCTTGAAGCATCCAAATCAGCTTCAGAATCTTTAAGATCCTCACTTTCGTCAGCATGTCCAGCATCTTTTTGACGCTGGACAGCAGCTCCCAAATTGTGAAGCAGCTTGTTCGTTTCTGCAAGAAGCGTATTCAATCGCTCATTCTTACTTTCCTTTACCATTTTCATATATGCTTCTTGATCATCAGCCTTCAAAGCTTGGAATCTCAATTTTTCAGCACGGGTAGCCCGCTGTCTTTGCCTTGCATGCCAGGCCTGCATCAAACGATAATTGTAAGGATCACGATAAGGAACATTTAAAGCAGAAGTTTATGAATAGTTAGTATGCATCAGATAATTTTTATGGTGGCGTTCAGCCTAACAGAACCCGTACAGTCCATACCACATCAGTCGCAAAGTTGTTACCTTCCGAGATCCAACATTAGCCAAATATCCCGGTGAACAGTTCCCCCAAAATAGAACTGGAAACACTATTAGAATAATTGGATCCAATATTAGGCTTCATAACTGATTTGAGCCATTATTCCTAATTGGTCAAAAATAAAAGTACTACCCTAAATGTGAATGAAGAGTAAAACTATCTCATACAAAGCAAAGGACAGTCTGGAACTTTCAAGCCCACTTCTAAGTTGGAGTAGTTTCGTCATCCTATTTCACACTGAAAGAACCCAACCTTCTTTGTTTCAAGTGCATGAAGGTTGCTTTCCAGACAAGGAAAAGTTTAGCGGACTCATTTGACCAAGGTTATCCTATCTCTTAAACTGCATGAGAACTTTCATAGGCCAGATGATTAATGTGCCTGAATATATCCAATCCAGCATGCCCCACATAGACCTAGCATCAGATCTTTGACTCAAGATGACCATATTCTGAGAATAAATACGAGCTCAGCCTGCAGCGCCAAACCATCACAAGAACCACATTCTAATATCGACTTCCCATTTTGTGACAGATAAATGAAAAGAAAAGAATAGGAGAGAAGGATACCCACCTGGATCCCATCATTCCTCTGCTTTCTTTGCTTTAGAGAAGCCTGATTTTGTAAATGGAATTCTCGTACTGCATTAAGTATTTCCGCAAAAAATTTCCTTTTTTTTGTCTCTACAAGATTCTTCTCTTCTTCTTCCAATCTCGAGAGCCTCTGCAAATCAAAATTGAGCTGCCAGCATCAGAAAGAAGCTTTTCTCCACATTTCCATTCACGTCTATAAACAATTGAAAAACAAATGTAACTAAAGGGTGCATCAATTCAAAATTAGTTATGGACTTGGCTATTGCCATTTAGAATAGGAACAGATTGTACATATCTATTTCTAACAATGAATTCCTAACAAGATATTATCTCATCTTATCTCATGTAAGTCATATCACAAAACTGTTCTAGTATTTCCCCTCCATAGCCATGTAATAAGTGGTGCATCTCCAATTAGATTACCTCGGCATCCCGTTTCTTTCTGAAATGATCATCAGCTTCCACGGCAAAAGCATCACCGACACCATATGGAGTGCGGCGCAATCGCATCATACCCCAGTCAAACAACTGCTTGTCAGGGTATGCACAGTTCAAACGAAGCCAGTACTCTGAACTTACTTGGGAGCGAACCTTACTTTGCAAATCTGCTAGCTGAGAGAAAAAAGTGTTTCCCCGGAAAGTCAGAACTCTAATCATCCCACAATATCCAAAAGCTAAATGAAACACATGAATATCCACATTTGCTGAAAGATAAATTACGCCATGCAGCCATTAAAGTCACATAGCTGACTGAAAATCCAAGAAACAAAACAAAGGTTGCCAAGGAAATCACTAGGTTAATCACGAGGATCTAGTTGCTATTGAATGCACAAGACATTTCAAACAGTTACTGTTTGTGTAGCCATTCATCACACAAACACAGTCAGCAATCTCCTACAATAAAGGTTCAGACATCTGACGGCAGCATTTTCAATTACTCCAGTCTAAATAAGGAAGAGTTATGGATCTCATGACACAAAACATTCAAATGCTATAATCACATTAAAATCTCAAGATCAAGATCCAATGAATAGTCCTTTGTACAATGCATTTTAAAAGGAATAACGCAATAAGCGAAACAATCCAAAGAACGTCAAGAGAGTATTTACCTTCAGTCCGTAAAGTTCAAGTAAGCACTTTGTCTGCAGATCATCCCCTCTAGTTGATGGCAATTCTAATCCACGTTTAAAGCATCAGTTAGAGAGACAGAATAAGTGTAACATGCGGCTTCAAGCCCTAGATGCATACTGAACATGAGGCAGTATGCATGCATTCAATAAGCAACCTACTAACTAATATTTTTCTCGAAAACAGGAGAACTCGTGCTACAACATGCCAAAGTATAAAGTGAATCATGTGAGGATGCATGACAAATTTGAGACCATAGTGACCTTCAAGTTCACTTATGCGATGCTGGACTTGGCTTTGAAGACGCTTTTCCTTTGATTCAGCCAGTTTAGAACCCGACATGCAATTTATCCGCTGTCTCAATAGGGCATCCTCAAATTCTGCAAGTAAATCTCGTCTGCTAGAGTTAACATGGTCAACCTGCATTAAAGGTACCACAAAACATGAATTTTGAAAGGGGGAAGAACAGAAATTTAATCGAACAAGCCAGCATTAGAAGGAGCAAACGGTGTTTCTTGATAATTAAGCACGGTCAGTGATCTAAGATGACAGGATAGCTTCTAAATTACTCACAACTATGCAAAACCTCCCAATAGAGGTTGGACCCAAATACCGAATTTACAAGCACAACCATTATAAGGCTCCAACAACAAGAACAACCAAAATCCCAAGCGAGAATGATAACCAGAGAGACGTTGTATCTTGCAGAATATTGCACAAAGAAAATTATGGCAATATAAGGAAGAAACCAAATTTATATTGGGTTTGCTCCATAGAATACGCAAACCCAAGGAAGTCCACAAAACTCTACTCGTCTAACATATGCTCGCAAAACCGCCCCATCCAAGACCCTCACAATTCGCACGCAATCACCAAAAACTGAAGAGGAACCGCGCAAAAACCCTAAAATTCACAAAAATCCCCCAGCCCGGTCGCCGAAATCCGCAACGCGGGCATTCCACGATCTCTTCAAAAACCCCGAAACCGAAAGCGAAACGCCGCAGAATCCCCATCGCGAACCGCTTCGCATCATCAAAAACGACATCGAAAACCCCAAAAAGAGATCAACGACCGAGAGAAAAAAACCCTCACCGGACCCTTCTCGACCGCCGCCGGAATCTCCTCGGATCCGCCGCCCGCGCCGCCCTCGTCGTCCTCCCCGTCCCCGTCCCCGTCCCCGTCCCCGTCGCGGCCGCCGGCCGCCGCGTCGTCGCAGATGGAGGAGACGGCGTTGAGCAGGTCGGGGGGCAGGGGGAGGTTGCGGGAGATGAGGCCGAGGGCGCACATCAGCGACTTCGTCTTCCCCACGCGATCATCGAGCGGCGGCGACGAATCATCGCGCCGCGGCTGCTGCGGCTGCGGCTGCTGCGGCTGGGGCGGGGGCTGGGGGCTCTCGAGCTGGGCCACCATGGCGGGAGGCGCGCGAAATCGAATCAACGGCTCGTTTTCAGCGTGCTTCTCTCCTCTCCCTTTTTTTTTTTTAACTGTTATTTAAAAGAGGGGGAAAAATCTGAAGGGCCAAATATAAAGGTGGGATTTTTATGCTGGCTTGGCTGGCTTGGCTGGCTTTGAGTTCGAGCGTTGAGAAATTGAAAAAAAAAATATGAGAGCGAGAGAGAGAGAGAGGCTTTGGCAATGGATCAGGGAAGCGCCTTCTTTTCTCTCCTTTCTGTTGCGTCTCTTGTGTGAGTTTTATGCCCGGGGAAGAGAGGCGTTGTGGGGGGGTGAAATTACCGGAATGGGCATGCCTGTCTCTTCTTTTGACGGAACCTGCCACTCGGTTCGGCCGGTGGGGGGAACCCGACAACTAATTCCTTCCCTTTTTTTGATTTCTTTTCTAGATTATCCATCCGGAGTTTCCTTTTTCGGCATGGAATTCCTGATTTTTTTTTTTCATTTTGGTCTGATAATGGGAGAGGTTAGGTATGGATTCAATTACATTCCCCAATTGTAGGTTTCCATCAAAATGTTACCGGATTAAAGAGAATAAATTATTATCAAGATAATTCCAACCTTGCTAGAGAATGTCACATTTGACATTCCAATGGAGCTTTAGCTTGATGCCATAGCAGATGGAGCTTGAGCTAGATAGAAATCGAACCAATTGAATGAAGAGTAACATGATATCGATTCCAATTTATCGTACATGGTCTCTTTCTCAACACTCGTTCCACTAATCCATCGGTGTTCCTAACTTCAATGCCGAATTCAATCGACCTTACATCACTCCCAATCAAGATCACTCGGCATAATCAACTTCATCAAGCGAAGTGAGATGGAGATTAGACGAACTCACATTGAAATCGTCGCCTATACCGATCACTAATCAAAATTGCAGCACGCATGACTTTGTATCGACGTATTCTCGATCACGCACAGGTTTAAATAAAACTGAAACAATGTCCAACGAAACACCATAAGGCGACAGTAACAGGAGCCATACCTAAGCTTCCAACCCCTACCCAGGGAAAGCATCGCGGGGATCACATGTGGCTGCCCTAACCCTTGAAGGAGCTGTGGCCAGGTCAGCCAATGGGACCAATATATTTTTCCTGGCTCGGATCCTAACCAGTACCCAGACTTTCCCGGTGGTCAGAGCCTTTTAAGGACCTGCTCAGGTCCGCAGCATCAAATGGAAGATCCGAAGGACATGAACTTGGAGCTTCTGCGGTACTTATTTCCTTTATCTAGAGTTTATCCTTCACACTCTTCTTCCATCGGGTGATATGCTTCGGTTGCTTCGCTTGCAAGACTAGTCTTAACGTAACATGTCCACCACTGCATTTTCAAGTAATTACAATATATTAATCAAAAGTCTTCAAATTATTGTACTTGACCTCCATTCTCAAGGGCTCATCTTCCATCTTACATTTAGATTATATAGAGTTTTAAGTTTTATATTTAGTGTGTACTTTGGACTAGTTTGGTCCATTGTCAATGCAACAAACTAATTTTAACTTTTGCTATAGATTTAGGACACTTAACCTTTATTAAATACAATTATCTCAAATCACGTATAGATATCAACACTTGAGCGTTGTTCATTTCATGGAAAAGCAATGATTTGGAAAACACTTTCATTAAAAAAAAAAAAAAAAAAGATCAATTATATTGCTTATAAAAATGAATAAACGAAAAAAAAAAAAAAAATCAGCATCTACAAAAATGTTCATATATAAATTATTCTTGATAATGAAAATTTTTTCCATTAACTAATTATTTTAAGCAATACAAGCGATCATTTTTCTAGAAAATGCTTTCCAAATTATTTATTTCTCACGAAATAAATGGAGTATTAAATCTCATTTGAAATTTTCCACAATCTTTTCTAGATTATCTGACAATTGATGTTTTATTGTTAAATGATAGCATCAAAGTGCATTCTAGATGTGGTATATCTTATTCTAATTCTATGTGCTTTTCCCTCGACCAAGTGCACTTGGTCATCGACGTGATAAGACTATAAGCGATGAGTGCCCTTTACACAAGGCACTATAATGTTCTAGAAAGAAAAAGAATGCACTATAAGGTTAAAAAGGATGTCTGAAGTTTGATCAAGAGAGAAAGGAAATTCCAACCTGCTCGCCATGGCCATCTTGCAAGCCTTGAGTTCTTCTTTGACCATCCACACCTCCTCTCTCGAAGGTATTCCACAATGAACTCGAGAGCATCATTCCTCTCGTGCAATGACCCCGCGAGTTGATTTAAGGCGCCCAAGAATTCAAGACCCTTGTCTCCAAGAGCAGCAATAGCAATAAAGTCCAATTCCGACATTCTCTCGATCACTTGATGTGCACCTCCAAGTCTCTCAATCATGCCCTGACAACTTTATTCCGATACCACCTATTACGGGTCGACACTTGAGGTTGTGATGGTGCGGCGCTTAGGGTTTCTTTGAGGCTTAAGGCTCAGCCGCTCACTTGGCACACATCGAATCGGAGAGAGAGAGACTCTAATGAGAGAAGTGTTTTGAAGAGAATGCTTTTATTGCTCTTCTTTGTATCGGAGTTGAGGAATGATACAAATGAAGGAGAGGTGACCCTTATTTATACATGAGCCTACTTAATTATAACCGTTGATTTTCCTTTCATCTAACGGTGGAGATACGATCTTCATATCTACCAACTCTCCTATAATACAAACATACCTTACGTATAATACCTTCGAGAATATTCCAGGCTATTCATGAATCTATAGATCCCGAAAAGTTTTGAGACATGCCCTGTTCATCTTGACCACCTCCTCGGCCTATTATTTCCTTGAAACCCTATAGGCACGAAGTGGTGGCTCAGCCTAGAGCAATGACGCGGTGGTGGAGTGACGACGGCGAGGCGACCATCGTCAGTGACGGAGGCCCGGAGGAAAGGCGCGGCTAAGTTGTGGTTAGATTTGGTTTCGATACGGTTTCCAAGGTGAGAAGATTTGGGAACAGAGGGAGGGCAAATGTGAAAGAAGAACGACGATGTCATAAACAGGACTATTCCAATAAATGATGCAATTTGAAGTAAAAATCACAATAATGATGATGCAGATTATAGAAAATTGATACGGCAATCCATTTTTAGATTTTCTTGAAAAAATTGCACTAGTACAAACATATACAATTGGAGGAGGAGAAGAATACATCAACCGTACCTACAGAGTGCATCGAAATAAAGCATGATTTGATCGAACTTGTTTTGCTAATACACTAAACTTATATGACCAACAGACGGTCAAAATCACACTCAAATATACATTAGTCAAAGAAGTCTTCATTTTATCTTACTTGACCTCCATCTCAAGCGGCCATCTTGCATGTTATGTTTACATCATATATAGAGTTTTAACTTCTATCTTGAAATTCTAGTTTGTACTTTGGATAATTATTAAGTCCATTTGTACTTCCGCTATATAATTAGGACATTTGACTCTTATTTAATACAATTATCTCAAATCTTGTATACGTATTGACACTTAAACTCATTTGCAATCATCTAAAATCTTTCATTTTCTAGCAATTAAAATTATTTTTTTCACTTCGACAAATAACATCAAAGCACATTCTACATGGGGGTAAATCTTACATACTAAATTGGCACAACTGAAAGATTTAAGATCAAATTAGCAATTCATTAAAAGATTTACGTTTAAATTGATACAACTTAAAGGTTTATGAATAAATTGATCTTCATACAATAGGTTGATAACTTTTTGAACAATTTTCTTGTCATTAACATAATAAGACCCTGAGTGTTGAGTACACTTAAGTTTTTATGCAAGGCACTATAATGTTGTTCTTGGAAAAGAATATTTTCCAAATCATTTATTTTTTCATGAAAAATCATTGTCTAAAGTTAAAAGGTTGATTGAAGTTTGATCCGGAGATGATGAAAATTCTGACCTACTTGCCATAACCGTCTCGCAAGCCTTGAGTTCTTCTTTGACCATCCCTAACTCCTCTCAAAGGTATTCCACGATGAACTCAAGAGCATCATTCCTCTCGTACAACGAGCAGGTAAGTTTGATTTGAGGCGCCTAGAATTCATCAGCAAGCGTTCGCTCGACCACGTCAATCCACTTGACCCTTGTCTCCAACAGCAGCATTAGCAGTAGCATCCAATTCGAACATTCTCTCCACCGCTTGGTATGCACCTTTGTATCTCTCCATCGTGCTCTATATAACTTGTTCCAATACCACTCGCTACGGGTTGACCATTGAGATCGCGACCACGACGCAACACTCAGGCTTCGTTCGACTCATTCGTGTTCCTAAATAGAGTTGCCCGAACCCGGCCCTCTCCCGAATTATCACTTGTTCCTTTTTTTACCGCATCAACTTCGATAGAGCGATCGACAACCTGCCTTTGGATTTCTTGTTCCTCGTCAAAAGCGCCCTGAACCAGTGCAACACCCCCACAGTGAAGAGGTTCCACGTCACCAACTTCTATTTCTACTGCGCCGACGACCCCAAGGTCGACTTCTGGCTCCGCTTCGCGACGCAGCGCCGTGTGGACGATCTCAACCTGGGACTCTCTATGGAATCGGCGTACTTTTATGCCCTGCCGGAGTTCTTCTATTGCTTGAATTTGGTGGTGAGGCTGGAAAGTCCTGTTTTAGAGTCCTTTGAGTTGTGCGGGTGGTCGGGGGTAAACAAAATTATAATGGAATAAACGTGTGAAAGAGTTGGTATTCGATGAAGCAGAGAAAATTTGGGCACCGCATTTGATATCGCTGCATGTATCGGGGACGTGGTAATCCAGTTGATGGTTCAAACTCAACGATATATCTTCTTTGGTGGAAGCCAAGGTAGATTTTGTCATTCGAGACATGAGGTTGGGCTTCACCAAGTTCCTACAATCACCATTGGCAGTTGGTGTTTGGAGGTACGAGCTCACTATTTTTACCATTTATAAAGACGTGCTCTTGTTGATTGGCGTCTGTGATTAGCACTATTTCGTGGTGTTGGTCGCCCCGGCTGAGTGAGCTCAGCTTTTTGGGGCATTCTAGTCTTTCATCAAGTGGAATCATTGAGATCGCATGTAATTAATTCAGCTGATGGGATGATATATAACTTTGTGTTCCAATTTACAAGATAAGAAAGTATTGTGAACCTTGGAGCTTACTCCCTATGTTTAATTTCCAATAAATGGGTCTGAGATGAGTCGACCTTTGGGACAATGAATGCCCGCTAGATCTAGGATCAATGCAACATTCTTAGACGTGATTTTCACAAGAAAAATGCATGAAGAGATTGTTTGAAAAAGTTACATTTTCAATTCATTCTTTCAGTTTGTAGAGAAAATTCTATTCTTCGGAAATATGGAAAAAGAGCAATGGATCTAGTCATCTTAGGTTGAAAATCTCGGCACATTAGGCTATTGTTCCATAGTCATCTTATAAAATATTCTCACCGTATTTTACAATGGCCATGGATGGATTAACTTGGAAACTTAAGTCGACAACGAGGTTCCTACCTCATGTGACCAATTACTAGAATTTTCGGTCCTTCAAATATCACAAATTCTATGTGAGAGATCCATAGATAAAAAACAAAGTGGAATGACTAAGCTTCAAACATGAAAACAATAAGGTGCTAACATCCTATCTACGAAGACTTGATTCTCTTCTCAATTCATATTTGAGATACTTTACTTTTTTTGCATCATCCTTTAAGCTCATGAAAACTTGCATATTGTCTATCTTTTCCTTTAAATAAGAAATTGCGAAAATGTACAAGTCTTCATCTTCCACAATCTCAAGTATGGAATTCAATATCTCTATGAGGTCCTCGTAAGGACCGACTAAATTGATTGCTTTAGATGCAGCAATGGTAGTGCTCCTACTCTCAACAAATGTAAGCAGCATGTTAATTTGTGTTCTGAGCTCTTATCTTTCTTGAGCTTGCATGTTGGCGAGGTGCTGAAAGAGCCCTGGGCACCAAACGATATGCGTACAAACATTTACCATTTATGTTGAAGTAGATGTGGCTCTAGTTGAAGATAAGGTAAGGGAGGCTTGGTGTAGACGATTTAGTCATGTTGAGCGAGGGCTTTCGCATGCTCGACTGGAGATGTGATCAGGATGGGAAGACATGTGCCGGAAGGCATTAGGGAATACATGGAAAGACATGGAGATAGAGTACCTAGGCTTATGGAGAGCTTGATACAGAGTTGGCCACTTGAATGTTGTTTTCGCAATTTTGATGAAATTAATGTTTTTCTTTGAAAATTCTCAAAACACAAAAGGTCAAAAGCAACTTTTTAATTTTTCATTCGACATTGTTTCATTAAAATTGAGGCTAAATTGGCCATGTAGCCCATTATGAACCGACTGCAGGGTCAAGTAGGTGTGTGCTTCTATAGTAGCTTGTGGCTCCATAATCCTTCATTATTTCCGCAATCATAGGAATCACAGCCATATATCTAGCTCAATCATGTTGATAGATGCATAAGCTATTAAGAAGTGATCCAGAGGCAAAAGGTACATGAGGCCTCTTGTTTAGGATGCAAAATGATTATCATTGAAAGGGTAGTCAAAAATAATCTTGAATTAAAATCCATGTGAGGGGATCAGTCTCCCACCGGAGCTCTCGGTTCATGTTGACTATGACAAAGTTCAATGCTAGCAGAATGATTGATATATTTCTTTCCTTGTCCCTTTAAGATCCAAAGGCATTGCGGCGGAAGCGACGCTTCAGATCTAGAACGGTCGCTCTCCGGGAAGCACCGCATACATAAAAGGTATCAATTCTTTAAAGAAATTCATTTGTTCATTTCTACTTGTTGGACTATAATTTTATTATTCTCTATTCATGTTAAATAGGAAAAACTAGTATTAATTAGATTTTCTATGTTACTTGCTCAATGTGCTTAGATTCTATCTCTTATGAAGATGGAAGAAGTGCCATCTTTATCGTTAAAATGTCAGAATCTGACACTATATGAACCAGTTAATCAATATGACCTTCTTGCGATAGCATACATGCTACGAAGTTCACCATGCCTGGAAAAATTAGTCATACACTTGCTTGACCTCCCCCATTGAAGGTTTGTTTACTTTAGTTTGCTTCTTGCGCTGACTTCTTTCTCGCACAAATGTTAACACTCGCTCACTTTACTTGGATCGTAGAGAGAGAAAGTCTCTAGAGAGAGGAGCTCTAAAAAGAAAGAAGCATTTGTATTACTAAAAGGATTGGATGAATACAAATGAAGGGGAGGGCACCCCTTTTTATACTAGAGGCCCTTAGATTACATCCATTGATTGACTTTTCATCCGGCGGACGAGATCGCACCGCCATATTTACCAACTACCAACACTTATGACAGGAGATTTCTAGAATTTGGCGTAATGACCGTATCACCCGCCCTTAGAACGTTCTGGAAGTCTTCTTGTTGGGAATCCAAGCGAGCACAAGAGGTCATCCTCGAGAAGGCACGGCAACCTTTAGCTCCAGAAACCTCTTGGCCGTGACAATGTACTGGAGGTTCCTTTGTTGCCATGTAGCATTAGGATCTTGAACTAGGAGTGTAGCAATGTGCACTTAGAAGGAGAAGATGTTTTATATGTATAGATGAGTTTAAAAGCTTAATTTGATTAAGACTCGTTATAAAGTAAAACTAACTAGCATTTGTAGTGAACAAATAAAAGTTGTTTGTTTGAAATTTCAGAGAGTCAATAAATTTTTTTTTCCTGTGGATTCACATATGATATGGAGTAAATTTCTTAAATGAGGTAATACATGCAATTTGAGCTTGATGAAGAATCTCAAGAATGTTTTAACTTTGACGAAGGAGTTTTTTGTGTTCACGTAAGGGAACTTTCAATGTTTGATGAAATGTCTCAAGAGAGTTGAGATCATCAGTTTGGAAGCTGATAGTTTTGGGTTGAAACATCTACTCGCCCTAATTAAGCTTCTTCTTGAAATACACATGTGCTAGAGAAGTTTATTATCAAGGCTAAATTGCCCGTACAATATGGACAAAATTGTTTTGAAGCCACATTTCTGTCGAAACTACTTGCTGTGAAAAAAGATGTGTTCAGCTGTCGAAGAGCTTCCAAAAATGTTGACGTAATCTTCGATTATCCTTCTGAATAGGTGTACTTAGAAAAGCATATGGAAGGCCGAGTTTCAGGTTGACCTCATGGCAAGGGTATGTTGCCCTGGGCACCACACTGCTCTCTCGTATTGACACTCTTTTGACGGTATAGCTACCTGAATGTGACAGTATTAGGCTTTTTAACATGCATCTAATTTGCTCTTGTTTCAAGTTTCATTCTAGTTGTAAATATGAACCTCTCAAGGAAAGAGTTTATTGCTAGTGCTTTGGTTAAAGGGGAATTTTTTCCCAACAAAAAGTTTGCAATTGGAACTAAACTTTATTTACGGTTTAATTTGGTTCGGCTTTTTGAAAATCTAAACAAATCGTGGATTCTCGAGTCTTCCCATTAGCTCCGCTAGGTTTTATTGGATGTTCACATGTCATTTTTTTATTTGATGGTCACAGCATATCAAAAAAATGAAAAAAAAAAAAAAAGTCACGTGACATTTTTTGTTCACTTAAAATTGATGAAGTTAACGAAAAGATCCAAATACATCAAAGTTGTATGTTTGAGTATTTAAATGCACGCAATTCAAGTTTTTGGAATTCAAGTGCATTGTCATAAGAAAACTTGTTCTATAATTATCCAAAAAAAGCATATTATGTAGCTTGTCCTATAATTATCTGAAAAAAAAAAGGTATATTATGTAAGACTTCGAGTTTCGCTAATTCTTTGGAGTAAAATCTAATTATTTTTTACAAAAAAAAAAAAAAAGGTATGTAAGACCTGCTTTAAGTTGCACGAACTTTTAAATCTGAAATTTAATATAAACTGACGGCATTAAAGTAGGCTATTATATGCCCTTCCTTTTGGCCCGTAAGCAGGTTATCACTAGTTGAAAAAGTATATTTCAACTGCTTCAACTTTTAAATGTTCTACTTTCTATTTATGATAATTTTGAAAATTTTGCAGCACTTAAATTATATTTTTTATTTATCGTGAAACACTTGAAACATTTTAAAAAAATGTTTACATAATGTAAAATCAATTCATATATTGTTTTTTCATCCTTTTTAGTTTCAGATTTTAAAGCAAAATCATGAGCAGAAATATTGAGTAATTTTTCTGTGATTCACAAACGCGTGGGCGATGCTCAAATATAATCAACCATACTAGAATTAAGTTCTCAAATATTAAACTATTGAATTAAATGACATTTAAATTACTGGATAACTCAATTTTCATACTTAAATAATTAAGATATTAATTATCATAATTAATTAAAGCGATTTCATCATTATTGATAGTTATAACTCATTTCAAAAACTGCTGAAACTTAATAGTCCCTGACCCATAAATGTCAAGTTGTCTATGATTTATAATCATTACCATAATATAAAAAGATATCGATGCAATATTATGTGATATTAGGATTTAACCATCATATAATTAAGGGAAAATTCTAAAAAAAAAAAAAGGAAGGCCTAAAGTGGACCTATTTTCAAATAATGGCCTAAAGTACCATCATTTTTCTAATAAAAATCTAAAGTGGACA
The DNA here is from genome assembly GCA_014182515.1 of Eucalyptus microcorys. Lineage (NCBI taxonomy): Eukaryota > Viridiplantae > Streptophyta > Magnoliopsida > Myrtales > Myrtaceae > Eucalyptus > Eucalyptus microcorys. The sequence continues at coordinate 10,950,163 of CM024563.1, forward strand.
TTATTTCAAATAAATGTCTAAAATTGCTATGTCAATATCAAAGAATGGCCTAATCTCATTTGACTGACAAGGGCATTTTTTTCCTTTACTTTTTGATTTTTTTTCCTTTTTCTATATTAGATGAAAGATAAATTAAAAAAGGGGAAGGCGAAACAACAAGGGCCTGCAGAGCCCTTGTCACCGCCACTCCACCATCGCCAAGGGTCGGTGAGGGCCTGTATTGCTGGGAAGGGCTAGCGATGGTGGGGAAGCAACGACAAGCTTAATTTCCTTCCTTTTTGAAAAATTTTATATCTTTTAAATATTATTTAAAATTAAAATTATATTAGATAAAAATGCGTTTGACCAATCAAAATATTTAGCTAGCCGACAAGGTTAAATCCTTATCTGAAACTGTTAAGACTATTTTAGACCCTTATTTGGAAAAAAAAAAAGTCAACTTCAACCTCTTATTTGGAATTTTCCCTTTTATTAAAATCGATAAGAAAAAAATGAAGCTTGCTGATGTTATTATTAAATTATCCTATTACCAAATAGATTATATATTTTTCAATATCCATTCCGAGTTTGATTTATATTCATGAATTCGCAAATCAAAGGGTGAGGGGTTCACCCTTTCCCTTTGCCTAACTAAAAAGATGGAAAGCGGTCGCTAGAGCAAAAACTAGCCAGCGACAACTCAAGAAAAGTCTCACAGCTTGTGCTCGATGCTCTTCTCTCTCCTCTCTCTCTCTCTCTCTCTCTCTCTCTCAATGAAGGTAGAAGAATAAGAGCAGCATCAACTATGACCGCTCAACGAACCCACAAAGGCCACTCATCAAGACCACTCATGGCCCACTCTTCGGTTCCATTTCCATCATCAAAGGGCCTATCATTTCCACACACGGTTCAGATATGATCGAAAGCCAAACATCTTTCTTGGAGGCATCAGATGGTGCGTAATTTTCATGTTTCCTCTTGATGGGTGTTTCGGTTGTTCTCTTTCTGAGTAGTGGTGTGGCCTTTTGGAGCGATGACCGCACAAATACAAGCTCCTCTGATTTTGATCAAGGTAAAGGTCCACCAGGCATTTTGTGGTCATGTAGAATGTGTGTTTGTTTCTGTGTATTTAGGTAGCTTGAAAGATGTTAGCTTTAGCACTGCTAAGATATTTGCATATAATATCTGTAACCAAACATTTGCGAATCCGGACAATGGGTGGTCCATGTCTCATGTTGTCTCTTTGGTTGCAGATTCCTTTGTAGTGGAATCTTGTCGTGACAGAAGGGGAATCAGTTTATGATTTCTGCTGGTACCCATACATATATGCTACACCAATTAATGAACATGGTTATTTTTTCAGCTGTGGTTATTTGTCCTCCGGTAATTAGCCACAGCTAGAATTGAGCTTGGAAGTTTTTCATTATTCAGACCCGGCTAGCTGTGTATTTGCATCAACTACTTGGGATCATCCGATTCATGTCTTAACTGCTACTACCGACAGGTCAGAATTGTTAAGTTTAGTTTAGAGGTTTTAAGATCTCTTAGGGAGACTTTATGGGAGCCATATAATCGTTTCAGGGGTACACTGAAGTTGTAGACCCTGAGCTTATCACAGGTCTTAAACCCAAGGTGGCATTGTCGGGTAAGATCCATATGATAATTTGGTGACTCAGGTCAGGTCACGTGAGAGGGGCCTGCCATTGGGTTTTTCATTGGTGAATCTATGAGCGACAAAACTGAGCACGACCAATGTATTTGAACAAAACCGAGGGAGAAATTTAGGGTGCGTTTCTATTCCAAAGAGATTCAAAATTTTTTTTTTATTCTATTCCATGTTCTAAGCATTTTAACTTTTCTCGGTCCAAAATTTATGATTATGGAATAGAATTGTGTTTGAAACTTATATAATTTTTTTTGTTTCAAATAAATTTCTGTTAATTTTTAAATAAATTTTTACTTTTTTCCTTTTTTTTTCTTTTTTTTTTTTTTTTCTCCTTTCTTCTTCTTCTTCTTCTTTTGGCCGATTCACTAGCCTCGGCCATGGCCGGCGACCGGCCGACGAGGGCCGGCAACCTCACCTAGCCATGGCGAGGCCCGCCTAGCCACCGGGAGTTGGGCGTCGCGAGGCCCTAGCACCGAGGCCAAGCCTCGCCGTGGCTAGGCGAGATCGGCGAGGCCGAGCCTCGCCGATGGCTAGGCTTGCCTCCCGCCGAGCTCGCCGGACCTCGCCCTAGCTCGGCGAGCTCACCCAACCAAGGCGAGGTCGCGGCGGCCCTGGCAACGACTAATTGCGGCGGCCATGGCGGTGGCGGCGAACGGTGGCAAAAGTGGCGAAAAAGAAGAAAAAGAAAAGGAAAATTGTAGGATGGCGGAAGGGAAGAAGAAGAAGAATTGGTTTTGATTCTCAAATTTGTTCTTGGAATAAAAGTCAACATTTTTTTTATTTTTGATTCCACTCCAAATCTGTTCTTGGGAACAAAAATTTTAAAAAACGATTCTCGTTCCAAAACTACTCCCGTGAACAAAAAATTAAAATCGGGTACTATTTGGCACGTTACCAAACAGCCCCTTAGATTCGGGGTGGTCTACGTTTAATAGCTAGTTTAACCTTTTAGGGTCATTGGTAAAACTGGAAAAATATGAATTGTGGATATAAAGATAAACAAACAATTGAGTTGATGAAACCACGACCAATGTATTTGAACAAAACCGAGGGAGAAATTTAGATTCGGGATGGTCTGCGTTTAATAGCTAGTTTAACCTTTTAGGGTCATTGGTAAAACTGGAAAAATATGAATTGTGGATATAAAGATAAACAAAGAATTGAGTTGATAAAGCACGCTCCTTTCATTGATACTTCTTCATACAGTACAAGTAGCTAGATATCACCCTCCCTTTAATCACGGTGGAAGTTGAACAACAATTTGATTTACATTAAGATCGAAGAAAATCAAATTGAGGGGAAAAAAACTCTGGATGATCAACTCGTGAACGCTCTACTTGATATATTCTACATGTGCTGATTTGTAAAAGATTATGCACTATATTTGTGGATGGATAGAGGAGGACTGGCAGGGACGTAGCACTTTAATCATTTGTCATGCAAGCATACTTAAATTATTAAAAAGTTGATGCTAGACCTTCTCGTTTACAGTCAAATTCCAATTAGTTGTGTTGGGTATTTATATTTATTTTGAAGTTTAGTGTACAATAGTGGATCTAAACTTTAAGCTATATCATACATTGACATTGGACTATATTTACAATTAACATTTTCCTAAATAAATTGATAGAATGGACTGTATTGGTACCAATATAAGAAGATTTATGACAAAATTGGTCAAATTAAAAGATTTATGACTAAATTTATATCGATACAATAGGTTTAAAACATTTTTTGTACTTTTCCCTTTTTGTAATGTGCAAACCTAATATGTGCGGCCCAAAAGATTGAGAAACAAACTTGTGGGGAAAAAAAAATTGACGGAGCGTTTGAGAATGCAAACTACAGACATTCTTAAAATCTATTTTTTTTTTTAAATGACACGTATTATACTTTACAACTTAACCCATCTAAATTCCTAACCTCAAATTTGTCCTTCCATGTTAGCTACTTTTATAAATTAAAGCTATTGAACGGTACATTCAAGACATTACTCACAAGATCCAAATTGAAACACACTTAAAGATAGAAAACCCACGTTGTCCTCCGACTACTTTCCATACACCGTCCAGTTTAAAAGTATATCAGTTTGTGATATATTTTCAAATTAAGAGAAATTAACATAAGATAAATTTATCATAAATACATTAATTTGAAGTTATTAGTGGTTAAAAAAATTAGTTTTGAAGTAAATTTACCATAAATATACAATTTAAGATTTTTTGCGGTATTACCACAAGTATATATTACTAAACGTGCCAATTAAAAATCACCAAAATAAAAAGGAAAAATACACAAGGTACAACAATTTTTCTTTTTTTTTTTTTTTTTTTTTGGTTCAGAACACAAGGTACAACAGTTCACGGATATGACCAGGACACAACTCCTATCCATATGTGTCGGTACAAGTACAACTACAGCCATGACGAGCGTCCAGCTTTCGCCCGACGCTCCGCGTTGAGGCTGGAAGAACAGTCAGCGCATTGATTTCGGTCGGTCGGTGGTGGGAGGATCGGTTCGCGATCGTTTTAAAAAGCCCAAATAATGCAGAGCATTCCTGGTTGACCGCAAGCAAAATGCGTGACACGATGCTGAAAAACAGGGACTCTCCGTCCGGCAGGAAACATCGCTGTTTTCTCTCCATGCTCTCTTGCGTTTTGAATTTCTCATCTCAGCAATTTCCTTTCAAAATTGGTACAAGGGTATCCAAGCACTCTTCGGAACAATTGGCCATGTGCTATGTCGACAAGAGTTGACCAAGTTTTACTGGGTTGATCGTAGACAGATGTTTTATGTTGGGAAAACTTGATTGCTATTGAAGATAAAGATGTAGTAATAGATTCTCGATGCTTTGATGCGTGATAACGATTATTATTCTTAAGATATTATTTGTCCTACTATTGTTGATGTCGGGTTTAGAACAAATATACCTCTAGATATAGACGAAAGCCGCAAAGAAACGAGTTCAGCAATTACTCAATATCTCTCTTAGAATTTCACCTTGAATATGTTGTTAAAGTTGTAAGTAGTTCCAAAAAAGAAACATTTATGAATAGTTGTGATTATTATAAATAATATGTAAACTAGTCTCTAGACTTACCAATCAACACATCTTTGAAAATATGTACATTATTCTCAACTATCACAACTATTCATGTCAAGAATAATTTCCTTTCATAACTACTGACGACCTCTTTAAGACAATAGTCACTTCTTTTCATAATCAAGAGTCACATCTTCTTTTAATTAATAGATATTTTTCTCATGATAACAAACTATTTCAACAACGTTTTCTACCGAAGAATTTCCAAGTCCAAACCAATCTGGTTAAAAAACAGGGCATATTCAAGATTTAGCTAGGAAGGAACCTTGCCGCGTCCTTGTTGCCTGTCCTTTTGTGCTGTGTGGCCGCTCAAGGGTTATATATTTTCAAGTGGTGTGAGGAGCTCCTCCTCTTCAAGCCTCTCCCTCTCAGCCTCCACCCCCTTCCCTGACGCACTACAAATTCACACCCTCCCACCTCCAGCTCCTCATCTCATCTCCTCTCACCTTCTCTATCTTCTTCAGCTATATCTGCTGAACTTTCCAAACATTTCGCCCCCTCTTCCTTTCGGTTCCTTCTTCTGGTATGGCAACCGTTGTCTGCCGAGATCTGCAGTCATGTCTGGAGTCCCAAATCATGGAGCCGGTGTCTCTAAGGCTCAAATTGACTTCACCAAGTCGTCCCCACTTCTCTCGGTCCTTAGACGTGCCCTCGAGGAGTAGCCTCTTGGGTAACTCCTGCGACTTTCTTGCCAATCCCGTCTCACCAGTCAACAAGCAAGATTTTGCCTATGTCCCTCCACTGACAAGGAGCCCTTCTTCGATATCACTCCGCGAGAGAAGCTTGGAGATGTGCACTGAGGATCTAGGGAATGAGACTGGTATTGTCGACCATGTTAGCGAAAGCGTGGTCGTACCGTCCATTCCGACCGACGGGTCAAGGTCTGATCAGACTTCGCCTGAACCCCCTCAACATGCCGGCGCTAAGGAACCGACGCGCCGCAGCTTTCCACCTCCGCTGACTACCATCAGCGGGGTAAAGTCCCTACAATTTAGGCCTCACAGAGAAGACGGGAGGTTGGTCATCGAAGCCATTGAGACCCCGTCGAGTTACCCTCATTTTCAAGCCGAAAGGAGCGACGGCCGGCTTCGGCTATGTTTCCTGATAGAACCCGCTTCATCATGCGTTGATTCCATAGATGATGATGAAGAGAGAATGTCCGACGGCGACGCGATGGAAGATGATGAAAAGGATTGGGGAGAAAACGGTGTCTTTGAGTTAGAGGAAGCTGATGGTGATGAAAATGATAAGAGGGATGATGATGCCTCTGGGGATGTCAAGGGAATCTTTCAGAGAAGTGGAAGATGCAAGGAAAGAGAGCCTGAGAAAAGAAGGTTGCTAAGTTGGGAGCCACACTGGGTGGCCACATCTTGAAGCTTTTTCTCTTCTTTTTTTTGGAATGAATATCATAGTTCAATTTTGTAAAGTGTAGTCCTTTTCCATCTTGTTATCCTTTCGTTCTTTGTAATTGGGTTTTCTTCAATCAAGGAAGCAAAAACACACGTTTTAGTCAAGGGGGCGTCATTCTTTGTTACCATCTCCTGTCCCCAAGTTCACACAAGGGTACATGTCTGCCAAGCTAGACATCTCCTTTTCTCACTAAACCACTACGCTCTTCCCTTAAGACCATCGCAGCCGCCGCCATCGCAGCCGCCATCGGCATCCTCGCCGCCTCCGTCTCCCTCCCCCGGTGTATGTTTGTGTATGCGCGTACGCCTCTCATGCATCTAGTCCCCTCCCATGAGCTCTCTCTCTCTCTCTCTCCTCTTTACTCAATCCCGCTCTCACTGTCGTGGTTGGCGAGGGCTTCTACGGCAATTTTAGGACATCTCCGATGAGGAGCGAACATACTTGAACAAGTGACGATGCTGCATCCTCTCTAACTTTAGGTGTTCATATCCATATTCGAAGCTACCTAATTCACGAATTGAAGAGTATGAAAGAGTTGGGAATAATTGCCAAAAAAAATCTTAAATTTATTATACGACAATCAATTCGGTCATAAACATTTTAATTGTTCCAATTTAGTTTTAAACATTTTGACGTTTCATTAATTTAGTCTTAAACCTTTCAAATGTGCTAATATAATACTAAACATTTTAAAATTTGCCATTTTAGTCCAACACCTATTATTTGAATAATTGGTTGGAAAGACTACATTAACACATCGTCAAAAGGTTTAGCACTAAATTGACAAAATTAAAAATTTGTGATCAAATTGATAAATCGTTAAAAAATTTAAGATTAAATTAGTTATTAAAAGGTTTAAATTTGAAAAGATTTAAGATTTTTTTTTTTTTTTGTAATTTTTCGAATGAGTTGTTTGGTACACATGACTAGACTGAAAACACATACAGATACGTGACCGTGGAACCACATCTTGTCTCGCATCCATCCAACATAAATTTAAAAGGATGTCCCGGCACCACCCTCGAAACGGTCAAATGTTCCTCAATTTTCTGCATATTTATAATTTTCCTGCTCATTCGACGTGGCCGACGCAACTCCAAATGTTCCTCAGATTTGGATTAGGTTGTCTAAAACTATGAACCAAATTCAATCTGCACACCGCCCACATATGCAGAATGTGTTGAAAATGAAAACATGGTGGCACCATCATGAAAAAGGACATAAAAAAGAACAATCTTTTGTCCTCGTGAAATAATAAGATTTCCCTTTATTTGTAATACGGAAAAAATTATCTAAAAAATCCTAAATTTATTGCATTTCTACCAATTCAACCTTAAATATATTAATTTTACCAATTGAATTTTAAAACATTTCATATTTTTTCAATTGAGTCCATCCGACTAATTTCGGCCAAAAATCGCCGACGTAGATATTGACCGTTTTATGTAGCATGACCAGCGTTAACATAAACAAATTTTCATAATATTTTTCAATTTTTTATTAATTTTCATCTTTTTTTTTTTTTTTTAAACAACTTTGGCTCTCACCGACTAACCATCACTGGCCACATGGTCTAGCCAAGGGTTCTAGCCCTCGCTGACCATAACTCGGATCTAGCGAGGGTCAACGCCCTCACCTCTGTCTTCTACACCATTGAAGATGAACTCATCATCTTGGACTCTTCGTCCTCCCAAGCATGGGTGTTGCGAAGACCAGGCTAGTGGCCGGCAACCTCCATGGCTAGAGGTGTAAATAATAAATAATAAATAATAAATAATAAAAACATTAAAATATTAAAATATTATTAAAAATTATCTATATCAACTTCAACGGTATCGTATAGGATAACTGACATTCATGTTAGCGATTTCCGACCAAAATTGATCGGATGGATTCAATTGGTAAAACATTAAAAGGTTTAAGACTCAATCGGCAAAATTAAAAAATTTAACATTGAATTGACAAAAGTACAATAAATTTGGGATTTTTTGGACATTTTCCCGAGCAATAGGCACGATCTATTTCAAAATATGTAGGTTTCAAATCAAGAACTTAGAAATTACCCAATGATTTGTATTCTCTTAGAAATTGATTGGTTCCAAAGTGACCCGAGAATCGAGCCAACCTTTACGATGAGAGGGATCTATGCTTAGAACTAGGGAAGACCAAGTTGGTCGCAGCAAGCATGCTATCCCACAACAGGCGAACCTCTTTATTTAAGCCTTCAAAAGATTGCCTTTTAGTCGTGAACTACTTAAAAATTTAATTTAGAGCATAGAGACACTCATGGGTACCAAGATGGTAACATTTCTAACTTGGTAGAGTTGCATTTTTCAATGGATCCTACCAGGCTGGAGAAGAATAAGTATTTAGAAAGACATGAAGAGGATTTGCATAAGTACACACTTTACTTTAAGGGCTCTGCCTCTTACATTACATCATATTTACCTTTTATAAGCATTAAGAGGTCACAAATAAATAATGACCATATTCACACGTCTGAAAACACACAGGCTCCAAGATTCATGAAGAAGAATCTGCCTCAAGCAGTCTAAGTATGTGGGAAGCTCTAATCTCACAAAGGAAATCCTCTCACAATACCAATAATCCTCCTTATAATGTTGGAATGGAACAACGCTACAAGAAAAAAAAAAAAAAAAAAAAAAAAAAACAGCTTGCAACGCATAACTCTGATGATTCAGACTATGACTATAACTCTCAAAATGACAAATATACTTGTAGCGAAAGTTACTGTAGCACAAGTCACTGTAACAAAGTACTGTAGTAATAAGCTAAGAGAATCACTATTCATAGGCATTGTTCATACCACTTAAAATAATTCGTGACGTAAAATTTAAGTAATAATCATGTGAACAACTTATAGTATAATGGTTAAGCCATTGACAATTCATAGTATAAAATTGGAAACTATACTGGTCAAAGCCAGTTCGATTCGATTCTCAAGTTGAATTAGAGTGGTTGCTTCGGACACGTTTGGTAACGTTTTTGTTCCGGAGAACAATTTTTAAATAGAAATAGTTTTTTTTTTTTTGTTCCAGGGAACAATTTCTGAGTATAAGAACGCGTTTGATAACTGCAATAAAATTTCTACTCCAGGAATAGAAACACGTTTGGTAAACTTGTATAATTTTTTTTGTTTCTTTTAATTTTTTAATATTTTTAATATTTTTTCCTTGTTTTCTTTTTTTTTCTTCATTCTTCCTTTTGGCCGATTGCCGGCTTTGGCCATGGCCGGCAACCGGCTGACGAGGGCTGGCGACCTCGCCGGGCCACCGCCAAGTCGGCTCGCCCAACGGTGGCCCAACGAGACCAAACCTCGCCAGTGACTAGGCGAGCTTGGCCTCGCTAGATCTAGGCGAGCTCAAGCTCACCCAACTAAGGCGAGGCCGAGCCTCGTCGATGACCTTGCCTGGCCACCGAGGCCATTGGCGAGGCTCGGCCTCGCCTAGGCGACGCGAGGTCAGCCTCGCCTTGGCTAGGCGAGCTTGGCCTCGCCGAGCCACCGCTGGGCGAGGCCGAGCTTCGTCGGGGGCCGACAATGCTCCAGCGAGGTCGACGACCAGCGAAAATGAAGAAAAAAAAGAGGAAGAAAAAAAAAGTGTTTCTCAAAAGTGTTCCCAGGAACATGAAATAAGTTTATTCTACTTTTTGTTTCTATTCCAAATCTGTTTCCAGGAACAAAAGTATAAACAAACGCATTTTTGTTCTTTTTTTATTTCCCGGAACAAAAATTTGTTTTCCGGTGAACAGAAAAACGTTTTGCCAAACACACCCTAGTGAGCAACCATAACACCATGTCTATTGTCCAAATGTGACGATGTTTATTGTGACAACTTGCATGGACGATACCAGATATAATTTTGTGGTTCACATAATCTCATAATAATTATCATAATCAAATTGCTTCCATTAGATAGAAAGGAATATGCTATTTTGTTGTTTTCTTTTGCTCATTTGTTGAGAGCATATTTTGCTCCGCGTGAGAAATGAATAGGTCCAAAAAAAAAATTCTCCCCTATGGAATCGGCAGAAGATATGGTTCATGTTGCCATCACCTTGCTGTCCCGGTGGTCCCGATACCATAAGTCAATTTAACGTACTAGCGTGTTGTTTCGATATAACATAATTAGACAGTTTTAACACATTTAACGCTCATATTTAAAGACTTTCATGCTATTGTTTGTCTAGAAAACTGTTAAATGTGTCAATGCAAATGATCATGCATAAACGTGTTTTACATATTTATTATGTATATAGGTTTTTTTTATATTTGTAAATATATGTTAATGGATAGTGTCATGTCAATACCTAATACCATGACATGCTTGATAATCGTGTGAGTCATACGAAACCACGTAATCTGTTTTGTTAATAAATATGTCACATTCAAATTAGTCATATTCATGCGATATCCTGTTTTGATACAAAACAAAGCGATTAATATGATATGACACAAGTAACTATCTCTATATAGGAATATATTTTTTAAATTTTATAAGTACTAAAAGAAAAGAAAATTTTCCCCGGTCTAAACCAGGTAAATTTTACCTGCGGTAACTAAACTTTGATGGATTCATTGACTTTTGATGTCAATTACTTTACGTATATTAACCTTCCATTTCTTAAAAATTACTGCCCTTCGATCGTAATTTATAATCCATCCATCCATGACGTCAGCAAAAAAAGGGAACCTGGCGGCATAACGCTCTGACGTGGCTCTCGGCACATCAACCCTGACTAAAACAAAATTAAAAAAGTTCACGAATATACCAAAAACAAAAAGGAAACAGAGAGCGGCAGAGAAGGGGCTGTTTGTTTGGTTTTTATTTCCGATTCAGAGCACAATTTTTGTTCGTTTTTTTTTTTTTTTTTATTCCCTGGAATAATTTTTTAACAAAACATTATCAAACGCACGCACCTGAAGAGACCCGCCACCTTTGTTTTTTTTCTTCCTTATTTTCTATTTTTCAGATTCTTTTATTCCTTATTTTCTATTTTTCAGATTCTTTTATTTTTCTTAATTAGGGTTGAGTATGACAACATGACATCTTCCCGCAGTATTAGCATTTTGCAAAAAGACTGATTGGTGTGTTCTTATAGCAGAAAATGAATAATTTAAAAATATTTTTCAAAAAATTATTGCTTATATTATTTAGAAAAATTAGTAAATAAGAAATATTTTCATCATCAATAATAATCTATATCTAACTTAAAAAAATTTCCATTCATTTATTATTTTAGACAATATTAACGATCATTTTCAGAAAATATTTGTCAAATTACTCATTTTTCATGAGACGAATGTGTCTTTAGTTGTGGTTAAAATGCATTAGTTACAGGGAAAGGGAAAATTCGGTGCATTAAAAATTGAAATCTAAGTTCCATGCAAAATCCTTCAAAGTAGCCTGTCAATCAAATATACCCAACTAATTTTGGGTCCCTCGTTTGTACCTCATCCGTGGTCCGAAAGATAAGGCACTTGCACAAAAGAAATTGGAAAAAGTACTCGAAATAGATTAAATAGAGTTAAGCTATCCAGCTAGTATGTCAAACTCGACCGATGACTTTTCAAGATCAACTCACCTAAGACAAATATGAGGTCAATTTCAAGCTGCCCCAAATATTTTGTCAAGCCAAATTCAAGCTTGATCAAGCTTCAACTATATCTTTGAAGAAAATTTAATAATTGTAAAAACAGATATAAAATATTTAAAATTGCGAAAAAAAAAATGCTCAACCTTTATTCATAAATAGATGGCTATCTAGTCTAGTCGAGTTGAGGTGATGTATCCCAACTTTATAAATAAGTCGAGTTCAAGCAGGAAAATTAATGCACCATGAAGTTTGAGTCGCGTTTCAAGCAACGATCATTTCAAGCTCTAAGTTCTGACGATGAATTAACTCAACTCGGCTCAATTACAGCACGGTGAAAAGTGAAAAGATACAGTTTGTGTTTTCCTATCTTTTCTATAGTTCTTGCTCTGTGCAAAAAAAAGAGATTACTTGATATTTGTATTGAATTTGATAGAGATCCTTGTGTGAATTGCGATGCAACACCACCCTTTGATTTTTCTTAATTATTTCATAATAATTCCATCCCTTTCTGAGAGTGGGTTGGGTTGCCTTTATGCTAATGCATTTGTTTGTAGTTTAGAAAATATTTTCTGAAATGTGATTGTTTATATCTTTTAGAAAAACTAGTCAACAGAAAATGTTTTCATCATTAACAACAATCTATGTTTAACTATTTTCTTAGGCTATAAACAAAATTTCATCCATTTATTTTTGTAAGAGATATAAGCGGTTATTTTTCGAACAATATTTTCCAAATCACTCATTTTTGGCAAAACGAATGCACTCTTAATTGGTTTTGATAATTTGTTAGGGAATGGTCTAGATATGAATTTTGGCTCATCTTAGCATGGCCACCTTTGGATCTATGGGCGAGGAACCCTTACGGTGGAATCTCGATAATGGGCTTGTTGACCTCAGATTTTTCGGTTGCCAATGGTGCAGAGTAGTTGTGATTGTAATCGATCATTTTGTAACGGGGCATGAGACCCTTATAACAATAAGACTAGGTGGGATTGCTAGTCCGGACATCCTTCCTCGCCTTTTTTACTGATAGCATTGATCTGCTCTTTAGATATAAAAGAAAACAAATATGGCAGAAGTCAAGTACAATGTATGATTGTAACCACTAATCTTTCTATGATTTGAAACTTACCATTTCAAATTGCTATACCCAAAAAGCAAAGTGGCCAAGTCTGCTTACTAAAGTGAAATTTTCCGTACAAGAGTTATCCAATTCAAGCCTTAGTGATCTGTATATCTACTCGTCTATTTTATCAACTAATTCTCGTTCCTTCATCTTCACATGTTAATACCACCTTAGTGATAAGGAAAAAAATTTGTTCACGAATTAAATTGTTCACGCCGTCTCGTCCAAATTAGTTAAGTTATACCAATAAAGACGAGTGGGAATGCAACTCACATTCCACCAGTTTCATTCTTGATAACCAAATGAGTGCTAAGTGAACCATGGAGCAATCCGACCCAAAAAAAAAAAAAAACCATGGAGCAAATGATAAACAGGTCTGTAATTAAACAATTGAGTCGTATTCAACATGTAAAAAAAATATATGAATGGTTCTAAATAATTGAAAATAAATCTATTATATTTCCATTTTTTTTTCATTCTGCACGCAGCACTAAAGATGTGAATAAAAAATGAGTTTTTATTTTGTTGATAATTTCAATGAAATGCAAATATGTTCTCGCAATTTTCATTCTCGGAGGCAAGACCTGTTTATTGGGCGGGCCTTCCTGCCCAAGCCCGCCCAGGCCCGACTTGCGGGCTTGAGCGATTACCCAGGCCCACCCAAGGGTAAAACATGGGCTAGCCAGGCCCATCCTATGGGCCACCATTCTTTTTCTAATTTCTAAAATTTTCAACTAAAAAAGAGAAATAGGAAAACGGAAATTACTTTTAGGGCTTTCAGTCATCTTATTTTATTAGTTCACCTATGAGTTTTAGGCTATTTTTCTCTACTATATTAGAAATAAAGGCTTATTTTATCCTACTAGCTTTTATAAATAATATATATTTAGAATAAAATTATTATGAAAATTATTCTTTGATCTTTTTCAAGAAAATACGAGCAAGTCGAATTGGGCCTCCAGTCCCACCAAATATGGTGTCAACTAAACCTACCCATATTGAAACCTTGTTACAACTTTTCATTCCTCTATACAATAAGGCTCAATGAACGTCTGGCAATGTCATCAATAGTGAATCACCACATTACCTCGAGCCAAACACTTAAGCATCATTCAATCAGTAAGAGCAACGCGAGGTGTGTGCAAAGCCCTCATTAGCAAAAAAAAAAAAAGGTGTAGAAGCCACAACAAAGCAGATTGGTTAACGAAAAATGTGTGTAGCTACTAGATATTAATCTCCTCTTGTAAATAAAAAATGAGTGCATTAAAAATCTTAAAATTTTTAATTTATGCAATTAAATAGTAGAATGTTTTAAGTCGTGCAATCAATGCATTTGACAAAAAACGACCGGATTGTATTTTTTTTATAATAATTCTAGACTGCAAGTGGCCCTAAGTGGGTGCCACATAAGAGGACAAGACCAAAATCATTATTATTATTTTTTTAAGAACAGACCATAAAAAGGCCAAAAAGGGAAAAATATGCCAATAATTCAATAGAGAAATGATTTTTTTTATTTTTTAAGAAAAAAGGAAAGACAAAGTTGAATCTTAAAAAAGCTAGCAAGGAGAGACAGATGAAAACGTGGTTCGACAAGAACTTACAACCATCACCAACCCCTCAACTAGGATTTACAACCCTCGTTAGGTGTAGTGTAGGTAAGGATTCAATGACCCTTGCACAGTGATTTTGCCATCCCACCAACTGTTAGATATGGCTTTTTCCTTTTATTTTGTGGTTTTTTGTTTTTCCATTTTTTTTTTTTGGGCTTTTGTGAAAGGATAGCCTTTTTTTTTTTTCCTTATGTGGGACCCATTCGATGCCACAATAGCCTTTTCCGGTGTCAGTGAAGTCAACAAAGTTTACAAACCGTAAAGTTTTAAAACTTGATTACAAAACTTAAAATTTTTAAAATTTAATTGTATTTACATGACCAATTTATGATTCATTGCACTAATTCCAACAAACAACTCACATATGGAAAAAATATTCTTTAAAAGTAAAAAAGAATTGTTGTGCAAAAAGTCATTAGTCAACTTTGTTGTGAATAATAATCATACTTTTGTAATCTAATGCATCTTAAACCTAAATTGTCAAATTAGTAGAATTACTTCTTAAATCTCACTTGCATTTGTCTATATACAATTGAAAAAAAAAGAATATAAAATTAAAAATTGAAATCAATCTTTATAAAAGAATGCACCGGTACTTGATAATAATCTCTTTATACAAGCAACTCAAGCATGGAAAAGCGTTAGTCGGAAGGTTCTATTTTTTATTTTTTATTTTTGGGTCAAATTAAAAGGTTCTACTTTAAGTAGACTTATTCGGCAACACTCTTTACTTATTTCCAACACCATTTGTCCCTCATGATATATTGCTTCAGTCAACATCATCGAATTATTATAATTTTTCTTTCCAAGTTCCATTTTCATTAATCAATCTATAATTCGAAATTTTTTTGGAAGAACAGTCAAAATTCTCTTGTTTTACTTGATCGTCACCTTTTCATTTCTTTTTTTCTTTAAATCTTAGCAACTTAAGTACGAAACAACAACTACTAAAGTAAAATACAATTATATCGTATTTATATATATAATTTATAATCTAGATATATACGGAATGCAAAAACAATCTCCATCTTCTTCTCTCTCACACGTCAGAGAAGTCAAACGAACAGCTGTTTCCCAGAGCCTCGCGGCTTCCCAGCTTCGCTTGTCCCCGCCGTGATCGGATTCTCGACGCGCGGCGACGCCACGCCGGCGCCACCCTGCTCGTCGCCGTCGTCTTCGGGCCGCAGGTACCCCAGGAATCCGGTCTTCTCCCTCTCTCTCTCTCTCTCTCTACGTCTGGTGCGCGTGGTGGCCGATTCTCCTGTATGTCTAGCTTTCGTGCGTGCGTTGGAACTCGGTGAATTTGGATTTCTGGCGGAGATCGGTGCTGGGCATGTGGATGTGCGATTTGGGTCTCTGAATTTTGAGATTTTATGAATTGTTGGATCTTGTTTTTGGGGTTCAGTCATGTAATTGGTGTTTGAGACTTGATGGGTGTGTGAAAGAAAGAGGCTAGAAATGAAAGAAAGGGTCGGCGTCGATGGAAGAAAAGGAGCTTCCATGGCTGTATAGAAACTCTCGGATTGAATTTTGCCCATATGGAGCGGGGTCCCCGTTGGGGCTGGCCGTTACCTAATGGCGGATGCCCTCGGGCGAATTCTTCGGCTGCTGCCGGGAAGGGCGGCTGTACGCATTCCTGTTGAAGTAATGCCTTTCGCCCCGTTTTCTTGGAACATTTGTATTTCCATCAGAAGTGCTTTCTGGCGTGATACCAAAACATGCCTAAGACATCCCAAAAGCTCTTGTGCTTTAAGGAAGAATTGGATTGTATGGATTTGGCGAAAAGAATTCTTGCTTTTTTCGCTTTTGTATTCGAAAAGGACTCATTTTTGGAGTATCCCTTTGAAGGAGTTGTTGTTAGACCTATTTACAAATTTTTTAAATCATATGTCGATGGATAATTCTTCTATGAAGGTTCTCTCTTTTTGCCTAATGGTGTTTTTTACAGAAATAACTTATTGCGAGATTGTCAACATCCTGCAACCTGTTGGCAAAGAAAAGAAGTTCACATAGGAAGGACCCTTTAAAAAAACTCTTGCGTTTTTAACCTCATACCTCTTTCCATCCTCTGTTTTATACAGCTTGCTCTGCATAGGCTACACAAGCCTTGCTCGAATGAATCAAAGAAGTTCTCAGGAAGCAGAATGCTCTGTTATTGAAGTTGAAGATAAAGAGGCAGTGAAGGGAGAAAGATTTGAAACCTATCATTTGGACTTGGTTCCTAGAGTCTAGTTCTCAAGGAGAAAGGAGAGGCATTCCTTGATTATCTTGGTGCGGCTAGCATCAATAGAGTAGGGGTTTTAGAGTAAGGTCACCCAGTAGCCATCTTGCTGGGAAGAATCCCCTAACGCAATTTGTCTATAGTAGGAACCTGATTTCAACCTTCCACCCACCTTAATTACCACTTTGCATCTTGAGTTTTCATCTTGGAGACCAAATTGCTCCTCACAATAGTTGACATCTTTGATTTGTTTACAAAAACTCTATTTCTTCCTAAATTAGCCCTGTTATAGTTCTGAAATTCCCACACTCCATAAAAACCCTCCCTATTAGAAAAATCACAACCCTAACCTCCCAGCCTAGCTTCTGCCTCCACTTCCACAGCGCCACACCATCCACTGTCCCAATCATCTATTGACTGGCCGGTGGATTTCTGAAAGTCGTGCGTTACTAGGGCTTTTGCATCTATTCTTAGGTTTGAACCAGAGTTGCAACTGATGACATAGTTTGTGGCCCTTCTCTTATGGATTTTAGTTGGTCCTAGGATTTTTTGAGATGCTCTGTGCCAGGTCTGGTTAAAATTCTGCACTTGAATGAAGTTGTTAAGCTATATTTGAGTCAATTGGATCACATGATGATGGAGTTGGAGTTTCAGTGATGTTCCGCTGGGAAATTCTAATCTCGAAGTTTTGACTTTTTGTTTAATTGATCAAGCCATGTTCTTCGTTTGCCTTAGAACTGTTATCATCCAAGGAAATTTCTCGTATAAGAATGTAGTGTTCTTTTATTGCTTGTAATCGTTTTGGCAGTCTTTGCACCATGCTTTATGCCATATTCTTTCATGTTATGGTCTTGTTATCATACAGTAGTTTGTATTAGTGACGAACTGGCATCAATCGCCAAATAGTTTGAACAATTAGCATTGGCCCTACACGACATGTGGACTATCAAAAGGCCTGTGCTTGCCCCTTTTCTTTGACCAGTAAATATGCTAGCCCTTTGTCCATGTAGTTGTTGCCTATGTAAAAAGCCAGATTGTTTATGACAGATCTATGCTTCTGTCGCCTGTGTAGCTGTTTCTTTATCTGAACTTAAATGAAAAAAGTGGGCTTAACATTTGCTTATGGAGACTCACTAAGGCATAGCTGTACAAATAAAGGAAGCCTACTATAAGCACCTGTTGAGCAACAGATGGCGATTTGTATACTATTTACTACTTTTAGATCTATGGTTATCTTCTGTCATTCATAAATTTGTGCTAAGAGTTGCAAGATTACTTTTCCAAGATAACCTTTGTAATGTGGTTGACCATTCTCCAAGTTTTGCATGAGAGTTATATCTACATGTAATTCAGAGGCATGCTTCTTACGAGCCCAATCTGCTTTTTCTGTAGGAATTACTTGCAGTAAATGGCTTCTTTTCGAGCTTTCCTGAACAGTCCTGTTGGCCCCAAAACTACTCATTTTTGGGGACCTGTTGCAAACTGGGGATTTGTGGTCGCTGTACGCTTCTCTTCCTACTGTCTATTTCTACGTGCCCTAATGAAACATCTTGAAGTTTTAGTTTTGCCACTGTTGTTTTATTTACTTGGTGCTTTCAATAGGGATTGGTTGACATGCAAAAACCGCCAGAGATGATATCTGGCAACATGACTGCAGGTGAGCGATTTCTGATCCAAGAAAATGCATCAATTTATCTTCTTTTCATGCCCAGCTAGACACTGTTTTTACCTCCTTGTCTTGGTTGCAGCTATGTGCGTATACTCAGCACTGTTTATGAGGTTCGCATGGATGGTGCAACCACGCAATTATCTACTTCTTGCATGCCATGCTTCAAATGAAACCGTCCAGCTCTATCAACTCTCCCGTTGGGCAAAGGGTCAGGGGTAAGTACTGACCACAATATTGGTTTAATACACTATTTGCATATTACCTCTAGTATACACTTAAGATTTCTTAGGCTCATTCATCATTTTACTTTGCCGTTTCTCTATTTAGGTACTTGTCAGAGAAGAAGAAAGATGAAGCCTCGTCACAGTGATATGTTGTGAATGTATCTTTCCCTGTTCCATTTGTCTTTTGATATTTTCACTGGAGTTCCATAAAACAATTTCCTTTCTTATGCTATTAAAATCGCGATTTAGCAAGACTTGAGTGATCCTAGCTGGATTTGTATATCTTGGTGTTGCAATTTACAATTTATGTTAAACAAATGGTGCTTACGATTGCTCATATGTGAATGGATAGGATCACGCTATCTATTTGTGCTTGCAATGAAAATCGCATCGTGCAATCTATGAATGTACTGTGCAATCCATTAGGCAAAGATTATTTACCTGTGGGGAAAGGAGTCAGGAAGCGCAATCTCTTTGATTTAATGGTGAAATTTCCCTATCCAGTTTTGTTTGGGAGTTTGGGTTCCTGTGTCCGTTGCTTGAGAAGATATGGATCCATGTTTTTCTCCAAATTTATAGACATAATGCATTTAATCAGCTTCTCGAGATGCTTCGGAACTGATTAACTCAATCTCGCTGAGAATGTCAGATCGATCCTTAAACTAATAAACCAACTAAATTAGCAAATCTGTTCAGTTCCATTTAGCTTTGAACCGAGTAACCTTGGGAGAAAGAACAATCTTCTGTTTCTATCTGAAATACATTCAATGAACATTTTCTGGGTTCTAAATCTTCACCTCCTTAAAATCTTTTGTAGCGTAGGTAGATCGAAAGCATTTATTTCAGAATATAAATTACAGTCCAAGGCTAGTGATTTCAAATTGTTTTGCCAGAATTTCTCCTGTGACTAAATTCATTTCACCCAAAAGTCATTTTTCTGGTTATTATTAGAGGAAATGAGTTCTGCACCAGTTTTGGACGAGAAATATCCAAGCAAATAAAAAAACAAGAGCTTTACTACAAACCAAACTATAAAAAGACAAATCGTGTCAGAATTTAATCCACAACAAGGCTTAGAAAGTACAGCTATTACGATATTTTTTTGGGGGGTTCGTCCTACAACTATTACAAGTGACCCACATGTAAAAAAAAAACCTCTGCAAAGTATAACTATTATAAGCAAATTAAATGTAAACAAATTTTGTCAGAATTTGATTGATGAAGCCTAAGTATGCCAAGATAAAGATATATGTCGTAATTTAATCAATGACACAAATCTAAAAACTACAGCCAAAAAACACATCGAAATTTCTCAAAAGTAAAATTATAGCGCATAAAAGTAAACATACTGAGAGATAGTAAATTTTGTTTAATCTATTCAAGGCTCTCATTTTGTTTCATTTATGTGGATCTCTCAATAGATAGGCGATGTATTTATAGTAATTATGCCATACTTGCTCTCGGGCAGTTCTTAGCGGTTGTGCTCAATGTTCTTCCATTCCAAAAATTCTTGCGCCCACGTTTTGATGATGCCATTATCTTGTTTTCAAGCAGTTGTTCCTACAAAAATGTATGTTCCTTGTCTCACGATTGCAATCAATCCATTCTCTAGTGACTTCAAACTTTGTGATCATAGCTCGATGCATCTTCTCTTCCAATACTTTGATAACTCATTGATCTTTTCAATCGTTACTCTTGTCGATTATCATTATCCATTCATATTGTTGTACATCAACAACAGATTGGTGACGATTATCAATATGCACTAACATTAATAACGATTGGTCACTTTTAGCTCTAATCACGTGTAGATGACTAGGTCATTTTTTGGCACAAACACAAATTAAAATCAAATAATTCGAAATAGGTTGTCGATTTATTGGTTGGTTTAGGTTGGGGTAAGTCAAAAGATTGAATTCCATCTTTAGACCTAAAATTTGAGTAACCCCATTGTTTAGACCATTAACGAGAGAGAAGCGAAAGAGAAGTTGCGCCAAGAGAAGCGTCTCATTCGGATTTTGTATCTTCAATGCTATTCTTGAAATCAAAATGTGTTTTTTTTTATAGAAATGAAGAAAGGTTGTTCAATTTGTGAATGGACTAAATTATCTATTGTCTTATTTTATACATTAAGGCATTATGAAAGAAAAGGGCAACAGTTGCATTTTTTATTTTTTATTTTCCATTTTTATGTGTTTTTGGAAGGAAATGGAAGGTCAACTAAAAGGTTTGGGAAAAGAGGTTTTTGTGGGTTCAAAAATAGTTTGGGATAAATGCTTCTAAGTAGTATCAGTTTAGGATTTTCTATGGCATTAGTCTAAAAATAATAATGATTATTTTATATTCCACCTTTTGAATTAAAAAATTAAAATATTTTCTTATTAGTTATTTAATATAATCACAAATATATCAAATGATATTTTCTTCAAATGACATCTTTTTAGTTATTTTAGGAAATTGAAATGGCTTTTGATGCATTCTAATGTTAATCGTTTCAAGATGATGAAAATAACAAAAGATGAATGCCAGGGAACTAATGCTAGGACATTAAATGTGTGTTTGGCATGGCTTTTCTCCAAATGCTACAGCTGCGAAATGAGGTGTTTTGGCTTTTCAAGTGTTTGGTAGTAGCCTCGTAGCTGAAGCACTTTCACAGCATCAACCACAAAGCTACCTCTAGTAGTTTACAGAATACTTCATTAGGACAAAAATATTGTGAATGCCTCTCTAGTGGTATACCGTAGCAATGCCAATAAAGTCAAACTAACTTACCGTTTACCACAATGCATTTGACATGAGGTTTTAGAATTGTTAGAATATGTTTCAAGTTTGAGTAATAGAAGAAACTCCATCCAGGTAGATTTCCTTATTTGAGTAGGTTTTTTTTTTTTTTTTTTTTTTTTTTTTTTAAATACAAATATTATGCATATGTAAGATATGGAATTCTACTCAGTGAGCACACACCGGAGCATACAAAATGAGTGTTCGGATAATACTTATGTATTTGGTTTAGGTGTAATCTAGGGCCAAGGTAACTTGAACGATCGAGTAATTGTACTCCATTCTCTAAGGCTGCGTTTGACAACCGGGATAAAATTTAGGATAGATAAAATTTATCATATCCTATGTTTGGTACTTACCCAAGATAGGATAAATGGGGATATAAGGAGGATATAAACTAGATAAAATTATCCCATGGGGATGTGGAATAAATGTGGATATGATTTTAGGATCCACAATTGGAAAGTTATTTTTCTTGAATGGAAAAAATTTTAAATTAACAAAATTAAAATTATATCTCAATATAAATAATATTTGAATAAGAAATTTAAAATAACAAAAAATAAAAATTTAGTTATTTTAATTTAATCTTATTTTTAATTTATATATATTCGAATTTAATTATATTTTATAAAATAATTTTAATATATAAATATATATTTATATTTATTATATATTTTAGGTATTTTAGTATTTAGGTTTTATTAGTACAATTTAATGGTTAATACAATTTTATTAGAGAATGATGGGAAGGGAAGAAAAAAAAAAAAGATATTAATTAATAAAAGAGAGGAAAATAAAATAATAAAAATAATAAAATAAAAAGTATGCAAAAGTGTCATGAGAGATTTTTACTATCTCCGTTTGTAAAATTTTTAGTTCATTTTTATTAATGTATCGTTTATACTAAACAATGTAAATGATATGATGTGAATATATCCGATTTTATTATTATAATTACCAAACAGTGGACGGGATATATTAAAATTCATTGGATTTCATATTCTATCTTATCCAATTCTATCTTGATTAGAAATCCAGATGACCAAACGTAGCCTAAGGGTTTATAATTGATTTCTAATTGGCTGGCTTTCTATGTAAAGTATCGACGTTAGATCGAAATACATAACAATTTATGGTGTCTTCATTATTCTTTCTTGATTTCTCTTGTCTAGTGTTAGATTTGAATTACAAGATCCATCACTTCCGCCTTGTTTTCACAACAAGAATCCCTCTCAGCTTTATCATTTGCCTCCATGAAGAGCTTCTACTTGCTTAGCTTCAAGCCTTCAACCATTCCTTCTTTAATGACCCATATGACATGAAGGCAGCTCTAGAATTTCAACTAATACTTTAAAAAATTGAGGACAGAACTTGGTTAAAGGGTGTTTGAAAATTTCGCCTTTATGGGGATGTTTTACAAATATTATTCCTTAATTGTAAGGGCAATTTGGGAAACAAGGGGCCGGGATCACTGCCAGCAACCCTAAATCCACCAATGTATGTGGTTGAACAATAGTTTACGATATTTCTGAACTGAGGTTTCACATCTTGCATCTTTTCCCTCAAAAAATGCTATCGTGGGTAGGTGTTCCGTCCTTGTTCGCCCGTACCTAATTTCATTTTGTCTAATCTTTGATCTAAAATGTCATATTTTATAAATAATGGTTAATATTACGAAAAATCTCAAATTGGTATACTTGTGATAAATTTATCCTCGTTAGTTTTCATTAATTTTACCCTCACGTATCTTTTCCCTCAAATAAAGCTATCGTGGGTAAATGTTCCGTCCTTGTTTGCCCTTACCTAATTTCATTTTGTTTAATCTTTGATCTAAAATGTCATATTTTATAAATAAGGGTTAATATCATAAAAAACCTCAAACTAATATATTTATGACAAATTTATGCTCAATTAGTTTTCATTAATTTTACCGTCATGTATCTTTTCCCTCGAGATAAAGCTATCATGAGTAAATTTTCCATCCTTTTCGCTCGTACCTAATTTCATTTTGTCTAATCTTTGATCTAAAATGTCTATTTTATAAATAATGGTTAATATCACAAAAAATCCCAAACTGATATATTTGTAATAAATTTATCCTTATTTAGTTTTTATTAATTTTACCATTAAATTACTAAGTTAGATGATATGTGACAATTGACGGATGTATCAATTTAAGTTTTATTATGTATTTATCATAAGTGTAATAGTTTATAGTTTTTTCATGATATTAATCTAATTTAATAAAAAAATGAAAGGATGACAATTTAGGATTTTGGATGGTAAAAATTTATTTTGAACAAATTTATTATAATTATATTAATTCTCTTGGGGTGAAGTTATCATGAATGTGTCAATTAGGGCATACATTTGAAGATTATGGTGTGTATATATATCTAGAGTCCATTTATGATGAACTCTCAACCGGCCCAACCCTATTGACCTTGATCCGACTTTCAAAGAGATTGGGTTGATATTTGATCTTGAGATTTCTGGTTATATATATAGCTAATAACGGTTTGTCGACGCGAGTAAAACAAAAGAAAAACCCCGTCACTGGCGTTCACGTTTCCGATTCCCGAAAAGATACACCATCACACGGCACAGTCTCTCTGTAACCAAAGCCCATCACTTCCCTCCATCACTTTCACTACACCTCTCTCTCTCTCTCCACAGTAATCTCTCTCCTCTTCCTTGAGCTATCTGCCTCTCGAACTGGGGCCTCTCCAACTGGACCTGATGGACGCGGCGGCGGCGGCGGCGCGTGAAGTACTGTGACGGCTCGGTTCTGCCTTTTATCCTCCGGCGAGAACTCGGAAAGACTTTCTTGAATCATGGCGTTTAACCTGGAGTCCATCTCGGAGGCGACGTCCGGGGCCATCGGAGCTCTGGTCAGCACCACCGTCCTGTACCCGCTCGACACCTGCAAGACCAAGTACCAGGCCGAGGTTCGATCCCGCAACCACCAGAAATACAGGTAATACGAGATATTTCTCTCTCTCTACTGGGTCCCAAAAAAAAAGCGCGAGTTTTTTTATGCTGTCGTGCTTGGCGGGATTTTCTTTTGGGATGTGATGGTTAGCGTTGGTTTCTTGATGTTCTTGGATCAGGGTCTTGTGTGTTAACGATGATAGTTTATCTTGAGAAGATGCTCTGTTGCGTGAACTTCTTTTTAGCAGGATTATGGGTAGTTTTCTGCTTTAAAATGGTGCCATTGTTTTCAGTAACGCGATGTTCTTAGTATAAAAACAGTGGGATGGCTCAGAATTAGCAATGGAGATATCAAAATTTGCTGTTCGTCTTGCTGTCCTGTTGCTGTTTTTGTACTTGAGTCAAGATGCAATATAGATAGTGTTCATCGGTGGCTTTGATGAGATTGTTCAGAGTATATGAGTGTCTAGGCGGATCCGTGTACCGTGGACATAGAAATGTTGCAATTGGCATGGCCTTGGACTTTCCGGAGGAGTTGTTTCAAGTTTCAACAGAATGTTGTAATAGCATAGGCTTCCACTGGATGCTAGACTTTGAGGAATCATTCATTGTGTCAGGCAAACTGTTTTTGCCGAGAAACATCACGTTGTTTGCAGGAATCATGGATTCAAACTCAGTCCCTTATATCTCATGCTTCTTATAGCTTTCAGACATCCACTGTCCATTTTTTATTTGATTTCTGTTGGAATCATTTCTCCAAGTACTCCATTTTATTCTTGCCGATGAATGAATCTGAGAAGTGAAACCTCGAGATCCTTCATCATCAATGGGATAATCTAGGACCAGGTCACATGCAAATACTAGAAGATTGTTTTGTTCAGAGCATATGGTCTAAGTGGGCAAATGACAGTTCTAACACTCACAATTTATGCATGCTGGACTTCAATACCCAATTTGTGCGACCCTTGGGAGGTTTCTGTCTGGTCGACTTCATAACCCAGTAGTTCATTGTGATTTTATTTTCCGCACGTCAATGGCTTTTTTTCTATATTTGGTTGTTTATTTATTTATTATGCAAGCTAAGGATGCTGTGCATTTCCCGGTTTCTTCTAAAACTGATTGGGTAGTTGTCTGGTGTTTGTGTCAAGTGTTAATCTGTACATTGCTTTTGCAATGTGCTTTGCAGTTGGATGGGGGTGAACCATTCACAAGTTTGTAGAATAGCAAAAAGGAGGTTATTGCTGACAAGATGTGAAACAACGGTATTTGTGTTTTTATTAAACCAAGGACTGACTAAGTTGGAATTTTTGAACTAGTTGGAGTCAATGTTGCTGGTTCCCTCATGTTATTTCAAATTTCTAGACCTTCCATTTATGGGGATGCCTGATCTGTTTCAGTGTTCACATCCTCATCCAAGTTGCTGACATGGAACTTCTGAAGATAGCTTGTACTCTGTGTCTTACTTCTTCAGGCACATTTCAGATGTCCTATGGGAGGCAATTTCTACTCGCCAGATTCTTTCATTATATCAGGGACTTGGGACAAAGAATCTCCAATCTTTCATTTCACAATTTATCTACTTTTATGGATATAGCTTCTTTAAGAGACTTTACTTGAAAAAGAGTGGCAATAAAAGTATTGGAACCAGAGCAAACCTGATTCTTGCAGCTGCAGCTGGAGCTTGTACTGTCATTGTGATACAGGTAGTTAACATGGGCTGTTCTCGTGTCTAAAATTATATACAATATGGGAGGAAGGGATTGGTGTTATTTATCTTGAAAACACAAGGGAAATATGGAGAGGTATCACAGGTAGAATTGTAATGAAGGAGTAAAACCATTAGGTTAATGTCTAATGCGATATCTACAACATCTGCTAATCTTTTTGTGCCATTGATGAAACCAGACATTCAGCCCAGTGAAAAGGCACTATTTCGCCAATATGTTTAGAATTCTTCTTCCATAGTAAATGTTGATGTCAAGAGTGAATAGATCTGTTTTCGTTTGATCTTTTTTTAGTAGTCTAATATCAAAAGCATGATGCAGCCCTTGGATACAGCATCATCCAGGATGCAGACAAGCGAATTTGGTAAATCTAAAGGACTTTGGAAGACCTTTTCAGATTTCACATGGAGGGAAGCATTTGACGGTCTTGGCATTTCTCTCCTCCTAACAATAAATCCATCTATTCAGGTAGGTGATTCTCTTTCAATATGTAGTCACATGTAGAGAGCATCTACTTTTCAGGGCTGTGAGATTCTTGATGTTATAATGCACAAAGATGACTATGGCGTGTTCTGTTCTAAAGAGGAAAAAGGTAACTAATGTATCCAAGATCCATTTTCATGCATGATGTTACTGTAATAGCTGATGTCAGGAACTAATTGCTGTTGTCTAATTCATGTTAGCTGCTTCCAATTCTGCAACGTTTTTAGAGAGTGTTAAACTGTAGCTCAAATGTTACGACCCAAGGAAACAACCTGATGGCAGATAGTAATAATTAAGACCCACCTTATAGAATGATTCCAAAAAAAATAAAAATAAAAATAAAAATAGAATCCACTTGCTGTAGCTATAGATATATGTTTTTCTTATTTTTATGTCTAGTTGAAAAGGTTAAATGCAGACAGCATAGTTAATAATGGAAGTATTTTTGTATTCTACAGTACACTGTATTTGATCAGTTGAAACAGAGATTGTTGAAGGAAAAGCAGAGCGGAAGTAGAGGTACAGGGTCATCTCCTGAGTCTCTCTCTGCCTTTTCCGCTTTCGTCCTGGGTGCGGTCTCCAAGTGTGTTGCGACCTGCACAACATACCCAGCTATCAGGTGAACTTATTAGTTTTTCTTTTCCTGACACATGGTTAATTTAACCTAATTCGTGAATTCATAGTTATGTTGCAATAGCCAGTTGGGATGAATGAATGGTAATAGTTACTGATTTTTTTTCTTCGTCTTGTCTGTTGTTTCAGTTTATGCAAAATACATCAATAGGAGGCTTTCATGAAAAAATTTTGACGGAAAGATACTGCAATTGCCATACTTATCTGTATATATCATTCGAATTTTCTATGGAAACCAATTCATATATTGTGAAAAGTTGTCTACCTAAATGCAAGCTTAATAACTATTATCTGCTGGGCTAGTTTTCCAGAAGCTTGATACGAGATATTTTGATGATGACTTGTGCGTGATTGTCAATTGAGTGATAAGAGTCTAAAAAAAAGGGCTGCTTTTGTAATAAATGCTTGTTCACATGCTATCAGTCAACCTTGATTAAAGGAGCAGTAGTAAATCTATGAGATACTTAATTCCACATATTTTTCATCTCTTAATGAGGTCAAACTTGACTCTAATTGTGTGTTCCATGGTTGTCCTCAACCTGCTATTCGTCTGTGCCTTCTGCAGTACTGTCTACAGACCTAACTTTATCGAGTTTTGAGACAGGTGTAAGGTCACGATTCAGGCCGCGGAATCAGATGAAGATGAGACAAAGGAACCTCGGCCTAAAGCCGAGAAGACAATTTCTGGTGCAATGTATGCAATTTGGAGACGAGAAGGCTTGCTGGGTTTCTTCAAGGGACTGCAAGCTCAGATCCTGAAGACGGTGCTAAGTTCAGCATTACTCTTGATGGTTAAGGAGAAGATCACAAAGAGCACGTGGGTTTTAATGCTTGCGCTTCAAAGGTATATTTTGGTCAATCGTGTCAAATTAAAGAATGCTTGATCATTGCTGCATGTCATCAAAGTTGTGGGTTGTAGAGCGTTGGGATTCGAAGTTGTGATTAAGGGCTTCTTCCAAGGGAAAGGGAAAGATAAATCAAATTCTAGCAGATGGCGGCTACTTTCCCCTTGTTTAATAATGTGGGAATGGTTTAGGTTTGTTAAAAGATTATAAGTAGATGTATTTCTAGATCTCTTCAGCATATGTGATGTTACTTTGCCAATTGGATGTGATTTGCTTGCGTACTAAAAAATCTAGTCCACAAACTCATTCTGTGGAGAAAATGAACTCTGTAAGCCAAAGAAAAGAATTCATATTGCCTGTATGAATGCCGGATACGGATTCAACAGGGTCCCTGCAATGGTAAATTGATGCCACGGCATCTTGGTCTCTTAAACAGGTTTTCGTCCCTGGTTTGTATTATTTGAGGTGACTTTAGTTCAGCATGTGAATAAAGATTGGATTTCAGATTTTGTTTTGGTCAATAAATTCGAACGTCTATAGCTGTAGTAGTTCTTGCGCACACAAAAGGAACTCGGGTGTGCCAAAGAACCCATTCAAAAAGATTAATCACTCAGCAAGATAAGTATGTGAAATATATTAGGAATCTTGCATATTTTGTTGAGATTTTCTACACAAAATAGAAAATTAATTACCATTAGTAAACATATAATGATGTAGCAGGGTTGAGCTCCTATTTTAGCGGTCAATATTTGGGAAAATGTTTTCTTGATCAATGTCCATCAAAGCATTAGCCCACTCTAATTGCTTAATGGCCCGGTCGAGATAAGATCGACAAGTCCGGTTGTTTCGAGCTGAAAAAAATAATCATGATCTCCCTATCACTTTCAAAAAATCATTTGGACCCACTTAGACTTTCTTGCGTTCGCGTAATTGACCAAGATATTAAAAAGTGGTGAAAATCAAACAAAAAGGACTAAAATAAAACATGACTGGCCTCAAAGTAACACTTTCTTTTAAGTGACATCATAGTCAATATTTTATATGCCAAATTAATACAAATTTCGGTAACCGTTGACCTAGGGAAAGCAGAAAGAAAACCAAAACATGAGAAGACCTTCCCATGGCTTCTCAAGCAAGCTTGAATTGGATGGCTGTTTCCGTGAACCGCCCAGAATTTTTTCGGCGACAATTTATGGTGGCGTCGCCTTCCCTTCCTCTTCCCTCTTTTTCTCTTTCGCCCTCACATCGGTATTCAGGTTATTACAGTTTCCTTAATGAAGTTTCTGTATTATCCTTGGGTGATAGAATTGTTATTTCACTGATCTGCCATTTGGACATTTTGGATAGATCACATTCGTATTAACCAATTCTCCAAAACAATCCAGGTTTAGATAGATGGATGGTATAAATATGTGCAAGAGCAATTTTCTTCTCGACTGGGGTTATTAGCGAGATGTGCATTCTGTATTATCCAATCGGAAAAGCTTGGCAAGACGTGATTTTTTGGTAAATTGCTTCCGTTGACATTCAAAATATAAACAATACACTTTCAACTTCAGAACAGTGCTTATTTTTAACCATGCATACATACGTAGACACGGACAGACAGACAGAGACAACGACATGCACTTATTTGCCCAAAAACCAAAGTTAGCTACTTGCTACTTTTGGTTAGGGGCTACATTATTGTTTCTTTTTCTTTAAGGAAACCAGAAATTACAAAAAAGCACACAGCATCATTGCGCACAAAGGTTCTTGTTCCTTTGATGGCCACACCAACTTGAACTGTTCTCGTCAAGGTTTGACTGTGAAATCGAAGTTGGCGCAAGTAGTGGTATAGCCCAGCAATGAGGAACTGAACCCCAGCGTCGATTGAGCCAGATCGAACACAAGGAAGTTGTCCTCCATTTGGTAAGACCCGATGGCCACTGCTTGCTCGGCCGCCTTCCCTCCGTCCACGAAGGCCAGGCAGGCCACATCCTTGCTCACTTGCTTCATCGAGTTCGCTCCATAGATTGTCCAGTACTTCCCACTCGCCACTTGCAGACTAATCTGAGGGACCTGTAAACCTACCCGAGTCGATGCAATCGCGCTTGACTTGAGACAATACTCAAAGGGCTTCACCTTTCTCGCTTGAGGAATGTGCTTGGTGGCCATCTTGAACTCCCTGACGAAGGCATCATAGACATCGCTCCTGAGAACAGTGTAAGGAAGTACAGTGCTCAGCTTCGTGCCGCCTTTGCCAAAAGAATCAATGGAAAATGCGTTTCTCGGGAAACGGACTGCCTTCCCAGCAATTGATATGCCGTTGAGGCCGATGTAGTAGTCAGATGATTTAGGGTTCTTTACCAATGGGGTGTAGGAAAGGTATCTGGATACATCAACCAAGGCAGGGCTCCTAAAGAGATACGGGCCGTTTCCAAAGAAAAGCGTACCCTTAACATTAGGAACACTAGGAAGACACATAGCGAATTTCTTGGTTATTCCCAGACGAGGAGGGGTTAGTTGTGTCGAAAGAGCGAGAGAAGCCCACGAAAGGGAAGCCAAACCGGTAGTGCCCGAAGGAAGAGACTTCAAAAGGTACCCAGGAGCACAAGACATGTATATGTCGTTCAAAGTTATAGAACTAGTCGGGCGTCCGCCATTTGTGACATAAAGGGCGACGTTCTTGTATGTGAGGTCGGACAGAGCGCAAGTTTTGGTGAGCGGGTTGACGGGAGTGGTGATGCAATTTTGGCAATGCTTGTTGGAAGAGCTTCCGGATGGAGGGCAAAGTGGGGAGAGGTAGGACCTTGCCGACACGCATGGCGCAGCCTTGCAAGTTACGGGAGGGTGCTTATACTGGCAAGAGTACCATGAGAACGGAGCACCGAGATCGACGAGGTAGTTCTCATAGAAGTTGAGGGTGGTGGTATAGAGAGAAGTGGTGGTGTCTTTGGTGATGGGTGCAACTAGGGTTTTGTAGGGCGGAAATGCTGAAACATGAGAGCCAGCAAGGGCAAGTGCGAGAAGCAATAATGCTTGAACTAGATGCATATTTTCTCTTCTCTTGGTTTGGATCAGTGTTGAGGCTTTGAGGGATGATTTGGGGTGATTGGAGCAGATGGTTATTTATAGGGAAAGATAAGCATTGACTTCTTGATGGATCAAGGAGAGTAGGTACTTCACTGGGACTGGAGAGCATATCCTCATGGATAAACAGCGTGCTAACTTGAGCAGAAGACTTCAACTGATTCTGACCAGAGCTACTAAAACAGCCAATTGCTGGTCTCTTAGCTGTAATGACTTCTTCATTATTCAACTAATCTGTGTACGTGTCATTAATAAATATGGATTCTCTCACCTGTGAAGTACATTGATGAGTCTGCTTTAAAAAAATGAAAGTACATTGATGAGATGAGTGTTTTCAATAATTCAAATTTAATTACTTTTTAACCATACTCAATCTTAAAAATTCAATTTCAATAATATTGTTTATTTTGAACTTAAGCAAGTTCTTAAAAGGTTTTGTCTAAGTACTCGTCTGGACCTCGTAATTACCTGGATGTAAAACAAAAGGAGGAAATTGTTGATACAGGGCAAGAAAAAGATACTACACCAATATAGGGCGCATGGTGTATGAACACCAATACGTCAAAATAAGAAATGCATATGTGGAACCCGTCGTCCTTATATATAAAATGGACAAACCGCAAAGAGCCATTTGAGAGTTTCAACTCCTCTAATGTGGTCATAACACAAGAAAAAAATACCGCATTGAAATTTAAGAGTTTTACTAAATTGATTGCTAAAAAATTTGCCCAGTGACCCCTTAATAGGCTCCTAATAAAATAATGAATTATTGATTGTCTAATTGCGATTCGAGAGCACCATAAAAGCATTAATAAAGAATCACACAAACTTCTTTTTGGAACAAAACCAGCAAGTAAAATATGAGCAGGTATTTATATGGTAATATCAAAAGTATAATTAGCTCAGCTAAATTAAAAGATAAGGAAAAAAAAAGCATCATATTAACCATCTCTGCCAAATTTTTAAAATAAATCATTCATATCAGAAAGATTGTACAACGTTTTTGTAAGCCTATGGGCTGGATGAATGTGCTGAAGGAAGTCAAATTATAGAAACAGCATTAATGTCGCTCTTCTGTCTAGTATTTTGAGGGCACTTCCCAAAATCCCAGAGGATCCAACTCTTGGAGAAAGGCGAGCATTGGGTTATTAGAGAATGAATCTTCATCTTTCATTAAAAGCCTCTAAAGTATTTGTGTAGTACAACATTTGGTCCAAAAGATACCACAAAATGCTATTGAGTACGACGTTTTCAGGAAGATAAATCAGTATCTCGAGAAATCATAAAAATCCCATTTATATTTTGAGGTGAGAACTCTCCTCAACATGGTTGCATTTAATAATGGTTGCTAGATTGAGAGTAAACTGTGAACCACTACTAAAGAACTTTCAATCGATCCTCGAGAGGGTAGGAGCGACGACTGGTTTGATTAGTGGCTTCTTCTCGTTAGTCAAAATACATGGGCTTTGGCTTGGGCCTTTTACCTTTGCTTTTCCCTTTTTCTCTTTTCTCCCTTTGATTTTGCTTTTGAGAGGGTTCAGTAATAGGGCCTCTAGGAGTTGAAAAACTAGTGTTAACATTCCGCGGGTAGCCGCGAGTCCGGGAAAGCATTCTTTACAGGGCTTGGAATCTTGTCGGAACTTAGCAGCCTCAAGCAGGCTGACAGCTTTGACCATAGCCATTAGCTTAAAGTATAGCATCCATCAACTACATTGTCCCAAAGTGACTCGTTATCTTGGAGATGGCCGGATTCAATAAAACAATCAACAATCTACAATTAAAGAAATGTTCTTTAACAGGATTCTTCCGCTAAGCATACATGCGCAACCCATTTTGGGTCGAAAGTCTGCATTCGAATCGAAGGCACACTTGCCATATCGATGACACAATGACCAATTTGCCTTTGAAATGCAAAAAACTTGGAATTAGAAAGTCCTCGGCAAAAGAACACTTCAAGTGCCGAAAATTGATATAAATGGACACTTAAATGCCAAAACTTACGACTTTTAATGAAAAATTGGACACTTGAGTGCCACATCCGGCAAATCTCGTTGGAAATTCTACGTGGCATTTTTTATATTAATTTTCTTGCTTATGTGGCTTGCCAGAAGGCTAACTCAGCAAAATATACACAAAAATGATGTCATTTTGTTATAATTTGAATTTTAATATAAAAATTAATTAAATTAAATTTAAAACATAATAATAATAATAAATAATAATAATAATAATAATAATAATAATAATAATAATAATAATAATAATAATAATAATAATAATAATAATAATAATAATAATAATAATAATAATAATAATAATAATAATAATAATAATAATAATAATAATAATAATAATAATAATAATAATAATAATAATAATAATAATAATAATAATAATAATAATAATAATAATAATAATAATAATAATAATAATAATAATAATAATAATAATAATAATAATAATAATAATAATAATAATAATAATAATAATAATAATAATAATAATAATAATAATAATAATAATAATAATAATAATAATAATAATAATAATAATAATAATAATAATAATAATAATAATAATAATAATAATAATAATAATAATAATAGGTGGAGGAGGAGGAGGAAGGCGCCGGTGGCTAAGGGATTAGCCCTCGCCATTGTCACCGCCTCTCTACCGTCGCCGGGAAGAAGGTGGGGGAGGATTAGCCGGGGCCACTAAGCATTAGTTGGGGCTGGTGACCCTAGCCGATTGGCGGCCTTTGGCCCGACCAAGCAAGGGCCACGAGCTCTCATCCCGATTTGGGTGAGGGCCGTGACCCTCACCCCAGATAGAGGTGAGGGCTTGTGGGCCCTCGCCATCGGTAGGACGACCCTCCCCCTCCCTCACTTTGGTCCTTCCCAATGGCAGTGTGGAGGCGGCAACGGCAAGGGCTCATCTCTCAGCCACCCCCCTCTCTCTTCTTTTTTTTTTTTTTTTTTTTTTTTTTTTTTTTAAAGTTTAAGTTTTTAATAAATATTTTAAATAAATTTAAATTTAAATTTAATTTAATTAATTTTTATATTTTTTACCGCTTTAGCACTAAAATGATGTTTTTGCATTGTCTAGCCACATCGGTGTGCAAAATGACACCGTTTTGCACTTATTTCGTCGGAAAATTGCCACGTCAGCATTTTGGCCGGATTGGCACTTAAATGATCCATTTTCCTCCGATTTTGGCACTTAAGTATTACTTTCGTAATTTTTAGCACTTAAATATCTATTTGTGCCAACTTCTGGCACTCTAAGGGTATGGGTGTCGAAAGTCCTCTCATGAATATATCAGCAATTAAGACTGGCCTCTCCGGGATAAAGTTTCTGGTTTCAGCCTCTAGCAGTTGCCACATCACGTGATGAATACGCTTAACACGTGAACTAAAGAGAGTATAAATACTTTGGAATGATTAATTAGGTGAAGAACAGTGATAGCACAAGAATGTTGCAGATCCACAGACTTAAAGCTTGATCTACTGCGCTAAGTAAGCAAAAAACAATTAATATCTCATCGGTGCCACACAGATTTGGTAGAATCTTTGCCCATAGGCCACCGACCATTTACTTAGCCTAAGCTTTTCTAAAGGAGTGTGAACCTTTGACAGCGAAAAAGAATCCTTCCTTCCGTGAAGCCCACTACCTTTTCTCGGTAGAGCTATTGCATTGTTAATAGCCACACATAAGCTCTAGAGATAGCCAGCTGTGACATACTACGCGTGGTTACTACACAATACTGTGGAACAGTTCCATCAGTCGTCAATTGTATCTTAGTCGTAGTATCAGAGACTAAGTAGTTAGTTCCTGTTTTCTTCTTCTATTTTTTTTTTAATTGACCACTTAAAAGATCGAAATTAACAAAAGCCACAAAATGATTAATTGAATGAGTTTCGATGCAGATAAGGCCGTCCTACCCTATTGACATCCAGCCTCACTCAACCACACCCAAGAATGCGAGAGCAATTGAGATAGCACGGATGATACTGTTCCAGTCTCGAAGGCATAGCGCCACAGCCCCTGAGCTAGACTTTTCACCAAGGAAATAATGAGCAAGGGCAACAAATGATTCAAGGTTAATCACTAACCTAGGGCTTTGCCCTAGAGGCCAGCTGCCCTTATGAGAATTGCGAGGTTCGACTCTCAGTCTCTCACCTTTGATGGGGTTGGAGACTAAATAGCCTATGAGCTCTTGAGATGCAATGCAGCAACAAACCAAGAAAGAAAAAAGGGAAGAAAAGGTTTATGGTCTAATCGCAACAAATGGAATAATAAGGAAAGCTTTCGGAAGAACAGAACCGAGAAACCTGCGACTCTTTTGCACCAATTCCCTTTGCAATGTACCTCAGTATTCAAGTAAAGGATGAAATTAGGGCAAAAGGAAGAACACATATAACATAATAGAATCCTCATACCAAGTCACGTGTTACATATTTCCAGCCACAACACAAGCTACTACAAAAAGAATGTACTCAAGATTATTCTGCAATTTCACCTTTTCCTTCAAATTAAAACAATGCAATGAATACTCTGTAGCTGTTCTTTGATTGCTCTCCGTCAAGCAGCCATTAGGCCATGTTATCGCCAGTCTCATAATAGGAGCACAAAACCGATGAGTAGAAAAAGCAATTGATAAGTGAAACTGCTTTTCAGAATCAAACTGGCTGACTTGACGCTCATGTAGCTTCCTTCAGGTGTATTCGTGGTGAAGATGACTACCATCCAATCATTTTCAGAACTAATTCCAATTCCTGTATACTTGCTATCGTTTAGGCTAACTGAATACTGAGACTGGGTGAAGTTAGTGAGGACAAGGCTTGGGACCAAGTTGGGAACACAAGCAGGCATTATTACCCCATCCCTTGTAACAGAGACATTCAGATGGCAGTTGGCTAAAAGTGTTGGATAGTTGGAGAACTGAGGCTCAGTACCGGGTACAGTGTCAGCACCTGTCGTATTAGTGCAAGGTTGATTCTTATATTGATCAGCCATTTCCTTGGCAAGGCATTCCGCATTATCATTTTTTGTAAGGGCTGTTAAATTCAAAGATGTCCGATAACTATTAATGCCTTGAAGAAGATTATCTTCCTCACCTGCAAGGACAATGAGAAGATGAATTAGATGGTAGTTTGGAAGCACAAGCAGGTGCACATATGAGAGATGGGAGAGGCAGTAAGGGGTTTGTTCCTTGGAGATGTGATATTCATGGATATTTAAGTAATGCATTAGGTGGCACTGATTTTCAACAGCATACCAGCTCTAAAATACAAAATTGTTCTAATTTTAGCATGTCAGTCATTTAACTAAATAAGCTAGCAAAGTTATAAAAAACAACCAAAATACAAGAACATGGTAGGTGGGATTCGCCCATTGCAATAGAAAGGCCTCAGTCATCCCCCACATGACAATGAAAGACATGGCTCGTCGATATGCAGTGCAACTATCCGAAAGACATGGCTTGTCCATGCGCAGAAATTGAAGGCCAAACTTTAGACTGGGACACCTAAATATATTGATACTCCATACTTTAGGTGACCGGCAATTAAATTGTAAAAACTCACATGGCACTCCACGTCGAACTACCAATGGATTCAGAATTTTGTGAAATACAATACATCCAGACAAGCATTACGAGAAAGTGTAGTGAGAGGAGTAGCAAAAAAAGCAGCATAGGCATTTATCTCTCCTGGATATTAACAGAACTGCCTTGATGGCAAGAAAATCAAACGACTTACCTAAAGAAAAACAAATTCAGCTCTAGTGTAAGGATCATAGGAACTAAAAGTAAACATACGGCTCGATAACCTATTTACTGCCAAGTTACAGATTGACAACATGGACAAAGAATTGAAACCAGTCCATCAGAAGGTTTGATGATAAAACAAATTGTTCGATGGCGACATCTGAGATAAATCTACTTCGCTGACAGCAATTACCATAATTTTCTCCAGATGATTCCGTCCAGTTAAAGAGAGTCGATTCCATTTAACTATGACATGAGTGACAGTCTGGCAGTGACATAGCATTTCTAAATGGAAAGGCATGTTCCTATGATCTACACGAGATTCAGTTAAAGTCAAGCAAAATGATCGACTTCCAAAACGTGGCATCTGTGTGTGCAAAACATTTACTCCATGCTCTTATTCATCAGTTTAAGACACCTCAGAAACCATCTCAGAACAAGCGGCAAAGAAGAACCCAACACACCAAAAAAAAAAAAAAAAAAAAAAAAAATTATGGAGAAATGACAACATGACATACAGAAGACTGTCGATCATCAACATTTTTGACGACAATCGCGTAGATTTTCATGGCCACCCAAGCCTGGAAAAGTTCAGGTCAGATCTGCTCCTACGAATTAAGAGACGGCATAACGCAAATCTAAACCCTCAATTCGCCTGCTCTCCGTAACAGTCAACCACACATCGCATCGGACATTTATGAATTGCTTCAAATATAGACACATCCACCGACTACGTTCACAGGATGATCAGAGATCACTTTTTTCCTTATCAAAGTGTCCATCCAAGTCTAAATCTTCCTAAGACGAAGAAAAAGATTCAGCAGCATCCCCCGACAGATCGGAGCATAAACAAACCGCAGCCACGACCCACATTGGTCGAGGACGACGGCATCAACGACTCCAACATCCAATCAGAAAATCAACAGCGTAACCGTAAAAAGTCCTCCATTTCGCGAAGCCGAACGACAGTCTCGAAATCGCAACCGAACCGAAGTCAAACCGACGTCAACGGATGTAAACAGCGACTCTCCGAGGTCAACAACGAGGCTAGACCAGATTCGGCGCTCGGATCAAAGGATGCTCAGATCTCGCTACCTATCCCCGTCCGCGGCACCGACGGAACTCGCGATGTTCGAAATGCACCGCTCTCTCTCTCTCTCGGATACAGCAAAGGAAAAGGACGGACGAGCGAACGAGAAAGCAAGCGGGAGGGAAGGAATGCCGAAGCTTACTGTCGCACTTGACCAGGAGGCGGTCCGGGGAGAGGATCGCGACGGCGAGCAGCGCGAGGAGGAGGCGGCGGAGCGCCGAGGAAGACGAAGGAGGCGGCGGCGGCGACGCCATTGTCGTCGGGACCTGAAGAGAGAGAGAATGAATGCCGGTGAGCTCGCTTCCGTCTGTTTCTCTCTCTCTCTCTCTCTCTCTCTAGCTTTCTCTGTTGCTTGCTGGTTGCTTCTTTATTTTGTTGGTGCAGAGGACGGTGGTTCGGGAGAGGAAGACGGGCTAACTCACGACGACGACGACATTCTAACAAGTAACCAATTTTCTGGTGCAGGTCAGGACCGGGACCGGGACCGTCTTGACTTGACGGTCGGACCGGGTTCGACCGGTTGTGACCGCGGTTCTTCCTCGAGGAGGCTTGCTAATTGGGCTTTTTATCCAGTTGGGCCAGGGCCGAGTCAGGCCCATGGGCCCTTTCGAGGCCCATTTCTGTAATTGAGTGAATGAAGTATAGGACCCGATTTGGGCCGCGCAGCATGGCCCCATGGGCATCCTTAATTGTCACGCTACCTTCAGCATGACCTTTCGACTTTGAATCTAACTACTTTTTGGAGCTAGAGATTTCAAATTTTTTTGTTCAGTAATGAAGTCTCAAAGGTGTTTGAAGGGACAGGTTTCGAGAAATCGTATCTCAAGTATCGACGGC
Organism: Eucalyptus microcorys; assembly: GCA_014182515.1. NCBI lineage: Eukaryota > Viridiplantae > Streptophyta > Magnoliopsida > Myrtales > Myrtaceae > Eucalyptus > Eucalyptus microcorys. The sequence goes on from CM024563.1 coordinate 10,988,956, forward strand.
TGAGATTGCTTCACATGATGCTTATGTATTTGTCACGATCTCGAGGTCCTGCTACTACCAAAGGATCATGCTTGATCAAGGAAGACCATCCAAAATCGCCTAGAGTTTTCGGAATGTTCTCAGGGACGAGCATGATGATAATTGTGTCGAGTTCTAGAGCTTTCTCGATTTAAATGCTAGTAGATTGTAGGAAGGTAAATGCGATCTTGTCCACTAGATCAAATATAAATCAACAGTTGTAATGAAGGGGCTTCTAGTATAAAAAAGGATGTCCTCCCTCTCATTGTAATCATCTAAGCATTTCAATAATATAGTTCCTTTATCTCCCAAAGATTCTTTCTCTCTACAATTCGGGTAAGTGAACAAGCGAGCAATGATTCCTGGGAAAGGCTTAGTTTAGGAACTCCAACGATCCAAGAAAGCCTAAATTGCTGCGCGGTCTCTATCCCAAACGATCGGCTTGTGACAAATGGTATTAGAGTGATAGAGGAGAACCATTCCAAGAGATCGAGGAGCACCAATTGGTCAACAAAATGTCAAGCCAAGGTGCCGTTATAGATAGAGAGGTCACCCAAGTCAAGGAGACTTGCGGCAAAGCCAAGAAAAGGGATACCTCATTGGACATCATGTTTGTCTTTGATGAGAAGCTCGCTTTCGGTGAGGAGTGCCATGGCGAAGTTCGTGGATGGACTCGATGAAGTGAAAGACTGCATCAACGAAGTCGAAGACACGCTCCTTCTCAAGTAAACTATTGTCGTGAATGAAACCACGGTGCCTTTGCATAAGAATGATGAAGCCTTCGAAGCGTTGATCGATGCCTTAAAGGTAGAGGTCCAATAGCTCAAAGAGGACAGCCCCACAAAGTCAAAATTGAAGCCATGAAGGCGGAGATCCAAGAGTTGGAGACCGAGCTCGTGTTATGCTAGCTAAGCATCATAAAGGGAACAATACCTGTTCAAATGGTGCCCAAGCTTAAGGTGCCAAAGCCCAAAGAGTTCAAGGGCAACCGATCCGCCAAAGATGTGGATAACTTATTATGGAGCATGGAGTAATAATTCGGCGCCATTAACATCCACGAAGAGATGGTCAAGGTAAGAACCGCTTCGATGTTCCTTAAGGACAATGCAATGCTTTGGTGGCGCAATAAGGGCGATGAGACCAAGCGAGGCGTTGATCCCGTCAACATGTGGGACGACTTTGTGAAGGAGTTTTGAGACTACTTCCCTAAGTTTGCTCAACAAAAAGCCTGAAGCAAGCTCGATTGCCCTGAGCAGTAAGGCATGGTCTAAGACCATGTGAAGGAATTTACTGAGCTCAAGCTCCAAATTCCCAATTTAAGGGCAGAGGAGGCTCTCTGGGCATTCATAAATGGACTAAAGTCGTGGGCACAACTTGAGCTCAAGCGAAGTGATGTCTGAAGTATCTTGAGGGCACTCATCATGGCTGAGTCCCTTGCCGATTTACCGAGGTGGAATCATCCAACTTTAAAACAATTGGATGGAGAACAGATTGCCACCATAAGGACGAGGAAGGAGAAACCAACTGTGGCCAAAGAGACCATGGTGGCCAAGACAAGTCATGGGGAGAAGGATCGTCTAAGCCGTCCTTTCAAAGGAATCGGCCCCAAGCGGACTTCAACAAGAAAAATTCGGCCAACCTCCACCGTCCCAGTGCTTCATTTGTCAAGGTTCTCATTGGATCCAAAAATGTCCCAAGAAGAGCAAGATCAATGCCCATCTCATCATAGAAGAGGAGGAGGAGTCGGAGCAAGAGAGGAGGCTAGCACAACTCAAAGTTGTGAAGGCTCTCAATTCCGTGCGAGCCCAAACACCGACAAAATCCACAAACGCAAACATGTTATTTGTGGAAGTTAAGATACGTGGCATGACCTTATATGCCTCGGTTGATACAGGTGCTTTGAATATGTTTATGTCTACCGAGATGGTGAAGACCTTGGGACTTCACGTGGAGCCAAACTAGAATCGATTCAAGGCCGTCAACTCGGATGACATCAAGGGTAGGGGTGATTGGGTCCTAAGTGGGTAGGGTCCAGACCTGGACCCTGTACCCAACCCTGTTATAACCGATTCCCTTTTTTGGACCCTGTACTCAACCCTGTTTGCATTAGACCCTGTACCCGAACCACCTTGTTTTTCCAATCCGGTTACATGGTCAACCATGTTTCCACCGGAACTTGTTTTGTTATCATCCGATATCATTGGAAAATACACTTGAAAGAAGTCCAACAGCTGCCTTCTTAACTCGATCACCTCCAATACATGCTTAAGTAATAGATAATGTGGAAGGACATAGATCACTCTTGCCCCTATCTAGTAAATGGAGTGAATTCATAAAAGCAAAGTGGCTATAAGGGTTCATTCGGATAATGTATCTTGAAGAACTCAACACAAAAATGCCACCGGAAGAATTTCTCACACCAATCAAACACGTTTGAATGAACGTTATTGCTTGTTCATTGCTCTTAATCAGTTTTGAAATCAAAATCGCAAGCTTTCCTTAATCATATGACCGGGAGAAATTAGCCAAATTGACCACTAGGCAGTAGGCACAATCAATCTCCATTAAGCTCACTAAAGCAAAGCAGCGAACACTTTGTGCAAATAAAACTACGTTAATTTCATAGAAGCAAAACACTGTGATGGAGCAAGAACAATTCAAGGTTGCCATATAACTCAATCCCCATAATGTCTCCACCAAATTCAAACTCACTTAATCCAGAAGCAACAAGTTCACCGTGCACAATGAGAGAAGTGAGAGCAAAGGAGCTTCCTTTACCTCTCTGCGATTGTCAGAGAGTAGAAAAGATAGTTATAAAAGTCAAAAAAATGATGACACAACTAGTATTCGCCCCCATGATAGATGAATCAGTACATTGAGGTACTAAAACCAACATCCAGCTTGTCGTCACATTGATCCACATAATCAAAAGTAATTGATAATTGCTGCCGGCTTACAATGCCTCTAGTTCTTCTATCGCTTGAATATATACTCAGCCTTCTTCTCCAATCATGAACTCACCCTCCAAGAGCCAAAACCATATCCAGCATATTATGCAAAAAGCATGGTGACTCTAACAAACTCCCAAAAGCAGTTGATATTTAGCAAATTTTGGGGCTCAAGCATGGCATGACTGTAACTTAAAAGCACCGGCAGAACTTTAAGAAAGTGCGTGAGAAGAAAGAAAGATACCTATTTTCTTCCAACTCTTGCCATTATAAACTGCAACAGCATTTCTAAATGTCTCATCCTGAATAGGGTAGAAAATAATTAGAAAATGCTACATTCCCCAAAACCAAAAGAAGCAAACATGCTCTACAATGAGGTACATGCTCAGTAATTCCCAAGATGGAGTTTCCGATGATTCAGTCTAAGCAATGCTAGTTTCATGCTTCCCTTGATTAGATAAAAAGCTTCTCAGCTCTCTTCTTCAACATATGAAAACATAATTGTATAAAATGACCTCGGATGTAAAGTTCCAATAATCAAACAGAAGGAGCACACGCAGAGCAAAACATTTGCTAGAGTAGTAGAAAATTAACCTCCTCTAGAGTCCAACCGCCCTTTGCTCGCCCGATAGGTCCCGTCGTCCTCTTGAAGATAAGATTGCAAAGTTAACCGACTAGCAAAAATATGCCCTTTAGTAATCTTAGGAGACGAACAAGTAAATCTCCTCGATTTAATTAGCATCGAAGGAATGCAATTGCAATAGACAGCAACAAGAGCAAAGAAACAAGGATAGAAAGTGCTGCAAAGAGAACGACTTGACAATTCTGCAGAAGAGTAGCAATGTGTGGCAAAGTTTAGCAAGCCATACCGGTGAGAAGGAGAAGTAGTCGCCGGGCTGGACACAGTAGGAGATTTGAGAGTAGCACTGGCACTGCGGAGAAGAGAGGGGGGCAGCCGCGAGGGGGGGGGGAGGAGCAAAGACAATCTCATGAAAGAGAGACTGAGAGGGGGGCAAACTGCTTAGGGTTTTTTTTTTTTAGTAATATCTCAAAACCGGGTCCAACCGGTTTGGTTCCCGGGTGGGTCTTCACTTAGACCCGGGAACCGGACCGGTTCTAACCGGTTCCCGGACCGATTTTCTGGGTGGTCCGGTCCGGGTTCCGGGTAAACCCGGTCCGGTTGCTCACCCCTAATCAAGGGCATAAGCTCAAACCAAGATGTGGACATCCAAATTGGTGAATGGAAAGACAAACTCTCCCTCAATATAATTCCAATAGATGAGTATGATTTAATTATGGATTTGGAGTTCCTAGATAATGCAAAAGCCATGGTTGATGTGAGGATAAGTGCATCATAATTACCAGCCCATGACCACCAATGGTGGTGCTGATGTTCCAAGGAATGATGAACACCAAGAGCATATCCATGATTCGACTCGTGGAAAAAGGGCTAAGAGTTGAGGAGCTCATGACCAAGTCACACTTGAAGCCGCAACCCTTGAAGAAGCCGAATGTAGGGTTGGATCCTCCTACTCTAACTTGTGACACACTAATCCATGTGCTCTTTACGGAAGTAGAGTACTTGCAAGGCACCGTGGTGATGGCCGAACCGAAGAAGGAGCTGTGTAGCCGACGGACTAAGAAGCCAAAGACAAAGCAGGCTTGGAAGAAGAAGAATTGCACCAAGCGACCAACACCCCAAGTGTAGAGCACCGAGGGCGTAGGTCGAATGGTTGGGGGAGAATGTCATAGTCTCAAGGTTCCCATGCCAAAGGATCGCGCTTGATCGAGGAAGACCATCCAAAATCGCCCAAGGTTTCCAGAGCATTCTCAAGGACTGGCAAGACGGTAATTATGCCAAGTTCTTGAGCTTTCTTCCTTAAATGCCAATAGTCAGTAGGACGGGAGATGCAATCTCATTTGCTACATCGAAAATGAATCAACGGTTGTAATGAGAGGACCTCTAATATAAGAAGGGGTGTTATTTCCCTCATTGTAATCATCTGAACGTTTCAATGATAAAGTTCCCTTCTCTCATAAAGATTCTCTCTCTAGAATTTTCTCTCTCTACGATTCGTGTGAGCAAGCGAGCAATCAATTCCTAGCGAAGGCTTAACTTAGGCGCTCAAACGATCCAAGGAAGCCTAAGTTGGCACTCTAATGATTCAAGGAAGTCTAAGTTGCCGCATGATCTTGATCCCAAACGATTAGCCCGTGACTTTTTCGTGTCCGATAAAAATATAATCACACATTCATATTAACACTAGTATGTTCACAATCAAATGTTGGTCCTGAACTCATAGAATGATAGGCCAATTGATCGATGAGAAACGCAACAAAACAAAAGCTTTGACTCAAGCAGAGTCGCCGCAAGATATCACTTGAGGAATATCATGGTAAGAGATGGTGAAATTTTTGGTCCTTCAAACATGGCAAAGAATCTAAATCATGATTTTGTGTAAAGTGCTTACAAGGTACGGCGATTCATATTAGCATGTCCTAATCAAATATGTAATTTGCATCACTTCGTGTCGATCTAAAGCATCTTGATTTTGATGATTCCACATGTCAAACGGTTGAATTACGATGAAAACATGTTAATCAGTCTCAATTCGTGTCAATATATAAAGTTAAACGTATCATGTCATATTACGTTAGGGTTTTATCTTCATGCCGTGTAAACAAGTCATGGTCAACATCAGTTAGTCGAAATTATAGATTGTATTAGTAAGAGCAGGTGGTGGAAGCATTTAACCACACAAGCCGCATAAGCCCAAGCATTCAAACCAAAAACCTACTATAGTAGTTTCCAACTTTTTCATGGACTATGATTTTTAAAATCTTATTCTGTATGTTAGTTCTCCATAAACTCAATAAGATGATTAAGTAGTAGTATATGGACTGAGATGACTTTTGAATTAAAGAAAAAAATCACAATGGTTTTTATTCTATTAGCGTGAAGATTTTGCATCAAGTGTTGCCAAATTTGTTGTTTTTCCCTGATCCCTCGCATGGGAATGAGAAAATTCTAGCTTTTTTTTTTCATCCAAAAGTTGAAATGCAAAAAATAAGAAAGAAAAGTCTGGCATGGAGAGTGCCCCAGTTTGCTGTCAACAACATAGATGATCACATAGTTTTGCAATTATATTCAGTTGGATAACAGAAGATTTCGTTATGAAACTTGACTTGCTAATGCGATATCATCAGCATATCGGGCATAAAACCGATACTTCCGTTCATGATTACAAGAGGAAAAAGGAAAAGTGATGGTGCTGTGTAATTGCAAATTCTAGATGAGTATAATCACGTAGCAAATTATTCTGCTCTTGTGAACTGTCAACTCAAAAGGGAGGTGACCGAATGATCTTGAAACTCTGAACATGTGATTGATTATGAAGGGCAAGCTAATCACATAAATATATAATTGTAAAAAGCAAGACAATATAGAAACATATTGCACGTGACCAAAGTTCTGATGAGAATTTGACAGAAATCAACACCAGAGGCATATCAAAATATAACTTCAACATGTATTTTTTGAGCTATGAGTAGTCACATAGAGAGAGAGAGAGAGAGAGAGAGAGAGAGAGAGAGAGAGTTTAGCTGAAGTCAATACTAAGGCAAAAGGAGAGTGATTTAAAAAAATTAAAAGACAAATTAAAAAAAGCTAAAATGTCACGAGGCAACTTGCTATGATCACAAAAACTATGGAGCAAAATGCGAATCACCTAATTAAATCGATCATCTAAGTGGACTTTGGTAGACGAACGAGAGATGGGCCTAGTCAAATAACAGAATTACTTGTCCAGGTCCACCCATACTTAATGATTTTGTCTAGCCATTGGCCTTTGAAGAGTTGTGATACATTATCATGATATCTCGTGTGGAGAGACTTCACTATTCGTATTGTGAAGGAATTGCAATAATGTGCTATCCAATTTCGAATCTTTGGATCGAAGATGGTATAAAGTAATTATAATTAAATTCGGATTTTTCATAGTGATTGATGGGCATATTCCCTATTTCACGGTTCCAGACTCAAACGCACAATGGCCAGGAGTCACTAGTTACAAAAATGGCATGTCATGCAACTTCTTCTTCAAGAGGACCACAAGTAGCAAAGACAAGAAATTGGTGGACGCCATTTACTGAAGATAACGTGGCCCAATTTTCCATTTCCATGCATTTCCATGAAATCAAATATCTCTCTCTCCCCCTCTCCCTCTCTCTCTGTCTCTCTCTCTGTCTCTCTCTCTCTCTCTGCCTTCACTGTCCTCTGCTCAGTCTCCATAGTTCACAGTACTTCCTCTACGTGAACACGGAAAACGCTAAAACAATTGACACTTCTCCAAAGTTCGATCTTTTCTCTACCATTTTTTGAAGAGGAGATGGCGGTCTCGGCTGATGGCCGGATGTCGCTCTCGGCCACCGGGCAGCTGCATGGCATGACGGGATTGGTGGGCCGGAGCTGGAAGATGGTGAAGTTCTGCAACGGGGAGTTGATGGGGAAGAAGCTGAAGATGAGCCAAACGGGTCACGGGGTCAACGGAAAGAGTGATGTCAAGAAGCATGTGTCCATGTCTCTCGCTACTGATATTGCAGGCGAGGCTAAGGTAAAGCTAACAGTTTTGATGCTCGCTAGACACTATGCAGTTCAAGAAAATGCGAAAGCCATTTAACCATGCATGAATGCACTTTGTTTAGTTTTTATTTATTGAATAACCATCAAGAGATCACATTACTTAAAGATAGTTTAGTTATTGCATTATGTACAAACAGGACAGGGTTCTCTGGGCTGCTAGCATAAGGTAGTTTTTTTAAGGTTTTAACCATTTAAAGCTTAAGATGGCAGACGTTTTGTCAACAACCCTTTTTTCCATTTTCGGTTGAGGAAGTAGCTAAGCATGAAGGAAGAGAATCACCGAACCAAAAGACATCAGGATACCATGTTTTGGGAATTGTGGAGTGTTTGAAGATCCTATGTTGTGGATATGATGTACATGTTCGAAAAGCAAATTGCTGGATTCATATTACTCTTTCTATTTACAAGGCTCGGTATGTTTATTCAGGACACATCGGCCGGATGTAAAGGAGTTTGCAATTTCTTTCACTGCTTGAATAGAGCAATCTTCTCTCACAAACAAAATGTGACCCGGAAATGGATTTTGAATGCCCATGTGAAATTGTTAGTTAGCAACGCAATTCTACTTGGTGACGGAGTTGCATTAAGCAACAAAAATTAGCTTCTGTATGATGTTACATGATGCAGTTGAGGGACTTGGAGATGGAAAGGAGGGATGCAAGGACAGTTGCGGCAATTATATTGGGAGGCGGTGCCGGTACTCGTCTTTTCCCTCTTACCAAACGCCGTGCCAAGCCTGCCGTAAGTGTCATAACATCATCTCTCTACCTCCAACCTTCTCTTGAATTTGTCCTATAGAATTGACTTCAGTGATAAACACAAGGGGCCTACATTGGGTTCAGACATGTTGGCCACATGTTTCTTGAGTTATGTTCGCTGAAAAGCAATTATGCCTAGCAATTTTGCCTGAGCTAAGTGTCGCAAGCGGTTCTATGATTCTACAAATAAGTATCTTGCGTGGATTGCAATTGACTGTTTGATAGAACGACTCTTACAGAATTTGCTGTGTTTCTTTTGCTCAACTTGTAGGTTCCGATTGGAGGCGCGTATAGGCTGATTGATGTGCCGATGAGCAACTGCATTAATAGCGGAGTCAACAAGATCTACATCCTCACTCAGTTCAATTCAGCATCTCTCAACAGGCACCTCGCCCGAGCTTACAATTTTGGCAGTGGAGTCACCCTTGGAGATGGCTACGTCGAGGTAATCACTTGTCTACAACTTATTGTTTCTTGTTGCATGCAGTTGATTAATGGACTCGCTTATGAATAAATCTTGGGAAGTGTGAAGTCAATTTGGAGTTGTTAACTGAGGCTTACTAGGGCTGATTTTTGGCCAGGTTCTTGCAGCAACCCAAACTCCAGGAGAGGCAGGTAAGAGATGGTTCCAGGGCACTGCAGATGCGGTTCGACAGTTCCATTGGCTTTTTGAGGTACTGTAAAACACTACTAAGATGCTTAGCTCATAATCTCAAGACATTGAAATGATATGCACTTCTACTGTTCTGCAGGAGTTGAATTTACTGAGATTGTCTGTTTGCTCAGAGTCAAATACTCTCGAGATACCATAAAAGTGGATCATTTCAGGACACGTAGAACATAGGAAAGTGGTTTGGATGAAATTTTAACATGTTCTAGACGAGGTTTATACTATGTAGTCAGCCTTTATTTGCGAATTAGCTGATGATCAACCAGGTTGCCCCTCTATTTCTATGCTCCTCAAGACTGAATCTTGGAGAGAGGCATTGATGCTCTTAATATTCCAATAGGATGGTGCAGTAACAGCTAGCATTCTATGGTAGAAACTGAATCGAACATTAATCAACACTATGATACAGTCCATGTCAGTTTGACCCTTTTCCTACTAGACAGAATCTGTATGTCCAGTGAGAATGTCTATGCATTTCGACCTGAAATGACATTTTCATCACGTGAATGATGGTAAATAGCTCGTTCCTTCCTGATGCAGGATGCGAGAACCAAGGAGATTGAGGATGTCCTTATCCTATCCGGGGATCACCTATATCGGATGGACTATATGGATTTTGTTCAGGTGATGAACCATTGGAGAACTCTGGGGAATCCTAGTGGAATTATTCTCGTTTCTTAATGGCATTTTACAGTTTTATAACACTCTCACACATGATTTTATATCTTCATTTCAGAACCATAGACAGAGTGGGGCAGATATCAGCATTGCTTCTTTGCCAGTGGATGACAGGTAGAGCACTGATTCAATCAAACCCAGGTCTATTTCCATGCCTAAAAACATTTCTTCAACTTACCCAAAGCACTAGAATTTCACGACCTTCTTGCGGATACTTTGTATTGTGTCCAGTTAAGCTTCGATCAGACGCCAAACCTCTGTATCAGTCTCCATTTCCAACATCCAATCAGCAGTCACTGTCTCTTAATGTTATGTTGCTTGCATTTATTCATGATGAAGATTACCTATTTGACAAGCTTTCTTCTGTTTCTACACAGACGGGCCTCGGACTTTGGTTTAATGAAGATCGACAACAAAGGAAGGATCCTTTCCTTCAGCGAGAAGCCCAGAGGAGATGACCTCAAAGCAATGGTACTAACAGAAACCAGAATACTTTTTATGAACTTATGGTCATTTTCAGAAACTGGTAACATGCTGATACAAATGAATGCTTCAGCAAGTGGATACCACTGTTCTAGGTCTTTCACGGGATGAGGCACAGAAAAAACCGTATATTGCTTCCATGGGAGTCTACGTCTTCAAGAAGGAGATACTTCTGAATCTCTTAAGGTACCGGTTCACTCAAAGTCGTGCTTCTCATGCACGAATGAGCAGAACCATGGCACATCTTAGGCTGATCAATGCAAATTAATTCTATGCCTCTTTGTCGATTCAGATGGCGCTTTCCCACTGCCAATGACTTTGGATCGGAGATTATCCCTGCCTCTGCCAGCGAATTCTACACAAAGGTCAGAATTGTTCCGTGCTTATTGTCATCGGTGAAGTATGTTTTTGGTTCATTAGCTAGTAACTTTTGGTGCTAGCATCAACAGATTCATTGGGAAGTTGTTGCAGGCTTATCTATTTAATGATTACTGGGAAGACATAGGGACCATCAGATCCTTCTTTGAGGCAAACCTCGCTCTGACCGAGCATGTAAGTGCATTATTTAACTAGATTGTATCTCACTTCTGTCGACTAGCTTCAATGCTTCTTTCTGTTTCCATCTGGAACAAAAAGTATGACATTGACTGCATTTTTTTACATGTTCTGGGTTCTTATTAAGAGCTCTAACCCATACAGAGCATTTCTTTTTTTTTTTTATCTCTCAGCCACCAAGATTTAGCTTTTACGATGCGACAAAGCCGATATACACATCAAGAAGGAACTTGCCACCGTCCAAGATCGACAGCAGCAAGGTGAGTTTAGGTTACATTCCCCATTCCATGAACCTGGTAACATTGCATTTATCTTCAAATAGTTTATATTGGGGAAGGAAAATGTGCGGATATATCTTTTGTCCTACCAATCGTTGGCCAACTGTTCATCCTTTCTTCAGATTGTTGACTCAATTGTATCACACGGGAGCTTCTTAAATAATTGCTTCATAGAGCACAGCGTCGTTGGTATCAGATCGCGCATAAATGCTAACGTTCACCTGAAGGTAATTACCGCACTTTACTCTGATCTTAAGTGAATTAGACATGTGCGAAATTGCTGCTTTGGCAAGTTTATTATGATCTCATTCAGGAGCTCAGTTGCTGCTTAGCATGAAATGTTCTGCTTCAGCTAATTACATGGTGTTACAGGACACAGTGATGCTCGGAGCTGACTTTTATGAAACTGATGCTGAAGTAGCTGCGCAGTTTGCTGAGGGAAAAGCCCCCATTGGCATCGGAGAAAACACGAAAATCAAGTATCGCAACAATGCTCCTAATCTTTCCATTAATTCCGTTCTGTCCTCATTTCATGTCTTTCTCCATGTGCACTAGAGCGAGGTTGAGCATGTTTGGTGAATATCTGCGCGCGCACAAAACACCATGGAGCCTGGATCAAGCTATGATCCTTATGCACTCTTGCCTTCGACTTGATTATCGTTACATATCTGTGCAGGGATTGCATCATCGACAAAAATGCAAGAATTGGGAAGAATGTTGTCATTGCGAATTCGAGGTTCGCTGAATTGAATTCCCCTTGATATGCAGCCTAAAAGACATGTCATTTCATACATGATACGGGAGTTTATTCATTCAATTGTCAGATGTTCACATTTCACCGTTCTTTTTGCAGGGAATACAAGAAGCTGACAGATCTTCGGAAGGCTTCTACATCAGATCCGGCATCAGCGTCATCCTGAAAAACTCAACGATCCCGGACGGATTTGTAATATAAACCGACCGCCCTATCCTTTCATTTTGTTCTGCGATTAGGATGGGATATCAAGGGGACCAAAGAAGACAATGAATACAGGATTATGTCTGCTAGAGAAGGGAAAGAAACATGTCACTGCAAATAGCCAGTGTCTTCAAAAGGCATACATCAATATGCAATGCAAAATGATCCGAATTCTCACCGGTCTTTCAATTGATTCCGTAATGCATCTTAAATTTAGATTCTTTTGACAAATATATGAAACGTTTATCAAACGATGCTAAATTTGTTAACGCAGATTACAAAACAAGAAGAGATTGCCAATTGCTTTCATAAAAAAAGATCATAGTTACATAGGTTACAATGTGGTCCATAGGTTTGCTGCAAATCAATTGGACCGACTGCAAATGGGCGGGCTAGAATCAATTGGACCGACTAGTTGGCCCTGACTAGGCTTTTTAATTTGGATTACTTTTTCGAACCCGCCCATCTGCGCTTTGGGCTGGGTCGATCTACTGGGCACGTGAACATGTTTACTATTAGTTTAAGAACAATTATAATGAAATTCCTAAAATTTGTAAGCACTTAATACTTTTATCATATATTTAAGTTTTAAAACTTGTCGCCATTCTCCATTTCAGTTAGTGCTTCTGTGAGCTCTGTCAGCTTTTTGTGGACCAAAAGTCCAAAACAACATGTTTCATTAAATTTTTGGTCCTTGTAGGGTCCAATAACCTGATGGAGTTCATTAAAACTCAATATGAGTTACAAATTAAAATGAAAATAAAAAATTTTCACTGGTTCAAAGATGACATCATCGATTCCCTTTCTTTACTGCTCCCTTTTTGACCTGGATTTCCGAGCCATGCTATTATTATTATCCTTATATAGGCGCCTGCCACTGGTAAAAAGAACAGAAAAGACAGTCTGACGTGCGATTCACGAAGGGGGAGATCCCATAGGACATGTCGGCATGTTTGGGTTGCGACAATGCCTTTTCTTTAAAAATTTAATTTCATCTAATTAATATGATAAATTTACCTCAAAATATTTTATACCACTAAAAATCCAAATTTATCATCTATTAATTTATATTAAATTGACTAAATATCACGAAAAACTATAAATTGGGACATATGTGATAAATGAAAAGTAAAATCCTAAAATCGTGAAAAATTACAAATTGGTATATATGTGACAAATGAAAAGTAAAATCCCAAATTACATAACTGTCAATTGTCACGTGCCATTTAATTTAGTAATTTGATGAAAGAATTTAACGGAAACTAACGACGGGTAAATATGTTATAAGTATATTAATTTGAGATTTTTCTTGGTTAAATAATTAATATGGATAAATTTATTATAAATCTACTAATTTGGAATTTTTTGTTATATCAATCATTTTTCTTTTCTTGGATAAGTGCATTTTTTTTTGAACAATTGGATAAGTGCATTGAATATCTTAAATTTTGTCACGAAAGTACAATTAATTTTTAGAACTTTTAAAAAGTGCAATCAATTTAATAGAATGACTAATTGCACAAATTTGACAAGTTTTAGGATTTAAATATACTTTTTGAAAGTTTTAAAATTAATTGCACTCTTGTGATAAGTTTTACGATTTTTAGTGCACTTATAGCTTGTGAAATTTGTTTTTTTTTTAATTGTAATATATTTAGAATCTTTAAATATGGTTAAGATTTAGATATACATGTATCTTTTTTCACAGCTTTTTTGGCATATTTTGGCAAGAAATCTAACTTCCAAAAAGTTGAGACAAATTAACCCTAATTGCTTGGGAGTGTGGCAATCTCCCGTGTTCTCATGATAATTTTCGGGATAGGAGACTCTTATGTCACAAGTCAACACTTCAAGGCTTGCTCGGTCATCTTGGCCATCTTTAGGGTCTGTTAGGTCTCGATAATCTCCAATCCGTGACACATAATCCTATAAATAAGTCTCGAAATGATCAATTTGAATTGCAAGTGCCATAGGTTATCACGAAGGTGATGAATTCCATCGGATACGGCGGTCCGGATGCTTTCTATTCTTGTGCCATGCTCATAGAATAATAATTCTTCATCGAACGATCCTTTGCGTGGCTTCGGTGAGAAGATCCGAATCCAAATGGATAGCCGTCGGATCGGAAGTGGACAGCTCCCACTGGCCGTCGGATTACGAAGAGGATGAAAGTTCCAAAGCTTGGGGATAAAGGTGGGAGGAAAGTGGGGTTGGTGAATGGATTTTGATTTCTCAACCCTTGATTTAGAAGTGAAGGGACATCAATGCCGAATCGAGTGGAGGACCAAAAGAGCAATTACACAAAAAAATTTAAAAATAACTTACTAATTTAAGGTGACGTGCAATAATTAGGTGATCATAGCCATGGTTATGGACAAGATCTAATCATTGCTTCTCACTTTACTTATTTCTTTGATGAAAATAATTATATATATTAAGTCAATTCTGTATTGATTTGATATTGAAAGATTTACCTTGGAAAGATTTCACTCATTGATCATTTGACAAATCAAACGTGACATTAAATTTCATGGAATTTATGGTAGGCTTTTTTTTTTTTTTTTTTTAAATTCTTACACTCAATGATTAATTAAATATTATAATTATAAGATTAAGGATTTTTTTGGTGAGGTGAAATAATTAGGTGACCATAGCCATGGTTATCGACAAGGTGTTATTATTGCTTCTCACCTTACTGTTTTTTCCCTCCAGGAAAGATTTTCCGTTATTTTATATATAGACATAAACAAAATCAGCTTTGCAAGAAATAAAAATGGAAACCAAGTGGTGTTCCATAAATGAAAATTGCAAGAAATGCTTGATATAGACCTCCTACCTAATTTGGTTCAAACCGTGAAGATTTTGACTTATCATTTGCTCATGTTTCTCAGTTGTCATTATCCCTCGAGGTTGCTACTTTTAATCCAACCGCAGCTTAGAAAAATGGGTCAAAAGGGCTTTGTTGATTATGAGTTCATGAAAGAGTTATAACTAATAATGAAGAAAGAAATTATTTTTCCTTCACGTTAAACAAACATGAGCAATTTAAGTTAACACAAGCGTGGTCGGATTGATGCTATTTGGTGTTTTTCTGAATTCAACTTCACTTAACATTTGAACTACGAATTGAACCTGCCGATATATGATTTGAAGTAGGAATTGAAATTTTGTTATATATAGATACATATTTAATATTTTATTTTAATTTATTATTTAGTATTTATATTTATAGTTTTTACTATAGTTTATTATTTACTATTTAATAAAAATTTGATTAGTTAATATTTTTATTACTTAGTATAAATATAATTAATCAATAGAATTTCTATGATTTGATAGAATTTTAGAATGGAATAGAATTCTAAATTCTAATTCTTTTGAAATTGAAAATATAATAAAATATAATATGATTTTTTCATTCATAAGAAGACAATTATATTGCTAAGTGGTCCATGAGAATTCAATATCAAATTTACATTCATCTAAAAAGGTAATTGAAAAAGAATTGGAATAGAAATTTTATACAATTATTAAACGCGTTTACATTCTTTTTTATTTCAAAATCAGAAATTTTATACGATTCTGCAAACTCTTTATTTTGCTAAAAATCATTTTCGGAAACAAAATAAAAAAGAATAATTTCTTATAAGAAATTATTTCTGGAACAGAATGATTCTACAAACACTTCCTTACTCTTTCTATAATGACAGACATCCTCGCTTATGAGTTTAGACTAGCATGGCCAAGAGAGAGAGAAGAAAAATAATTTGAAATTTTTCGCTATGTAAGCCTATGGATAACATAAATTGAGGGTTGAATGGATTTATGTAAATCTAAAATGTCTATTACTAAGGTACCTAGTATTTTCTCGTCGTTGTGTTATTTATGTGACGAGGAAAGGTTGCAAGAGTTTGGATCCAACGCTATCACGGGCCACCTTTGCTTCCTCATATTGCCACTGCTTCATGAAGAAATTGACGCGAATGTATGAACGGACAAAACACAATAAAAACATGGGAAAACACTTTATTGCAGCTGGATGTTTCACACGCATGCCAACTGCACAGAACTAAATGAAAACAACCGGAACTGACGAGACCGGAGTTACTAGGGGCGTAGATACGATCTAGATGGGGCAATACACAACAGGACTGTCTACAGAATCGTTTGGACACTCACCCCAATCGCGAAGCAATGTCCGTACAAGCTTAATCTCTTCTGGGCGACAACAGCACCTTGTTGATCACCTCGTCCAGGTTCAAGAACGACGACCCGGAAGGACGCGTGGCCTCTCGGGCCATCTCCTTCCACTCCATCGCCTTCCTCTTCATCTGCTTCCCTTTCTCCCCCTCCATCAGCTCCTTCACCTGCCTCTCCACCTCGTTCCTTTTCACGTCGCTGTCGATCTCCATCCCGATCCCCCACTCCTGGCAGCTGTACCAGCAGTTCGTCTGCTGGTCCCCAAAGAATGGCCAGCACACCACCGGCACCCCGGCCGCGATGCTCTCGATCGTGGAGTTCCACCCGCCGTGGGTCAGGAACCCGCCAACCGCTGAGTGGCTTAGCACCCGCTCCTGGGGGCACCAGCTCACCAGCAGGCTCCTCTCCCTCGTTGCAGCCAAGAAATCCGGAGGCAGAATTGCCGCATCACCAACGACCAAGTCTGGCCTGATGACCCACAGGAACGCTTGGCCGCTGTTCGCGAGCCCCCATGCGAACTCCACCAGCTGCGCTGGCGACATCACTGTGATGCTCCCGAAGTTCACGTACACAACTGAGCTGGGTTGTTTCGAGTCGAGCCACTCGATGCAACCTGGCTCTTCCTTCCACAGGTTGGACCCGAACGGCCTGGTGTTATTATCGGATAGTTGCTTTGTAAGGAGATGAAGGGGGCCAAGGGTGTAGATGGGAGGGAACATGGCCTTGAGGGCGTCGAGGACCTCGTGCTCTAATCGGTCGAACGTGTTGAAAACAATGGCTGAGGCTCTCTTCGCTCGCTCGATCTCTCTCATGCAGAAGGCTATCATCAGGTCGTCCGGGTCAGTGGTTTGGATGAAGGTCGGTAAGTCTCTCAGGCGGATGTTTCTCATCCCGGGTATCCAGTCAATGGTGGTGTCTAGATACCCGTTTGTCAAGTAGCTGGCATCTGCAAATTGAGAGTCGATCAATTAAACCGTTTAACCATTCATGATAACGTTCTTACATCTAAAATTCTACTTTTCACGGTTGACTTTGTTAAGTACTTAGAAAACTACGACACAGTCCGCCACTGGCTAATCATGTAAATCAGGAACAAACAAAGCCACACGATAGAAACGCCAACCAAATCCACAAAAGAGAAGAAAAATCATTAGCCGTAAATCTGCTAAGTGAGATTACTTAATTAAACCAAATCGGACAGCTATTTAGTAATGCATACCTTTGAGTGGAGCAAGACCCTTGTCAAAAAGACTGCGATACTGCACGTAGCCCATGAAGCTGCACGCGCTCGCCGTCCAGAGCAGGACCTCCGGCACGCCGATTGCCTCTGCAGCATCGAGTGTGAAGGTCATCGCGCCATCCGACACCACGCAGCTCACCGGCGGGGAACCCGACGTCGCGCTCTCCTCGTTGAGCCTCTGGAGCAAGTCCCGGAAGTAGGGCAAGCAGAACTTACTCGTGGACTGGCAGAGGGCGGGAATGTCCTGCGTGGCGTCGGGGGCATCAGAGGGCGGGAGGCCGTCGGGGATGGTGCGGAACTGGAAAGATGGGAGGCCATCGAGAGAGGAGGGGCCGCGGGAGCGGAGGAGGCGGCTGTGGTTGTACTCGGTGTTGACGAAGGTGACGTAGAAGCCCCGGTGGTGGAGGAGCTTGGCGAGGTTGAGCATGGGGTTGATGTGGCCCTGGGCTGGGTAGGGAATGCACACCGCGTGCGGCTTTTGGATCATATCTATCGAATCCATCTCTCTCTCTCTTCTGTGTTTTGATCGTTTCTCTTGCTGTTGTCTTGCTCTTTTCTGGTTTTGGTCTATTCATAGGCGGGGCGAGATCGAGGGGGGAAGGCGGGTGGCACGTCGGCGACCGATTCCGGCCGACTTGCAAGACGTGAGAGACACGTGATGCGGTGAGGGATAAGAAGAGAGTGACATGGCTGGTTCACGTTCATTTGCAGATCTCATCGTCCAAAAATCGGTCGACGCCACGATCCTTGGCGTGTTTGGTTTTTTTTCCGCTATAAAAAAATAAATAAATAACGATTTCTTTATTTCTAGTGGTTTGACTAATTCATGAAAAGTTAGGTAGTTTATAATTTTTTAGATACGGCCTGATATATGCTATTTCTTTATTTTTAGTGGTTTGAATAATTCATGAAAAGTTAGGTAGTTTATAATTTTTTAGATACGGCATGATATATGCTATTGCAAGACCGTCATTAATGAATAGATTCACGTGCTTAATAGGCGGATCCAGGGTCTTGATAACTAGACCTTGGAAGCTAGTGATTAGATTTAGATCCTTGATGCTTGGATTGTAATTTGGCGATTTTAAACACCAAATGATGTTTGAACAAGCGAAATATGTTCGAGAAGTGAATCCATATGTTTATATTATCTTATAGGCTAAATTTACACCATTATAATCCCTATTCCCTCGTTCTCTATATGAAGCTCTAGGAGTCATTGTTGATATGCTTGCATGCCTAGTGTGAACAAAGGTTTTAGACATGCGTCATGCACTTATAAGAATTCGAAACTTGTGGGAAAGCAAAATCTTACTTAATTTACAAATCCAATTCCATTTCAACCGTCAATCAATCAAGTGAATCTACACTAAAATGTGCATAATTGATAATTTAGATAATAATGATTCGCATGATTTACAAATCATGCAATATACTTTTCAAAATTTACCCTGGCTTGTCAAAATAGGCAATGGTTATTATTTGGACTATTGTTATCCGTTTTCCTCTCGTGTTCCAAAATTCTGGCCATAGAGAAAAGCAGTGCGAACTGCTTTGCAAAGCCAAATTTGAGTGAAAGTGACTGCAGAACGCACGCTGCACTTTTCTATTTACATGTTTCCAGCTTTGTTTGTAGTGGTCATTGGATCTCGGTTCTCCTTTGGGTTTGATGATTGAGATTTCTCCTCGAGTGACGATAGCGGGTAGCCCTATTTTAAGAACTCGTCCGATATTATGGATCTGCAGTAGATAGTTTAAATTAAAGATTGAATTTTAGGTAACGAGAGAAATATTCGATAACATTAGCAAAATACGGTGTCCATGAAAAACATTTTGGAAGGTGAAAGGCCATGGAGAGATACCGTCTACGACTCATGTATCTCTTATTCAAACTCATATTCTTCTATCCATTTATTTGTTCCTTCATATGCCTCCCCACCAGTAGATCTCAAGATCGGATTCCATGCTTGTGTAGCCGATGGATTAAGTAGCCATTTTTATCATCTTTTTCTTAAACGGAACGAATTACGTTGTGTAGCCATTTTCTTTTTTCTTCTTATTGCGTAAAGTAGCAACTTTCGTGTTGAGCAAGCTAAGTGATTTTTTGACTTTATTGAATATTTTTAATCTACTCAAATTATGCTTGCCAAACATCAAATGGGTTCAAAAGGCTGAGCAATCTGGAGGCTCACTTGACTCTGCATGTCTCATGAATCGATTAGATATAAGTATTCGGTCGATACGCGTGTTGTAACTTGAAAGAGTTTACACGCAATTAGTCGATTTTGCAGATGACTTTTGGATTTTGAGCTTAAAATATCCAAAACAGTTTGTAGTACAATTGAATTTACCGGTCTAGTTAGCTAAATGCTTATGCAAATTCAACAACTGTTTTTGATCCTAGGCTAGCCAAATAAACTTCACAAGCAAATGACTGAGGAGGTTGAAATTTGAAGAACTTTTGTTCTCATAACGTGTATTTTTTTCGCGGGTTACGTGCCGCATGACCCATTTTCGACCTCAGCAATGGAGAAAATGTTAAAAAATTTCATGCATTGCTTCGCCTCTTGCCCATGCGCTCATTTAAAATAATGTCTTCTAGAAAATTCTTTGGCTAGGTATCTTAGTTATAGGGACGTCTTTAATTATATTTTATTCAAAATAAATTATTTTTCATGGCATTAGTTGTACAAGAGTCTTTAGGATACTTATCAACAAAATTTCAATAGTGTAATTGTCTCCTCGAATTGAAATGTGGGCCGACGACTTTAAAAAAAGGAAGAAATTCAAATAGCCTCCTTCTCACAGTAAGTGGCGGCCAAATAAAATAATCAATTATTCAACTAGCCATTGACTCCATGGACTGATTAAATGATTTAAAAACAAAAATGCTCATTTCTTAACATACTGTGAGCATAAAAGGTAATTACCAATTTTAACGGTAAGACTTTGTTGACACCTAAATTTTAACGGCCCGTTTAGTCATTAAAAGTTAGGGTTTAATTTTATCAAAAAAAATATATTAATTACATAGCATATAGATTTAGGTGCATTTTATTTTAATTGGCATTTTATTTATTTGGACCGGTGCGGATGGGTTCAAATTGATCGGACTAAGCCCATAAAGACTATAAGTTAGCCCGAGCCCGTTTTTGAAGAGATGGAATATTTACAAAAAGATTGCCTTTTGTTTTCCTTATATAAGGAGTGCACGGAAAAAGTAAAAGGGGGGATTTTTCTAAGGGGGCTTTTCGAGGATTCTCTTCGTCGAAGGGGGAAAAAGAAGTCAAGTAAAAGGAGAGGGAGAAAGGTTTTCTTCCTTGTCCACCTTCAGCAAAAAGAGAGCTTTTTCTCTTTTCTTTTCCCTGACAAACTTCAGGGAAAAGGAAAAGTCAGAGAGAGAATTGCCGTGAGAGAAGGAGGAGACGTGAGGTAGAGAGAGAAAAGGAGAAAATATAAAAAAAAGGGGAAAAGAAGAACAGGGGTTCTTCTTCTTCTTCTTCGATTCCGCCGGCGACCCCTTCTGCTCAGAAGCTGCAAAGCCGACGCCTGCAGCTACCGCCCCGCCGACCCTCTGCACTCTCCTTCCGCCGCTACCGACGTCGGCAGCCGCGCCTCCACAACCTGCCGGTCATCGCCTCCACGCCGTTGCTGCTGCTCCTGCGCCCCGCACAGCCCGCGCCCAGCCACCAATCACCACGTGCCCCTGCTCCGAGTGCTGCTGATCCGCGCCCGATAGACGACACCACTGCCTCTGCCTTGATCAGCCCGCTTGAGCGCTCGACTCCGGCAGATCTGAGCTGGACCGCTGCTGCCCGCACACCGCTGGTTGTCGCACCACCGTGCCCCTGCACCGCGCCGCACCATTGCGCTCGGATCTCCGCGCCGCGTCTCCGCCTGCATCCCTCCGCCCGTTCGAAGCCGTGAGTCCACTGTTCGCCGACTCCTCCTCAACCACGACGCCAGACCGCCTCAGCTACTGCCCGTCTCGCCGCGCTGGTCTGTGACCCGCTGCTATTCGTGACCCCGTGAAGCTACTGCTGCACTCGCGCACCTTTGCCGGTGCCCGAACACTGGTGGCTTCGCCCGTGCCGCCCCTATCCCGCCTGACCCGTGACCAGCTGTACCTGCTGCCGCCCTTGCCGGAGTTCCTCTTGCCGGACCGACGACTCTCTCCCCTTGGAGATTCACGGCTGTGTGTGGAAAGGAAGAAAAACAGAAAAAGAGAAAAAGAAAAATCAGATTAGGTAGTTTCTCTTTTATTTTATTTTTATTTTTATTTCTTTAATATTCTGTTTTAGTGGAATTGTTCCTTAATATATTATTGATATCCCAATATGAAAAGTCCTCAAGCTAGGGATTGACAGTCCGATTTTCGCGTCCGAAATCCGACTTTCATAGCACTTCAAAATCGACAATCCAATCTCAAGCCCGAGATTCGATTCGCGATTTAATTTAAAATTGGCCAACCCGATCTCATGTGTGAGATATGGTTCGTTAATTTTGGATATCAATATTATGCTTTGATTAGATGTCGTTTGTTTGGATCGATTTTATTTTCATAAGAGAAAAAAATAAAAATAAAATTAAATTAGGGTTAAGTTTGTTTTAGAATATTCCTAGTCTTAGGTTTAAAATCGCAATCTTATTTCAAATTTTTAAATAAGAAAATCAAAAATAAATCTGAATAAGGATTATGTTTGTTTTTATTATCTTGCATATTTAGGATTGCAATCTTATTTCGAATTTTTAAATAAAAATCCAAAAAAAGAAAGTGCATTCATTTAGGTTGTTAGTTTTTTTATTTGAATTGCATGTTTAATTATG
This sequence comes from Eucalyptus microcorys, assembly GCA_014182515.1. Lineage (NCBI taxonomy): Eukaryota > Viridiplantae > Streptophyta > Magnoliopsida > Myrtales > Myrtaceae > Eucalyptus > Eucalyptus microcorys. Next base: position 11,011,211 of record CM024563.1, read on the forward strand.
TGTTAGTTTTAATTTCAATTTCTTAAAGAAAAACACACAAAAAAATCATTGTGCATATTAGATTAGAATTGCATGTTTCATTTTAAATTTAGATCATCTTTTTTAGATAAATTGCATTTTAGATTTAGATAATGTCTTAGTTTAAATTAGGATTTAATATGACTTAATCCCTAGTTTAAATTAGATAGAATCTTAATCTAGCTAGATCATTTCAAATTTCATAAAATTTGTCTTAGGATAAATTAGTTGCAATTTCTAGGATAGATTGCATTTTTAAAATAAAAAATGTCATTTGCATTAGGTTCATGAAATACACGTCATTTTAGTGATTATTGTTAGGTTCATTTCTAATTAGAAATTGTCCGTCATTAGATTAGGTCATTTAATAAATGTCGCGTGACATATAGCTCGCATATTAAATTGTATGTCGCATGTCATTTTAGTTAAAATAATCTTGTACGTCATTGCATTGCATCACACGTCATTAGAATTAAGTCATTGCATATTTAATAATTGCATGTTCATTAAGAGATCACAAAAATTTTATTTATATAGTTTAGGACATGTTGCCATGCTATATCATTTCATGTTAAATTAAAAGTATTGCATTGCATATGGATTATAGTCTCATTAAAAAATGAAAACAAAAAAAAGAAATTGCGTATTAATTAGAAACCATATCTAGGATTGTTGATGTGGATTTTAATTTAACACTGCAGATGCTTTCGTTGCTTTGAGGTAAGTTCTGCATCATTTAATTGCTTTCTTGGGTATTAAATTGGTGGTTTGCACACCTGCATGAACACCTCACATGTTAGGAAATAGATTTAAAATCAATCCAAATTGCTTGCCAAACATTTTTCAAAATAAAAAGAAAGGTACCGAAAGGGCGTTAGAGAAATCTAACGTAACCAAGTCCCCGTCCCCGTACCCTTAGTCTCGTTCGTAGGAGTAAAGTAAATCTCCTGTTACTTTACTTGGGTTTCTAATTGACCCACCAAAAAATGGATTAGTGGCGACTCCTGATTGAAAATTATTTGCATATTAAGAACTCAAACTTAAGTCGCGAATTGGTATGGGCTTGGGAGAGCCCGAGTTAAGTCTAGGCTTAACAATCCATTAGCCAAACCCTAGGTGGTTCACACCCGAAAATTTGGTCGCGACAGACTTAAACGTTTAAATTGTCAAAGCGCATAAAATGAGACTTAATAAATAGCTGAAGGACACTCTTTAATATTTTATGGTGTGTTTGTTTTGTGAAAAGTAAATGATTTGAAAAATATATTTTTTTAAATATCACTTGTGTCACTTACGAAGAAAATATATTTTCATCGTCTAAGAAGTTATCAAATATTCTACTCAATTTTAGCCTGGATTATGGCGCGCGTAGTTTGGTTAGCGGAAACCGCACATCATTTATTCTTTTTGCTCAATTGATTGCTTATGGTGGAACCAACCTTTGCGTTTCGTACTAGGCCGACATCGATGGATTCGTCATTTTCAATTTGGTGGAACTAGAGCCCAAGGAACTTAATTGGAAATTTTCTCCGAGTGGGACGATATATAACAGAAATTACAAAATTGAGAAGTTAAAGAAAACAGTGCAAGTTTAGTAATCAAATGTACATCATGGGTTAATTTTTCAATAAATTCAGTCTCTATATGAAATGATTTTTAGAGTATATTTGTTTCACGGAAAATTCAATAAGAAAGCATTTTCCAAGAAATACGATTAGTTTTCTTTTATTTGGTGATATATGATCAAAAACATTTTTTTATGTTTGGATCTTATTGGAAAAGAATTTCAATCTCATGCCTTCTTTATCTTAGGCCAATTTTTTTTTTTTTTAATTTTTTTTAAAATTTTTTTCTTTTTCTTTTCTTTTTAAATTGAATTTTTAATTATCGTTTACTTTTAATTTTTTTTCTCTTTTCTTTCCTTTTTTTTTTTTTTCCTCGTTCCTTGTTGTGACCGGCCAGCAACGATCATAGGCAAGCTCTAGGCTTGTCCAATATTGGCCTTGGACGAGCTCAAAATCACCAAGATTTGGCGAAATCGAGCCTCATCGGCCCATGCCTGTGGTTGTTTGTCGGCTGTCACCGAGACATGACAACCGGTTGAGGGAGAAATAAAAAGAAAAATAAGGAAAAAATTAAAAATTTGAGATGAGCAATTTCGAAAGGTGTTTTCACCTCTTTAGATTTAGGAATTCACTTTCCTAGACTTATACATAAATATTTTCATTGACCGGAAAGTGTTTTTGATCAACAAGCCATTTTCCGTGAAAGTCCAAAAAATCAGTTCCTGAAAAATACTTTTCCCGAACAAACACACCCTTACTTTTTACTGTTTTACTTAATCTAAATCTCTACACTTGCGCACTTTTTTTTTTTTTTTCTCAAAGTTAAAACTCTCAAAACATTTACAATACTCCCAAACTGTCACATGAAATTCACAATTAATTTTTTTTCCACAATTTTTTGGAATTCAGAACAATAATTTAAATGTTGGCGAGTACTTTCCTTTTTATGAATATGTGGGAATAATTTTTTTTATATCTAACATGGATCCTCTGGTGTCAATCTATTCCAAGATGGGAACCCGGCACTTGAGACTTGAAAGAAATAATACACAGAGACTCCTGCAATTAGAAGGCATTATCAAAATTCACCGCCATGATCACCGCCATGATCGCATAGTGAAGTGGCAAATTATAGCAATAATTAAAATACTCATCATAACAATGGTGAAAACAGGATATCTCAAATTATATCAAGCAGCCCTTTTATGACATCACTATGTACAGAGCGAGAAAATATTTGGTACACTTGGGGTGCCAAGTCATCTTCTTACTATTCCATTTACTATATGACATGTGTTCATAAAGGGTCCCACTTGTAAGATTTTTCTCTCTTCTTTACCCTCTCTTTTCGAGAAAATATTAGGTGTAGCTCTGACTCTAGCATGGCTTCCTCCGAGTCCATTCACCGGGTGACATGTGTCGCTTGGCAACCGCGCTGGAGTCCAAGCTCGTTCCTTTTATTTTAAAAAAGGAGCGCAGCAAAATTGGTGAAAACTTGAGTTCTCTCTCCTCTGCATGAGAGGTCTTATCATGTCCTACTATTCTGCAAAGAAATATTTGGTGGAGCCCACCAAATATTTCACATCTCATTCCCACGAAACCTAATATTTTCTCTTCCCATGAAAATTTTGAATGCCATCAGGAACTCTTTCTCCCTCTCTCCATTGAATCGAACTCCTTTGTTCTTTGCTTTTCCTTCGACAAACGAGGGAGACCGCCATCTGACGAACTACGCTGCCTTGAATCTCTAGCTTTTGTGCTCAACGGGTGCGGGCGATGAGGGTGGACTCGGCTATTTCGAGCTTAGTGGTGAGCCCGTCGAGATCCTCGGTGCGCTCCATTGCCACTTTGCTCTTTGCTCTTTGCTCTTCCTCCAACGGACGAGGGAGGCCGCCGTCCGACGAACCACGCTGCCTTGAATCTCTAGCTTTTGTGCTCAGTGGGTGCGGGTGGTGAGGGTGGTCTCGGCTATTTTGAGCTTGGTGGTGAGCCCGTCAAGATCCTTGGTGCGCTCCATTGCCGCTTTGCTCTTTGCTCTTCCTCCGATGGACGAGGGAGGCCACCGTCCGACGAACCACGACACCTTGTGCTCGGCGAGTGCAGGTGGTGAGCGGGGTCTCGGCTATTTCGAGCTCGTTGGCGAGCCCGTCTAGATCTTTTTCTTTTAAACGTAAGTGTTGAGTTTCTTTCTTCCTTTATTATTGCCATAAAAAAGGTGTTGCACGTATTTGTTAGTAATGATGCTGCATGTATTTGCTTGTCTAAATACTAAGGGTCACGCACGAATCTGCCCGCGCGTGGCAGAGCACGATCCCGCATTCGATCGCGGAGCGGGTGAGCAGCGACTAGTTGCTCGATCTCGTCCGCTGCTTCCCTCTCCACCAACTGGGTCACATCACCCTCTTCATCTGGACCTTCCTCTGCGTGCGCCCACCCAACTCCAACTATTATTCCTATGTCTCCGACGACAACGGCAGCAGCAGCAGCAAAACCGTCGTCTTTTACGACGACTACAGCTATGACTCGCATTCCGATTGATTGATCCAGGTGGGTTTCCTATACAGGAACTTCCTCACCATCCAACCCTTGTTTTTGGGTTGGTCAATGTTTTGTGTCCCTTTTCTGTTATACAGATAGTTTTTGCGTTTTCTCTATTTCATTCTTTTTATAATTTTTTTTTCTTGGGGGGAGGCTTCGGTGGAGATTTATTGTATTTATTGTGTTTTATTAATATATATGGCATATGGGTTTTCATTCTTGTTTCTCTATGATATTGTTTATCTTGGTGAGCGACTGGATTGAATGGGGTTTGGTTAATTTGGGATTGGAGGTGAATATATCGAGTTTGGTTTTTCAGTATTGGTCTTGCTGATAATTGCCTGTCTAGATTGGTGAAATTGGCTGACCTTATCTCCTGCATTGCCTTATAGGGCATAGAACGCTCCATTGCCGCTTTGCTCTTTGCTCTTCCTCCGACATACGAGGGAGGCCGCCATCTAATGAATCACGCCGCCTTGAATCTCTGCTGTTGTACTTGGCGAGTGCGGGTGGTGAGCAGGGTCTCAGCTATTTCAAGCTCGATGGCAAGCCCATCCAGATCCTCGGTGGATAGGGTGTACGAAGTGGGGCTGAACAGTTGACTTTGGTGGCCGAAGGCTCTGCATGTGAAGAAGCCGGGTAGCGGCGACTTGTTGAACGAGGCCTATGAGAGGTGCAGCTCCAGGTTGGTCTTCCTCATAACAAAAAAAGTTGTTGAGATTTGCCACTAGGCCAGTCTTGTAAAGTGATTGGAGAAGGCTGACAATACTAGAAAGGAATACGTAGCATTCCTGCTTTATACCAATACTGATGTTATAAAACCATGCTCTAAAAGGACGAAGAATATCATCATCAAGAATAAATAAAATCCGATGACACTACACCTTTATCTCCTCCATTGTCTATATCTGCCTAGGCTTCCTCTGGCCATTGCATGCAACAAGAATATTGCTGAGTTTAATTTTATTTCAACTTGCATAGAATTTTTTAGTTGCGAATTTTTACATTCGAAAACTGGGTTTGAGGTCGATTTGGTGGTTTGCTGCCCGTCTCAATTTGCTTAATCCGGAATATAGGAATTCGACAATCTCGGATACTTTTTCATCATCAATAATTTACTTGTCAATACCCTATATTGATTTCTGCACAAAAGATATGTGAAGTGAATTATCAGACACATTGCTTAAGACGTTCTGGGTAGAGTAGTTAAGTGGGCTGCTTTCCTCAAATATTTTAGGTACGTTACTTGGGTACACTTCGCTCTCTCCTTATGCGTGTGTGGTCCTACTTTTTCCTACTAAGATTTGGATGATGCATTAATCTTTTTATCATGAATTCTAAAAGGTTGATGTTAGTTAAGCATAAAAAGGAAGAAGAATATCATTACCTTGCTTGATTGATTAAAAAAAATTGGGTATGATGAAGCCGCACCTTTTCTAGGTGACCTTATCTCGTGCATTGTCTATTAAGCTATTCCAATTTATAGTCCCATGAAGTGATTTTTGCAGTTTAAGTGACTTATAGTGTTGTGTGAGACTCACATAGATGAAGCGCAATATGAATGATTTCATATTAACAATTGGACAAGAAATAAAATGGTTATATTGCAGGTATATCATGTTGTCATCCAGTGTGAATAAGGGTAAGGGTACTTCGAGCAGACTCACCTTTCAACATAAAAGGTGTGATTGTGGCAAGCGTGCTGCCGTGAGAATTTTGGAGTCTACAAGCAACAAAGAGAAGCTCTACTACAATTGTGAGGATAAAAAATGTGAATTCTTTGCCTAATGTCACCATACAAATGATATGTCTTCTATCATAAAGGCTTCGCCTGCAAAACTTGAAGATGACATGAAAGACACTAAGCATTTGCTAAAGAAGCTAAATGCCTCGCTACTTTTTGTTTGTTTATTATTTGTTATTTTTTAGCACTACTTATCCAGAGAAAGTAGGTGGTTGAAATTGTAATGTTGCTAGCTTAGGTAATTTTGTTCGCTTTTAGACATGTGAATGCATTCTTGTTTTCTAGCCTAATTGATTTGGGCTAGGAACTTTTTATGTAGTTTTTTGGTGGTCCTCTAATTTTGCTCATTTTGGAGAATGAAGATGATTGCGCTTGGAAGGGGGGGGACAGAGGAGAGCACAGCAACTTGTATCGTGGTTTAATGACCTTTAGATGGGGGCTTCTATATTGTGTACGGCTATTATAAGTAAACTCGATTTGTGACTATGTCCAGCTTTTACTTTTCTTGTTGATGCTAGTGGTTTAATGACCTTGAAATGGCTTGGTGGATTAAATGTGGTATCTTATGTTATATTTATTGATGCTAGTTCATTGTGATGAAGTCAAGCATATAAAGAGATGTGATTCTCCCTAATTGCAATTTACGTCTACCCTAAGGAACAATGTTTTCTTTTTTAGAATAAAGCTAATACGATAGCAACATATCTAATAGCTACCCACCTTAAGGTGGTGTTTTGAGAAACTTGGGAGTTGCTATAACCCTTTGCAAAGATAATGTCGCTGTTTTGGAAATTTTTGGCTCCTCCCCTTAACATCTTTGATGTTATGGAACCGGTTTTGTTACGCAACTACTTAGGATATTTCACAATGACGAAAAATTGAAGCACGGGTTGTCGCAAATCAACCAAAATAGATAATGCATCACAATACAAAAAAAAAGAAACACCTGATCAAATTAGAAAACTTGAAGCTTTATATATTACAAAGCCATTTGTTTCAACGAAGAGGCATTATGTGAGAGAGAAATATAGTACATCCCGCATAGCTTCTCACGTTTGTTTGGATATGTTTATAGGTGTTGTATTTTGAAGGCAAAAGCTCTCTTATAGCATATTAAGCAGAGTTTTGCAATATCACAATAGGCTAAGAAATGAAAGATACATGACCAGATTAATTCACTTAAACTATGAGACTTCTACATAAAAGCCAAGACCTTTGCTTGGGTATCCAATTATCGATGCAACGCAAATGAAATAAGTAGCGATAGTGAGGCCAAAGTCTACTCTAATCTCGACAGGATGAGACTATGAAAGAACCGTTGAACTAATTCTCCAGCATCAAGTTCTGTTATCGAAACGACTGTTGCATCTTTGGGCCGATCTTCATCATTTGCTACTGCAACATGAAGGCCTACTATTGGTGCATTGCTGCCATTTGGACTTGAAGATGTGCATACACAACTGTCTAGTGTAAAATCGTCAAGTCCTCCTGCCTTTGTTACCACCCGAACCGATGAACAATTAGTAAATACAAAAAAAACACTTAAATGTGATGTTGCCATATTTCCGCAATGCTTGAAAAATGTGAGACAACCAGTGGGATTCTCAAGTAATACTACTTTAAGGTAAAAGACATTGAACCATTTAGAAGAAACCATTGACAATTTTACAATACTAACAAAAAGATGAAATAACACTAAGATTAAATATGATTTCATATTAAGCACCTGATTAGTAAATGGTGAAAATCTATTCATAATCCCCGACGGCATGACGTATGGTGATTGCATCTATATATAATAAATAACTCCATTAGCATAATGTAATTAGATTATTGTAATGATTGTAACTTCTGCAAAGGATGGCTTTTCTATAGTTGTAGAAATGCACAATCTATCATAACTAAATTAATACACTAACTTATTAAGTACCTGATTAGGGAATGAACAAAATCCACTCATAATTCCTGATAGCATAATGTATGGTGGTTGTTGCATCTATGTAAAATTTGATCAAATTAGTTACATGTAAATACAAATGAAGGACTAAGAGTGATATACATACTTATGAAAATTTAAATTTACCGTTGGACCACCAATGTCGCTAGGATAAATAGCACGTAGAAACTGATTTAAATTACTAGAAATATTTGGAAAATGAGTCTCATTGGGTGTTGCTTGGATAGCCAACTCTACATTACAAAGTAATAAACATATTAATCGACATCATGTAACATAAGCAAAAATTTCACTAAAATAATATGTCATTCACCTTGACTTTCTATTCGCGTTGGGGGTGTTCCTTTCTTAGATTTTTTCTTCTTCTTCTCACTTGAACTTTTAAGCCTTCCATAAGCTATTCCTTGTCCTTTTCTTTGAAGGGGGTCCAATACTGAAACATTGCACAAAGAGGCCTCATTATAATCATTACTAGCATCATCAGTCATAATCACACTTGGTTGGTATGATAATAGTTCAACCTTAGCATTTTCCATGTTCTTCGACATTATTCCCATAGTGTTTACGCTTTTGGCTCCCAAACTCATAAATTCAAAAGATTGTTGCATTAACGTGGAAAATCGATTAAATTTAGATGAACTCGGTGACATTGGATGAGATTCATCACCTATAATCCCTTGTTTGGCCTCTTTAGTCTATCTTTTCAAAATATAAGCAGATGAAATGCTCATAACTAACATATTCTCAGTCAGCACTTTCAAGGCATGACGGCACAACCATCCTTTTGATTCAAATAATTTGCATTCACAGAAGATTGAAAAGTTCGCAAGATAAAATCTAACAATGTTTTCACGTCGATTTCCCATACACTTGAGAATATATATATAAATCGATCCATCAAATGTAACACTTGAAATATGGTCAGAGAGAATTTCCAAAAATTCTGCATTGAACTTATTAAAAATGGTGCGTGTATACACTGAAGCAGCATGATCTAAGATCTCATTACTCAAAACTTGTAATTTGGGTTTTCCACGAGAAGCATAATCATCTTGAATTTTCACTTCTCTTATGTACTTCAATTGTTCTTCATAGTAGTGGACAAATTCTATAAGACGTAATGTCTTCTTCGACATATGTTAAAAGACATTATTGGTGCTCTCACTCCTTTGATTTGATGTTATACCACAAGTAAATGTGTTACGATCAAAAGCTAAACTCTATTTATGTCTAATGCCGTATAATCTCTTAAGCCAACTGTTATTCTCAGTATACCACTCATCTTCCATTTCCTTCCAAATGGATTCAAATTCATCTTTTGATCTGCATCTATACATAAGCCTTAAGAAACAATTATCTTAAAAACCTGGCTTGTTGTAAAGATGTGAGATGTTTTGATTGGCATTTTTCCCGATGTGCCAAGTACATAAACGATGTTCTGTATTTGGAAACACCATTCTAATGGCTTTTTCCATGGCTGCGTCTTGATTAGTAAACATTATTTTCGGAGCCTTATTTTCCATAGACTTCAAAAATGTCTCAAATAACCAAATAAATGATTTTGCAGTCTCGTCTATAAAAAATGCACACCCGAATAGAGTATTCTTCCAGTGATGATTAACCCCAACAAAAGATGCACATATCATTTCATAACTATTGGTTCAATATGTAGTGTCAAATACTAGGACATCACCAAAATAATCGTAATCAAATTTGGACAAACTATCTCTCCAAAACAAATTTATCAATATATCATCTTGATTAACCCGTACAGCATAGGAAAACATTAGATTTTGCATTTGCATGCAATGAAAATGATTTAAAAGATGTTGAAAATCTCCCCCACTTACAGCCTCAGATCTTTTTGTCTGCAAATAATTTTGACAATCACGCAAATTGAAACCCAAGTTTTGGCTTCCTCCAGCTTCATTTGCTATAAACTTATATGCTGTAGTCCGCCAAATACCAGCTTTAGTCATATCAACTAAAACACTTTTGCAAGTATCAGATATCAATCTTCCACATCTAATCAAATGCTTTTGATCTTCTGGAATAAATGGATAGTTATGCTCAGAAATATACTCTATGACTTCATAGACACCATTATCAACCTTAAATTTAATATGAGCAAGACAGCCATGTCTAACTACATATCTCTGATATTTCTTTTCTTTACCATCTGAGCTGTTAGAATACCCCTCATGATTACATACAAAGGTTCGTCAAGTTAGTTATTATTTACTATTTCTAAACATATTACCCTTCCTCACTCCAAATCTTTTGTCGATTGCATATGCCACATATTTATGATATGCTTCAAGTTCATTTGAAAACACAATTCCTACCGCAAATTCAAAATCTTTTTCCATATCACATACTACACGGAAAGATGGGATGATTCCTGCTGCAATTAAAATAATAAAAAATAATAAACATCGTGCTTTTACAATCATAATAAAATCTCATCCGTTACTTAAGAAAGCAAAATATGTTTCACATAGTATTATCGAAGAATTACCTGTGATTTTGTCATTCGATAAATTTGTACGTGGAAATTTGTACCCAAATTATACGTGCCAAGATGATATTGCCATAAGAGTTGTATTAGATATAGCATTCAAGAGAACATGTACGATGTATCCGAGTCTTACTTTAGTTGTCTCCAGATTTTGATCCAATAAAAAAACTTAGACAGGTAAAAGTAGGTATATGCCACCTATCTATAAGTTTTTCTCTAACAAAGAAAAGAACATCATTTACCAAAAGACTGTCTAAAAATCATTCATATTGCGCTTCATCTATGTGAGCCTCACACGACACTATAAGTCACTTAAACTGCAAAGTTCATTTCATGTGACTAAACATAAGTAAATCCCAAGTGATAAATTATTTTCCTTACTTCATTGATTAGATAAAGTGCAAATCAAAACTTGAGTCATGCATGAATAACTCGGACATACCATTGCTAGTTTCTCGATGACATGGAGAATGGAGCATGTGTCCTATGAGATTTTATTATATGAATCATTCATTTTATTTTATTATGTTACATTCTATTTTGAGTAGGGTTATGCAAAAATTTACTATTCCTTGGAGAGAAGAAGGTTGCTCCCAGGAGGTTCGCAGCAATTCAAGCCTCATTCTCTCAAACCTGCCTAGATTGACTATTTCAACCACCAATTGTGGTTCTTTTTATATGCCCTGTAAGGCAATGCAAGAGATAAGGTCAACCAATTTCACCAATCTAGACAGGCAATTATTAGCAAGACCAATACTGAAAAACCAAACTCGATATATTCACCTCCAATCCTAAATTAAGCAAACCTCATTCAATTTAGTCGCTCACCAAGATAAACAAAATCACAGAGAAACAAGAATGAAAAGCCAGATGCCATATATATTAATAAAACACAATAAATACAATAAATCTCCACCAGAGCCTCCCCCAAGAAAAAAAAAATTACAAAAAGATATAACAGAAAAGAGATACAAAACATAGACCAACCCAAAAACAAGGGTTGGGTGGTGAGGAAGTTACTATATAGGAAACCCACCCGGATCAATCAATCAGAATGTGAGTCGTAGCTGTAGTCGTCGTAAAAGACGGCGGTTTCGCTGCTGCTGCCGTTGAAGTTGGAGGAGTTGTTGGAGATGTAGGAGTAATAGTTGGAGTCGGGCAGGGGCACACAGAGGAAGGTCCAGATGAAGAGGGCGATGCGACCCAACTAGTGGAGAGGGAAGCAGCGGCAAGATCGAGCAGCTGGTCGCTGCTCACCTGCTCACCCGCTCACTCGCTCCGCGATCAAAATGCAGACCGCACTTTGCCACGTGCGGGCATATTTGTGCATGACCCTCAGTATCTGGACGGGCAAATACGTGCAGCATCATTACTGGCAAATACGTGCAACACCCTTTTATGGCAATAATAAAGGAAGAAAGAAACTCAACACTTACGTTTAAAAGAAAAGGATCTAGACAGGCTTGCCACCGAACTCGAAATAGCCGAGACCCCGCTCACCACCCGCACCCCCCGAGCACAAAAGCCAGAGATTCAATGTCATGCCCTGAACCTCGAGCGCATGCGCATCCCTCGGTGGTCAATTAAATTTGCGATATCCCAGGAATTGTCGCCGACCCATTCATTTTATTGCACATGCGAAAGTGTAATAATAACTCCCCGACAACACAGAAGTGGGATAGAAACATAGGATGCAATTTTCACAAAACACACTTATCAAACAACATCGTTTATATACAGAAGAGTCTAAAACAACATGGGTCTATTTAAAAAAGAAGAGCTACTAGGCTATCTACGCACTAAGCTCCTCGTCCATGGGAACAGAGTCCACTATGGCATTGTTAGATGTCTCGATATCCATAGGATGAGCTACCGCCCTCTACCCAGTCCTAATGGAAGGCCTGTCAAAACCCGGTAGGGGATGTAGAAAAACCTAAAATCCACTATCTGCGGAACACCGTACCTCACCTGGCGCTCCTCCATTTAAAGACCTGAAAAATTTAAGCTCACTATGGGGTGAGACGACATCTCAATGAGTTTACGCCTTAAATCTCGATTAGGAGAGAAATACACCCAAGGGTAATCTAACCACATATCCTTGAAGACTTACCCCCACCTTAGTCCTCTCATGCACGTCGGTACAGTTCAAATAACATGTAATTGCATTGAAATCATTCATCATTGGGACGTCTCAACATATATCACCACAATTACAAGGGTCCCAATTATCAAACCAAATTGTTATGGCACGTCTCATACCGCGCCATACAATTTTGTCTCCTAATCAGGCACCTCAGTTTCAATCGTTCATGCGTCCTAATTGATTACGACCCATCGACTACGGTTGACTCAATAGTCGGTGGTCTTACGGCGTAACCGCGCATCGTCTCACACCATCAAACACAAAAATGTCTACATCTAGACGGCATTCCTCATAGGAGTATCGGTCTAGCCTCCACCGCAACCTCGCATCCGTTGACTTAGGGCATTCTCGAAGGAGTATCGTCCGGTCCCAAAGGCTCGTGATGGGTTCTCATATCATTTATGCACTCACCCAATTTTGGCCAAAGACACCATGCATTACACTCAAATGTCTTGATTAAAATAGTGAACCTGGCCTATTTTCTTCATATTAAAAATACACAATAACATAATCGTGTGTGGGTACACGGTCGATCGAACCAAAAATTTGATATCATCTCTTTTAAAGTCTCACAGTTTGATGTAGTATTTAAAAACATTTTCGCTATCAAAACCCGACACCCGATATTTTCTAATTAAATACGGAAATTCCATCATTTGAAATAAATACTCAAAATTAACAATCATCACTCAATTGTACAATTTAATAGTCGATTGCATAAACTGACATACCACTGAAATTAGCATGAAATTCCGATCATTGGCTATCCTAATATAATTTTCAAAAAATATTAAATAAATAATTAAATTATAATTAAACCATTTAAATTAATTATTTAATTAATTACTGTTTATCAAATTAAACTACCAATTTAAATTGATCATAATCTTAACTAATTACCTAAATACACTAACTAAATCAATCTACTAGACTAACTTCCTAAACTAACCATTCTAATCAATAAAATAAAATTCCTAACTAAATGGCTTAACTAAATTAACCAACTAGGCTCACCACCTAGTTCACTCAACTAACTTAACTAACTAGTAATTACTCCAACTAGACTAATCCCTAAACCTACTTAAGCCTAAGCTAACTCCTAATAAGTGTAATTAACCCCTAATCAACATTTAAAAGGTTAACTCACCTAATTAGTGAATTAGAGAACTCTCGACGACGGCAGCGCAATGGCGAGTAAACCTTGGGTCTCGGGTTATGCCAAGGAAGGTCTAGTTGGCCCGAGCAAGCCCGCAAGGCTCTCACTCACCGCCGAGATGCGATCCTCCCCGCTAGTCGCAGTTGGCCGACTTCGCACGGGGGGCGGCGGGGCGAGACAGCGGCACGACGGGAGTTGCTGGCCATTTGGAGGGCTGGACCAGAGCTACTGGAGTCCTTGTGATGGGGCGGTAGCAGAGGCGAAGAGGTTGCAGATTTCAAGTAAGCTGGTGGACCGAAATAGGTGAAGGGTTAGTGGCTGGTTGTGATGGAGGAATGGCGGAGGGGTAGCTGCAACAACCGAGTATAGAGGAGCGAAATTTCTGGAGGAGGGATGAAGGGGGTGTGCTAGATTTGGAGGGGCAATGGCCTGCCGATGAAAGGGAGTGAGCAACGGCTAGGGGCCACGAAAGTGAAAACCAAAACATGAGGGGTAGAGGCTGACCGGTTGGTGGCTGTGCTGGCCGGAAACAAGCAGCACGGAACAAAGTTCTTGCTCTGTTTTTTTTGTGTTTCTGTCCGATCGGCAAAACAAAAGCAGAGTCGAGCAGCAAGAAGGAGGCAAGGACAAGGGAGTTGGTGGGAAGAAAAGAAAGGAAAAAGGAAAGGAAAAGAAAAAGAAAGAGAGGGAGAGAGAGAGAGTGGCAAGTTGGTCGAGAGAGAGGGAGATAGGCGTGCACGAGGGGGAAGGAGGAGAAATTAAAGCCAAAGGCCCTATCTCTTCAATGTCCATCCACTTAGTCCTTGTGGCCATGGAAGTCTTGGCCCATCTTATAGTCAAGGGTCCTACCACTCAAAAGTGATCTTATCTTCCACAACCAAGACTCAATTGAAGGTGAGATTCTCCCTAGCATTTGGACCTCCAAATTTGCAGCCCCTTGTACTAACTTTTCACCTTAATAATTTGCAATTTAATGGCCTCATGTAACCATGGTACGGCCTAAAATAATTCCTTGTATTTCCCTTCACTAGTCATTCAACATTGAAGGCCAGAAACTCACTTAAAAGTGGTCCTTCCAATCTTTCTCGACTTGAATTACTGAGGTTGGATTTTCCGTCAATAATTTTTCGCCGAAAAGTTTTGAAAGGACGAATTGACGTTCCTAGAATAAATCGTGACATGGCAGAACTTTCAATTTCTGAAATCGGATTAAATTTCGCAGTTAATTTCAACCGGGCGCAATTTTAGCGTGACCTAACTTATCGGTTAGCTTTTAGGAATTTTAGGTGCAATTGACCCGTGGTTGACTATTTTCAAGCCACATTATATATCTTCAACCCATTGACGACTCTCGGTTGTCGTGAAAATGTTGGGATTTCAAATACGGGCACAAATATACATAAATGACAGAAAAATCAGTTTAGTGTCGTTTGATGAGAATTTTGTAATTAAATGGAATTACCTACACTCTAATCACATATCTATGTCGAATCAACATATCTCCATTCTCTGATCAATTTTGACGGTGCCGTAACGACCCTTACCCATTAGCACGGTCGAGCAGTCGATTTCTGGTCGAATTCTCAAGTCTGTTGCATCAAAATCCTTTAACGGCTTCATCAGATAGACTAGTTATCTCGTGAGTGATCAGCTCAAAGAAAAATAATATAGGCGTGTTGACAAAAAGCCCGACTTATTTAATTGAAAATAGAATTAGAAAATCAGGCTGTCACATTCAAGGCGGTGTGGTTCGTCGGACAGCGGCCTCCCTCGTCCGTCAGAGGAAGAGTAAAGAGCAAAGCGGCAATGGAGCGCATCGAGGATCTCGACGGGCTCACCATCGAGCTCGAAATAGCCGAGACCACCCTCACTACTCGCACCCGCCGAGCACAAAAGCTAGAGATTCAAGGTGGCGTGGTTTGTTGAACGACGGCCTCCCTCGTCCGTTGGAGGAAGAGCAAAGAGCAAAGCAAAGAATGGAGTGCACCGAGGATCTCGATGGGCTCACCATTGAGCTTGAAATAGCCGAGACCACCCTCACCACCCACACCCGCTGAGCACAAAAGCTAGAGATTCAAGGCGGCGTGGTTCGTCGGACGATGGTTTCTCTCGTTCGTCGGAGGAAAAGCAAAGAATAGAGGAGTTCAGTTCAATGGAGATAGGGAGAGAAAGATCCTAATGGCATTCAAAATTTTCATGGGAAGAGAAAATTTTAGGTTTTGTGGGAATGAGATGTGAAATATTTGGTGGGCTCCACCAAATATTTCTTTGCAGAGGAGTTCGGTTCCTTGCAAAATAGTAGGACAGGACAAGACCTCTCGTGTAGAGGAGAGAGAACTCGAGTCTTCACCAATTTTGCTGCGCTCCTTTTTGAAAATAAAAGGGACAAGCTCGGACTCCAGCGTGGTTGCCGGGCGACATGTGTCGCCTGGTGAATGGACTCGGAGGAAGCCACACTGGAGTCAAAGCTACACATAATATTTTCTCCTCTCTTTTCTCTCACCTTTTTTTTTTCTTTTTGCAAACGACCTTGCACAATGCCGTCTCTTCCCTTACCCGCCTCTCCTCTTTTCGGCTCTCTCCCAGCGATGGCAATCATTCACCTGCCATCTCCCTCACCTGAGCCTAACCTTTGCACCTTCCCCACCAGCGACGACTCCACCAATGAAGCCATCCACCGCACCCGCGACCCCTTTGGGTCCAAGAGCAAGCCCAAGTCCCTCCGTCATCATCACCAGTGACCCCGAGCCCTCCTTCTCCCTCTCCCTCTCCCTTACACCCCGCATCCTCAAGGTTCTTTGTGGCTCTGCCTTCATTGTCTCCCTTCACAACTTCCGGATCCGACGAGGGCTCAACCCTCGCCAAATCCAATGTGGTCGCCCCTCACCTTAGGTGCAAGAGTCGCCCCTCACCACTGTTCTAGGTCTTTCACGGGATGAGGCACAGAAAAAACCGTATATTGCTTCCATGGGAGTCTACAACTTCAAGAAGGAGATACTTCTGAATCTCTTAAGGTACCGGTTCACTCAAAGTCGTGTTTCTCATGCACGAATGTGCAGAACTATGGCACATCTTAGGCTTATCAATGCAAATTAATTCTATGCCTCTTTGTCGATTCAGATGGCGCTTTCCCACTGCCAATGACTTTGGATCGGAGATTATCCCTGCCTCTGCCAACGAATTCTACATAAAGGTCAGACTTGTTCCGTGCTTATTGTCATCGGTGAAGTATGTTTTTGGTTCATTAGCTGGTAACTTTAGGTGCTAGCATCAACAGACTTGTTCCGTGCTTATTGTCATCTGTCAACTAGTTTCAATGCTTCTTTCTGTTTCCATCTGTTGACTGCATTTTTTACATGTTCTGGATTCTTATTAAAAGCTCTAACCCATACAGAGCATGTCTTTTTTTATCTCTCAGCCACCAAGATTTAGCTTTTACGATGCGACAAAGCCAATATACACATCAAGAAGGAACTTGCCACCGTCCAAGATCGACAGCAGCAAGGTGAGTTTAGGTTACATTCCCCATTCCATGAACCTGGTAACATTGCATTTATCTTCAAATAGTTTATATTGGGGAAGGAAAATGTGCGGAGATATCTTTTGTCCTACCAATCGCTGGCCAACTGTTCATCCTTTCTTCAGGTTGTTGACTCAATTGTCTCGCACGGGAGCTTCTTAAATAATTGCTTCATAGAGCACAGCGTCGTTGGTATCAGATTGCGCATAAATGCTAAAGTTCACCTGAAGGTAATTACCACACTTTACTCTGATCTTAAGTGAATTAGACATGCGCGAAATTGCTGCTTTGGCAAGTTTATTATGATCTCATTCAGGAGCTCAGTTGCTGCTTAGCATGAAATGTTCTGCTTCAGCTAATTACATGGTGTTACAGGACACAGTGATGCTCGGAGCTGACTTTTATGAAACTGATGCCGAAGTAGCCGCGCAGTTTGCCGAGGGAAAAGCCCCCATTGGCATCGGAGAAAACACGAAAATCAAGTATCGCAACAATGCTCCTAATCTTTCCATTAATTCCGTTCTGTCCTCATTTCATGTCTTTTTCCATGTGCACTGGAGCGAGGTTGAGCATGTTTGGTGAATATCTGCGCGCGCATGAAACACCATGGAGCCTGGATCAAGCTATTATCCTTATGCACTCTTGCCTTCGACTTGATTATCGTTACATATCTGTGCAGGGATTGCATCATCGACAAAAATGCAAGAATTGGGAAGAATGTCGTCATTGCGAATTCCGAGGTTCGCTGAATTGAATTCCCTTGATATGCAGCCTAAAAGACATTTCATTTCATACATGATACGGGAGTTTATTCATTCAATTGTCAGATGTTCACATTTCACCGTTCTTTTTGCAGGGAATACAAGAAGCTGACAGATCTTCGGAAGGCTTCTACATCAGATCCGGCATCACCGTCATCCTGAAAAACTCAACGATCCCGGACGGATTTGTAATATAAACCGACCGCCCTATCCTTTCCTTTTGTTCTGCGATTAGGATGGGATATCAAGGAGACCAAAGAAGACAATGGACACAAGATTATGCTTGCTAGAGAAGGGAAAGAAACATGTCACTGCAAATAGCCAGTGTCTTTAAAAGGCCTACGTCATATGCAATACGAAATGACCCGAATTCTCGTCAGTCTTTCAATTGATTCCGTAATGCATCTTAAATTTAGATTCTTTTGATAAATATATGAAACGGTTATCCAAAGATGCTAAATTTGTTAACGCATATTACAAAACAAGAAGAAATTGCCAATTTTTCATAAAAAAGGTCATCGTAACATAGGTAAAATCTTAAGATTATGGCCACAATGTAGTCCATAGGTTTGCTGCAATAATCCTAGGACTAGAATCAATTGGACCAGCTGCAAATGGGCGGGCTAGAATCAATTGGACCGACTAGTTGGCCCTGACTAGGCTTTTTAATTTGGATTACTTTTTCGAACCAGCCCATCTGCGCTTCGGGCTCGGTCGATCTACTGGGCACGTGAACATATTTACTATTAGTTTAGGAACAATTACAATGGAATTCCTAAAATTTGTAAGCACTTAATACTTTTACCGTATATTTAAGTTCCAAAACTTGTAGCCATTCTCCATTTTAGTTAGTGCTTCTGTGAACTCTGTTAGCTTTTCGTGGACCAAAAGTCCAAAACAACACGTTTCATTAAATTTTTGGTCCTTGTAGGGTCCAATAAGCTGATGGAGTTCATTAAAACTCAATATGAGTTACAAATTAAAATGAAAATAAAAAAATGATTAATATTACAAAAAATCTACAAACTATATCTACCACAACACAAGTATTCTCGACTTGCTTGTGTTGATAAACACCCTAAATTTGCCAAGTGTGACAAAAATGCCACACTTTTTTTTTTTTGTATCATAAAAACTTCTTAAACTTATACCAACGTGACAAATATATTCTGAATGGAATTAAAATAAATAATATATATGTCACGTGTATAATTTTTGGATTTTTTCATGACACAAAAAAAAATCATTACTTTGAAATTTCGTAGTATTTAGCCTAAAATAAACTCAAAATAAAGAAATAAACTATATTAAGATAAGGGAGGGAAAGATTGAGGGCGAGACAAGGATAAGCAATAGTGTTCGGGAACCCTTACTATAGTCACTATGAGGGCATGCGAGGGCCAACCGGCCCTTGCCCGGCGGCGACTAGCCATGTTGTTACAACTGTTGAGAGTGAGCCGTTGCCTTCTTTTTCTAAACCTTCTTTTAGGATGGGATCTTCAGTAAAAAGTAGTCACTTTTCTTAATTTTGCAATTTATACAATTTCTTTCATTTTCCACTAAACATTTTTTTTAATATTTCAAAAGAAAACGAAAAACCAAACCAAATCGAACCAAGTATTTGATTTTGGGCACAATTCCGTTTGGTTTTATTAAAAATCCAAATTGACTCAAATCAAACCGAACTATTAAGACCTTTAGTGGCGACAACGCCAATGAAGTGTTCAAGAACCTTGCCAAGTCGCTACGAGGGCATGCAATGGCCAATCGGCCCTTCCCCGGTGGCGACGAGCTGCATTGCCCCGACCATCGGGATGGTCGTGGCCCTCGCCTTCTTTTTCCAAACCTTCTTTCACGGCGGAATCTTCCGTAGAAAGAGGGCCAAAACCGAACCGCGTTAAAAGCAAGTCTTTCCACGGCACAACTCGTCGGTTCTTTTTCACTTTTGACGGCCGTGGCTTCCCGTAGAAAAAGGTCAAAAAAACCAGACGACGACACGTTCACACGAAGCTGCTCCGAAAGTCAAGAGCTTCTCAAAAGAGTCGCGACGCGACCGAAGGAGTCGCACGTTGGGCCATGCTCTGCTCCTCGCACTTTCTTCGTCCCTCCCTCGTGCTTTTGGAAATCTTCACTGGTTCAAAGATGACATCATCGATTCCCTTTCTTTATCTTAATTTTCTGCCCCCCTTTTCGACCTGGATTTCCGGGCCATGTTATTATTATTATGATTACATAGGCGCCTGCCAATGGTAAAAAAGAAAAGAAAAGACAGCCTGACGTGCGATTCACGAAGGGGGAGATCCCACAGGATATGTCGGCATGTTTGGGTTGCTACAATGCCTTTTCTTTTAAAATTTAATTTCATCAAATTAATATCATTATAACAAATTTACCTCAAATTATTTTTTATGATTAAAAACCCAAATTTACCATCTATTGATTTATGTTAATTTGACTGAATATCGCGAAAAACTACAAATTAGCTAATATGTGACAAATGAAAAGTAAAATCTCAAAATCGCGAAAAACTACAAATTGGTACATATGTGACAAATGAAAAGTAAAATCCCAAATTGAATAATTATCAGTTGTTACGTGCTATTTAATTCAGTAAATTGATGAAAAAATTTAATTGAAATTAACAAAGGGTAAATCTATCATAAGTATATTAATTTGAGATTTTTCTTGATCAAATAATAAATCTGGATAAATTTTTCATAAATATACCAATTTAGAGTTTTTTTTGTGATATTAATCACTTTTCTTTTCTTGGATAAGTGCGTTGAATATCTTAAATTTTGTCACAAAAGAATGATTAATTTTTAGAACTTTTAAAAAGTGCAATCAATTTAATAAAAGGACTAATTGCACGAATATGACAAGTTTTAGGATTTAAATACATTTTTGAAAGTTTTAGAATTAATTGCACTTTTGTGATAAGTTTTACGATTATAGCTTGTAAAATTTGTTTTTTTTATTGTAATATATTCAGAATCTTTAAATATGGTTAAGATTTAGATTTACATGCATCGTTTTTTCACAATTTGTTTGGTATATTTTCGCAAGAAATCTGACTTCCAAAAAGTTGAGACAAATCAACCCTAATTGCGTGGGAGTGTGGCAATCTCCCGTGTTCTCACGTAATTGGATAATTTTTGGGATAGGAGACTCGTATGTCACAAGTCAACACTTTAAGTCTTGCCCGGTCATCTTGGCCATCTTCACGGTCTATTAGGCTTTGATAACCTCCAATCCGTGACACATAATCCTATAAATAAGTTTTGAAATGATCAATTTGAATTGCAAGTGCCATAGATTGTCACGAAGGTGACGAATTCCATCGGATACGGCGGTCCAGATGCTTTCTATTATCGTACCATGCTCATAGAATAATAATTCTTCATCAAACGATCCTTTGCGTGGCTTCGGTAGGAAGATCCGAATCCAAATGGATAGCCGTCGGATCGGAAGTGGACAGCTCCTACTGGCCGTCGGATTGCGAAAAGGATGAAAGTTCCAAAGCTTGGGGATATAAAGGTGGGAGGAAAGTGGGGTTGGTGAATGGATTTTGATTTCTCAACCCTTGATTTAGAAGTGAAGGGACATCAATGCCGAATCAAGTGGAGGACCAAAAGAGTAATTACCCAAAAAATATTAAAAATAACTTACGAATTTTAGGTGACGTGCAATAATTAGGTGATCATAGCCATGGTTATGGACAAGATGTAATTATTGCTTCTAACTTTACTTATTTCTTTGATGAAAATAATTATATATATTAAGTCAATTCTGTATAGATTTGATATTGAAAGATTTACCTTGGAAAGATTTCACTTATTGATCTTTTGACAAATCAAACGTGACATTAAATTTCATGAAATTTATGGTGCGCTTTTTTTTTTTTTAAAAATTCTTACACTCAATAATTAATTAAAAATTATAGTTATAAAATAAGAATTTTTGGTGAGGTGAAATAATTAGGTGACCATAGCCATGGTTATCGACAAGGTGTTATTATTGCTTCTCACCTTACTGTTTTTTCCCCCTCCAAGAAAGATTTTCCGTTATATTATATATAGACATATACAAAATCAGCTTTGCAATAAATAAAAATGGAAACCAAGTAGTGTTCCATAAATGAAAATTGTGAGAAATGCTTGAAATAGACCTCATACCTAATTTGGTTTAAACCATGAAGATTTTGACTTTTCATTTGCTCATGTTTCTCAGTTGTCATTATCCCTCCAGGTTGCTACTTTTAATCCAACCGCAGCTTAGAAAAATGGGTCGAAAGGACTTTGTTGATTATGAGTTCATGAAAGAGTTATAACTAATAATAAAGAAAGAAATTTTTTTCCTTCACGTTAAACAAACATGAGCAATTTAAGTTAACACAAGCGTGGTCGGATTGATGCTATTTGGTGTTTTTCCGAATTCGACTTCACTTAACTTTTCAATTACGAATTGGACCTATCGATATATTTATAAATTTCATCTCAACTCAACTCAACTCAATTTGATTTTATTATTATAAGCAGAATTTTAGTTATAACCCAACTTCAAAGTTCGATTTCTGATCTTCCAAGTACCCTAATAGTTAAAAGTAAATATTTTACACATGTGTTCAAAGAATAAAATTCTCTTATCCCTATAGTATGTAATTTATACATGGCATCCAACAACATTACTTTGCATGAGCACGAGGTGGGAGGGGGAGGAGAGCTTTATGAAAAGTAGTTGTTTTTTCTTTTCTTCTTTATTTGTCTCCTTTCCTTTTCCCTCATTAAATTGAAATCAAAGGAGCTTAATTGTGAGAATCCACTAAAAAAGGGATGAAATAAATGAATTATTATTATTATTATTATTATTTTTAGTTGAGACTTGATGGGAAAAAGGTGAGATGAGATGAGATGAAAATGAAGAAAATGGTGAAATGGAAAATGGAAAGAAAGAAAGAAAGAAAGAAAAGGTGGGGGTGGGGGGGGGGGTTGATCCAATCAAAGCGTCTGAATCGGGTGTTCCCCTTACCCCTTCCTTCCTCCCCTGTCCTTTCCCTTCCTTTCCCCCTCGCTTCACTTCTCTCCCCTCCTTCCCCATTATTCTCTCTCTCTCTCCCTTGACTCTCTCTCCTCTCTCTGGTTTCTCTCTCTTGTTTCTCTCCGCATTTCTAGGGTTCTTTCCTTCTCCTGCTCCACAACCCTCTCTCCTCACTCCTCCCCATTCTTCTCTCTCCATCTCTCTCTCTCTCTCTCTCTGTCTCTTTCCTTCTCTGTGAAGAGACCAGTTGAGCTCCCATGGCGAATTTCGCGCCCTTTCCGTCTTCCCTGGAGAAACCCACCAGCTTCACCGCCTCCTCGTCCTCCTCCGGCGCCGGCGCCGGCGCCGACGACGACGACGTCTTCGAGGACGGCTGCAGCATCTGCCTCGAGTGTTTCACCTCCCAGGACCCCGCCACTGTATGATCGCCGTCGCTTGTGCCGCTCCTCAGTGTTTTTTTTTTTCTTTTTGCTTTTCTGGGTTGTGTTTGTGACGACGGGAACAGTGTAGCGGAAGTGGTTTCTGTGGTTTTGGGGACGCGATGGGGGGTAGTGGGAGCTTTACGGTGTTGGAATTGTCGAAATGTCGGATCTTTTTAGGAAAGGAGTTGAATTGCATTGGGTTGAATTGATGTTGTATCCGGTAGATTCGTTCTTATGTTGCCTCTGATTAAGGGTGTGGTGGGAATGGTTCTGAAAATCACCATCTGCTTCGATACAGGATGTAGAACTTGGGAGGTTTGGGAGATCATTGATGGATCTGCCGGAGTCAAAACGAAATATGGGTTAGTTTTTGTTAGCAGGTGCGAGCAGGATAGGTGTTGATTTTCTTTGGCCGGCCCAGTGTATGGTAATTGGGGAACCGTGATGCCTGGTTGTTCGAGGTTGCGCTGTTACCGTCTTTTAGTATGGTCCTGTTGATTTTTTGGGTTGCAAATGTTGTAATTCCTGATGCATATTTGGGAGATGATAAGTTTAATGTTGTAATTCCTGATGCATATTTGGGAGATGATAAGTTTCAATAGCCAACTATTTTTTAGTGGATGACACAAAAACTACTTGTTTATGAATGCCTAAATCTCTCTCTTTTGGATGCATCAATTATTGTATTTTCACATTAAACTCCTTTTTGTTCAGCCGATGATTTTTTTTTTTTCCTTTTGTGAGAACTACTGTGTGATCGACTTTATTTTCTAAGTGGGTCATCTCTATCCTTTTCCTGTTGCAGGTTACAACTTGCAATCATGATTATCACCTTCAATGTATTCTTGAATGGTAAAGCCTAACCTAATATTATTTGTATCTAGTTTTATAGTTTTCTTGGTTAAGTTTCCTACCATGAGGGATTCTAGTTCCACCTTGTTTGTGGTGAGTCTATTACATCCAGGCAATCACCCAGTCACAATAACTGAGATCACTTTCTCACAGGTCACAGAGAAGCAAAGAATGCCCAATCTGCTGGCAGTTACTTTCCCTGAAGGATCCTGGCAGGTATGCAGTCATTGTGGCTGGTTATTCCTCGGGATTATTCTTGCATTTGTAATTTGAAACCCAGCTCATAAGCAAATAAGATGTTTGCATGTTGATTCAAGCTTTCGTTTTATCAAGCACTGCTTCTCATGTATATGTTACTTTTTCCATAGCCAAGAGCTTCTCAGTGCTGTTGAGCAGGAAAGAAAGCGAAGGTCAAGGAACAGATCTACCCCTTCACCGACCACTGTCATCAGTTTCCATGAGGATTTTGGCATCGGACAAGTATTATACATATAAGAGTCATTTTCTTATACTTTCACAAGTGCTGTTAGAGGCACATTAGATGAATGCATATTTTATTTCGTCCCTTTTCACTCCTTCAGGAACTTTCCTCACAAGATGTCTCAGATATTGATGAGCGTGTTCTGCAGCATTTAGCTGCTGCAGTGAGTAGGGCTCATTATTTACGCAGAAGGGAGAGACAGAGATCGTCTGGACTTGGTTCTTCCAGAATCCGTGTTTCTAGCTCTCCAGACAATTGCCCCATGATGCGGCATTCACACCAGACCAATGTGGAAGGGCAAGAAGGTTTCATTGTTGAATCTTCTAGCAGTGATTTAACTTCTGGAACTCCAATCTGTCTAAACATTCGTCCTCAATCCCCAATGTCCCCTCCTTTTGCAAACATGGCTCCCAGTGCTGCGGTCAACAGAGGAACTTTTGGTAGCAGGTAGAAAGTTGAAAATTGCGTCTTTTGAGAGTAAATTTTTTGGTGTCTTGCCTTTTCTGATGAATCTACTCTCTTTTTATTATTGATATCTCTCTCTTTAACTCATGCTGATTGAAGGCATCGAATAGATTTTTCACAATCTTGATTAACAGAAGGATGATACATCATGTGACATATTTATGTGTAGCTTGTCATCCTATCTGTGCTAGTGCCAACTGCAATCGCTTGTAGGATGTTCTCATATCCGTTAAACCCCTGTGGAAAATGTCCTGTGTGGTATGGGTACTCCTAGTGGGATTGATTTTCAGAGTGGTGCCTTTTTTGATTAGTGGTTTTCAAAGATGTTCTTATGATTTAAAATTTAATTTACAGAGTTCTTCAGAGCCAGATACGAGTCAACAGTCATCAGAGCCCACAGGAACCTAGTCCACCTGAAATGTCCTCCTTCTCAGAGTCTTTAAAATCTAAGTTCTCTTCTGCAACTGCCAGGTAAAATTATTTTGCAACTCGATAATTTTGGAGAATTAACTTCTGTAATAGTAATTCTGTGAAGAGCCTAATCTATAATATAAATGTGTATCAGATACAAGGAGTCAATCTCAAAGGGCACTAAAGGTTTGAAGGAGAAGATACTTGCTCGCAACAGCTCAGTCAAGGAGCTGAGTAAGGGAGTTCAGCGTGAGATGAGTGCTGGTGTTGCGCGAATCATTGAGCGGCTTGACCTGACTCCTAAGCGATCCGAAGCCTCTGCATCTGTCCCTGGTCATGTTGTCGTAAATTCGGTTTCTCCAAGAGAGAAAAGAGTTCACTGGAGGATCTTCTGACTCAATCTTTTAGAGAAGGTGCACAAATAGTGCGCAACGTAAGTCCAGATGCAGAATTACATGACATGGGTAATATCCCAGGCCGACTTGAAGTTATTCCTACCCAGGTAACAAACACCCTTCTTTCTGTAGTTTGACTATCTACTTAATTTTCTTGCGGAATGTATTTGCTTGAGCTGTTTGTGTAGGATCGAAAGGGCTATTTAGAATGCAAAGTCGTCAGTTAAAAGTCTTTCTTTGAAAAAGTCTTGACTTTTCATGTTGAATCATGTGAAAAAGTATTGATATAACATGAGCGGCCTTGATACATTTACTATAATGGTAGTATCCCAAAGGTGAAAAGAAGGTGGCAAAACAAATAGTGATGTGGCGCCACATCGCTTGGCCGATTTCTTTTTGGCACATGGAAGCATGATGAATTGTTTTCGTCTTATATTTCTACAGGAGAGACATTGATGCTGCTATGTCGTGGGTCAGCCTTGAGCTATTCTGGTTTTTCTACTAGTGGCTTGTCTGAAGGCATGTGGAGCAAGTGACGTACAGTTAGAAAACCAACTTCTCTCATTGGTTTCTGCGTCCTGCGTCCGCTGTTCATGTGAAGGAATCATCAGCTGATTGTTTAACATATGAAAGCATTCTTTCTATATATATTTGAGGGTATTGAAGAAGGATCATTTGATGATTCTCTTATTACTTATATGTTTCTATTCACAAAGTTGCTTGCCCCTTCAAGAATTCAAAGATATGTCCATTTCCTCCTATACAATTTACTATGGACAGACGAAGATGCTGAATATGTTTCACTATAGGGATCATACAGAAATACTTCTCCGAACCCCAGGCATCTCGTCCTTTTCTTATTGCAATGGTAAAAGCATAACATTGGCACGGAAGGAAAGAAAACAAAATCCCAATGCCATTGTTTAAGAAAAGAGAGGTTTGTGGAAGGCTTCGAAGGATTTAATCTTAATGAACAGTGATTGCTGATCGTTTGTTTGTTCGCTTCTATTTCTGAGATTCTTGATTAGCATACTCTGTAAGTTTTTGAATGCCTTAACGATCCCCTGATGCCTCTTTTCACCTCTTTTCTCTGCATCGCTTATCTTAGTTCCGATTCTGCTCATCTAAGTCGGGAGTGTCAGAGTCAAGCTGCTGACCCTTCCGTGCTCAATTTGTTGATCATTCGTACTTGGTTCATTTTATTTCTGAATAACTTGAGCTAGAAAGATGCTTCATATCTACCATTGAGGAGAAGATCCAGAAGTACTTCCACCTCGAATCCCATCTTTTTTAATAGCAATGGCAAGCGGAGTCAACTTTAGCGCGCTTTCAAAATTCTAGTTCGAGCTTGAGATTGGACTTCGCTGGGAATCAATATATGTGGACAGACCGAGTTGAGCCTAATGAAAAAGTAATTGGGGTTGAGCTTGAACCGTAGAAGACAAGTTCGAATTTGAGTTTAGCATCACCGCACGCATTCGATTGGGGTTCCACTTAAGTCACGAATTCTGGTCAGGCCACTTCTGTCAAAGGCCACATATTACGCAAAATGCGTCAATCAAGGACAAAAAAGCATCGATAAAATTTTTCATTTTGGTATAAGAGCACAAAAAAGTTGTTCACAATCAACTTTTTCTTATGATACCTCATAGTCAAGCTGCAATTTACCATTCTAGCCCTGATAAAACAGTATCGATGAACAGACAATCTCATGTAACTTGTGCAACAATGGACACAGCAGCTAGTCATGACATTCTCTCTCAGAGTCACGCCTTATCAGTAAGCAAGTGCTCCTTGAAGGATTGCGAAAGAGAAGGTTTCCTCATATCTGTCCCAGAATAACCTCGGCACCAGAAACCTTGAGGTCGGATGGAGCTTCTTCCACATTGAGAGCCTTCACTTTCCCATCCTCCACATAAGCTGACCATCTACACCAGAGCAGCCATTTGATTACAAAAAAGAGTAGATCCGAGTACAAACTGATCATTTAGTTAGGCATTTCATCCATAAAGTGATGGTCCAAAGGTAAAAATGACAAAGTAAAAATGACAGACGGAAACAAGGATGTTTGGTGTCCAATATTAACTTATTACAGCCTAGGGTATACCTTTCAGAGCGAAGTCCAAGCAAAGCTGCTGAGAGATCTTTAGTCAAGTCCAAGCTCTTATGGAAGCTGGCATCAAAATCCCCATAGAACTCGATCTGTTATGTTTAGGATAAACAAACACAAGTTCATGTCAGAGCCTTCTTTCACTTTAAAATGTGGGAGGCAGATGAGAGAAGTTCACAGACAAGGTAAAAATCAAGCTTTTTTTGTTGTGATAGATACATGACCGCATTCTTCACCGTGTCATACACATAGTATCATAAAGGAAGCATCATTTACATCTCTGGAAATGGATTGTTTTGCCCAAGGAAACTGATGTAGTAGTAAACTTTCTTTAAAGATGGTGCTAATAATTAAAATGAGGTAAGTATTCTAGCAGCTCTACTACCAGTTCACCTCTGATTGTGATCACTGCACGTCCTAACAATGTGCATTTACAGTTTTTGCAAAAGGAATGCTGTGACAAAAGGAGAATTATCTTCTTGAATTAATAAAAAAAGAAAAGAAAAGAGAGTAATCTCTTATTGATGTTGTACAAGTTGAAGGAGGAAATGTGAGGCAGTACCAGAAATCTTCACAACAATCAACAAATTTTTCCTCAAGAAATTATCAAAAAGACAAGGCAAGAAACTCAACTCCCACCTCATCCAATTCAAACATTTCAACCATTCATAATTTATTTAAGAGAGAAAAGACTGCCAAAAGGTATTTGGATGAAGAAATATGTAAACCAGACACAGCAGTTCATCTCTAGAAGCAAAGGATTGGGTTTCAAAATTAATAACTTACAGCATCTTTTGCTTTGAGATTTTCGGCCCAGCCATTCATGGTGTAGGGGTCATTAACAGCCACACAAATCACAGAGTCTATGCCTTTAGCCTTAAACTTATCGATATTGTTGTTGTAGCTAGGCACGTGCTGCTGTGAACAAACCCCTGTGTACGCACCCTGGGAGATCAAATATGAAAACGTGAATAGAAAGCACAAAGAGAAAGAAGAAAAAGAAAAACCAGTAAAGAATTCTTAAATATTGACTTCATGTTCTTTATTATTTGACTTGCAGTAATTAAAGCTTCAATATGTCAAATCTTCTTGCATTTAGCATGTCTCAGTTTCCGCGGTTAAAATGGCAAGACAATACACATCATGAACTACGACCGGATAATGCATTCTGAGAAAACACATGCAACACCATTGAGAAGAGATTGACATAAACAGTTTCAAGCTCATATACGGTTTCTCTTGACAAGCGTGGCATTAGCTGCAAGATAAATTCAGCGTCAAGAACTTAGGTACAAATAGTGTAGATAGAACTAGAAATGCTGTAAGAGGTAAGACAGAGAATTAAATATGCCATCACATCAAACTACATTATTAACAGACAACAACAAAGTTTTCTCAATTTGTTCAATGTGACTAATGCTTTTAACTTATTTGTATTTTTTGCTTTCAATGTTTTAGATTGACTTTTATTTAGTATTGAACACCTCGATCAAAAAGTATGTGAATTATAACATTAGTGTCCAGTGAAACTTATTTATAATCCATATCGTTTTTCCTTTTTTCTTTGATTTTGGTGGGAAGTCATAATGGTCAGTAGAAGTCACATTGATGTCCAATGTTCGTCAATGATGCACCTAGGATCATGAAGTAAGTGAACCACAGAACCTAAACATGGTGGACTAGCATGCAATCTCATATTATGGACTGCAATGCCTTTGAAATTTCTGCTAGGAATCCAGCACCCATCTTTTTCACAAGTACAACAAATCTTCGAAGAATGGGAAAATACCCCATAAAAGTGCCAAACATTTATTAGGCTCTTGTCCAGATCTCTATATCCTCCCTTCCAGCTTTCAGAAAATAAAAACTCTGCAGAGTTCATAAGAAAGATTTCTATTTTTGCTATCTGTTAGGACAACAAGTCTAGCTACATGTCATTGTTTATTGATCTATTCAAGCCTCCGCACAATGACACCAACCAAGAAGGCGAGAACATAAAAGCAAGCCATTAAACAAACAATTGAAACGATTCCCATTAGACAATTCAGACGCATCTCCTCTGTCTTATTCAACCATTTCAGATGTCGGAAAAAAAAGAGCAATCTTTGCCGCTAAGTTAGCACTAAATAAGGAAGACATTGCTTGCTGCAATCGACACCCATGAATCAACTGCCCAGAAAACAAAAAGGGCTCCATTATTTCCCACGAAACTACAGACATGAAAGAGCGGAGAGTTCACTCACCGGGAGTCCGAAAATCACCACCTTCTTGCCCTGAAATCCCATGTCCGAACGAAGCCCAGGCAAAGCAAATTAGTAAAATTCAGAAGCTGAACTTCCACTGCGAATGAAGCAATCAGCAAGAAATCGAAGACCAACCTCGAAGATATCCTTGAGAGGGGTGGTGGCGAACTTGGAGGACACGCCCTCGTCCCAGCTCCGAGCCTTCTGGAGGGAGACGCCCGGCGCGGCGGAGATGATGTCGCCGCCGACGGCGACCGAGGCGTAGGTCCTGGCCGCCGCCGTCCATAGGCCGCCGAGGACGGAGGAGCTCGAGCGCTTCGCGAGCAGCGACGCCATCGCTGGAGGTTTTGCAGTCGACGGAGGCGGGTGCGTGCGGAATGAGGACTGGTGAGGTTCCTTCCTTCTCGACCAGTTTTGTTCCACACTTTTGGGGAAGGAGTGTGGTCTTTTTCTACCCATTAAAAATGGAAATATATTTTGACCAAAATACATAAAAGGAAAATATATTAACGTTTGTTTTACTAAAAACTCAAGATTCGAAAAATATTTTTTAAAATTTAATTAGTTATATTGCTTAAAAAATCAATTGATAAAAAATATATTCATTATGGACAATAGTTTCTAATTAATTATTTTTGATGGATGATAAAAATATTTCGTCCATTTTTGTAAGAAATATAAATAATAATTTTTTGGAGAATATTTTTCAAATCTTGATTTTTCAATGAAACAAATACACCTTAAAATCCGACAAGAAATAAAAGAACTTGCAACACCTGCCTTAAAGTAGAGCTACGCACGAATAGCTCAAGCTTGACTCAATGGCTACTCAAGATCGACCCGTCTAGCTACTACTTAAGCTGGTTAGCTTCCCTTTAGTTATGATTATAAAAGGTTTATATATGTTAGTTTACGGATCCTTGATTTTCTAGAAGTGTCTCCTTACTACTTAGGCTTAGTTAGCAATCCTTCATGTTATGGTTTAAGACGTTTCTCTTTACTAAAGCTCATTGGGGAAAATATTTTGCGTTTGGTTCACATTTTTTAGTGTTCATTTGCCAAATGCTAGCATTTCGAATCTTTGAAAAGCTCAAAACAGTTCGGATCTGCTTTGGGCTTTCAACATTTTTGGAATGCTAGTCTAAGGTTTAATGAATTTTTTCTTTCCAATATTGCCCTTATTGATAATCATGTTTTCCTCTTTTGCCCTCGAAGAATACTGTTTATCGTCTTCTTCCTTCTTCCTTGGACTTGCTGCTCCACCGCGAAGCTTAGCCGGTGGGCGACGCTCAGCCGCGAGCAGCTAGATCTGGCCGCCAGGAAGTCTCGCCTAAGGTCGGGTGACCTCGAGCGTCGCCTGGGTCGCGTGACCCAAGGTGTTGCTTGAGGTCGGTGCGACCTAAGCGGCTGGGTTGTGCAACCCAGGCGAGCCGCCTCCCCCCACCGCCATCGCCACCGCCACCGCCACCAGCCGCCTCCCCACCGCCTCTAGCACCACTACCGAGCAATTGCATCTCCTCTTCCCTTTTCTTTTCTTTTCTTTTCTTTTTTTCTTTTTTCTTTTCACCTTAAAGTTACTTTGCAAAATATACATAAAAATGAGTTTCCAAACACACTTGCCTTCACAAAATGTCCATTCATTCAAAGTTAATTGGGGAAATGCAAAGCCATTTCCCCAAAGTTGAACCAAACGGGCCCAATGTCTGTTTTTGGCGGGGGAAGAACATGTCTGCACATCGTTCACTTCCCTCTTTGCATATGCCGAATGTTACAAGTTGAAATTCGAATGATTCACAGTAGAACATGATTTTTTGAACATTTTGACAAATACAGATCTATAAAAACATCACTCCTTTCTCATGTAAGATCTACATCGGAGCAGCATTGAATATCAACAAGCAAATTTCCCAAGAGAAATGTAAGTAAATCTAGATAAGATCACATGATAGGGTTCCCAGGATTTAGGCTTTTCAAGCACATCAAGAAGTCCCAACTCTAAAGTGAGATACCTAACGTTCAAGAGAACTAAATACAAGAGGACCAGGCTGGATGAGATTGAAACAAATTTTCTGGCTGGTTTGCTTCAAGACTAAAGCAAATGGTGTTGAGAGCATGCGGCAGAAGTTCGATACCTTCACCTGATGAGATCGTCAGGGAAGGGACTAAGTCTGAGCTCGTCAATTTATTCGAGATAGATTCATCTTCACTCAAAAGCTTAAGTCAATGAGTTATGAGCCAATTATGATATATTAATTGTTCCACACCACATCAATTTTCTGGACTTTTCTAACATAACTTACTCACATGTGCATCCAAATAAATGGCAACCAAAAACTTCATAAAATAAATTGTCATATTTTCGCCCTCATTTTGGGGGAAAAGTGTCAGAAAGTTCTAAACTTATGATATTAGTGTCAATTTAGTCCAAAATCTTTTGTCTTAGAGCCAATTTAGTTCTTTGATGACATGAACATTTTAAATAATATTTTAATAATATATATTTTTAATGTTTTCTTTCCTCCTCTTTCCCCGGTGGCTAGTGAGACAGTCTCTAGGCAACACATGGCGTCACCGATGTTTGTTTGCCCTCGTCTCAACATGGGGGACCAACTTGCTCAATTAAGGCCAACCCTTGCCGGACCAACACCAGAGGAAAGAGGAGGAAAAAAAGAAAGAAAGGTAAAAAGAAATCAAAAATCGAAAATTATTAAAATATTATTAAAAGATGTCCAGTTAGTGTTGACTATGCTATATAGGCTGACTGACATCCACATCAACAATATTCAATTAAAAATAGTCGAAATGACTGAATTGACTCTAGCTCAAAATATTTAAGACTAAACTAACACCATTAAAATGTTTATGATTAAATTGGCACAAATGCGATATGTTTAGACTTTTCGATACTTTTCCTTCCATTTTGGCTGAGACATTCCTTTTTTTCTATTTAGCTCACAAGAATACCCTCATTTCTCTCTTAAAATTATTATTTCTTTTTTAATTAGGCTAATCCACAAAGCCACATTTATTTTTATCATCTCTCTTGTCGGTTTCACAATTCAAATGCTCCATTACACCCAGTAAAATATCATTGTATCATGCATTTTATTATAACTTTGCCTAGAGAATATTGTCAATTTTAATTTATGAAATTACATTTTCAATCACAAGATATTTTTATTTATGATAGCTTATGAACACACAATTAATTTCCTATTTTTATCAAATAGTATAAGTGAAAGTATATTTCAAAGTTGAAAATTAAAATTCAATTTAATTATCTAGTCAATCTTGATAAAAAAAAATGTAAAAGAAAAATTGATCAAAATATGAAAAAGGTTAAATTGTTAGAAGCATGATCAAATGTCAATCATATTTATTTTTAGATCATACGGACATAAAGGAAAAAAAGAAAAGAAACTTTTTGTTGTTCTACTCTTATTATGATGAAAGCAATTACTAACAATTGTAAATTCAATTTCATATCTAGAGTATCAAAACTTTAAATTATACCTAAAACTTTCCTACGAGAAAATTTGATGTGAGTTCGAAAGTGAGAGGCGTCATTTAATCATTTGGTAATTCATATTAAAATGTAAAAAGCTCAAAAGAAAGCACAAATAAGTATTATTTAATGTAAAAAACCTACAAACTTATTGTGGAAAGATGCTCACAATGTTAAAATCAGCTAGATAATTAGATTAAATTTTAATTTTCAACTTTGAAATAAAGTTTCGCTCAAACTACTTGATAAAAAATATACAATTAATTGTGTATTCATAAGCCGTCATAACTACAAATTTCTAACATTTTGTGTAACTTTTGTGATTAATATATGAGATCATATATTAAAATGAATGCCTTTTCTAGGCAAAATGATAAAAATATACATGATAAGACATTATCTTATTGAGTGTAATCTGACATATATATTGTGAAACTGATAAGATAAAAGAGACGACAAAAATAAAGGTCATTTTGTGAGTTAGGTCGATAGAAAAAGAAATAATAATTTGAAGAGAGATTTGAAGAGAGAGAGAGAGCGAGAGAGAGAGAGAGGGTATTTGGGTAAGTTTTTTGGAAAAAAGGGAGTGTTTTAGTGAAAATGGAGGTGCAAATAGCACCGCCCTTACATTGGGATGAACAAGCATATCATATGGTCATCCTGCTACATGAATGGTAGCTTTCTCTTTAGCTAGCAATCCAAGAAATACGACTTGAAAAGGTCGAGCCTCTGAAATCATCATCTCTTTACAATATTTCATCATATTCCACAATAACAAGGGTATCTCAGGCTATACAGAGAGAAGTCATCGTGTCATATAACTAAAACCAACGATAGCAGCAACAGATGACAAGGCAACCCGGCATTGAGGAGGTCCACTGCAGAACACTTACTGGTCACTGCTTTTTTGCGCATACCACTTTTCTATACTGCCATACCAGTTCCACAGTAAGAAGAGACCGGCGAGACGGGAAATTCCAGCACCAACCACCTCCACGAATGCCATGACGTACGATCTTTGAGGAGACAAACCAGCACTCGCAATTGCTAGCAAGTAGCCCACGAGGTTGCAAGGCACAATGAAACTGCCAGATTTGATCCCGTTTATTGTCTTCTCCGCAACTTCATCCGCTTTCATTGCAGCAGAAGTAGCAGCTATGATGCTTGATATCGGAGGTCTTCTCTTTTTTCTGCAGTCAGGAAGTGATGTATCCGTTAAAAAGGAAAAAAAGGATGGACTAATTCAAAGAGCATAGGCAAGAACAAGAACAATTTGCTGGCATGTCCTGCAACTAATTTAGAAAGCATTTATTGAGAGCGGGAAAGAGATCATAAGCTAGGAACAAAGTAGATGCAGCCTAACCTGAACTAGTGGGAATCATGCATGCTAACTTGATTATTCTACACTTTTGTGCCGCGGAAACAACTATGTGCTTCAGAAACTACCAGCAAAAAACCCTGGGATTGCCGAGGAGCAATTACCGTGAACTAACAAAAGAACTCTATGGTTTGGAAAAAAGAAGATCCACTTCTCCTCCGATCATTTATGGAAGTTCTTGGAGAATGAATTGTGAAAAATATGGTGTTTCTAGAAAATGTTTTTCAAGAAAATGACAATATTTCCAGTGCTTCATGAAATCTGAAAATGAATTAGAGAATATTTTCCATTTGATAAGGAAAATCTTTTCCTCCATACATTCCTTTCAATAATTTTTTTTTTTAAAATTGATTTTTTTATTATTTTTCTTTTCTTTCTTTTTTTCTTCTTCTTCCTTAGCCAATGGCGAGACCCTCCCAGCTCACTTGACCGGCCTCAAGTGAGCTCAGGCCTTGCTAGATCCAACAAGCCAAGTAGGGTTTGAGCCTCCCTTGAGGTCGCTAGAGGTTGGCAAGGCTCAAGCCTCACCCACCTTGCCATAGGCCGATGAGGCTCAACCTTGCGTGGCCGATTCGACGAGAGGAAGAAGAAAATGAAAAAGAAAGAAAAGGAAAAGGAAAAATAAAGAATAATTAAAAACTCGATTTTTAAAAAGAAATTTAAAAATAAAATGAAAAATAAAAATAGAAGGAAAAAGTGTTTTGTGAAAGAAAGTGAGGTGAAGGAAAATATAGAAAATGTTTTTAGCGTTTTCTACTACTTGAAAAGTAGAAAACATTTTTTCCTCTTATAGAAGACTTTTTCTGTTAATCGAAAGTGTTTTTCCCGGTTTGTTCATTTTCCATGAATCTAACAATAGAAAATCCAACTTGCTCAAAAAAAAAAAACAATAGAAAATCCAAAAATATTTTCTTGAAAATTATTTCCCGAACAAATTGTTAACACCAAAAGTTGACTCTGTGGGTTGTTGATAGTCAATAAGGCCCACCGGGCTTGTAATGGACACATCGAGCCACGAGAGTTTAGATCTAGCAATAGCCATAGTTAATGACGGCTCGACATTTGCTACCATTTGGAGACAGGGGGATAAGAAAGAGACCAGTTCCCGAAACACTCGATGTTAACCTCTTTATGGATAAAGCGATACGGTTATTGAAGACACATCGAGTAAAAACTTGACAAAGAACATGATATATTTGTTATTTTATGGGCCATCAGCACTTTGCATAGTTATCTTTTATCTCGAATTTACTTTCAAGTATTTTAGATTTATCTTTTATTCGAATAGTCATCTCCAGTTGCTCCCTTTCTGAAACAACACAAAAGTCAATACACAAAAGCCGAAGTACCAACCTTCGATGAAAGATATTTTGTCCAAGAACTTTCCCGGTGGAACAAAAAAGGAGCATTACATATCAAAATTCTACCACATTTAGATTATCTTGTTCTGTTATAGTCACCTAACTACATAGATTTCACAAGCAATATATGGTAGAGCATCTAATCCTTGCAACTGCAAAGCGATACAACTAAAAACATTGCACGCGGACAATCTACAAGAGGCAAATTCACAACGATACACCTAGACTTTTCAAATCAGTGGTCGTGTCGGATCGACAATGATCCAACTCAATCTAGTGACCTATACCCGAATCAACCAATGTTGCTAAAATATTTTCTTATTTATCCAAATTTATGGAAACTCATAGTGTAGAGTAAGTGAGTGCAAGATCAAATGAGGGCAAGAAAGAATGAAGAGAAATTAATAAATGTGGATTGGGTCAAGTTCTAAATCCATTTATGACATTTTTTTATACCCATGTTATGTTTAAACTCATTTATAAGTTATTTATTAGATAGAACTAATCCATCACCATATCTGAAATAAGACGGGTTTGGATATACCTTCCACTAATCCAGGAGTATCGGTATCCGGTGGGAGAACAAGCGAAACATGGATGTCATCAGCAATTATCTCTTGTTGCAGTGCTTCCGCTAATCCTCGGAGCCCGAATTTGCTTGCGCAGTAAGCAGTGTAACCGTAGATCCCCACCTACAGCAATCACCAGTCACCAATTCCATTCAAAGCATAGGGACAATGCAAAACTAATGCTCTATTCATTTCGTGGAAAACAATTTAGAGGAAAATATTTTCTAGATTTTTCGATATTCGTTTCATGGAGAATGAATTAGTTGTGGAAAATATTTTCCACCAAGAAAAAAAAATTTCCTTAAATGGGGGAAAATATTTTTCACTTTTCAAGTTGGGGAAAACATAAAAAAAAAAAAAAAAAAAAAAAAATTGGGGAAAATATTTTCCAGACTCATTCTCTCTTATCTCATACCCTAATAACCCATCTTCTTTCTTTTTTCTTTTTATAAAAGTTTGAATTTTTAATTTTTTTTCTTTTTTTTCCTTTTATTTTTTTCCACTTGCTTTGGCGAGTTGCCGGCCATGGCTACGGTCGATGATCGGGCCACAGGCGAGCACCTCAGGCCTTGCTAGAGGCTCGCCCTCACGCTCGCCTATCTCTATTGATCTTTGGCAAGCGATGAGCTTGAGGTTTGCTGACCTTTGGTGAGCTCTCAAGCTCACCACTCACCAAATCGACAAATCGGTGGCGAGTGCGAGCCTTTGGATCGCTAATCTAGCGAGGCTGAGTTCAGCGAGCTCAAGGCTCGCCCTCATGCTCACCGATCTCTTGCGAGCTCGAGCTTGCCTTTGGCTGGCGACTAGCCAAAAAGAATAAGACAAAAAGAAAGAAAATAAAGAAAAATAAACATAATTAAAAAAATCGATTTCAAAAAATAAATAATAAAAATTTATTGAAAAAGAGTGCATGGTGAAAAAAACTTCTTTACTTTATTTTTAAGTTTAAGTTGAATACTAAAAATAATTACATTTTTTTGAAAAATGACTTTCTGGGAAGAAACGTTACATTTTTTTGCGAAACGAATAGAGGCTAGATGCTCTCACCATGAATTGAAACAGTAATTACCTGGCCGGCCTGAGAGGACATGAGGACAACTGAAGCCGGCCTACGATCGGTCCTCGCTTTCATCGCCGGCAAAAATGCCTTGATCACGTTGAAGCTGCCCATCAGATTGACGTCTATCGTGAACCTGACCTCGTCCAGATCCTGCTTGGCCAGTTCGTCGGGGAGGAACACCCCCTGGTTCACCACCAGCACGTCGACCGGCCCGGCCTCCTCTGTGGCGCGCCTCACGGCGTCAAAGTCGCGGACATCGGCGGAGAAGGTCGCGACATCGGTGCCCGTGGCGAGCCAGATTTCCTGCTTGGCCTCCTCCAGCTTGGCCTGGGACCAGGCTAGGATCGAGACGCGGGCACCCTCCGAGGCGGCACGGTGGGCGATCGCGAGGCCAATGCCGCTGGAGCCGCCGGTGATGAAGACGTGGCGGTTCTTGATGGGGATCCTAACGGGGCGGGGGCGGACAATGAGGGAGAGGAGGAGGAGGAGGAGGAGGAGGGAGAGAGGGGAGGAGGAGGAGGAGAGAGAGGAGAGAGAGTGCCGCCATTGAGAGCGTTGACTGAGGAGCCGGCCAGTTCAGAATTTGTATGCAATAAGTTCCTGGGAGAGGATCAATACTGGAGGGGACATCGAGGCGTGGGGTATTGAAAATAAGAGCACTTCCTCGTCAAATATAAGTTAATTAGCGTCACGACCTGAAATTTTCTATACAAATTTCAAGCGAATAAATAATTTAATCTCACTTTTTCGATGAATGACTAATTTATCCTTAATTGTACGTATAATTTAACCTCAACTCATATGCACCGATATTTTTTATATAGAAATACGTCTTTACATATGTTGCGTGCTCTGATTTAATCTTTCAAAGAGATTTTTGGAAGCGCTAATCTAAATGCCCTCGAGATCCGAACTAGACCAATCAAAGTTATTTGATGTGAGAATAATCTAGTAGATGAAAGCTTTAGGTCTAAAGTAAGAGATCTACTTGCCACTCGACCATAGAGCACAACATCATACTAACAATTAATAAATAATATCGTTTTAGCAAAAAAAAAAACAAATAATATCACATATCATTCCGAGTCACTATAATTCAGAAACTACCAATCATTTATTTCTTAGTTATTTACATTTTCATAAAAAAGTTCAATCACTTGAGGAACATACCATATATTCTACATAATTTAAGTGCTTGTAATTGATAACTAATTCACCTATTGCAAGCATGCACCGTGACGTAGATTCACAAGCATATCAAGAATCCACATACTCACGAAAGCAATTGCAAGCACCAAGCAACCATGTCGATTTTCCTTTAACACTTGCCCACTATAGTAGTAAGGAAATCAACATACGCAAAACAAATGAGTTCTCACATACACTTCTTTCTATTTACACTAAAAAAATGACGAACTTTTTGTTATTATCAACATGTGAAAGACTTAGTCAATGAGAGCAGGATTTGATTATTTATGAACAAAATCATTGGTAACTTAAAGAGAATCAAAATTTCATCATTGAAGATATTGATGACATGCGACGTGAAGATATCAACGAGAACCTTGAAGTTAATCAAAGGAATCATCAACATCGACAGTAAGCAATTGACAAGAGCATAATCACTGGTTGGTCATTTTGCCTCCATTTTTGGATTTTTGTAACTTCTCATAACCACTAAGAAGTTGTTCCTTTTCAATAACTATTTGTAACCTATGTTTGTAACCTCCATTTGTAATCTCTGTTGATAAGTGTTGATTGTAGGCTTTAAATAATCACATTGTATTCTCTAGGAAACCCTCCCCCCCAATCCCCAACACAAACACACACAGACACACACACACAAACAAATCTTGTTATTATTCAATTATCTTTCAATTTATGTATCGTAATCATAGTTGTAGTTTTCAGGTTCTCACTATCGATTAAATTCAAGTTAAATTTGTGTATTTTCGGTTTCGTTTGAAGTGAAAATATCGATTTCCTTGTGTATCTATGATTTTTCCTATTCGGAATTAGCCCAAAACCTGTATTCTCTCACAAAACATCTTTTTGCCATGCCCAGTAAGACAAGTGCAGTGAATTTGAGGAAATACAATGCCGAGAACAAGGAATCATTCAAAACCTGATCGATGCTATTGTAACAACCTTGGTGATGCAGCTATTCGATCTGAGACCTCATCCTTTACAGCAACATAGCCAAACCAAGGAGGCAATGTCGAAATCCCTTTGCACTTTATAAGGAGCAAGCGAGGGTGTTAGTACCAAACCCCACTTTGAAGGCTATTCAAGAAATAACATAATAAGATGGTGAATCATGTAGCAAGACATATTTGATGCGATCAAACTTGAGACATCGAATCAGTCCATACTAATATTACCCAATATGATAGTTTTCAGATATGTTCCTCAAACTCTTAATCAATATATTTCTAAAAATAATTTAGGCCAATTAATCCCAACATAAGAGGATTTTACAGAGTCCTCAAAATCTCATCTACCTTGAACCTAAAGGATAGGAATGTCAAGTCTATTGATCTGTCTATGCTAAACCCAAGGGGGCAGGAAGACAAGTATATCCACTTATGAATCCTAATTAAGTGGCTAGGCTCATATTACAAGAATTAGGTACCGATAAAGAAATGATTAAGCCAATATATAGGAAGCCGCATCATGTTTGGGTTGACACTAGACCTTACCTAAGAGAATTCAAAACTCTTGACTTTGTTGTTTTCACTAGCTAAAGATGATGACTATTGCATGTTGGTCAACTTATTCCCTAATGTGAAGAGGCGGGAACAAATGAATTCTTGAGACTCGGGTGTTCCCTTTGCCTTCATCAAAAATTGCCTTTACTTAATATATAAATTTATCTCCTAATTCAATTCATACTTGGGCTAAGATGGAAGGATAATAACATTCTCAATTTTATCGAATGATATCTAAGGTATCGATTATTGATTTGACTTGAATCTATCAATACAATAATGAGTTAGTCAATCAGTTTGTTGCTTGATTCAAGGGGGCTAGAAATAGATGCCTCACTTCACTCTTAGAGAAAGAATTCACAAATATGCCTTTCGGTGGATTGAAATTCAATCCTAGAGAAAAAAATTTAAAGTCAAAATTTTGTAGATTCAATCCAATTGACAATGAAAGTGTCTAAGTATAAGCAATTATTTAAGGATAAAGATAGAAAGCCACATGAAGACAACACAAAACGTGCCTTTCGTGGAAAAATATGAGTTAGATAATGAATATGACTAAAATTAAATTCAGCAAAGAAAAATCAAATTTGTTGATGAAAAGGCGGCTCATGATGACTCATGATTATCTATCTAAAAGAATCGAATGATCAATGAATCATTTATTTATTTAAAGGCAGCATTTGCTTACACCAAAAAATGATCAACTTTTGATTATTATCAACATGTGATAGATTTAGGCAATGAGAGTATAGTCTAGTCATTTATGAATAGAATTATCAGTAACTCAAAGAGAATTGACAGTTCGTTAGTATAATTATCGATGAAAACCTTGAAGTTGATCAATGAAGTCACTAAATCAACAACAAACAATTGACAAGAGGATAACTATCGGTTGATTATTTAGTCGCTATTTTAGTATCATCGTAACTTTTCATAACCACTAAGAAGTTATTTCTCTTTTAGTAACCTTTTATAACCTATATTTGTAACCACCATAGGTAATTGTCAATTGTATCTTTTAAATAATCGCATCGTACTCTTTGAAAACCCCTTTGCACCAACAAACAAATCTTGTTATCTAGTGATTATCTTTCAATTATTGTATTGTAGTCATGGTTGTAGTTTTCAAATCCTCACTATCGACTAAATTTCAATGTTGTATCTTTATATCCTTTGACTTAGTTGTCGATTATATTTCAGCAAAAGTTTTATGCTTTTAGTTCCATTTGAAGTGAAATCATTAATCTCCTTGTGTACGTGAAATATTTTCTATTTAGAGTCATTGCATAATCTGTCTTCTCTCTGAAAAACTGAAGAATGACTTTTGGTAAAAGATATTTCATTGTGGATGGAAATTCTGGTGAAACACTAAAATATTATTTAAGTTTGTTCAAGATAATGGGAATAATGACACTAAAAGTGCAAAAAGTTTCGTAAGACACTCATTTTAGTGCCACAAGTTTTCACTGGCTTACTTAAGTGTCAAATTGGACAGTCCAACGTGGACTTTTGAGGTGGC
The DNA here is from genome assembly GCA_014182515.1 of Eucalyptus microcorys. Classification (NCBI taxonomy): domain Eukaryota; kingdom Viridiplantae; phylum Streptophyta; class Magnoliopsida; order Myrtales; family Myrtaceae; genus Eucalyptus; species Eucalyptus microcorys. The sequence goes on from CM024563.1 coordinate 11,053,647, forward strand.
TTGCCTAAACGATGTCACACAAAGCTTCACGCATTCTTGCAAAATAGATAGAGTCATGAGCTTCATTCAATGCTAGTGTTTTGTCCTCTCTCCCTCTTGCTATCGTTGACTGTTCCAAGTCATCAATCAATGTTGCTCGGTTGCAATCACTTGCTTGCTCATGTGTACTTTCTCTCGCTCTCATTCAATCACTCACTCAGGGTTCGTCATCCTCTCTCACTTGCTCAATTTGTTGGAAAGGATTCGGTTCATGGTGCGATTGTGGCAATGTCAATGCTAAAGAAGGAATCTCACAACAAATCAAAGGTGAGTGATTTATTTTGTTTGGTGAAATGCATTGTGTTCTCTGTCCACTAAATGACAACCACTTAGTCATTGTTTATTCAATTTGGTGCAATTGTAAAGACCTCATATGAAGTTATTGTCCTTTCTGCATTGTGATCCCAAAAACTAATTATATTTTCTTATCTTGAGTGCAACGTTGACATGGACACCATTGCATTCATCACTGTTTGTGATGGTTGAGAAATTTTTATGGGCGGTGATTAGTGGAATATACTGGTGGAAATGTTGGTACTATCCTTGTTGATGTAAGTAGACCGTCATATATTAATTTCGGGACAGATATAGTGCAATATTTAGGATATAAGCGATCATTTTTTGTGGAAATGTTGGTACTATCTTAGTTGGTGGAACTGTTAGTACACTTTTTTTTGTGAATGATGAATTTTTTTTTTCATTTATCCATTTTTGTAAGCAATACAAGCGATCAAATTTCAAAAATGTTTTCCAAATTTAAATTTTTCCTTGAAACAAATGCACCCTAAAATATAACAAGAAATAAGAGAATTCGCAAGTAAATTAATAGTCGAAATTCACTTTCTTGCAAGACTAGACTTTGGGTGGAGCTAGGGACGAATAGTTAGGCTTAACTTGATGATTACTTCAAATCGACTCATCTAGTTTTGAATCAAGTTTGAGCACAAATTTCTTGATTATTTGTCGAGTTGAGCTTGAGGTTGCCAATAGTCACCTCAACAAACTGACGAGGTTAATCCAATTTTTTTTTTTTTTTCAGAGATATTAATAACTTCAAAAAATAGACAACAAAAGGTCTTCAAAGTTACATTATACATCCATATTTCCTAGCTATTTTTTGGATTGAGCTCAAGCTCGAGTTCCTTCACAAACTGATTGTAACCGAATCGAAGTTGAGTCAAGTATCTAGATTGTTATCTAAAGGAGCTCAAGTAGGGGATCACATATTAGACCCATTCAAATCTAATTTCGAGCACCGAGTATAAAAGTTGAATCAAGCTCGAGGTTGGTGATGTATCTCTACGTTTCAGTTCACCTTTCCATTGATATTCAGTAAGTGTCTATTTACTACTTAAGCTAGTTTTTTTCCCTTTATATGATTATAAAATAAAAGGTCCATTTATGTATATTTATACAACCTTGATTTTCTAGGAGTGTCGCTTTACCATTTAGGCTAGTAAGCATTCCTTTAGTTATAAATTTAAAGATTTCTCATTATATGTTTTTCCGTATCCCTCAGTAATTTCATTATCAGTTTACTGATCCTGTCTCAGAATGACGAAGGCAAGTATGCAACATTGGAAGATGATTCTAGGTCCCTTTATTTTGTGGGAAATTTGAGTTCGAAAAATATTTATCTCATTTTCAGCTATTAGATTGCTTAAAAAAGTAAATTGATGGAAAGTCTCTTACGGAAAATCTATACTTATATTCGGGGAAATGACTCCTCCGAAACTCAGAAACTATTTTTCAAAGTATGATTAGACTCTAATGCTTGGACCTCGGATGGGACATACCAAGACCGGGCCGAGGACCCTTGTGGCCCGGCCCAATACCTTCAACGCTAAGCTCGGATTCCCCAACACCAGACATACCGGCTTATGCTCAAGAAAATGGCAAATGAGGTGATGGCGTATTCGACTGTTTTCATCGTTTGCTGTAGTCCCAAAGACATCCAACCGGTAAACTGGAAGTTCAAGGATGCTCTTAGGTTAACAACCAGTCATTCAAATGATAGTCTTGCCTCCATTTTCGCGGGTGAAGAACATGTCTGCGCATAGTTCACTTCCCACTTTGCATATGCCAAACGTTACAAGTTGAAATTTAACAATTAACAGTCGAACGTGATTTTTTCTAACATTTTCACAGATACAGATCTATAAAAAAGCATCACTCCTTTCTCCGGTAAGATCTCTATCAGAGCAGCATTAAAAATTGACAAGCTAATTTCCGAGAGAAATATGAGTAATTCTAGTCTGAGAGCACATGATAGGGTTCCAAGGATTTAGACTTTTCAAGCACACCAAGAAGTCTCAACTCTAAAGTAAGACATCTAGCGTTCAAGAAAAATTAATACTAGAGGACCAGAGTGGATGAGATTGAGACAAATTTTCTGGCTGGTCTGCTTCATTACTAAAGCAAATGGCAGTCGAAAACTTCAGAAAACAACTTTGACAATCTAAGGCAATACAGAGATCATATAAAAGCGTCGCATATGAAGTCATTGTGTTATATAACAAAACTCAAAGCAATGACAGCAGAAACAGATGGCAAAACAACCCAGCATTGAGGAGGACTGCTGCAGAAAACTTACAGGTCACTGCTTATTTTGCGCATGCCACTTTTCTATACTGCTATACCAGTTCCACTGAAAGAACAAACCGGCAAGACGGAGAATACCAGCACCGACCACCTCCACGAATGCCATGACGTATGATCTTTGAGGAGACAAACCAGCAGTCGCAATTGCTAGCAAGTAGCCCTCGAAATTGCAAGGTACAATAAAACTGCCAGATTTAATTCCATTTAATGTCTTCTCTGCAACTTCATCCGCTTTCATTGTACCAGAAGAACCAGCTATGATGCTTGTCAGCGGAGGTCTTCTCTTATTTTCTGCAGTCAGGAAATGATGTATAAATAATTGTCCATTGAAAAAAACAAGGATGGACTAATCCAAGAGCATAGGCAAGAAAAATAAAACACAATTTGCTAGCGTGGCCTCAGCATTCAATTCTTGACAGCACTCAGAGCACAGGAGATACAGACATAAGGCCAGTCATACAAACGCATATGCCTTTTAGGTACTAATTTATGGGCCAGAGCTGTTGCCATTAATAGCTAGAGACAATGTCTATTAGAAAATGCCCAACACAACAACAGATGAAAATGCGTTCCTGCAGTTAAGTTAGAGAGCATCAATGAAGAGCAGGTAAGAGTTCATGAGCTAGGAACAAAGTAGATGCAACTTAATCGAAGTTAGCTGGAATCATGCACGCTAATTCGATTATTCTACACTCTTGTGCGGTAGAAACAACTATATGCTACTCATCATCCAATCATGATCGGTGAAACCAGCAGAAAGCCCGGGGATTGCAGAGCAGCAACTACTGTCAAGAAACAAAAGAACTCTAAGGTTTGGAAAGCAAGTTATTTGGTTCTCCTTCAATCTTTTATGGAAGTTCGTATCGAATCAAGTATCATTTACATATCTAAATTCTACCCAATTCAGATTATCTTGTTCCGATACACTCGACTAACTACATAGATTCCACAAGCAATATATGGTCAAAGCATTTAATCCTCGCAATTGCAAAGAAGTACAACTAAAAACACTACACCGTGGCAATCTGCAAGAGGCGAATTCACAATGATATACCTTCCGTTAATCCGGGAGTATCGGTATCCGGTGGGAAAACAAGCGAAACATGAATGTCATCGGCGATAATCTCTTGTTGCAGCGCCTCCGCCAATCCTCGGAGCCCGAATTTGCTAGCGGAGTAAGCAGTGTAGCCGTAGATCCCCACCTACCAGCAATCGCCCAATCACCAATTCAATTCAAAGCATGGAGATAATGCAAAGCTAGAAGGCTCTAGCGGCGAGCTATAGCAGGAATTACCTGACCGGCCTGCGAGGACATGAGGGCAATCGAGGCCGGCCTCCGGTCGGTCCTCGCTTTCATCGCCGGCAAGAACGCCTTGATCATGTTGAAGCTCCCGATCAGGTTGACGTCTATCATGAACCTGACCTCCTCCAGCTCCTGCTTGGCCAGCTCCCCGGGGACGAACACCCCCTGGTTCACCACCAGCACGTCCACCGGCCCGGCCTCCTCCGCGGCCCGCCGCACGGCGTCGAAGTCGCGGACGTCGGCGGAGAAGGTCGCGACGTCGATCCCCGTGGCGAGGCGGATCGCCTCCCTGGCCTCCTCCAGCTTGGCCTGGGACCGGGCGAGGATCGAGACGCGGGCGCCCTCCGCGGCGGCGCGGTGGGCGAGGGCGAGGCCGATGCCGCTGGAGCCGCCGGTGATGAACACGTGGCGGTTCTTGAGGGGGATCTTGACGGGGCGGGGGCGGACGATGAGGGAGAGGAGGAGGAGGAGGAGGGCGGGGAGGAGGAGGAGGGCGATGAGGGAGAGGAGGGAGAGCGCCGCCATCGCCGGAGAGGTGCTTCGGAGCTCGAGCTCGGGCGATGACGGTGGCGGCGGCGGCGGCGGCGGCGGCGGCAGAGGGAGATGCGGGAGGGGAACGGACGGTAATGATGCGTGACGGAGGGGTGGGGATCGATCGGGCGGGCTTTTCTAACCGTTCGATGGGATCGAGAGCGTAGACTGAGGAATCAATCTGTTCTGAATTTGGGAGGGGAAATCGAGGCATGCGATGTGGACAAATTAGTGCATTGAAACTAAGAATATTATTTTATTGAATATAATTAATCGGTATTTCGAGACCCTAATTAAGAAAATCCATGGGACGGTACCCTATTAACCGATCGATTTTGTCCCAAACAAATTTTCAACAAGCATTTTTTTTTTTTTTATAGTAGCCATCAAACATCATAAATTATATCCACTATGACAGAATCATATGAATTTTTTTATTGTGACATAAAAAATCCCAAAGTATACTTATTAGGACACATTTACTTTCCAATAAGATTCCGTTAGATTATTTGTCAACCAAAGTAAAGTCGTACTTAAGTCACGCGTGCGTTTTAATTAATCAGTGTGTGGAGAGACCATCGTTAAGAAAATCCATGATACAGTCTCCTACTAATCGATTGATTTTATCCCAATTTTTTTGACAAGCATCCTTTATTTTTTGGTATAACAGAACATTGGTATTTGAGAAATTATTTTTCTTCCAAGAATCTAGACTATTTGGAAAGGAAAAAAGTCACGAAAAATATTAAATTATATCCATTATGACAAATTTATCATGAATTTTTAATTATGGTATAAAAAACCCTAAACTATACCTATTAAGACATATTTTGGCAGCCAAAAGGAGGTCATTTTTATTTTATTTAAGTCACGTGTATGTTATATCAACATTGTTAATTGGAGGACAGCTTCAATAGTGACTTTAAAAATATCTCAATAAAATTACTTACCCTATTTAAGGCTTCATTAATTGGTAGAAAAATTAATGATTTGTAAAATATATATATTTTTAAAATGATGGATAATAGGAATATTTTTCATTAACTAATTATTTCAAACAATCATTTTTAGAAATATATATTTTTAATTATTCACTGTTTACGAAATAAATAGAGTCTGAGTTCAATAACTTATTATTATAATAATTATTACCATTTTGAATTTGAGCTTGTTAAGTGGCCTCAACCTCGCCTAGGCGGCGCGAGGTCGGCCTCGCGTTGGCCGGCGAGGCTTGGGCCGACGAGTCTCGTCGTGGCTTGATGTCTCCGGCCGGCGACGCTCCGACGAGGTCCCTGACCTTCGTTTGGCCAATTATCGGCGGCCGGCCATGGCCAAGGCCGACAACTGGCCAAAAGGAAGAAGAAGAAGAAGAAGAAAAAGAGAGGAGAGAGAAAAATTGTTTCTTAAACTTGTTCCCGAAAATAAGAAATAACTTTTATCTATTTCTTATTTCTTCCAAATCTATTCCCTGGAACCAAAGTTTTACTAAACACGTTTCGATTCTTTTTTTTTTCCTCGAAACAAAAGAACATAAATTTTTGCTCCGGGGAACAGAAACAATTTTAAACAAACAGGGCCTTAGCTTCCCTTTAGTTATGATTATAAAATAAAAGGTCAATTTCTGTATATTTATACAACCTTGATTTCTCTAGGAGTGTCTCTTTACTATTTAGGCTAGTTAGCATTCCTTTAGTTATGGTTTTAAAGATTTCTCATTATATGTTTTTCTGTACCCCTCAGTAATTTCATTATCAGTTTATTGATCTTGTCTCAGAATGACGAAGGCAAGGATGCAACATTGGAAGATGATTCTAGGTCCCTTTATTTTGTGGGAAATTTGTGTTCGAAAAATATTTATCTCATTTTTCAGCTATTAAATTGCTTCAAAAAGCAAATTGATGGAAAGTCTCTTACGGAAAATCTCTACTTATATTCGGGGAAATGACTCTTTCGAAACTCAGAAACTATTTTTCAAAGTAAGACTAGACTCGAATGCTTGGACCTCGGATGGGACATTTGGACTTGGGTACCAAGATCGGGCGGAGGACCCTTGTGGCCGGACCCAATACCTTCAACGCTAAGCTCGGATCCCCCAACACCAGACTTACCGGCTTATGCTCAAGAAAATGGCAAATGAGGCGATGGCGCATTCGACGGTTTCCGTCATTTGCACTTTGCTGTAGTCCCAAAGACATACAACCGGTAAACTGGAAGTTCAAGGATGCTCTTAGGTTAACAACCAGTCATTCAAATGATACATAGTCTTGCCTCCATTTTCGCAGGCGAAGAACATGTCTGCGCATTGTTCACTTCCCACTTTGCATATGGCAAACGTTACAAGTTGAAATTTTAACGATTAACAGTCGAACATGATTTTTTCTAACATTTTCAGAGATACAGATCTATAAAAGCATCACTCCTTTCTCCGGTAAGATCTCCATGAGAGCAGCATTAAAAATTGACAAGTTAATTTCCGAGAGAAATATGAGTAATTCTAGTCTGAGAGCACATGATAGGGTTCCAAGGATTTAGACTTTTCAAGCACACCAAGAAGTCTCAACTCTAAAGTAAGACATCTAACGTTCAAGAGAAATTAATACTGGAGGACCAGAGGGGATGAGATTGAGACAAATTTTCTGGCTGGTTTGCTTCATGACTAAAGCAAATGGCAGTCAAGAACTTCAGAAAACAACTTTGACAATCTAAGGCAATACAGAGATCAAATAAAAGCATCGCATATGAAGTCATCGTGTTATATAACAAAACTCAAAGCAATGACAGCAGCAACAGATGGCAAAACAACCCAGCATTGAGGAGGACTACTGCAGAAAACTTACAGGTCGCTGCTTACTTTGCGCGTGCCAGTTTTCTATACTGCTATACCAGTTCCACTGATAGAACAAATTGACAAGACGGACAATACCAGCACTGACCACCTCCAACACAATTTGATGGTTTTATATGACTAATGGGCCATTATGGCCCGGTACTTGATGGTTTTATATGACTATGTTGGGCCTGTTGGGCCTAAAAGCCCGGCCCACGGGAATAGGGCTCGTGGATGGAGGGACATATAAAAGGGAGGAGAGAGAGAGGGAGAAGTGACCGTTTGCCAAAACTGACGTACGTCTTCTCCCTCCCTCACGCTCTCTCTCTCTCTCTCAAAAGGGAAAAAGAAAAACAGTAAGTTTTTCTTCGATTCAAAGTGCCATCGGATCGAACAGGGCCAGATTTCTTCCTCTTCTCGGCGTCGGTGTCTAATCTGTGGCTAACAAGGTACGCTCGAACTGTGGTGTGCTTTAGGATCGGTGATACATGTTAATTCCCCGGGCTTGTCTTCCGCATTGCATTTAGGGGTTCGATTTGGTGTCGAATCCGGTTTCGGGGATCCGTTATCCCCAACATTGGTATCAGAGCCCTGATTCATGTTTTCCCGACCCCCTATCGTGTTTTTGATTGAATTTTTTGATTTTTTTTTCAAAAAATTTTCGGCCGTACGGATCGGGCCAGAAATCCCGACACCCGAGCGTTCTTCGTCCTTTTTTCTGTGTTTTCGTATGTCGAAATTCAATTCTGATGGCATAGGAAGGAAGAGGTCGTCGAGACGAGTCTGGCGATATGTCGAACGCCGCCAGGAGACACCGCACGCGCCCACACGCGCGGCCAGAAGCCGATGCGCGTGGGGGCGACGCGCCCGGAAGCGCCGGCTCGCCTAGCGCGTGCGACACACGCGCCGGCCGGCGAATCAGAGCGACGGGAAGGGTCAAGGAAAAGAAGGGAAAGGTAACGGAATTCACTCGACTAACGACTAAGAAGTTCGCGCCGATCGGCGACGACGCGCGACGCGTCGGCATGACGTCACCCAACGGCCGAAGAACCGGCCGGGGTGACGTCATCGATGACGCGAACGACGACGGTTGGCCGGGCGGTCACCGGCCGGCGACCCGACCGGAGACCCGACCCGACCCGAACCGCGGACACCCGGCACGCGCGCGGCACGTGCCGGATGACGTCTGCGTGACGTCATCCCGCGCACGCGCGCGGCACGTGCCGTCGGTTCGCTCGAACCGGCCCGACTGGTCCGACCGGTTTGTCCGGTCCGACCGTTCTGTCCGGTCCGACCGGTCCGACGACCGTTGACCTGACCGTTGACGTTGACCGACGACCGTTGACTTGACCGTTGACTTGACGTTGACCAAAAAAAAAACAAAAAAAAAAAAAAAAAAAAAAAAAAGAATGTGTTTCTTTTTCAATTAAGTCTATGTGGATTATTTGTGATCCCTTATTTGTTCTGCATTTGTTGCGAGGAACAGTTCTGCATTTGTTGCACGAACAATGCCTCCCCCGAGGATGCGCACACCTATTCGCGCGAGCTCCGATGAACAAAAGGATAGGCTGTCTATGTTGATAGCTGAGCTGACTGATCATCGATGGGAGAGTGGTGACTTAATTGATCACGTCCCGGAAGTCAATGGGAAAATTCAACAGGTCATATGGAATGGTCGTCCTATGCCACGATCGAGAGATGGTGCGATTTTTTATAAACACTCTTCCACCCGAATGGCAAGATGTGTTGAATCGCATATGGGATGTCAACGGAGCTGCTTCATATAAGAAAATTGTGATGGATTTTGTAAATGAATATTACTGCATTGTTACAAGGGAAAAGATCAAGAAATTGAACAAAAGAGGATCTTTCCCAGTTCGTGTGTTGTTTTGGTGTTAGATGTATTGGTTGTTTTCTTAGTTAAGTGTGCTTTGTGGACATCTTATGTAATGCTTACTACCTGATTGTTGTTGATGTAGCAACCTATATGTTAGTTGTATTATATGAAAGCATTATTATATTGTATGTCAATTATCCGTTGCTTTCTCATTATTGCTTTGGTTGTCTAGTTAGTCAGGGTAGTTATAGAAGTTTTTGTAACTTCATAGAATTTATTTTGCATAAGACAATTATATTAATGATAGTTTTAAGTTAGGATTTTGGAGGATGATTGGAAACATAGTGACCTTTTGATTCTGAAGCCTTACTTGAAATTATTCATTAATATGATGGGTCTATGCAAATAGGGATGCATAAATGATAGGCATTAATAATTCGTGCATATATGTCGATGTGTTCGGATCAATGGCTTTCAGCCACGAAGAGCATAGTTGCCGAGCTGAACAAAGGTGAAAAGCTCAATGGTGACAACTATGAGATATGGCACATGAAAATCCAATATGTCTTTGGAAGAGCAAGAGGCACTTGAGGCTCTTAACCTAATCATGGTAGAACCCGAAGAAGGAAATACTGCACAAAGACAAAAGAGATAAGGAAGCTTTTGCTGCATGGAAACGAAAGAACTCTCTTGCTCGCATCACGTTGCTTGAGTAGCATGGAAAATGACGTCATGCGAGAGTTTAGGCGTTTTGACAATGCCAAGGAAATGTGGGAGGCATTGGCAGCTAGATTTGGTCATACTTCGGTGACCAGACTGAGACATCTCACTATTAGGTTTGACTCCTATAAGAAGCCTCATGGTCAAACTATGAAGCAACATCTTAGAAAGATGTCAAACATGATAAATGAGCTGAAAGATGCTGGCCATGTCCTCACGATGAGCAGCGGGTGCAAGTAGTGATTCGTTCCTTGCCTCGAGTTGGGAGCATATGAAGGTGCACCCGACCCATAATGAAAATATCAAATCTTTTGAGGATGCAAAGGCGCCATCTTGAGCTGGAAGAGGACCGCCTCTTGGCGACTAAGCCGGATGCTGAACTCTATCATGCTAGTTCTAGCTCAAATGGAGCTTCGAGCTCCAAGCGCAAACGTCCTAATTGGCTTGATAAAGGAAAAGGCAAGGAAGAAGGTCCTTCAGGGAAGAGACCCAAATTTAACCAACATGGAAGAGGAAAGCGTCCTCGTATGAAAAAGCTTGCAAGGGTGAAATGCTACAACTGTGACAAGAAGGGTCACTATGCTCGCGACTGTCGTGAGCCAAAGAAGGTATGCACCCCTTGTACCTTTCAGAACTTTGCTTTTGTGTCAAGTTCTGTGTTTTTGACTGAGTCTAATCCTTTGTGGACTGTGGATTCAGGAGCGACAGACCATGTAGCGAAGGATAGAGGATCCTTCGTGGAATTCCGACGAGTACCAACTGGAACTAAGTGGATCTATGTGGGAAACAACTCCAGAGCTGAAGTGAAAGGAATTGGCACATGCCAACTGAATATGCGTGGTGGACGCACTTTATTCCTACATGATGTATTGTATGCTCCGGAGATTCGTCGGAATTTAGTGTCTGTATTAGTGTTGGTTAAATTAGGTTTTAATATGAACTTCCATAATAGAGGTGTGGATTTGTTTTTAGATACAAATTACTATGGTTTTGGTTATTTTCTGGATGGTTTCATTGTATTAGATATTGATTATGTTAATGCAAATGTTTGTTATTCCCTTCTCACATCTCCTAATAAATATGATAATGATGTGAAAGTGTGGCATGCAAGACTTGGTCACATTGGCCAACAGCGTATGAATAGACTAGCCAAAGAGGGCTTGTTGGGCAACATTGAAAAAGTCGATTTGCCCATATGTAAGCATTGCCTAGAAGGGAAAACGACAAGGAAACCATTTGGAAAAGGAAAAAGAGCTGAATTTCCTCTGCATTTAATCCATTCGATGTCTGTGGTCCAATGAATGTGAAAGGAAGGCATGGGGCTGTTTATTTCATCACTTTTATAGATGATTACACTCGATTCGGATATGTCTATTTGATTTCTCATAAATCTGAAGCAATAAGTTGTTTCAAAAGGTTTATGAACCTGGTAGAGAATCAATTAGACAAGAAAATAAAAGCATTAAGATCCGATCGAGGTCGTGAATATTTATCGATGAGTTCAGAAAATTATGTGATGAAAAAGGAATAGAAAGACAGTTGTCTATTCCATATACTCCTCAACAAAATGGTGTTGCGGAGAGAAGAAACAACCCTACTGGAAATGGTTAGGTCCATGATGGCGCATGCTAACTTACCTATTACCTTTTGGAGTGATGCGTTGTTAATCTTTGCCTATATACTTAACCGTGTGCCTTCCAAATCAGTTACTTCCACTCCATATGAGTTATGGACAGGTAGAAAACCGGACTTAAGTTTTCTTAAGCCATGGGGTTGTGCTGCCTATACACATGAGTCCTCTCACAAGTTTGGGAAATTGGGTCCCGTGAGGAAAGAAGAGTATTTTCATAAGATACTCGGAACACTCGAAAGGATATGTGTTCATAGGTGAGCAGGAAAGTGGAAGTATAACTGAATTTGAATCACGGGATGTCACATTCTTAGAGGATGAATTTCCTAAGAAGGGTGAAATAGGGAAGATTACTCCCTATTTGAGACCTTGGATCAAGATAATGATATTAGTGGAGTTCGTCCAAGTGGGAGTAATATGAGAAGTGATGAATTGAATTCAACTCATTCTCAATTACAACCATATGATGAGACATCATCATTATCTAATCCTAGTGGGAGCATAATGAGGAATGATGTACAAAGTGTACAATCTCCCATACGGCGAACAAGTCGCCAAAGTATTCCCCGTCGACGTTTTGGCATTGAAGGGGAAACTTTTATGGTTGCTCCACAAGATGAGGATGAGCCAAGAAATATTAATGAGGCTCTAAATTGCCCTAGTAAGGAAAAATGGATTCATGCAATGGAAGAGGAAATGGAGTCAATGAAATCAAACCAAGTCTGGGAACTGGTTGATCTTCCAAAAGGACGCAGAGCTATTGGGAACAAGTGGGTTCTTAAAATAAAGCGAAAGGCTGATGGCTCGATAGAAAGGCATAAGGCTCGCCTTGTGGCGAAGGGGTATAATCAACGGGAAGGAATTGATTATGAAGATACGTTTTCTCCCGTAGTGAGATTTACCTCGATTCGCATTATTTTGGCAATAGTAGCTAGTATGGATCTTGAGTTACATCGATGGATGTAAAGACTGCTTTCTCAATGGAGAATTAGAGGAAGAAATATATATGGAACAACCTGTTGGTTTCATAGTGAAAGGCCAAGAAGAAAAGGTATGTCGACTTTTGAGGTCGATATATGGTCTTAAGCATCATCAAGACAATGGTATATACGTTTTCATAATGCCATAATGGCATATGATTTTACGATGATTGATGAGGATCATTGTGTATATATCAAAAGATCCAAGGATCAATTTGTGATCATATCATTATATGTTGATGATATACTGATTGCCGGAAGCAATATGGAGTTTGTTAATACTTGTCAAGAGTTGGTTGTCTTCCAACTTTGAGATGAAGGATATGGGTGAGGCTGCATACATTCTTGGAGTTAAGATTTCAAGAGATCGTTCGAAGAGATCGTTATCTCTTTCACAAGAAACCTATATAAATAAGGTTCTTGAACGATTTCGTATGCAAGATTGTAAACCCATAGACACTCCTATTGCAAAAGGTGAAGGATTGAGCCATAGATCGTGTCCAAGGACTCCACAAGAGAAGGAACAAATGAAACATGTTCCTTATGCTAGTGCTGTTGGGAGCTTGATGTACGCTATGATGTGTACAAGACCCGACATATGTTTTGCAGTTGGAATGGTGAGTAGATACCAATCCAATCCAGGTCCAGCACATTGGAAGGCCGTTAAGAGAATACTGAGGTATCTGAAGGGAACTGCTGATTTCAAGTTGAATTACCAAGGAAAGGATCTGCGACTTGAAGGCTATTCAGATGCTGATTGGGGAGGAGATTTAGATGAAAGGAAATCTACCTCTGGATTTGCCTTCTTACGAACAATGGCGCCATATCATGGAGCAAAGTAAGAAGCAAACGTGTATAGCCTTGTCCACGATGGAAGCTGAGTTCGTGGCATTATCAGCAGCGGGTACAAGAAGGAGTTTGGCTTAAGAGATTTTTGGATCATTTAGGCGTTATTAAGAAAGCTGCAAATCCATTGTTGGTTAACTGTGATAGCCAAGCAGCTATAGCGTACACTAAAGATCCAAAATATCATGGCAAGACCAAACATATAGATACCAAGTATAACTTTGTCAAGGATATGGTTGCACGAAAGGATGTGAACTTACAGTACATATCTACGCATAGAATGGTAGCAGATCCTATGACAAAGCCAATACCTAGAGATGTGTTTTGTGGTCATGTAAAATCTCTAGGATTGCGTAGAGTCTGATGTACTGGATTGTAATTTCCCTGAGTTGTTCACATTTATGAACTAGTGTTGTTTCATTATTAATGCCTATGAATCTTTGTTTGATCTTTATGCATCTTAATGCTCGGTGCATTATTTTAAGTTGAGAAAGTATGTCGGACAGATATAAGATTAGCCCACTCACACGGGTAATCGCTTCTATTTACTGTGTGATAAATAGAGATGAGACTGTTTTAAGCTTATTATCTAGGTGATAATCAAGAGCTAAAGCTTAAAATACGTATGTCGCCTTAACTGGGTGTTAAGATGAGGACATAATACTTACTATGTCCGAAAGTAAAATACCCCACATATTTTACTTTATCTGTCTATGATGCCAGATGTGAGTTCGATGAATTTTGTGAATGAGTAGATACGTGAACTCAAGTTAGACATTGGGTATGTCTGAACTATCATCTGTACGGTATTGAAAGATGTAGACATACGCTCCATGGGAAAGGAGTTAATACCGTAATACGTATTTTATACTACGTATGCATAAGCCGACCAATAAGAGTGGCAAAAAGTTTGATCTCAACTTTTATGACGTGTGAGACTCTTGAGGAAAAGAGTTCCTCAAATTTTAGTGCCCTCATGACTTTTTACTTATTCTCAAGGTTTCTATTTAGTGTTTGCTATCTTAGGATGTTGCCAATGGTCATGAGTTGATTCGATCTAATGGGACATTTCTAGAAAAGCAAGCTGAACTGAAATTGAGAGTTTGAAGGAAAGAGGAAGATTGATTTTGGGGAATCACATTGTAGTTTTGTATTCATTGGTCGACCAATTATGACTGTCTTTGGGATAATTATAATTGTGAATACAATATATATATCATGTTTAAAAGAGATCAAGAGAGATATAAAATGTGATCGATCGATCTAGGGTACTGCATACTAAATCTACTCAAAAGATGCCCAATATGAGCTGCTATATATTCCTAACGTATGTATAGTAACGAGCTCTCAAAGTATGCTGGTCGCACGGATTATTCACCGGTATGAATGTTGAAGAGAGGTAAAGAGAATCATGTTCAGCGCACCATGTGCGAGTGGGAGATGATGGTTTTATATGACTAATGGGCTTATGGCCCGTCCGCCCATGTTGGGCCTAAAAGCCCGGCCCACGGGAATAGGGCCCGTGGATGGAGGGACATATAAAAGGGAGGAGAGAGAGGGAGAAGTGACCGTTTGCCAAAACTGACGTACATCTTCTCCCTCCCTCACGCTCTCTCTCTCTCTCAAAAGGGAAAAAGAAAAACAGTAAGTTTTTCTTCGATTCAAAGTGCCATCGGATCGAACGGGGGCGATTTCTTCCTCTTCTCGGCGTCGGTGTCTAATCTGTGGCTAACAAGGTGTGTGCTTTAGGATCGGTGATACATGTTAATTCCCCGGGCTTGTCTTCCGTGCATTTAGGGGTTCTTTAGGATCGGTGATACATGTTAATTCCATTAATAGCTAGGCTTCTATTAGAAAATGCTATAACAATAGATGAAAATGCATTCTTGCATTGCATTTAGGGGTTCGATTTGGTAGATGCGAATCCGGTTTCGAATCATGCATCCGATTATCCCTTGTGCAAAACAACTACATGCTTCTCATCATCCAATCGTGATCGATGAAACCAGCGGAAAGCCCAGGGATTGCAGAGCAGCAACTACTGTGAAGAAATAAAAGAACTCTAAGATTTGGAAAGCAATTGATTTGCTTCTCGTTTGATCATTTATGGAAGTTCCTAGTGAATCAACTGTCATTTACATATCTAAATTCTACTAAGGGTGCGCTTTGTTTCACGGAAAACACAATGATAAAGGAAAATGCTTTCCGGGAAAGCATTTTCAAGAATACGGTTTGTTTTCTTTTATTTGGTAAACTTGAAAATGTTTTATGCCGTTTGGATCCCATTAAAAAATAATTTCACATTTCATCACAGGAAAAAAAAAATGAATTTTCAATTTAAAAAACTTCAAAATTATAATATTGTCGTTTTTTATTTACTTTTATTTTCTTTCTTTTTATTTCCTTTTTTTCTCTTTTTTCCTTCTTCTTGTCCTTCACTCCTCAGCTTCCTCATGCCATTCCTTTTGCTTCCTCTGGCAGTTCGTTCTCCGCCGGCTTACAAGGGATAAGCTCTAGCTGTCACCAAAGGTGGCGAGCTTGCTAACTAATCACTAGAGGTTGTGAGCTCGCCCAATCTGCGATGCTTGAGCCTCATCGCTAGAGGCCACGAGCTCACCTGATTTAGCGAGGCTTGAGGCTCATCGGCCTCGGGCAAGCTCAAGCCTTGTTGTCGAAGGTCATGAGATTGCTCGATCCGGTGAGACCGAGCTCACTAGCCATCCTTGTGGTTGGTGACGGGTGAAGAAGAAGCAAAAAGAAAAAGGAAGAAAAGAAAAAGAAGCAAATTCGAATTTTTATTTTTATTTTTATAATGTTTTCTAAATTTTATTTTTTTAAAAAAATAAAAAATTCAAATTCAATTTTTTAAAAAATATATTTTTATAAGAATAATTGTTTGTAAACCAAGCATGTGTTTGTTTAGCGAAAAACAATTTCTGGGAAAACGTTTTCCTCATTTTCCAACGTTTGGTTCATTTAGGAAAATGAGTCAACGGAAAATGTTTTCCTTCCAAAGCTTAAATTCGGAAAATGATTTCCCCTTTGAAAAAACCGGAAAACGTTTTCTAAAATATTTTAAGGTCCTTGCTTGATGAAAAATTTATTATTAAAAAGAATTTCTAATTAAAAATTTTGAATTTGTTATTATTATATCTTTTTTTTTCTTTCTTTTTCTTATTTTCTCTTCTTCTTTTTTTGCCTGTGAACATAAACCCTAACTCGTCCTCCCCTCTCTCCTTTTCCTTCGCCCCCTCCTCCAACCCTAGCCCCTCTTGCGCTCCCGTTGGCTTTGCTCCCTCCTCTTCCTCTTCGTCGGCGTCTTCTACACCTTCAATCATTTTTCAAATGCAATCCAAACACTAGAAAATATTTTCAGTCACGTATCACCAAATAAAGGAAAACTAATCGTTTTCCTGGAGAATGGTTTCTTGGAAAATGGTTTCCAAAAACGTTACGTTTTCCGTGAAACAAACACACCCTAAGTCTTGAAAGATTCGGCAAACGTTTTTGGTCCTTTCAAAGGGGAAATCATTTTCCTAAATTTAAGCTTTGCTAGGAAAACATTTTTTGTTGACTAGGAAAACGTTTTTCGTTGACTCATTTTTCTGAGCGACCCAAACGCTGAAAAATGCAGAAAATGTTTTCCCCGAAAATGTATCCCAAATTCAGATTATCTTGTTCCAGCACAGTTGGCTAACTACACAGATTCCACAAGCAATATATGGTCAAAGCATTTGATCCTCACAATTGCAAAGCAGTAAAAATAAAAACACTACACCGTGGCGATCTGCAAGAGGCGAATTCACAACGATATACCTTCCACTAATCCAGGAGTATCGGTATCCGGTGGGAAAACAAGCGAAACATGGATGTCGTCGGCGATAATCTCTTGTTGCAGCGCCTCCGCCAATCCTCGGAGCCCGAATTTGCTCGCCGTGTAAGCAGTGTAGCCGTAGATGCCCGCCTATAGCAATCACCCCATCACCAATTTCCATTAAAAGCATAGAGACAATGCAAAGCGAGAATGCTCTCGCGGCGAGCTATAGCAGGAATTACCTGACCGGCCTGAGAGGACATGAGGGCAATCGAGGCCGGCCTCCGGTCGGTCCTCGCTTTCATCGCCGGCAAGAACGCCTTGATCATGTTGAAGCTCCCGATCAGGTTGACGTCTATTATGAACCTGACTTCCTCCAGCTCCTGCTTGGCCAGCTCCTTGGCGACGAACACCCCCTGGTTCACCACCAGCACGTCCACCGGCTCAGCCTCCTCCGCGGCCTGCCGCAACGCGTCGAAGTCGCGGACGTCCGCGGAGAAGGTTGCGACGTTGATCCCCGTGGCGGGCGGATCGCCTCCTGGCCTCCTCCAGCTTGGCCTGGGACCGGGCGAGGATCGAGACGCGGGCGCCCTCCGCGGCGGCGCGGTGGGCGAGGGCGAGGCCGATGCCGCTGGAGCTGCCGGTGATGAACACGTGGCGGTTCTTGAGGGGGATCCTGACGGGGCGGGGGCGGACGATGAGGGAGAGGAGGAGGAGGAGGAGGGCGGGGAGGAGGAGGAGGGCGACGAGGGAGAGGAGGGAGAGCGCCGCCATCGCCGGAGGAGAAATTCGGAGCTCGAGCTCGGGCGATGGTGGTGGTGGTGGTGGTGAGGGCGGGGGCGGAGGGGGCAATGCGGGAGGGGAACGGAAGGTGGTGATGTGTGACGGATGGGTGGGGATCGATCGGGCCGGCCTTATTGTTCGATGAGATCGAGAGCGTAGACCGAGGAATCAATCGGTTCTGAATTTGGGAGGAGAAATCGAGGCATGCGATGTGGACAAATTAGTGCATTGCAACTAAGAAAATCCATGGGACAGTACCCTATTAACCGATCGATTTTGTCCCAAACAAATTTTCGACAAGCATTTTTTTTATAGTAGCCATCAGAAATCATAAACTATGACAGAATTATCATAATTTTTTTTTTTATTGTGACATAAAAAACCCGAAGTATATTCATTGGGATACATTTACTTTCCATCAATTTTCCATTAGATTATTTGTCAACCAAAATAAAGTTGTCCTTAAGTCACACGTGTGTTATGTCAACATTATTTGTTTTCTAGAGTCAATGTATGCAAACTTTTAATAATTCTAATCTTTTGCGGAACAAGTTCATACAAGGGGATCAATTTGGGAGAAGAAATAGAGACACGGGATGTGGACAATTTACTGTATTGAAAATAAGAATATTTCTTTCTTAAATATAATTAATTAGTGTGTGGAGAGACCATCGTTAAGAAACTCCATGATACAGTCTCCTACTAACCGATTGATTTCATCCCAAATTTTTTTTTGACAAGCATCTTTTTTATTTTTTTTTTTATTTTCTGGTATAACAGAACATTGGTATTTGAAAAATCATTTTTCTTCCAAGAATCTAGACTATTTGGAAAGGAAAAAGGCCGCGAAAAATCTTAAATTATATCAATTATGATAGATTTATCATGAATTTTTAATTGTGGCATAAAAAACCTCAAACTATACATATTGAGACACAATTAACTTATGTTAGATAATTTGGCAGCCAAAATGAGATCATTTTTATTTTATTTAAGTCACGTGTACGTTATATCAACATTGTTTGTTTTCTAACGTTCATTTGGGTAGATTTTTAACGATTATGATCTTTTGCGCAACAAGTTCATATAAGAGGATCGATTTGGGAGGGGAAATCGAGGCATGGGATGTGGACAAATTAGCGCATCAAGTCATTAAGAAAATCGGTGGTATAATCTCCTATTAACTGATTGATTTTGTACCAAAATTTTTTTCTACATGCATTTTTTTTTTTTTTGGGTATAGCATAACATTGGTGTTTGAGAAATCATTTTTGTTCCAGGAATCTAGATTATTTGAAAAGAAAAAAAGTCACCAAAAATCTTAAATTATATTCATTATGATAGATTTATCATAAACTTTTAATTGTGACATAAAAAACCCCAAACTATATCTATTATGACACATTTACTTTTCATTAGATGATTTGTCAAGCCAAATAAGGTCGTTTTTATTTCATTTAAGTCACGCATGCATTATATTAACACTGTTTGTTTTCTAATGTCCATGTGTGCAGATTTTTAATGATTATAATCTTTTGTGCAACAAGTTCGTATAATAGGATCAATTTGGGAGGGGAAATCAAGGCATGGGATGTGGAAAAATTAGCGTATTGAATCTTTAAAAAAATCCATGCTATAATCTCCTATGAACAAATCGATTTTGTCCCAAAAGAATTTTCAGCATTTTTTTTTTCTTTTGGATATAGCGGAGCATTGATATTTGAGAAATCATTTTTCTTCTAAAATTCCAGACTTTTAGGAAAGGAAAAAAGCCAACAAAAATCATAAATTATAGGGTTAATACCTTGAAAAACCCTAAATCAGAAACCTGTAACAAATTTACCAAAAACTATTTTTTTGACTGCCAAAAATCCCAAACTGGTATACCTTTGAAAAATTTACCCTAAACTGGTATACTTGTAATAGTTTTCGTTAAATTGTACTATCAAATTATTAAGTTAAATGATATGTGATAGTTAACCGGTATACCGATTTGGGATTTTACGCATCATTTGTCACAATTTACAATTTTTGTGATTTTTTTGTGGCATTAATCCAATTTAGCGGATGGTATATTTGTCACAAATTTACCAGTTTTGGATTTTTTGCGGTCAAATAAATTAATTTATGGTAAATTTGTCATAAATGTACCAGTTTATGATATTTTGTAGTCGATCGGGATAAATTTATCACGGTGTACCGGTTTGGGGTTTTTCATGATCAAAAAAATAATTTATGGTAAATTTATCACGGGTGTACTAATTTGGGATTTTTTTAGGATATTAACCCTAAATTATATCCACTTTGACAAATTTATTAGAAACTTTTTATTGTGATATAAAAAGCCCCAAATTGTACCTACTTTGACATATTTACCTTTCGTCAACGTTCCATTAGATGATTTGTTGGCCAAAATAAGGTTGTTTTTATTTCACTTAAACTATGTATGCGTTACGTCAACACTATTTATTTTCTAACATCTACCCAAGCAAATTTGTAATGATTATGATCTTTTGCACAACAAGAGGATCAATTTGGGAGGGGAAATAAAGACATAAGATGTGGGCAAATTAGCATATTGAAAATAAGAATATTTATTTATTAAATATAATTAATCAGTGTCTTAAGACCCTCATTAAGAAAGTCCATGGTATAAAGGGTAGGATTGCCGAAGATGGCTAGCGAAGGTCGCCGATCTTAGGCGAGGGTGGCTAGCCCTCCTGGCCCTTGGGTGGTGGCGAGGGCTGATGAGGCTCACCTAAATCTGGGTTGAGGGCGCCCATATTTGCTAGCCTTTGGCGATGGTGCCGGCATTGCCCCTCTGGCAAGGGCCTTGCTATTCTTTTTTTCTTTTTCAAATTTTTAATAAATTTTACCCTTACATTTTTAATCTAATTTAAGTAATATTTTAAGAAGACTATAATAAAAAATGCCCCCATACGAGAGGGAAAATAATTGTAAAAATGTAATGTCGATATTTTCATTAGCCAACTTAATCATGTTAATGGAAGAACTTGCACCAATTTGACAAATTTTAAAATTTAATTATACTTTTTGAAAATTTTAGGGCATAGTTGCCTTTTCGTAACAAATTTGAGAACTTCTAGTACACTTATCACATCATTAAATTATTGATTTGTATATTTAAACTTCTATTTGATTATTTGCGCTAAATTTTACAAACGGACAAATGAAAATATCTTTAAATGATATAGTTTATTTTCAACAATCTTAAATATATTCTTAAAATATGTTCTTATATCGAATGATATAATTAATTGATCTCAGTGCAGTTGCGTTAGAGAGTTATGAGATTTTCAATTCAGGTCACATAATCGGTTCCGATTAATTAGATCAAGACCACTACACAATTCTAAGACTTGAACTTAAACAGTCATCCAAATCTCGTGCCACCGTGAGCGCTGGCGGATATTTAGTTCTATGTTTGCAGAAGGGTAAATTGGTTCATTTAAGTTGATGTTTTGTTTGGAGTTGCAAATGGCTTATTTTGGAAAGTGAATAATCAAATTCATATGAATGCAGCACCTGGAGATGGTATTTACGATTATTCCAAATTTTATAGCCATATATAAACATTTTATGTTTCTTTAATCAATAATCGGTCCGACTTATTAGATGTTTTGGCTTATTTGAGGGATAATACCAGAGTCATGCATAAAGTTTTTATTTTTATTTTGAATGATTATTACTTTCACTTTTTTTTTTTGTCAAATCACGTGGCACAAATGCTGTGACTTTGTTTGATTTCAAGCATCCCAAACTTTCAAAAGCATATAAAATGAGAACACGTAATATTTTTTTTAAAAAAAAACTTAAATAATGTTTTTAAAATTTTAAAAAAGAAGCAAAAACACTTGCATCTTCAATTTTAGGACTAATACCACGTAAAACCCCAAATTATACACTTGTGATCAATTTAATCCAAATTGTTTTTGATCATCAAAAGTCACAAACCAAGTACAATTGTGATAAATTTATCTATTGTTAATTTTCGTTAAATTTTATTGTCAAATTCCCAAATTGAATTGCATATAGTAATTGACAGATGTGCCTATTACCAGTTTGTGGTTTTTTTATAACGTTAATCTAATTTAACATAAATTAATTGAGGGTAAATTTCTCACAAATATATCAATTTAAAGTTTTTGATGGTCAAAAAATTAATTTAGGATAAATTTTTCATAACTATATTATTTTGAATATCCTAAATTAATTTGGATTTTGTCTAGTTTGAAAATTTTCATAATATTGATAAACTTCCAAGTTCATAAGTAAAGAAAAACCCTCGCGTCAAACTAATCCATATCTCTACTTAATCCCTCCGTTTCCGTCCGCTTTCGTTTTCTCTCCCAAGCCCCAAAAAGTCAAAGCCGACGACGAGGTTTTCCAAGTCAAAATCTCTCTCTCACTCTTTCTCTCTCTCTCTCTCTCTCTGCAGCAAGGCACGGTAGCTCTGGGGGCGGACGCCGGCGGAGCAAAGCGGCGATCAGGGGAGAGGCTGCAAGACGACGTTCACGATCTCCATCCTCTGTAAGGTATCCGCAAGTTTAGCCGGAGGGTTGTTCTGTTCGATTTTTTCCTCTTTCTTTTGGGTTCTAGTTGTTCCTGGCGAAAGTTTATGTCGGAGGTTCCAACGATCGTTAGATCTCAGGTTCAGTCATTACAAATTGCTATCTTATCATGCTCTCGGTTGGACCGTTTCCTTTTAATTTCCCCTTTGGAATTTCCTCTGTCATCCCAGTATTTTCCAGCAAAGAGTAGGGATTTGGTTATACTGGTTTGAGGGTACATGAACTGGTAGTTGATGGTTTCTTCAGGTCTGGAAAAATCTCGGGCTCGACTGTTTCGATGAAACGCGAATTTAGAGGCTAGAAGTTGGTGTAATTCTGTTGATCATTCTCTTAAAGGAATGTTGACGGATCCCTAGTCCCTAGCTAATGTTTTTGGACCCTTTTAGTGGGTGATAAGTGAGCAGGAGATATGATTTGGTTGTGTTCTTTGTTTAATTTCGCAGAATTACTTGAAAGATGCCTCCACAGAAGATTGAAAGTGGACACAAGGACACGGTCCATGATCTGGCGATGGACTACTATGGTAAGAGACTGGCCACGGCGTCGTCGGACCACACCATTAACATTGTTGGAGTCAGCAACTCGGGATCTCAGCATCTTGCCACGCTGACCGGCCATCAAGGACCCGTTTGGCAGATATCTTGGGCTCATCCGAAATTCGGGTCTTTGCTTGCTTCGTGCTCGTACGACGGACGGGTCATCATATGGAGAGAAGGTAATCTTAATGAGTGGACACAGGCACACGTATTTGAAGAGCACAAATCATCGGTCAATTCCGTTGCTTGGGCTCCTCATGAGCTTGGCCTTTGTCTGGCTTGCGGTTCGTCCGATGGGAATATTTCGGTGTTCACTGCTAGACAGGACGGCGGTTGGGATACTTCAAGGATTGATCAGGCTCATCCGGTCGGGGTCACCTCCGTGTCGTGGGCCCCGTCGACCGCCCCTGGTGCACTTGTTGGTTCTGGCGTGATGGAACCTGTTCAGAAGCTCTGCTCAGGTGGTTGTGATAACACCGTGAAGGTGTGGAAGCTCCACAACGGGGTCTGGAAGTTGGACTGCTTTCCGGTGCTTCAGATGCACACTGATTGGGTGAGGGACGTTGCCTGGGCGCCCAACTTGGGCCTTCCGAAATCGACTATCGCAAGCGCATCGCAGGACGGGAGGGTCATCATATGGACCCTGGCCAGGGAAGGGGATCAATGGCAGGGGAAGGTTTTGTACGATTTTAGGACTCCGGTTTGGAGGGTCTCGTGGTCCCTGACCGGTAACATTTTGGCGGTGGCAGATGGGAATAACAATGTCACCCTTTGGAACGAAGCTGTCGATGGCGAGTGGATCCAGGTTTCAACAGTCGAGCCATAGGATTCAGTTTGTGATTTTCCTGTTGAACTGCTTTTAGCTGCGCAATGTGCATAGGAACGATTTGCCAACATAATAGAACCCGCGAACATGCTTGGGTTTACTTCATAGATGAATTTACGTTCTTTTTGGGCCGGTATAGATGCTTTAAATTGTTCTTGCTTTGCGGCTAGATGTCCTTATGAATGAAGTTCGGATGATAAGTGGCACCAGACTTTCTACTGACCTTTTTTTGTCAGCCATGTTTTGAGCGATGCTGTGACCAATTTGGCCTGAATAGTTGGTCTTAATGGCTTGTGGATTTGCACCGGCTGTTTACCATTGAAACTTGTATGACTTATTGCTGATGAACTTCTTAATCTGCTCAGAAGGGTGATCGTTTAGATATATGTGTGTTCCAAATGGAGGTGGTAAACGGGTGGCTCGACTCGAATTTGAATCGGGTCGTATTTGGGTCATAAGACCAAATCGACCTGGTTAACTGGGGATGGGCAATTGGCACATGCTAGGGCGGGCCGGGGTGCGCCTTTCCCAACGATTGTCCTCGGCAATCGTTTCTTGTGGTGGAAAACTGCCTCCTTTGGGTTGGGTCGGGGCCCGACGGGGTGGCAGGCCTGAACCCCTTGCCCGTTGCTACGTTTAATCCATCTGCCCATTGCTACGTTTACTCCATCTATAACCATAATTCTTATTTTGAATTTGGCCTTCAGTGCATTTGTTAAACACCCTTTAAAGAAGATGTATGATACGTTTAATCCATCTGTAACCATAATTCTTATTTTGAATTTGGCCTTCAGTGCATTTGTTAAACACCCTTTAAAGAAGATATATGATTTTCAATGCAACGTATTCCCTTGTGATATGTGTGATCAATATATTGAAAATCAAAATATTTCCTCTTATTTAGAATGCTTAACAAGTGTTCATGGACAATTGATAACAGGATGCTTCTTATATGATAGCCACTCCATGCTTATTGGTGCCGCTGCCACCGCCGCTGCAGTTCCATTGCCACCTTAATCCTAGTGAAATTTTTGTAAATACCATGATACGAAAAATTCCATTCATTTATAAATGGAAAAGCCTTGCACTGGGATGCCCTGCAAAACATATAACCAAATAATCAGATCCTTCACCCCAGGACAAGTAGAATTCTAAGACGAGTTGAAAACAACACCGCACGTCTGCCGTGTAACGATGCAGATCTATTCGCCGGTCACTGCTAACGATGCTAAATGTGATGCAGACCCCAACCTCAAGCCTCACGGAAATAAATCCGACCGGCGCCGCCGATCGCTGAAGCTGCGCTTCACCTTTGCGCATAGCTCGCTCGATTATGTTCGACCTTCTAGAGCCGTAAAGTTCATCGGGAACGCGACCTCCACGAGACAGGAGAGATCGATAGAAGCAGTGTGAGTGGCAATCGGTTTGCGATGGCTTCGCAAATTTCAGAAAGACCTGCCACTATTATTACTCAGCAGAGTTGAAATTTGGCTATAATAGAAACCCGTTCAAGACACATTCTGTCGGGTTTCATCTTTTGAGGACCCATTTTAATTTGTTTTACATGATTGTCGAATTATGGAACTAAACATGTCTTTAAAAGGTTTCATCCTGATTTAATTTGAACGTCAAAACTTCCTGAACGTAAAACAACTTAGAGGGTATTACCTCATTAAAGAGAAGATAAATACACAGAAGGGAACTTGAGAATGTTGGTCGTGCCTGTACCAGCACATTAAAATCAAGAACGTAGTCCTGTTAGTTATTAGGCAGGTAGGATGACCCAAACATGAAAGCGAAAGTTTCCTACCATTTGGTGAGATTAACCTATAACTAGATATCTAGGATCATATAGTATTCTCGATTATTCTAATTCAATATGATTTCTTGATCCATGTTCTCGCCTCTAGTTTTATAAACTCATTACAATCGATATGATAAGAATAAAGAAAAGGGAATACTATCATCATAAAAGCTGATAGAAATCATTACAAAGTTCACCTAAATTGATCCCCACCTTCAAACACAAGAACAGACATTCTGGGTTTGAATGACTGAAAATTGAATGACGCACGATCAAGCTATGCTGACCCGGTTTTAGCGATGCAACGAGTAATAAAGGCGTGTACCTATTCAAGTTAGAAAATAGTACGTTGGATTGATGGATGCCCCTTCTCACACATGGTCCAGACTACTAGAAGAGAGTCGTGTGCAAAGATCCGAATCAAGGGTTGCCCCAATTATGGAATTGAAAAGACACGACCCAAAACGGGATAATTACAATAAAAATCGTAAATTTATTATATGAATATAAATTTAATTATAAACCATTTAATTTAGTCAATTTAGTACTAAATATTTTAACGATTTCCCAATATAATTATTTCGGTCAAATTTACCTGAAAATCGCCGATATAAATGATAGCTAGTTTTACATGACGTGGCTAGCGCTGAACCAATTTTTTTTTATTTTTTTATAGGTTTTATTATTATTTTTCTCTTGTTTCTTTTTTCCTTCTTCCTTCGGGTCATCAGACTTTGGCAATGGCTGGTGATTGACCATAGGTGAGGGCTGACCTCCACGACCTGCGAGTCGAGCCTTATCTAGCAATTGGTGAGGCTCAACCTTAGTAGATCTAGAGAGGTTAGGCCTTGCCTAGCCTTTACCTCGTCGGATTTGGCAAGATAGACCCTCACCCAATTTGGCGAGGTCAGCGAGGGTTCACCGTTGCCAAGGCCAAGTGAGCAGCAGAGGGGAAAAACAATAAAAAATTATAAAAATTATAAAAAATCAGAAAAACTGAAAACTGGCCTCATGGAATGTGTGTTTGACGGGGCAAGAAAGCTGAAGATGACTGAAAACTGAGGCAACGCATGAGATTAGCACATGCGAAGTTAGCTATAGCTTTCCTCCAAAGATAAAGGCACCGCTCCATTTGAGGTTATTTTTAGCGTCTCTCTCTCTCTCTCTCTCTCTCTCTCTCTCTCTCTGAGGCTTTGCCTTTGATGGTAATCTTGCTTAGAACCTTGTGTTACTTGTGAAGACTCTCTAGCCTCTAGAACTTAACTTCAACATATCAAGCTCAAAGATAAAACTACGGGTGATTTATTACTCACCCTATTCAGTGAAAAAGTCAGTTTATTTATCAAGATTATGTACTATTGGCATCGGGAATGTTTGAATTTTAATCATTATCGCAATCTCAACATCCAGCTCGATTTGATGATGAAGCCACTCAAACTCACCTTTCAAATGATACTAGGAGTGCTATCTTGCAAATTGCTTGACTTGGTTGCATCCCTAATCATTTGATCTTTGTCTTATCGCGAGTCCCTCTCTCGGAGGCATCATCCCTTCCAAGCATTTTTGAGTGTTGGATAGTGACATCGTGGATTGGACGTACAACTGCGATCAAAGCGGCCTATGAATGATGATGAACTTGGTTGTTGATAAGATTGCCAAATCTCGTGTACCAGGACAGCTTCAATAGTGACCTTAAAAATATCTCAATAAAATTACTTACCCTATTTAAAGGCTTCATTAATTGGTAGAAAAATTAATGATTTGTAAAATATATATTTTTTAAATTGTGGATAATAGAAATATTTTTTATTAACTAATTATTTCAAACAATCATTTTTAGAAATATATATTTTAATTATTCATTGTTTACGAAATAAATAGAGTCTGAGTTCAATAATTTATTATTATTATAATTATTACTATTTTGAATTTGAGCTTGTTAATTGGCTGCCTAGTGGAAGCCAACGATAACGGCCGAGAACAATCTTTCACATCATCAGTCCTTTTCATTTTAGGCTGGCTTTGCAAGTTGGGGAAACTTTTGTCTCTCTATGTGGCCCACATCCGATAAAAAATATTAGGAATTTTTTTTAACTCTTGGTTGGGACAAGACCAAATCGAAGTTGCAATTTTTTCTGGGGCAATATACATGTTCATCAATTATCACGAACTAGCTAGAAAGATGTCCTTAGCTATAATTGTTGCATTGGCTACTACTTTCTTGGGTGCAAAAAATGTATAACGAGATAATCATGATAGTAAGGTGATTGCAACTTGTACCGAAATAATTGAAAAAATAAAGTTATTATTCAAATCTTTTAGACTCCACTTCCATTTTTATGTACATTTCTTACTTTCTCCTATGTCCTGAAATCACATTGCTTTTCTTTAAACAATCCAATGAACTTTTTTATTGGCCAAAAATAAGCACCGATTCACTCTTTTTGAGACTAAGACCTTTCAAAGGAAGGTTTTGACCTTCCGATTATGGGCAAAATACTAGCCGATGCTATTTTTGTCACATGGACCATACGCTATGCATTTTTCATCCGAAAGATGTTAAGTTTGTCACTATGGTAAAATGTTCTACAATTCGAAGGTTGTGTTAAATTTTTCACGGTGGCAAGAGTTTGTGTATTTTTTTTTAGCGGTAAGGTAGTGCAACTCCCTGTGTAATCTTAAAGGCATGCTTTTCTGTATTGGCTTGGTGCATTCAATATTTTGCTCTTAAAGTATTCCCAATAAAAATTTGAACCCAAAACCACAAGCAGAAAAACAAACTCTCTTATCTGCAAAGTCGATATCTTGTTGGCAATTCTTCTACTTTTAAAACATTAGTTCATTTTAACGCATGATTGCGGAGTATAAATTATATAATCGGTTTGTGGAAATAAATAAGTAAATAAATATATAAATAAATCTAATGTGGTTACTAACAATAAATAAAACAAGCTATAGAAGGCGAGGGCATTATCTTATCAGGAGACCCACAGGACCATATGATTGATGGGCCTTACTACACCTGAAAATTGAGAACACCATGCATATCCGAATTATGACATCAGCATCTTCTTCCCTAATAACCAGACCCATTTGCCAAGCACCAACCATTTGATTTCATTTTGTTTTTACCATAATTTTCTATGAATCCATTGCCCTAGAATTTAGTCTTGGGATTCAAAGAATTGGTCTGAGGAGCTTGAGAGAGCCTTCTTGTGCTGTCAGTTTGCCTGTAGGATCTCGTACTGTTGTTGAAGCTTGAGCTATATCTTCCATGTCTGCTTCTTCTTCTTGGATGAGAACACTTGGGAATGAAGACACCAGTCCCTTTGCTTTCCCTCGCGCAAACCTGCTCGTATAATGACGGAGATGGCATGGATGATGAATTAATTTCCATTCTTGAGAAACCCTGCGATATATGGAGAAAAATGTAAATGACACAGCTATAAACCACACGGAGGAAGTATCTTATAAATTCATGTATTTCATGTAGTATTATAAATCAGAATTGCGATTTTCAACATTTTCAAATACCATCTTCTTTATTTATTGTGCGACAATTACTTCACTGAAAAGTGATAGATTACTTGTTTCATCAGGAATACAACTACTATGGCACAAGGTTCCTCAAATTTTGAAGCTTTAGCAACTAAAGGAGAATTTGCAAATTAAGCGGAGCAATGTTCAAGGAAAATTCACGGATGGGTATTTTGCATAAGAGTTGGTCTAAACATTCTAACAAAAATATAAAAGAAACTATGCAAAATAGAACAATTTGGTCGAATCATATGAATCCTCCTTCCATAATAAACTCTGCAATTTTTTGCAGCAAAACTCTTCTGGGAAGATATAGCGTATTGAACTAGCGTGAAGTCTAAATATGACAAACGGATGAGCAATCCCATTGAACTAATTCAGTGTGATTTGACATAGCTATTTGAGCTATGAAGAGGCAGATAGCATCGACATAGCAGTGAAGGGAAGTTGAAAAAAATACCTGGAGAGGAGCAGAAGGCCACTGAGTAACAGGCAAGTGTTCATCTTCATCCATGATCAGAAGAGAAATCTGCTTGCTCAAGTCTGCAAAATACACATCATCTTCCACATCCAGCGTTGCTACTTCCATTTTTATCTCTCTTCCAAAAACTCTAAGCTTGATGTTGAAGACACACTTTCTCTACTCTCTAGGCTCCATAGCTATCTTCTCTCTCTCTCTCTCTCTCTCTCTCTCTCTCTCTCTCTTTAGTTGTCCAAGAGGATGAAAGAAACCCGTACAAGTGTTATTGCTATTTTCAGTCACTTGGCCCTTTTTCTTTCCCTTCCCAGTTGAGCGGGACTTGAAGGGTGTTTTTAAGTAGTGGAAAGGGAAGGAATGGGTGAGGAAGTTGAGTTCATGGGCATGTGGGATGGTGGGTCATGAGGGACAGTTGGGCCAATCTGTCCCAAGATTCCCAGCCCCACAAGAATCCCTGAGTGAAGTTATGATAATATCCGATTGGAGTGAAAAGGAGGAGATATGAGAGGTTGAGGTGGGGAAAAAACAACCTACTCCCGGATATCTCATCCAAGATAGACTCAGATCTCTTATTCTCATGCTGCCTGGGTCATCCATGAATGGATGAGAGAGCTAACATCTCTCTCTCTCTCTCTCTCTCAACCGCACACACAAGCATACATAGACCCCGATGCTCGTGCACACTATGGAGTGAGCTTGAGGAAAGCATTAAAGCAAATAATAATCAAGAGTGCATCCCAACTTTTGTGCAACAATAAAAAGTAACTTTTTTCGTTCCATAGGTGCGTCTTGTTAGAATGACGGACATCATTATGCAACGATTTGCAAAAAGAATATCATTTAGTCCCATCACAGTTCAATCATATTACAAAATTGCGGAGGCCAAGGTCTTCACGATTCAATCCAATCGATAGACTGTGATGTCTAACTATTAGGTTGATTGTGATGGAAGGAGTATTAATATGGTTTCAAGGCATATATTGACTCACTTTGAAGTCACTATAGCTTTAAATATAGTCATAAGGTTTCACTGGATAGAGTTGCCATGACATATCAAAGAAGGTAGTCATATAACATTATCCCTTTGATATAATGCATTCACTTTCTGTTCATTCAATCAGTTTTCTTTCTATAGATTTTCATTAAAAGCACTAGAAGAAAGTACTTGCTCAGGATCATAGTCGACAAACACATGCTTGGCTGAAAAGAGCTTGTGTCCCAGGTCTCCTTATCTGATGCACCCTGCCGGCTGGCTATTCTAGTGGTGCTGATACGATACACATTCAGTGTTTTTAAGCGTTTGAAAAGTCGGTCAAAGCTCATCTGCTGGACAGTGGTTCCTTTGCTAGCCTCACTCTGATGTAGGACCACCAATTTATTCACTTATTTATTGGTGAGAACAGATGCAGCCCTCCAGGAGTTTGAAGGGCCAGAAAAACAATGGATTTTAGAAAATTCTAAATTCGACGCACATGGCACCAATTTTGGTACCAGAAAAACAATGGGTTTTAGTTAAATCTGTTTTGTATCAATTAGTATCGGAGCTAGATCTATATTCCATCACATGGATTGCGCAATCAATTGTGCTTGTGGAAAGCTTTTTGGCAACGATACTAAACCTAATGATAAAAATCCTAAACAATTAGAACCCACTGGAGCTAGAGCTATTGGACTTGTGACCTCCAGGAGAGGCTTCCAGCAAGCTCACGGTTGCATGTACTTATCCTTCAAATGTTAAATCACCAACTTGTAGTACAAGCTTTGTTGGGCCCCAGCTGAGCCACAGCGCCAACCCAACCACCCCCCCGGGAAAAAAAAATTGCAAAAGGGAAAATTAAATGAAGAAAAGCATCATCTTTCTCTCGACGCTCGAAGATATGCATATCCAATTTGTTCACACAATTTGTATGGCAATAATTGAGGATACAGTCTGGAGTCACTCGCATTCCTCCGTTGTTGGAGCCGCATCTTTAGAATCACATCGGTTTTTAAGGCCATTTTAGAATCACAGAAATCTTTGAAATTTGTTTAAAAAAATTCAAGTTGTATCTATCATCATATCCATTGTTTACTTATCTACCATATTGCCACTCTCTCTCTCTCTCTCTCTTCACGCACTCATTGCCCTCACTCAAAGGTTGATGTGACCATTCCCATCTTCAACTTGGGAGAAAACTCTCTATCATGTTTTGAGACGACAAAATAATTATAAATTACTATTGTGTGCACTGACATTAATGATGTAGCACCGATTGATAAATATATGTGTAATATTCAAATCGTGTCTTAACAAGCTCGTCAAAATGTGGAATCCTCTGCCTCTACCAAAAGTAAATGAGTTATTAGGCGTTAATCGTGTCTAAAGGTTGGATGGAGCTGATTATAAGGTGAATAAATCATAGAGCAAGAAGTTCGTGAGGACTTAGATGGACCAAGGAAAGGCGAACATCGAGTCAAATCAGAGTCGTCAATAGGCTTGGAAGGACTAGAAGGTAGTTGATGAATTGCCGAATTTCAACGAGAAGCGCGTAAAAAGATTAGAAGGACCGTTGGTGGAAGCAGCTCCTTCCGTCGATGAAGTGTAAGATGTGTGAAGACTTGGACCCCTTTTGGTTTGATATAATATTTAAATCAGAGGTTGATAACCAGTTTCAAAGTTTGGAGTGCACAGAAAATAGCCATGACAAAAATCAACGTACTATTTGCCCTTTAATGCAAGCATGGGGTGCGCAATCTGCAGGCCGACAAAGGAGCTTTTGTGTCCAACGGATGTTTGACCAAGAAGAGGACTCTCAAACCGCTAATTTAAGGTTTAAAATCTTGTTAAACAGGAATGAACAATAAGCTGATTCCAAATTTCTTAATTTCTTTGTAAGTAACTAATTTCACTAGCAAGATTTCATTTAAGTGGTAAATTTCTAAACTTTTGATAACTAACTATTGGATTTGACGCAGGTAAACTCCTTCTATTGTTGGTAAATTACCAATAGTGCACAAAGCCGACAATTGGTCGGTCATCTGAATCAACTAAAAAGATTTACAGTATACTAACTGTTATAGTGAAATTCACGGTCCAAGAATGAGGCCGCACTACAAAAGATAAAGGTGTGCTGCCCTAATAAGCTGACTCATTCGTAGGGATTGGATATGATTAAGCTCACCTGATCAAAGTTTACTCAAGCAAATCGCACGAAGACATTTAATGCATGATCAATTATCAGATGTGAATATAAATATGTACGAACCAGGGGATTAAAAATAGACACCCCAAGACTAAATCAGGAGATGTAACACTTGGCCACTAGAGGGGTATGATGAATCTGTGTATTCGCGTTGCGAATCAACAAAGAGGAGAGAAGCATGAAGTATGATTCTACAATAACGAAAGTGTGGGAATTGACCACCAAAAATGGTCGAGGTACCTAGATATACTTGAGCGAGATGGGCACATTTGATTTCCTTTGCGTAATGCTTGCGCAAAATGCTTTTGTTGGTTTAATTTGAACACTATATTCCAACAGATAATAGGATGCAAGCAAGAACTTTGGCATGCCACGTCTATTAGTGGTAGACCATGGTTAAAAATCATGTGAGAGGAAGGTCAGGCAAACTTGTTGCAATTGGTTTGGGTGTGAGGGGAATTCAACTTAGGATCTATCACTTCTACAAATTCTACCTATTACATGCAATTATTCTTAGTCGCCTAAATTTAACCGGTTTATGAGATTTTCAAGATATTTCATGAGTTTCTAGATGGTTGAGTTCTATGCTTATGCCCCTGCATCACAAAGAAGTTATGCCATTGACGTAAACTATGTTTTGATAAGTCTGTATCTTGTGGAGTGAACTAGTGTTTATGGTTGTGATGGATTAATGATAAGGTTGTGTGGTAAAGTTGTGGCCTCCACTTACATGACGATGTCCAGCTAAAACTAAAAGTGACGGGTCAAAAGAAGATGACTTCCTTAAGGATTACTTGAGCAATTCGTGCAAACTTTAGTCTTTTAGTCTCTTGGCAATCCATGTTTCAAGAAATGTCTTTGCATCTCTTCTTGTTTTTAGGTAATACAAGGCATGTAAAATATCAACATAAGAGTTCAACAACGTGTACTTGTTTTAACTTTTACTTGGGTACGTTAAGTATATTCACTTAATATCTGTGGATAACATGTGCGAATGATTATTGTGTAACATGGTTACGTTTTGAAAATCCGTCTTTTATGACTTTATCCCATTTGAACCTGTTCTTTTTGTGCACGGGATAATTGATGAAATTTTGATTTGTTAGGCAACATTTGGAATGGGATAAAAAAGATAGCTAGCCCGTCATAGAGAAATCATTCTGACCAAAGAAATCATAGAGAAATCATAACGGAAGATCAATTGTAGATGGACCAAAGCTGGCCCCAATTCATTCTCACTTTTAGGGCGGGTAGCTACGTCGCTATTGCTGTGCCGTGGGGGCTGTCATTCCGGTCAAGAAGAAGGTGAATATGCAACAGCGTAATTCTCTATCAACTTGGGACAGAATAGCTGTTCCTAATGGCATGCTTTATGGACGGCATGGTTGGCCGTGCCTGACAAGCTAGGGACGGGCTTCACAAAGCAGTCGCCGACTTTTGATGCCAAGCTTATAGGCACCAATTATATTTTTGTGCTGCATATCTTGACGTGGTAATTCACTGGCAAAATGTGTTAGTGTGAAAAGGGGGGAAGCACAGAATCAAAGAATAGCCAAGCCGACGTGAAAACAAATGCATTTGTCGAAGTTATACCAATTTCAAGCAGGCCAAACAACCAAACAAGCAAATCCTTCCTTAAAGCCATGAATGGGTGGTTCTTGAGTTTCATTATGCAGTTAATGACTAAAATATTGATTCTTTGGGACCACATTCAGACAAAAGTTAATTGTAAGGGAAACAAACAGACGCTATTTTCCAAAGAAACATTTTATCACTTCATTTATGGGACTTTTTCTCGCGAAATCAAATGAGGAGATTTCACACCGTATCTACAGCATGAGTCACGAACCAGATTTATTGAGCTTGGAGTTAGATGAGGAGAATGAATTTTCCCTTATTTTTTACGCACTTTGGTGATAAAGCGAGCACTTAATTTAGAGACAACCCGTTGAGGGCCATCCAGAAGAAGCAACATCAACCTCGATGATTACACACCGTGTAAATACTTGCCTCCGTGGTAAATCCAAAGATGAGTCCGGACCTTCCAACGATCTACCCATGTACGCCAGTCAAATCAAGTATTTGATACACAATTTGAAAGTAATTATTCATGTAAAATTCTGGGAAAAGAGGTCCAGATCCATTTAGAAAGAAAAGTGAAGAATTTCTAGTCGTAAGTCGCCTTCATCGTAATATTTGAGCTCGTGAGTTATGTGCGGGATGTGAGCAATCCTGTACCAATCCTCACCTGCATCTTTTTTGCACCTCTCCTCCAAATCTGGGCAAGCTACTATTCTTAGCTGAGTAAGGAATGCAAGTCTTCGCACTCCTTTAGGTAATGATGTCAACAAGGGGCACTCTTCTCCAGGTAATGATGTCAACAAGGGGCACTGGATGATGTCAAGCCTTTGAAGTGATTGAAGCCTCTCCATCTGCTCCGGTAAAGCCTTCAAATTTAAGCACTTTTTAATATAAAGACACTCGAGATTGCTAGCTTGTAGAAGCCACTTTGGGAGAGATGCTAGTTTGGGAACTTCATGGATGTCCATGGATTGGAGATTCTTAAGTCCTTGCAAGTACAATTTGTTGTCGCTTTCGTCTTGCAATAAATCGAGCTCCTCACAACACCAAAAGCAGAGATTCACAAGGTTTGATAGATGTTACATACCGAGTGAGAGGGAAGTTAAAAGAGGACAGTGATAAATGCTAAGAATTTCAAGTGAAGTGAGATTTTGTAAACACTCCTCGAGCAAACATTCTAGAAACTCCATCTTTGATATAATCAGACTCTTCAACTTAGTGAGGCCAGATATCTGACTTATCAACTCTAAATTGACCTTTCTCAGCTTCAACTCCTCAAGATGTGGGATTAACGACATGGCTTTCAAGTTTCACAATAACCAATCCGTAATCTCAATAGACTAGGAAATGATGTTGTTAAAGTGGATGAATAGTCTGACTCGATGTATTCCAATTCAGTTAGCCCCAAAATTTCTAAAGACAAGGTGAGGCAGTTGGGCTAGTCGAGGGAGATGTTTACATCTTCCGCATTTTTGCAAGTGTAACTCAACTAAATTTGGCAAGAAAATGACGAGACTCTCCATCATCCACCTTGGAAAGCTCTCACCTTTATATCCATCGATTGTTAAGTTCTGCAAATTTGAGTGCGGCCTCAATCCATCTAATAGAGCTTCATCTCTATCCCCAATTGATGCATCATCAATATTGAGATAGCCCCATAGAGGTTCAACAGATTTCAAAGAATGCTTCCCTATCAAATTCACAGCCCTAGATTCTGCTACTGCATCTATTACGTGTCCCAAATTTTCAATGCTAAGGCTTCCCTGGATGTTATTAAGCCCATTTAGCTCCTCAAGTCCGCAATAATTCTTAGCAAGAGCTTTTGATCAACTTCCTTATTCCCGTTGGCAATTATTCAAGGGAACAACAACGATAGAGATTAAGTGTTTGCAAATACTGCAATCTCGTAATGGAGTTAGGAAGCCTTTTGAGTGTATTATTGAGAGAGAGATTGAGATACGTGAGATGCTTCAACTTACATATGGACCTTGGGACCTTCTTTACATTTGTTGCATGTAGATCCAAGATACGTAAGCTCTTGAAACTTTTAATGAGTTGGCATAGATCTGCTTGACTTAGTGGTTCTCTTTGTTTCATTTCCCAGTATGTCGTAGGCTTTGGTACAACAGAAAGAATTGTTCTCAATGCACTTGCCTTCAAGCCTGAGATGGGAAGTTCACCCATCAAACTGAAAGTTAAACCAAGAGATATATGACGAGTTCTTTCATTTATAGATTTTGTGTCAGCCCATGCCACACAACACTTAGTTTCAGCAACTAAGCATGCTAGATCATGCATCAAATCATGCATCTTGCAAGTCAAGGGCAAGGCCGTAATCTTTGGAGAGGCCAAAGGTGGAGTTGGAGCAATCCAAGTCAACCCAAAGAAGGGATGCTAGTCCATGTGCTTTTTCTGGAAGTGTGGGACTCGCTAGGTAACATGGAGTTGGTCGAGCCAAGGGAGGAATAGCTTGTGGAGCAAGCTGGGGTCCAAGAGCCATGTACTCGTGGAGTCAAAAAGGGGAAAGAAGAAACGGCTTGGGAGACAAAAGAACCTATAACATTTGAGGGAGTCAATGATCAAAGAGAATGATTCAATCAATCAAGTGAAGAGCTGTGTCAAATGCACTGAGGGCATGTAGGTGGAGGAGAATGTCACGGATTAAAGGATTTCAAGGCACAATAGGACTAAGCATGACTTGAAACTTCTAATGTGTAAGGGATTTATGAGTACTTTACAATATTCATAGGAGCAATATAAGAATTGTATAATCATATTTTAGAGAATTTTTGTAATTGTTGGGATAGATGGTAGATGGAAAGATTGGATCTCCTCACTTAAATCAATGGGAGATCTACTATTGTAATTTGAGGGGCTCATGTATATATATAGGTTGCCTTCCTCATTTGTAATATCTATAAGTCCAACGGAATGAAAAGAGTATTCTCTCCCACAAATACTCCTCTCTCTTGAGTTTCTCTCTATGATCCGGCGTAGGCCGAGCGAGCAAACAAGAGATAAATCAAGGGAAAGCATGCGCTTACGTGACTCAAGTTTGCGACTCTAGTTGTAATACTTGGGCTTTAAAAACTAACTAAGTTAGGGGCCCAAAGCCCAAATTTTATATAAGCCGAGCCTCAGCCTATTTTGAAATCTCTTTGTAACTGAAAAAAGAACTAGAAGGGTAAATAGAAGGAGAAGAAAGAGAAGAGGACTGAAAAAAAAAAAAAAAAAAAAAAAAGGAGTGAAAGAAGGAAAGGGAAAACAAAGGCGATGAGCCATCCAAAGAGCAAAAGAGGAAAGGAAACTGTCAAATGCATGCGCGAGAGGCCTCAACAAACTGGATGGACTCCGTTTTGTAGCGCTCAATATGTATTCTAACCATTTGTTCATTTAATTGGAGAAATTTTTGGAGTTATGGCTTAAATTTGGGTCTATCTCAATTTTGAGTTTCTTGGTCCAACCTAGTGCTGGTTGGCTGAGAAATCATGTGGATATGAAACATCAAGTTGTTGCGGAGATGTGAGATTTTACGGAACTTGATTTGGAGTTACGATTTGAGTAAAGGAAACTTTAGAAGTTTCATGCGCGCTACTAAACCCAGTTACGAATTTTTATTTTCAGTGATGATTTTTCATCTTCGACCATCTTTTGAGTTGGCAAAGTTTGAGATCTTTCATTACTTCATAAGGGCTTTCTTTTTGTTGATAAAACCTCTTATAATATTTTGAATTTGACAAAACCATCTATGTGTGCTAAATGAGTGTGATAAATGCAAATAGGTTATGCAAAAGTCTGCATTAAAGAGACTTACATGTTTAAGGTGAAAAGGTTTTAAATAGCCGGAAGAACCTACATAGTAGGGTGCATTAGTATAGAAGAATGGGAAGTTTATAAAGATTTGGAGATACCAAGGTAAGCAGTCTACTATGTCACCAATGAACTCAAGTTACCTATTAAGACACAATTAGATATTACCAAGAAATTTGATATAATCGGAAATTGATATCACCAGAAGACTAGATATAACTGGGAATTGCTCATATGAGTGGAGTGATTATATTACCTAAACAACAGGTTTATCACATGCTTTAGAAATCTAGATAAAAATATTGCCTGCCTATTTTTATCTGAATATTATTTCAAAGCTAGTGATATGACTTGGATTCCAAATCGAAGAAATTGATTGATTATCAATCTAGAGAATTATCCACATAGAAAATATCAATTACACATGATATCTTGATTGATTGACAATCATCCCGAAGATAGATTTTTTTCCATAGTTCAAGCTTTTATTTTGGAGATTGAAAGATTGTATTGTATGGGCGACCATATCTCCAAAATCTCAGATTGATTGATTTTAATGTCTAAATTGATCTACTCAACAATTATCCAACAGATAATTTGGAGATTGATCTTCATGAAGATTGTCCAACGGGAAGATTGGATACTAAGGAGTACAACAGAGATCAACAAACATTGAAGAAGCAAGAGATCAAGAGTGAGAAACAACCCATTAATAGAGAAAGCTTTTTATTCTTATAGTTGTATGAGTATACTGAAATTGTAATCTCTTGAAAAGTGTATCAGTGTCGTAGTTTGTGCTTAAGTGTGAGATAGTGAGATTTATCCTATTAAATATAAGCAATACTAGTTTCAAGGAGAAGTGCTTGAATATAAGTGGCACACACTACTATAACATGTTCTTACTGTTGGAGAAATCTTTCTGGAATATTTCGAAGCTGACAAAACGTTTCCATCAGTCTAGTCTGAAGTCTTGCAGACTCTACCATCCAAAGTCTGAAGTCTTGCAGACTCTACCATCTAAAGTTTGAAGACTTGCAGATTACCATTTAAGTACCATTTAAGTCGAAGACCTTCGGACTGTCAGACTCAAGACTCAAAGTCTTTTCTCACTGACAGTTTGTAGCTTGTCAAAAAAGGTCTATCCAGGACTGTGCGTTTTGTTAATGATTTGGTCTTGTCGTCTAAACAAATATCTCTTGGCTGGATATGACACAATGGATTACTTTAGTCAACATCAAAGATTGATTTAAAGATCCGTTGATTGGCGAAGTATACTTGGAAGGTTCTACTTATGGAAACCGAAATCCTGATTGTATGGGCGAGCATGATTGATGGGCTATCGTTATATTCCTTTAATAGCTCGAGTAATCTTTCTAATTGATTCTGTCCAACGGGAAGATTGGAAGAATTCCTTTGGTAAGTGCCAACGGGTATGATGGCATAAAGGAGTATATAAGGAAGATATTCTAGTTGTTTCAAAAGGTGCACGATAGAAGAATTTCAAAGTCTGAAGCTCCTTGTTCCTTTGTCTATTACTGAGCGAAATCTTGTATGCAAAAGAGAGACTATATTTTGAGATATCTTGAGGAAGTGTAGTAGAGTATCTACACTGTGGAATGAAGAGAAAGCATTGCTGTAACATCTCTCTTGTTTATAGTGAAATCCAGCCGGTAGGCTGTCAGTGAGGAAGAGTGGACGTAGGCGTGGAATAAACTGAACCACTATAAACCCTGTGTTCAATTTTCTCTTCCCTACTCTCTTTTTACTTTGATCATAATCTGTCTCGAAGAACTTCTGTTCTATTATTTGCCTAGTATTGGTTTCGTATATCGATAAATTGTTTTTAAACCTATTCACCCCCCTCTAGGTTAATATACTAGTAATATCAATTTGTATCAGAGCTTGTGTACTCACTTTGTTTGAAGTGTTTTACTTCAGAGTTAAAGATCCATGGCTAGTATGTTAGCACTAGGGCTGGTGGAAGGGCAAAGCAATACCAGACCTCCTTACTTTGATGGAAATGATTACAACATCTGGAAAAACAAGATGAAAGCATTCCTAAGATCGAAGGATCCTCTGGAATGGGATGTTGTAGAAAAAGGAATTACTCCTAAAGCTGCATCTGAATCAGAGAGAGGAAAAGTGACTGTTGAGTCTAGTGAAATGATTCAGGAAGAGATAATCAAGAGACAAGCTCTTGATGCAAAAGCAATTTATTCCTTATATTGTGCTTTGTCATCTACTGAATATAACAAAATATCTTCTTGTGTTACAGCAAAAGAAGTGTCTGGATAGATTACATATTACTTATGAAGGAACTGATCGAGTGAAAGAGACAAGAATCAACATTCTCCTTGGTCAATACGAAGCCTTCAAAATGAAATTAGGAGAATCTATAACTGACATGTTTAGTCGTTTTACAGAGATCGTGAATGGTCTTGAAAATCAAGGTCAACCAATTTCTGATCCCATGAAAGTAAACAAGCTACTGCGAGGACTCTCCAAGGATTGGAATCACATAAAGACCTCAATAAGAGAGACACAAAGAATCATGCCACTATCATCGATGAGTTGGTTGGAACTCTTCGAGTCTTATGAAGTGGAACAAATCAATGAAGATGAAGATCCTAAAGGTAAGAAATCCATTGCATTAAAATCCAATGATGATTCGATGTTACGATTCTGAAGATGATATAGATGATGAGGAGCTTGCTCTCATGATAAAAAGATTCAAGAAGCTGAACAGAAAGGAAGAAGATTCAATCCAAAGAAACATAGTTTTCAAAAGCATCGAGACTAAGTCTCATTGAGGATGATGAATCAAACAAAGACATAGTCTCGCTTTGAATGTAAGAAAAAGGGACACATTAGACCCAACCGTCCTCTTCGAGGAAGAAGAAAGGAAAAGTTGAAAAGTATCGAAAGGCTCTTAAAGCGAAACCCGGAGTGATACGAGTGTGAAGAAAGTGATGATGACTATGCCAATATATGTCCGATGGCTCAATCGGATTCGATTCAAACTCCGAAATGACTCGAGATTCGATAGTGAGTTTGAGGTAAGTAATTTTAAAATTCCTGTTAAAGTTTCTAAATACATTGATGAGATGTGTTCTAGTCTTAAGATTTCTCTTAAAAGGATTTCCGAACTTAAAAAGGAAATTCTGCACTAAAACAACAGGAAAATACTTTGAAAGAAAAGTTGAAATGTTTAGACATGAATGTTTCGACTCTTAAAGAAAGTGAAGAAAATCTTTTAAAAGAAAATGAATTCTTAAAAAAGACATATCAAATATCTCAAAAAGATTTTCAATAGGATCTGAGAAACTTGAAAAAATTCTTTCAAAGACAAAAAGACCTTATATTAATAAATCTGGTTTGGGAATGACCGTAGAAATCATTCCTCTAATTGATTTTCCTAAAGTGAAAGAAAGAATTAAGCAAAGACCCACAAGAGATGCTTACAACAATCATTTCAAAAAGGTCTTTGTGAAACCTGTAGGTCGAAATGCTCTAAAATGTTCAAGGTGCAACAGTGCAAATCATTTTGAAAAAGAATGTCCTATGGTTTGGAAACCTGTTAAAAAGGTATGGGCAAAAACCACATATCATACTAACATCAATGGAACCAAGAAAATATGGGTACCAAAGAAAGCTTGAGTTTCTTTTTAAATGCAGTCACTATCAAGAAAAGGGTAAAATGGTATTTGGATAGTGGATGCTCAAGACATATGACAGGAGATTCAAAATGCTTCATAAAACTTGTTTAAGCAAATGGTGGAAAAGTTTCATTTGGAGGAAACATCAAAGGAAGAATTGTGGGGTTTGGAACTGTAAAAATTGGAAACCCCATGATAAGCAATGTTTCTCTAGTGGAAGGACTCAACTACAATCTGCTCGACGTCGACCATGTGTGATATTGGTTTCAAAATAAACTTTCAAGAAGAAATTTGTTCAGGGAACCAAAGTAAAGATTCTACTCGATCATTTATGGGTCGAAGACATGGAAACATCTACCTCTTGGACGTAAATCCGGATGAATCGAAATGTCTAATCTCATTACAAGACGAAGCGAACTTATGGCACGAAAGCTTGGGCACATCAATATGAAGCGAGATAGCCAAAATTTCAGCAAAGAAGCTTGTTCGAGGTTTACCCAAATTATCATACCAAAAGACCAATCTATGTACTCCATGCGTATTGGGAAAACATGTAAGAAATTCCTTTAAACCAATAAATCAAGTTTCCACTAATCGTGTATTGCGGCTTACGCACATGGATCTGTTGGACCAACTAGAACTCGAGCATTGGGGGTAAGAAATATTGTCTAGTAATTGTGGATGACTACTCACGATTTACTTGGGTATATTTCCTGACAAGTAAGTCTGAAACGTTCTTTTACTTTGAAAAGTATGCTAAAAAGGTTCAAAATGAAAAAAATGGTTTGTTATCTCTAGTATAAGAACAGACCATGGAGGTGAATTTGAAAATCAACATTTTACAAAATTCTGTGATGAATATGGTTTTCAACATATGTTCTCCTCTCCATATACTCCGAGAACAAAATGGAGTTGTGGAAAGAAAGAATAGATCGCTTCAAGAAATGGCTAGAACTCTTTTGATTGAAAGTAACATCTCTTCACGTTTTGGGCTGAAGCAGTTTCAACAACATGTTATATTATCAATAGAGTTTTTCTAAGGCCTATCTTGGAAAAAACCCCTTATAAATTATTCAAAGGAAAGAAACCTATTGTT
Organism: Eucalyptus microcorys; assembly: GCA_014182515.1. NCBI lineage: Eukaryota > Viridiplantae > Streptophyta > Magnoliopsida > Myrtales > Myrtaceae > Eucalyptus > Eucalyptus microcorys. The sequence continues at coordinate 11,096,656 of CM024563.1, forward strand.
TCTTATTTTCATGTGTTTGGTTGTAAATGCTTTATTTTGAAAAATGCAAATGATCGAGTTGGCAAGTTTGAAGAAAAATCAAACGAAGGTATCTTCCTTGGATATTCTACCTCAAGCAAAGCCTACGAGTCTATAACAAGAAGACTTATTCGTGGAAGAATCAATGAATGTCAAATTCCAGGATTCTTCACAAAATGAATCTATTCAGACTCATCTTGAAGAATCTGAACCAGCTTCAGACTCTACAAAGTCTAAAGAAGCAGCTCAGACTCAAAAAGACCAGCAACAAGTGGTTATTGAAGATTCAAATGAAGGAAGTGATCATCAACCTGACGAATCAATCAGTAACTGGAAGCATAAGTCCAGTCATCCCAAAAATCTCATTATTGGCGACATTAATGAAGGGATTCGCACAAGATCCAAAAGGTGCGAAGAGTCTAGTCTTTGTGGCTCTTATTTCGAAATAGAACCCAAAAGCATAGAAGAAGCTTTATCGATGAAAGCTGGATTGAAGCTATGCAAGAAGAACTCGAGACAATTCAGCATTAATGATGTCTGGGAGTTAACTCCTAAACCGAAAGGTAAATCTATTATTGGAGCTAAGTGGGTTTTCAGGAACAAGATGAACGAAGAAGGAAAAGTCATAAGAAACAAAGCAAGACTCGTGGCCAAAGGATATACGCAAGAAGAAGGGATAGACTATGACGAGACTTACGCACCAGTAGCAAGGTTAGAAGCTATTCGATTACTACTTGCTTTTGCCTGTTATAAGGATTTCGGGTTATTCCAAATGGACGTCAAGAGTGCTTTCTGAACGGATTTATCCATGAGGAAGTCTATGTGGAACAATCACACGGGTTTGAAAACCCAAGGAGACCGGACTTAGTATTCGATTGAAAAATGCCTTGTATGGTTTAAAGCAAGCACCTCGAGCTTGGTACGACATGCTAAGTAAGTTTTTAATTCAAAATGGCTTTGTCAAAGGTAAAGTAGACACTACCTTGTTTATCAAAAAGGAAAGCAAAAGTTTTCTGCTTGTTCAAATATATGTTGATGATATTATTTTTGGATCCTCTAATCAAAGTCTGTGCAAGAAATTCTCTAAGACGATGCATGATGAATTTGAAATGAGCATGATGGGTGAACTAACCTTCTTTCTTGGACTTCAAGTGAAACAATGGAAGGAAGGGACTTTTATTCATCAAGAAAAATATGCTAATGATCTTGTCAAAAAATTTGGACTGGAAAATTGCAAAAAGACTGATATACCAATGTCAAGTTCCTTGAAGATAGACAAAGATGAAGGAGGAAAGAAAGTTGATCAAAAGCTATATAAGAGTATCATTGGCTCACTTCTTTATCTTACTGCGTCCAGACCTGACATTCTGTTCAGTGTTTGCATTTGTGCTAGATTTCAAGCAGACCCTAAAGAATCTTATCTAAGTGCAGCAAACGTATTATCAAATACATTGCTTCAACTTCAAGCATAGGTCTTTGGTATCCTAAAAGGGGAGACTTTACTCTTCTCGGATACTCAGACGCAGATCTAGCTGGTTGCAGAGTTGACAGAAAGAGCACTTCGGGCACTTGTCAACTACTTGGAAGCGGGGACGTGTTTTGGTTCTCAAGAAAGCAAAATACGGTAGCCCTTTCTACAACGAAGCGAGTATATATCTCTTGGAAGTTGTTGTTCACAAATTTTGTGGATAAAATAGCAGCTAAGAGACTTTGGAATTGAAGATTCATGCACAGAGATTAACTGCGACAACACTAGTGCTATCAATCTTACCAAAAATCCAATCCTTCACTCAAGAGCGAAGCATATAGAGATTCGACATCACTTCATAAGAGATCATGTTCAAAATGGAGAAATTTCGATTCAGTTTGTCGACTCAACGAACCAACTGGCGGATATACTTACAAAGCCTTTGGAGAAAAATCAATTTGAAATCATACGTTCCAGACTCAACATCCTTAATCTTGAAGAAGTTAAAGTCTAATGACTCTCAGACTCAGACGATTCTTGACTGTAAGTTATTTTATTTTTTTTTGCTATATTTCATCTCGGAAAGGTACGATCATCTATCTATAATTGATTTTTGCCACTCTCAATTTCCGTTATAAAAGGCAATTTCTCTCTGTCAAAAAGGGGTTAATATTTTAAAATTGGCGATTATCGATTTTAAAGGGGAAGTTTTTTTTTTTTTTTTTTAAAAGGGGCATCTTTCACTCTCCTTTGCGACGCTTGATATGCCTCCTTTCGATTGACCTATATATAGTCGGTTTCTCTTTCGTTCGAAACCCTAAAAATTCATCGATTTTCTTTTACGTCGTCCTCACTTGTTTAATCTTCGAAAAGTTGTCTTCTTTCTTGGGAAAAGTCAAGTTCGGAATCTTTCAAGACTGTGAAAGATGTCGTCTTCAAGGAAGTCTTCGAGGATTGCAAACAGGGGACCGCGGCAAATGAGTGAGGGGCCTACTCACTTCGATCTCACCGAGGAAGATGAGTTACACAGTCAGCAAGAATCGAGCCCACAACGGTCTCGGCAACGTCATTCTCCACCAAGTAGTCCACGGGGTGTTGGGCATCGGGAAGAGGAAGAAGTTATTGAAAAAGCTAATCTTGTAAGGACCCAAAAGCCCTCCTTTATTTATAAGCTTTATCGTTCTTTAAAGAGGACTGGTACTCCATTGAACTACATAGACGAGTTTCTCAAAAACAAGGGATATGGGAATGAGTATATCTTTCTGCGAAATATGGAGGATTTGGAAATTGCTCCTAAGGGAATGGTGAAGAAGCCCGGCCAACATTCCTAGTGATCCGCGGATTGGAACACAAAATCCGATAGATGGGAATGATGATGATAAACTGTACAGCCAATTTCAACCAAGAATGGGGGTTGCGGCGAAAAATCGGGGAAAAAGAACAGACTTGTTCCGATCGAAGGAACAGAGGGATCTTTATTCCAGACTGTTAAAACGTGGGGTGATAAACCCTAGGAGTGTGGATTTTGATTTCCTTGATGTAGTGAACATTAAGTTGAGGGAAAAGTTTTGTCTTCTTCAACTTGAACAGTTTTGTTCCGATACTTCGAAACCTATACTTGAATTAACGCATACTTCTATTCGAATCTTAGCTTCTTGGATGCGAATAGAATTTCTTTCAGTGTCCGAGATAAAAACTTTGTGGTGGATGTAGATATGCTGGCTGATGTGATTGGGGTTGAGAGAGGAAGATATCAACCTATCAATATCTCCATTGCTCGTGCCACGTTGGAGCTTGTTAAGGACATAAAGACAGAGGGAAGGATTTCCTACTCAAGGATGCGTGCATTCAACATTCTGCTTCACAAGATTGTGATAAATTGCCTCAGACCGAAATCTACTTCAAAGACTGATGTTTCTAACTCAGAGGCAAAGCTAATGTATGCCATCCTTACTAGGAGAAATTTTTCTCTTCCTCATACCATTCTGTTCCACATGTACAGAGCAGTGGTGAAGGACAATGGTCAACTTCCTTATCCAGGTCTTGTGACGAAGTTATTCAGACATTTGAATATTCAACCTCCACATATTCTCTGTGTTCGATCATGTGACAAGATGGTGGTAGGATTGAAAATGGTGTCCAAAATGCGTCTGAAAGAACTTGACAAGGAGTTGGAAAAATTCAAGGAGACAACCCCTGCCAAACCTCATCAAGCCTCTTCTCGCAGCAAAAGGAAAGGGAAGGAGCCCATGGTTGCTTCATCCAAAAAGAAAGAGCTCTCATCCTTGAGGATGAAGATGATGAGGATGACATCACCATATCTGCTTTGGCTTTAAAAAATCTGAGTCGTTACTTCCCGAATCAATGGAACGACAGGAGAAGGAAGCGAAGAAAAAGAGCGAGAGGAGAAGGAAGCTGAAGAAAAAGGAGCGAGAGGAGAGAGAATCAAGGAAGAAATGCGAGAGGAAGGACAGTCGAAGAAGAAGAAGAAGAAGAAGAAGAAGAAGAAAGAGGTAGTCCGAGAGGAAGAAGAGCATGAGGATCACTCTTCTCTACCTGAAGGCATCGAAACATGGGGAGATGGTGAGAATAGAGAAATATCCTCATATCCTGCTGCCAGTGAGGGAGTCAGCCGCTCTCCAGCAGATCCAGATGACATTCATGCCTCTCAATTTCCTGAAGAGGGACATGATGCTTCATCGCCAAATCCGCGTGACTATGCTGATGTACTATCGTCTGCCTTTACTCCATCTGATCGTGCCAATGCCAGTACGCAGACTGATGATTCAGCAGACTTCCGCAGAATTCTTGATGTTCTCCTGGAAATGCAGGGTCAGATATATGCTCTGGGAAGCGAAATTCAGAATTTGCAGAATGCAGGACAAGCTTCTTCAGTTTCTCTAAATGATCAGATCCAAGCTCTTGCTCTTCAAGTCCAAGCAAATGCTAAGAGTGAAGAGGTAGCTCAACTGAATGAAGATCTGAAAAAGCTGGAAGGCATCGTCCAGTCAATGGGAGATTTCCAGCTTGTTCGTATTCCCAAGCAAACTTGACTTTATTCCATCTCAATTTTTTTTTTCTGATGACAAAAAGGGGGAGAGATGTGAGCTTTGAAATCTTTGAAGTTAATCTTTGAGTGTGTTTGTTTTGATGATTGACTTTGTTTAACTTTGAGTATGGTTGTGGACTGGACTGAATTTAAGTTTTGAATTTGACTGCTTACATCAAGTACTATTGATACTTTATAAATGGCTTTACTCTCATACAAGACTAACCTATTTTCTGTGGTTGCAGATTCTAGTGTTACTTTTAAGTCATTAACCTTTATGAGATATCCATATTTGCTTGAGTAATGTTTTGCAGGTCAAAGATATTCAAATCTGCGGAAAAAGTTTTGTCACCATCAAAAAGGGGAGGTTGTTGGAGAAATCTTTCTGGAATATTTCGAAGGCGACAAAACGTTTCCATCAGTCTAGTCTGAAGTCTTGCAGACTCTACCATCCAAAGTCTGAAGTCTTGCAGACTCTACCATCTAAAGTCTGAAGACTTGTAGACTCTACCATTTAAGTCTGACCATTTAAGTCTGAAGACCTTCGGACTATCAGACTCAAGGCTCAAAGTCTTTTCTCACTGACAGTTTGTAGCTTGTCGAAGAAGGTCTATCCAAGACTGTGCGTTTCGTTAAGGATTTGATCTTGTCGTCTAAACAAATATCTCTTGGCTGGATATGACACAATGGATTACTTTAGTCAACATCAAAGATTGATTTAAAGATCCGTTGATTGGCGAAGTATACTTGGAAGGTTCTACTTATGGAAACCGAAATCCTAATTGTATGGGCGAGCATGATTGATGGGCTATCGTTATGTTCCTTTAATAGTTCGAGTAATCTTTCTAATTGATTCTGTCCAACGGGAAGATTGGAAGAATTCCTTTGGTAAGTGCCAACGGGTATGATGGCATAAAGGAGTATATAAGGAAGATGTTCTAGTTGTTTCAAAAGGTGCACGATAGAAGAATTTCAAAGTCGAAGCTCCTTGTTCTTTGTCTATTACTGAGCGAAATCTTGTACGTAAAAGAGAGACTATATTTTGAGATATCTTGAGGAAGTGTAGTAGAGTATCTACACTGTGGAATGAAGAGAAAGCATTGCTGTAACATCTCTCTTGTTTATAGTGAAATCCAGCCGGTAGGCTGTCAGTTAGGAAGAGTGGACGTAGGCTTGGAATAAGCTGAATCACTATAAACCCTGTGTTCAATTTTCTCTTCCCTACTCTCTTTTTACTTTGATCATAATTTGTCTCGAAGAACTTCTGTTCTATTATTTGCCTAGTATTGGTTTCGTATATCGATAAATTGTTTTTAAACCTATTCACCCCCCTCTAGGTTAATATACTAGTAATATCACTTACGTATATCAACTTATTGCTCATATATGTTATTACGCTTATGTCAAACTTGACACATATAATTCTGCAATATTATGTCAGGTTTCTTGAAATCACCTATTCAACTCCCCTCTTGGTGATATTGTTAGCCATCGCACTTTTGACAATAAACTCATTTGAATCAGGGTTCAATCAAGAGAGTCATGGCTCAAAACAAATTTAGTGTGTGAGCTGCAAGGAGCAGACAACAATGCGTACCCACTAAGGGTGAGCTTTTCATGGGCACGTGGGAGTTAATTGATCGTCGACTAAGTGTTATATAGTCGAGTTGTTACTTAAAGTAGTAGCATTTTATTTGATTTTGAAATGGTTTTCAATTCAATTAATTAGATTATGAGTTTATCGGCTTGGGTAGTTCACGTTGTTTGCAAGCCTGGTTGAGTAGTGCTAATTTCTTCTTTAGTTTATAGAATTGATGTCTTGAAAATAATAAAAAATAGACATTATGAGTTAAAAAAAATATTTTGGATGAATAAAACTGGATCTAGCTATACTAGCCTTTTGCCTATTTAAAATGGAAATATATCTTTTGAATAAAACTTGAACTATGACCTGTGAATGTTTTATGAAACGTTATACGGAAGGTTATTGATCTATGAATTTAGTTTATGGAAAAGTAGTATGTTTAATGAATTAAATCGTGAAAATTTATGTGTTTTGGTTGATGAACCTGAGTTTTGAGATGGATTCTTGGTTCACTTTGTGGGTCATTGAAGGATGATGTTAGTGGATTATGCTTGTATCGCTATGATTAGAATCCATTGATGGGTTAAGTATGCATGCTAGTGTCAACACATCACTTTGGGCCAAGCATGAGATTGATTAATGAAATAAATCATTGATGTGTGATTTGAGATGGATCAAGGGAATAGACTACTGATATGTGATTTGAGATTGATTAATGAAATGGATCATTGATATGTGATTTGATATTGATTAATTGTTATTTGATATTGTTGATAAGATGAGTATTTTCAAAATGTATAAACCTTTGTTGAAATGATATAACTACTTTTTGATATCGTGTGTTATACTGGATTTGGGGTTACTGAGTTTTGGTATTGCTATGTCGATATGCATAGTTGATGCTCGATCCGTTTAGAAAAGATATAGGCTGTAGTTGATCATTCCATTCATTTTTAATTCCTTTCCAGGTTCTTTAGCTATTGACCGATAAGATGAGTGATATTGACGGGGAATTAGGAGAGTTGGATTATGGGTATAAGTTGAGATACCTATGTACATGTCTGATATGGCATTGGTTGAGGCCTAGTTTCTTAGTTTGAAAAAATATGTATTTTTGATGAATTTTAGAAACTCTTTTCCTGTAACCATATCACCATTCTATCATATATATATAGATGTATGGATGTGCGTGTATATATATATATATATATATATATTTATCGATAATAGGTTAATGCTGGTTACCGTGTCATTTTCCTTTATTCGTAGGAGAGGAAAACAATTCAAAAAGAAGCCTAAGTGCCACGCGGTTGTGATTTGAATTTTGAAGTGTCGGCTTCTGACACTCCAACCTCAGACCAGCCGTTGGCAGCGTTGCCGACGTCGAGGACAGGCCTAATTGAGGTTGGCCCAACCTCGATTTGGGCATGGAACTCGACCTCGCAGCGACGGTGAGCTCCAAGCAGAGCTTGCCATGGCAGCGACCTCATGTGCAGAGCTCATCATTGCCACGAGCTAGCGGCCTGTGCGTCGCTCGAGCTGTGGGGAGACCGCGAGAAGGAAAGGGGGAGAGGGTGGTGGTGGTTGGTGCTGCCGTAGTGGGCAGTGCGTCAGTTGGTGGTCGGAGAAATTGCAATGATTTTTCATTCTTTTGCGAGGTTGCTGACTTTACCTCATAACTGTAATTTGTCCAGGTAATTAGAATTCCTTGAAAGGTTTAGGCGTTCTTTTACAAAGCCACCTAAACTGTCGGAAATGGGCGCGACGGATGGATCCTAGTAAGCTGTCGTGACAAGATACGCATTGAATTCAAGAAAGACGAGTAAAATGCTCGTCCCTGGTATTGGTATGTGTATTTGCTCTTCTTCAGCAACAATGGAACCAAATGAGTTCGGTTTCAGAAAAGCTGAAACCAGGATACACCAAAACCCGCTTCGCTGATTACAACATTCTGCAAGAGAAAAGATCAATTCCGTCTAATCCAATCACGGATCTGCCCAATCACTATAATGCTTCTCCAGCTACAAGCTCGGTTATTCCTCCAATGTGCCAAAACGTCTCCGCAATTCAGCTGGCCACCATTCAGTATGTGCATAATGTACAGAGAATATCCGGTTCACTTTTGACTTCGCGTGCAACTTCTGTAAGTAAATCCCATATATCGGTCGCCTTCGCTAGACACTGCGACTTCATCCATTATATTGCAGTGATCCTGTGGTTGACTGAAGTCAAATTCTGTGCAATTGCTGCTTCACTTTATTGATCCCTATTAGAATCGTGTTTAAGGAACAGTGCGTAAAGTAGCACGTTCCATGAATCCGGGACTCCAGGCAGACACCAATGGCTACAGTCCTGTCTATGAACAGGTGCTGGACCAGTATCAGAGCCCAGATAGTAGAGAGAGGCATGGCCGTCTTTCCTCCGAGAAGTCATGTGAGTTATGTTCAGCACGTCAAATTTGATTGCTTTCGGTGCACTTGAATGGGCCGATAATACGTCAGAGACAACCTTGAATTGAGACCATGTTTCAGGTGTGGCTGACAAGGAGCCCAACTCCGGCAGGGTCTCCAAGTGACAGCTTCCTCCGTTCCTCCAGTCCCCCCCTCTGTAAAATTTGTCACCAATTGGTCATTTCTTGCAAAAAGATTCTTTATTTTATCCGTCACATGTTGAGGCACTTTTATTGCAGTAGCCAATTCTAATTTGACAGAGCCATGTCTTATTGAGTGCCCACATGTAGAAGAACTTAGACAGAGTGATCTAATGTAACCTGTAAAGTCCCCTGGCTATGGCTTCACAAGTCAAGCTCAGGTGGAAAAGAATGCTAAACATTGAACAGATACACGAGAAGTACTAAAGGAATATCATTTGCTCTTACACATTAAATAGTGGTCGATCTAATAAACAGACATGATATCATCCCAGGAGGATTATAGGACCAGGATAGCGAAGGAGCAAAAAGTACAATGGCATGTCAGAACTCGTAAACTACACCAAGTAGAGAGTCAACTAAAGGCATTTAATTGAATGCAAATAACAATTAGGTCAATTTATTCATTTTCATTATAACAATGCTTTATGGGTATTCTGATCGCATAGTTTGAGCAACTGAATAAGCTTAGGCGTGGTAACTTGTCGAGGAAGCATGTGCCTACCTGAAATGCACCGGTGCGAATGTGCGAAAACTCGACCTGTGTCTTTTTGTATTGACCTCATTGCGTATCCACTGCAGGACAGTCTCAATGGCTCGCTTATGCGCATCTTCTGTTGCCATTTCCAGCTTCACCTCTGACCCTTCTTGGAAATAACAACCACTGACAGATGGCAGTGCAATTCAACATGAGACAGTTGCTAGGGCATGAAATATCAAAGCATGATCTACTGCAGGCTTTATCTAACAACTAGCTCTTCCATGACTCAAAGAACTTTCTTGCCAAGACCCAAAAAATAACAGACACCATACGAACCCGATTAGTTACATTCAGGTCAATCAAACTATGAAAAAAATCACTAGATGGCCAGACTGATTCAGAGTTTGCAACAGCAAGTTGGAGAATGCATTAACAAGCTAATCAAAGAGCTTTGCAGCGCTGTCTAAAACATTAAGGCCTTGCTGATCAAGAAAGAGATAGATAACATAAAGGCCAGCTATATTACACAAACTCAGCAAAATAGATGTCTAGAAACCAACCTACGAGGACTCTCCTTATCACAGTCAGGTGGTGCTAAGTCTGTAGCAAACCATACACCTCATTCCAAATTTTGAAAAAGTTCCTGATTTGCACATTAAACTGGTCATTTACAACCACTCTATGCTAACATTTGTCTATGTCTAGGAAAGAACCTCTGTGATTCTTATTCTGACCAGCTTATGTCTCTAAATGATCACTATCAAGCAGGTATTACATAAGGTCTCATCAAGGCCAACTAAAAGCTCCCAATCAAAGATTAGGTATGGTAGTTTTTATATATGCCAACATGAACGATGCATGTATCCATGTGTACATATACTCATCTTATTGAAATCAGAGATAGATGATAATAAGGAAGAACTTGCATGAGAAGATCAAATTTACCCTCTTATAGTTTTCTCAAAGTTCCACCAGTGCCCAGTGTTGAAGATCAGCATGTCTGCATCTCTCCACTTGGAACAGGTCCAGTCCATCTGATCTAATTTCAGGGTCGTTTTGATCTTATTAGGCGATCCTGGAGGAGGCCGCCCTTGCAGCACCAGAAACGGAGCTCTATAGTACTCCAGAGTACAGTTGAACTCCTTAAATTTGAACACCAAGTAGCCTTTGTGCTTTGTGATTGGACTACCATTCACTTCATAGATCGAGTCCTGATCAGAAACTGCAGAGGAGAGCATGCACATGAGAGACTCCCATTGGTTTCTCCCAATAGAATCCCCCACAAAAACGAGCCGCTTGTTCCGCAGTTTCTCCAGCATCAATTTGGCATCAAATCTGGTGTTAGAAGACATTATCAATGTTTGTAGGCCAAAGTTTTGCAACAACAATTATAAACCAATAGCGTGTCATGCGTATGATTCATGAACTGCATCGCCAACTAACATTACACCAAACATGTCATGCTTCTACATCACATTCAATATCTAAGTGGATATTCTCTGATGCCATGGACTGATCACATTATGATCAAGTATGTTAAAGTTCGAGTAACTCAACTTCTTTAATTTTCATCACGTCCATGTTTCATTAGCATAAAACAAGAACAAATAAAGAAAAGAAAAGAAACTGAACATATTAATTGCTCAGGAAATCAACCAAGCAGCCAGATGATTGATTTCAAGATAAAATCCAATCTGTCAACCTGTAAACTAACTAACAAGGTGAAAACAGTGGACCAATTGATGGTTGAGAGAGAGAGAGAGAGAGAGAGAGAGAGGGTGGGTTTGTCTTCACCACTCGAAAGCTTCGTGTCAGTTTAAAAAAAAGTCACGGGAGGGGCTTAGTAATGTGGAACTACCCTCCAAACAAGATCAGCGTGAAGGAAACAAACAAATGCACAGCGTAAATACCGTGACACTACTTGAACAGTAAATTTGCTATATCCACCAAAAATTCAGCAACTTTTCCGGCCAATGCTGGCACAAAAAATTCCTGACAACAAGAACTAAATTCCCTTGCATGTTTTGATCTACATACTTAAAAATCTTAACAAAACTCGTCGCTTTCATGCAAGAGGATTCAATTCAATTCAATTCAATTTCAACCACACCTTATTAAGGCCCCTTTGGAAAAAGGGCCCACGGAGAAATTACTACCCAAAAGAAAAACCAGGCAGACAAGTCCCTGATGGTCATAACCTGACATAATCCAAAACACACCATTATTTGATTCCACAGAAAATTGTTCCCTACAGAACAGACCAAAACCAAAATTTCCCAAACAAGAACTGCAAACAAAGAGTGAAAAAAAAAAAAAAAATTTCGAATTTTCAAGAACCTGGGCAAATTGCAATTCCTGGGTTGCCATCTCCACTTGGTGTAGAACGAATCGGGCCGTCCGTTCTCAGAGCACCTGAAGCCTTCGTCCAAAAATCTGCAGTCCCTGGACTCGTACAAGGGATAGCTATCGTCCCAAACCCAATCCCCTTCGAACAAATCGCACCCGCCATCGCCGTTCCTCTCCAAAAAATCTGACTTTCTGACCTCGCGATCGCCGTCACCGCCGCGCACCTGCAACCACACGAACCTCTCCGATCTCCCGGAGAACTTCCCGTACCCTCTCCGGTAGTCCAAGTAAAAGAAGCCGCAGACCACGCAGAAGGCCACGAGGACGAAGCCCAGCACCCCCACCGACGGCTCGAAGAGCCGCAGGCGCTTGAACTTGTGGCAGAGCTCGGCGCCTGGCACTGTCATGGCATGTTAGGCCGTGCGATGCTCCCTCACGCTCTCTCCGAGTTTGAACCGCGTTTCCTTTGCTTGGTGGGTCAGTTATAGACACATGGGTTCGACTCTCGAATGGGTGTGAAAGAAAAGGCAAGAAATCGGCGTCAAGAAGCTAAGAAGCTTCCCTGACTGAACCGAACCGAACCGAACCGAACCCACTTTCCTTCTCCACAAGAGAGAGAAAGGTAGATACAGATCTGCTTAAAGAAAGGGAAGAATTTGTAGAGAGAGGATTTGAGGAGAAGAGTGGAGTGGAGGGATGGCGATTGATGATGGAAATGGAGTGGCAAGAAATGCGTTCGTGGGGAAAGTGGAGGGCTGCGCTTGCGGTTCTTGCTGTAAAGTAGATTCTCTCTCTCTCTTTTGTTTTTTTTTAATGATGTTTTCTGAAAATTCTAATAGGTTAACGGCTATGGAAAATTCAACGGCCCCCACTTTCTCTCCACGACGGGAGGTGCCACGTAACACTGGCAATTGAGAGCGCCGATTGGGCCGTGCGCACCACGCGCCGCAGCAGGGCGTGGGGATTTTCGGTCGTGGTCCCGATAGCAGCAATCTAGCCGGTGCTAAATTTCAATTTTCACTGGCACGGGCGAGAGAAGCAAGAGAAGAGAGGAGCAACTTCGTGGGTGGCCTAAGATTTTGATGCCTAAATCGGTGCTTATTTAATTCAAGTGGCAGCTCACTTGATTGCTATTTCCATGCTACTATTCTCATAACGGGTCTCATTTATCTCAAACTCGAATCCCTAGCCTCTCTTCAATTGATTCCGTCTTCACAATCAGTCCGATTCAAATCAAATTACTTACGATGAAATCAAATTCTCGTAACCATGTCTAGAAAGTTACCATCTCTAAATAAAGGAGGAAAAAAGGGAAAGTGAATGTGTGGCTTCATTTTAGTATAGACCTAATTAGATTGGTAAATTATTCATTACGTGTTAGACAAAAAAGTAGGTTGTGACCAATGGAAAAGTCAATCGGGCGTGTTCCAAGAGATTTTCATTACTCATCTATCTATTGATTGAAATAAGAAAAAAAAATTGTCGATGGTCTTTCGTTCATCAAATTTCGTCATGGACGTCCACAAATATTCTTTAGTAATTTATTTTTCCTGTCAATTGGGTGCTTAAAGAGGGTCTGATAATTGTCTTTCCAATCATTGAAAAAAAAATTGGTACTTTTTGTTCATCAAAGTTGATTCTACAAAGTGATCCCCATAGTATCTAATGACTCACTCGATGTAGAGGCCACATTGTGTGTGTGGCTTGTTGTGTATGGTAAATGGAAATTAAAATTAAGATATGTGAGAAAAATAGTTTATGAAGTGGATGAGTGGTTGAAATAAATGTGATAATTTATGTTTAAGTCCCAAGCATAATCATTCAAATAAATGACCATTGCAATACGCCATTTGAGTTGTGAATTAGAAAAACTAATGAGTAGAGAAACTTTCGATGTGGGTCATCATTTCTTGCGTGTAATTATGTTGAACCAATTATCAAAATGTAACTCAAGGATGCCCTCGAAGTCAAGCACCAGATTCAACGTAAACAAAAGCTTAACGTTAAGGTGGGAAGCATAAAAAAGACAAAAAAAGAAAAAAGAAAAAAAAGAAGAAGGTGTTTTAGCTTAGAAATAAAGAAGATACAGAAGATTTTTTTTTTCTTGGCTTCCTCTAAAGTAACATGTGGAGTGCGATTCACATGTAACGTTGCTAATAATGAAGACTTAAAAGTTTGGAAAATTACTCAATCAAGTGATATACTTATTGTATGGACGTCAATTTAGTTATAAATTTATAAGTTTGTCATTTTAGTCCTAAACTTTTATACGAAATTTCTATGTATTCCTTCCGATCAATTTCGTTAGAAATTGCTAACATGGCGGTATAATTATCACAATTTGTCCTACGTGGCATATCACTACATCAATGACCTTTGGCGTTAATTGATCAAAAAGACTATTTCAAGCAAAATTTTATGATTAAATTGGCAAAATTTAAAAATTGGAATTGAACTGATATCTGTACAATAAATTTAAGATTGATTTCACAATTTGCCCCTTAAAAGCTTCTTGAAATAATATGTTACACTTTGACTTTATTTTATACATAAACTTTCCACTTGACTCACATGTAAGATGATCAACTGAAATCATGTGATGTTGTGACCTTCTTTGAGGTAAACCACAAAGGAAAAGCTGATGGATTACTAATCAGGCATGAAGGATTACTCATTAAAGAGATGGTATTATCGCCTAGCGTGTACTCTCCCAATCCCATATTAATTGCAACTTGTGGTTTCAATTTTAACATGCAATGAAACTTACCTTGGAGCCACCTCTAATTAGTTATGGGTCAAAGAGACACCTAAGTAGAATGCAAGAGTGCATTTTACTTATGTGAACCAGAGATTGATGGATACAAGGACTTGATTATGTTACATTAATCTTGTGAGATTTGGTGAAACCACAGCCAATTATTCTAAATGCTTAAGTTATTAAATGAAGGCATTGTTTATTATTTAAATATTCCAACACTTTCTCTCACACGTAAACGAGATTTCAGCCTTTGCCTAAGGCATGGAAATATTTGATTGGAAGGCAAATAGAGGCCTAGAAGATTTAATCATACAATATATTTCTAACAAATCTAATGCCCTTTTGGTACATTTTTTCTTTATTTCGAAAATATTTTGCTTGCAATCCTTATTGGTTTTAATCTTAAACTATTGAGTTGTGAGGAGTGACCATAATGGTATGCAAACAATAATGTAGTACTTAATAATCAAATTAGCGAATAAATTACTAAGAAGATATTAAAGAACTTGTATGCTCTAAGCATGTGATTCTGCATATTAAATATTAACATCGTGATAGATGCAAATTACTATATGCAATTCATGAATATCATAATTCGTTTTAAAGGTCGATGCCCCAATTTATGGCATGTTTAATGCAAAGAGCAAATGCAAGGGAAATTAAATAAACCTATGGTTTGACAGCTATATGATAAAAGAAAGCTTTTCTTCTCGGTGTCTCCGGGAATTCTTCTAGGCGTTGTTTTTGCGAAGCCTTCTTTGTGTGCAATCCTTATTGGTTTTAATCTTAAACTATTGAGTTGTGAGGAGTGACCATAATGGTATGCAAACAATAATGTAATACTTAATAATCAAATTAGCGAATAAATTACTAAGAAGATATTAAAGAACTTGTATGCTCTAAGCATGTGATTCTGCATATTAAATTTTAACATCATGATAGATGCAAATTACTATATGCAATGCATGAATATCATAATTCGTTTTAAAGGTCTGATGCCCCAATTTATGGCATGTTTAATGCAAAGAGCAAATGCAAGGGAAATTAAATAAACCTATGGTTTGACAGCTATATGATAAAAGAAAGCTTTTCTTCTCGGTGTCTCCGGGAATTCTTATAAGCGTTGTTTTTGCGAAGCCTTCTGTGTGTAATGCTCTGCGTGATATCCACACCCCCCCACACCCCCCCTCCCCCCCGCCGGCGGCGGCAGCGGTGGGGCCGCTTCTTTCTTTCTTCTTCCATCGAAGGAAAATGATGCTTATATAATGCTGGGTAGAGCGCTTTCTTAGAAGATATATATATACTTGTGGCGTACTTATCTCTGTCCTATTGCTTTCCAAATTTGATAAAAAAAAAAACATTTTTCTTAGTTTATAACATTCCCATGTGCATTGCACATCAGGACTTTCAGCTTTATAAGGAGAGCTTGGGGTTGGCTGGATTCCTTATCTTATGAGCTTATTTTTCACAATCCAAATAAGATTAGGGCTTCGACCAAAAAAAAAAAAGATTAGGGCCTCTCCCTCAAAGTAAATCATCACTTTGGGCTAATTTCCAAATCAATTCATGACCAGACCAACATGAGTGCAATTTGTTTAAACATGTTCCTAGTGCCTTTAATGCAAATGCGAACCATGTTAATGATACACACACACATTAAACAGGACAGAGTTCATCCCTAATTTCTTATGCAATAAAAGACTAAATATGATAGTCAAAATTGATGTGTCAATATGTGTGAACGACCAAGCATTAAATTGGAAGTGCGCAACGCAAAACCAAAGATGAGACTTAGAAACTGCTTTCCTATTAATTTATAAATAAAAAATAGTGATTTCACATTCTTGGTGTGTATATTGCTACACGTAATCTACTTCTTTAATTATATATTTTAATAACATATAGTATAGAATTTAGTCGGTGTCCTTAATTAACAGCCTCGTCAACACGTGAGAGTGGTTTTCGATGAGAGGAATATCAAGGACGAGTCTGAGAATCACATGCCATTGGTCTGGGGAGGTTTAGGGCAAGCCAAGACAAGACACAGTAGTGAATAGCGTATCCGGCGTGGCAGCATTAAAGACGTAATCAAGAAAGAAGAAAGAATCTCCCGATGTCTTAATGTTCAGATGCTTGGTCTCGAGGGATCGATCCGCATTCTACCTTGTTGTAATAGAAGTTCATTTTGCCACGACTTTTTACGTAAGGTAGTCCTCTTTTTCAAAGTCGAGTATTAGTATGTGAGTGTTACGATCTTTTGTGTTAGAGTTATAATGAAACGAACCTTGATTACGATGAGGTATAAAGGATATATTGATCATCAAGAGACCAACAAAAATCCCAAATAAGGAAATAACGTTTGGAAAAGGGTTGGGAGGCGAAAATTTTAGAGAGAGAAGGGGGGGCATTGGGGATAGAGGGATAATGGGGTAGTGAGGGAAGTCTCTATTATCATGTGTGTGTATATATAAACACATGTATGTGCGCGCATACATGTTAGGTTTCGTTTAATTTGCAAAAATATTAACTTTGCTGTAAATTCTTTTATGAGAACATGCTTTCAAGGAGAGTTTCATTTTCCTTATGTTTGGTTCTATTTTGTAAATAATATGAAAGTCATTTCCTAATGCTTTTTACAAGAAAATTATAGAACATATATTTGAGAAAAAGTCTCTGTGTACAACCCCAAGTCACAAATTTGGACACCAAGCACTTGAGCCAGGCCGTGGATTGAGCCCAGTGTTGGGGGACCCAAGTACGTTCTTGAGGGACCAAGGCACGTCTGTTAGGAGTCCTAGCACGGCCACTGGGATCTAAGCATGGGTGCCATTTTTGAGAATGGACTTTTTCCACATATTTGTGGACGGAGATGAAAATACTACACTATCCCACGAGGACCCGGTTCACTCTACCCTACCTCGATGGCCCTTGCCCGGCTCGTCACAAGGAAGAGCATGGCGCGAAAATGGGGACTTGCTGGGGGCCTTCTCATATATGTTATTTTGAACCTATCTTGGTTGCTACTTGTTATTTTATTATCTACTAATTGTGCTAGGGTTTTTTAATTGTTGTGTAACATTTTATTAATACTATTTTTTTTTTTTTTTTTTTTTTTTTGGGTTTTTACTCTTTAACGCATAAAAATATTTCTGTAACGGGGTTACTAGGTGATTATTTTTCAAAGCATATAGTGATTTGACAAGAAATAATATTATTGTTGATTAGTCAAAATAACTGAACTGAAATTTTCGATGGGGGTCATAATTTCTTACGTAAGTTAAACCAACAATCAACCCGTGACTTATGAACACCCTTGAAATCAACATATAAAATGGGAAGCTGCTTTCATGTCAAGTCGAGTGCATGCAATGTCAAACTACAATGAATTTAAGTGCGAAAAGAACAGTCATTTCACATTCTTGGTGTGTCTATAGATACATATAATTTACTTCTTCATATATATTTTCGGAAATATGCATACACTTGTTAACACGTAGGAGTGCTTTTCGATTTAAAAAAGGAAAATCGTTTTAGCAGAAAAGGAAAGATAAAAAAGGAATATCAATGAAGTGTCTGAGAATCACATGCCACTTGTCAGGGGATGTTTAAGGGCAAGCAAAGACAAGACACCAAAACTGAATAGCGTATCCGCCATGCCAGGATTAAAAACGTAAAAAAGGACAAAAAAATAAAATAAAATAAAACGTCTCCCGATGTCCTAGTGTTCAGATGCTTTGTGAAATTCGTACCCCGTTGTAATAAAAGTTCACTTTGCCACAACTCTTATGCAAAGTATTCATTAGTTTCAAAGTTTGTTATTGTAAGTATCTAAGTGCCACGATCTTTTGTGTAAGAGTTATAGCAAAACAAATCTTGATCACAACACGGTTTGAGGGGATATCTATCCTCAAGGGACCGTAAGAAAGGCCCAAATACGGCAATGTTTGAAGATACCGGCATCAATACACCATGCGATGTGTATGTCTAAAAAATATAATCACTTCGTATATTGTTGGTGTATTTTGATCGAGTATTTAGTTTTTGCTTAATTCAGATAACTCAATATATGAACTTTGATCTTTCTAAATGCGGAAAATCTAATTTTTCACCATAGATGAATATCCATCTGTAAATTCAGTTTGGTTTTTTTCATAATTTGTTGAGATTCGAGTTATACTTCAAAATTCAGGCAAGACCTTTTTTGGCTTTCGGCGGAACATGAATGGCCTTCTTTGTGTGCTCAAGAGAGAGAGTGGCAGTAGGGAATCGGGATAAAGGGATAATGGGGTAGCAAGAAATTCCCATATTTATGATGATGACATTCACGTTTGGAAAATAAAAGCGACTTGGGGATGGGATCGTTCGAGGTGGTCCTAGTCTTTTGTCAAGGTATGTAAAATACAACAAAATAGGCAAAACCATAATTTAACGAGTTCAGATAGTTTTCATCTAACTTCATAATATATGAGATCATTTAATTTTCTTTTCCAAATCATATGAGCGTTGAAGGGTATGTATGACAATCATTCTACTTCTGACCAATCGGTCGCCCACCCGCCGCCGGGGAACGGCATGTTGCCATTTGTTACTGTAGTCCAGAAGGAAGAAATTTTATGTTATTATCATACGAATTTTTATTTCGAGAACAAAATTTTTTATTGTTATCAAACGTGTATTTTCATTCAAAAACTTGTATAGGAAATAGTTATAAATTGATTTCTAAAAATGAATGGTTATCATTTGCACCCTAATTATTTATATCTTTCGACTAACATTTATATATTTTCATTGGTATGAAGGATGGATTCTGGAAATCAATTTTCATACATCTTATACGACTAGCTTAGAATAGCAAGAGTCAGGTAAATGACAACTCAGAGTCATGAGTATTATAAGGTACCTATTTTAATGTCAAAACTTTTCAAACAAGTGCCATAATTTTTAAAAGTGATTACTTAAGTGATTTATGTGATTTAGTTTGTAAAAAATCTGATGCGATTTGCCAAAATCATTTAACCATATATTTTTGTAAATTTTTTTGACTTAAAGTGATCGTTTATAAATGTTTGGTACTAAATTGATCATCTATAAAATTTGGATCTAAAGTTTTAAAAATTAGAAATTTAACAACCAAAAATCACCAAACAAATTTTCTAGTTTCGCAACTATTTTTCTTAATTTTGTTAAAAGCAAAATAATGAAATAAACATTTCACTCTAGATAATTTTATTTAAAATCACAAAAATCTACTTGCCTTTTAGGGAAAAAAAAAGAGAGACAAGAAGAACAAGAAGAAGAAGAAGAAGGTGAAAGTAGCAAAGTTTTCTGTCTTTCGAAGAGAAAATATTTAGTGGTAGTGGGAGTATTGCGCATTTATTGACCCTGACCCGTCCTTTTTTCTGTAGCGGAGCCAACTGAGCCAGCCGACAAGCAGTCCTTCCATTTTCCAGCGGGTCCCGCTCACGGGACACGTGTCGGTATCTCATTGATAGATGCACACCATGTGAGTGGATGACATGGCGCGCTCATACCACTGAATATTTTCTCGTCTTTCGTAACTTCTCATTGGCTTCTTCTCTAACCTTGCGCGGTCTCGAGTGGCAGAGCTTGGAATCCTGTGGAAATAGACCACTTACTTCAATCATCTATGCGGATCAATCCCTGGGTACATTTGCAAATGATTTAGCCCCATTTTCTTAACCTGCTAAAGATTTGATGCATTTAATGTTGTTGTTCAGTGCATAAATTGTGCACCACACAATTTTAAAATGCTTTGAACAAAAAATTTAAGAAATTTATTTTGGGCTTAAACCTTATGAACAATCAATTTAGTGCCAGATAGGGATAGATTGAGAGCGAACATGGTTTTTTTTTTTTTTTTGGGGGTCAAATATCGTCCACTATTAGATAGTTTTTTTTTTTTTTTTTTTTTTATTAAATGTACATAGAGAATGTTGTAGGAAATTGAAGTTCACTTTTCTCCATCATTAAAATTTATCATGCTAGAAAATTTTCTTTTTTCTCATTTGAGAAAGATGGTGTATTTCTCAAAATAATAGCAATGGAAATTTTGACTCGTTTGATAGATTTGTAACTCACTTTATAATCTATTATATAGAGCAATCCCTTCATCACTAGTTCGACTTTTTAGGATTATCAACATATTAGAATTCTTTTCTAAAGAATCTCTCATAAAATGTCAATAGCTCGCAGCTTTCAGTGGATAGTCATTGCATTATTTCTCAAGTTAGGAAATAATTACTCATATTTTACAATTGATTATACAGCTCGTAAATTTAGAAGTTCTTCCTGGTTAAAAAAAAATCCTAAAAATACTTCGTTAAACTTTGGAAATTTTAGTGCGGCCAAGTTTACCGATGTCCATGTAAATTTTCTGAAATATTGGAAATATTTAAAAACCCTATTCATGTCATTCAAAAAGTCACATCATATTTTCCATCATTAGAGTCACTTAACAATAATCGCATTTGACACTGAAGTGGACTTTTGTAAAGTAATTATGGTATGGAAACTGCTCTTGTTCCCTTAAGTCCCCAGGTGATGATTTCCACCCCCACCGCCATCCTGTGGCAAAAGAGATTAAAAAGTACCGATGATTATCAATGAATGTCCACGCTGTTAAGATTGGAGATTGGGTATAGAGCTTTTGAAAATACCAGCGCAACGTTACCGAAGGAATGGGAAAATCTAGGGCTTTCTAATCTTCCTTGAGATGCGCTCTTGGGACTCCATGTTGTCATTTTGGAAGAAATAAATAGAACTCATAATATTTCACAATTCACATACAAAGATTGTCTTGAGATTTGAATGGTCACATGATGCATTGAATCCACTTAAATGTCTTATTCACAACTAACGTAGGTTTATTGGTAATTAAAGAAAACGGACTAGGGTGTGGAATAAGCACACAATACAGTTCCGACTGATGATTGTGATATTCATTTCCAAACATCTTTTCACAAAGCCGAAAGTAATTTAGGTTGACAAAAGCATAAGATTAACCCGATGAGAGTGTAAAATATTTAAAATAGTTAAATTGAGAATAGGAAAATGACAAAATAATCCTCGAACTCTTTATGATTTTTTTTAAATTTGTTCGATATGGTCTATGAACTTTAATTCAATATGCAATGTCGTTTCCGAATTTTTTTTATTTTTTTAATATGATCCATAAATTTTTGGTACATGTTCAATTTAATCTTGAAATATATCTAAATGTTCAATGTTATCCTTAAACTTGAACTAATTGAAAAATGACATTGGATATTGTTGTATAATCTGGGGACTTGATTAAACATTTACTGAAAGTTTAAAGACCAAATTAAATCAATTAAAAGTTTAAGAAAAATATTATATATTAAGTCAAAGTTTATGGATCATTTTTGCAATTATCACTCGAGAATATTATGGAATCACAATAGAGGACACAATAATCACGTTGTTCAGAAGCACTCATTGCACATCACTTACGAAGATTAATTAGACTATCCTCAATATGGTAAATAATGATGTGCAAGTAACAATATCGAGGTAATTAAAGCTCAAAACACTTAAAAAGATCGAGATAAATCGGCCCTACTGGGCTCTATAAACTCTCCAGCAACTCTATTCTCTCCCCAAGAATCTCTCCTCCTAAATAACCACTTTGGACTTGAGCAGGTCCTTAAAAGGCTCACGGAGGAAACCGATGAGAGAATTGCCCTGGGGTGAGAGACCCCGTGTTGTCCTCCTATTCCCTCTCTGTTGGGAGGGCAAAAATAGACAGGGAATTAGGGGGCTTCATGGTGGTGAAGATAGACACCACGTCAGGACTTTAATTTTGACTACTACCGGGTAGACATGTATAGTAACCTCCTGTGCCTGGAGTGAGTGAGGGTGGGTTAAATGCCCAGGTTGACACGCCTTACGTCACTGTTCTCAATCACAAGTCTATTCTCTCCCCCAAGAATCTCTCCTCCTAAATAACCACTTACTGAGCAAAACAAAAGCTCAAAGCTCATACGTTTATGCCCATTCTCACCGGCCCTTTACAGATCATTTCTGTTGTTTGATGTTTCCTACAATTCAATGCTGGCCCACTTAGTGAGCCCAAACCAGCCATTCGAAACTGCTGTTCTGGCCCAACAGCGTTGTCCGCAGCAGAATCTTCTGGCGGTGGATCTCCTTCTCCGCCGCCTGCTCTCTCTTCCCGATGATCGACGTTGTCGGCCGGAGACTCATCTGAAGGCAAGCTGACTTTCTTCTCTTTTGGGGGAGCAGAATACGGTGATGGGTTCGTATCGTTTCGACTTTCTTGGTAGTTGCTTGCTCTGTTCGTTCATCTTCTTCTTTCTTTCTGCTAATTTCTGCTTTTCTTTAGCTGCCGCATCCCTCGAAAGCGACGACTCGATGGGGTCCATTTGAAGTAGGCCATTTTCGCCGCGGTTGTGGTTGAGCTGATTGTGAGGTGGCCGTTTGCTAATGTTGCTGACCTGTGGTTGTGCAAAAGGTTGTATGTTGGCTTCTTCCTTGTCGGTTCTGCGAAGACAGCATTTCTTGGTGAGGTCGCTTTGTCTGGGAGGTGGCGGCAACCGCAAGAGATTGAACGACATAAGGTCGATGGCTTGTGATTCTGAGGCTGAGAACGTTCTGAGGGCAATTGCTCCGCCGCTTGACCAAAGTAAATATAAAGGCCAGGCAGGTTCGTCTGTAGTTTTTGGGACTGTATGATTTGTTCTCTACAATGATTCTTGATGTTAATATTTCTTTCTGTTACAATGGGTTCTTTTATGGCCTTGCTTAACCATGAATTGGGCTATGTTCTTGGTGGACAGATTTATAATAAGAAAACAAATTCGTTCACATGTTACCCTTTTTTCTTTCAAATGCATCTGATATCTTCAATTGGGTGCTTTAGCTGTGAGCTTTTAGTTATGGCATTTGCTGAAGTGGGGAATTTGAGTAAACTAATGCTATTATTCTCTTATTACGTGTTTACCAGGAAAGGTAGCAATTGTTGGTGGATGTCGTGAGTACACTGGCGCTCCATATTTCGCGGCTATTTCTGCCCTGAAAATTGTTAGTTCTCTTGACCGATTTGGTTTAACTTTGTAAGTTATTTAGTTCTTATTTTATCAGTTATGAAGTCTTTAACAGGTAATGTGCTAGAGAATACAAATTTTGCATCTTTCTTGGCTCATATTGATATTTGCTAGGTGAGGTGTAACTTTCTTGATTTTGCAGGGTGCAGATTTATCACATGTTTTCTGCACAAAAGATGCTGCCCCGGTTATAAAAAGCTACAGCCCTGAATTGATTGTGCACCCTGTTTTAGAAGAATCTTACAACATCAGGTGAAAAAATTACTGACTTCTGTTTTTATGATCTAAATTCCATGTTTGAGCAGATTTTTACCTGTTAAGGATTTCTTTCAGGGATGAGGAGAAAGAACGAATCTCAGGGAAGGTTCTTGCAGAGATTGATAAATGGCTGGAAAGGTTTGATTGTCTTGTAGTTGGTCCAGGTCTCGGAAGAGACCCATTCTTGCTGGTATGCTTCTGTGGCCCTATCGATCTCAGTTCATTTGCTTATTTAGTCTGTATTAAGTTACCATTTCCGCATTTCTTTTTATTTGAAATAGCTTTTTATTGTGCCTTGGCAACACATCTGGTTGATCATTTTTTTTCTCAAAATTTTTTTATTCATTAGAGCCTGACCTTTCACTTCTGTTTAC
Organism: Eucalyptus microcorys; assembly: GCA_014182515.1. Lineage (NCBI taxonomy): Eukaryota > Viridiplantae > Streptophyta > Magnoliopsida > Myrtales > Myrtaceae > Eucalyptus > Eucalyptus microcorys. Next base: position 11,120,744 of record CM024563.1, read on the forward strand.
TGAGATTCTTAAGTTGTTTCTTAATTTGTCTCTCATTGTTTTATATCCTGTCACTCTTGGTAACCAAACTTTCGTTGAGAATTAAGAGAAACTGTGCAGTGTGCAGTTTTATAGTTTCCTAGAGAGCATTTTTTATACAAATAGGCATTGCCAAGGGTAGCAGTGAGACAACTGACATGTTTCTTGGTGACTGAAAGCTACAGAGAACTGCAGTGCAGCCAGAGGTCTTATCTAAGATCTTTTAGAACTGTTAAGCATCAACACAGTACAAATTAAATGTACATATATGATTACTCTTCACTGAATTGGCATTTAAAAGCCATATACTGGATTAAAATAAACACACCTTGGAGAAAAATGTTGTTTTCTCTATACCAATGTCTATTAGGGCATAAAAAGATGTATGCAACTGATGCCAAACTTGTCGAAAGGACAGATGTCAGTGCTGTTTCTGTTTTATTATGACTGGAGGTGGAAATACTGGAAGCAGACCTCCCTTTTTTCATCAGTGTTGTCCTTATTTTCTTGCTTAGACTGGATGTCCTGTTAAAGCTCTGCCTGAAGCATTCCATGTTTTTATACATGTCCAGGGATGTGTGGGTCAGATCATGAGTCATGCACGACAGCGCAATGTTCCGATCATCGTAGATGGGGTAATGAGCTATTGCTATGTAACACCACCTTTAGGAATCGCTCTTCATGGATCTATTTCTACTATCTAATATCTTAATATGGCATTTGACCTTCTGCGCTGATCCTATGCTGTTATGACAGGATGGGCTCTTTCTTATTACAGACAATCCTGATCTTGTTAGCGGTTACCAGTTAGCTGTCTTAACTCCAAATATCAATGAATATAAGCGCCTGGTCAAAAAAGTACTGAATTGTGAAGTAAATGATCAAGATGCTCATCAGGAATTGCAATTGCTTGCTAAACAGTAAGCTTATTTGCAGAGTTTGTCTGCTTTTATGGGAGGTTTCTGGGAGCTTAGCTAATTTCTTAGTATGTAATGTTCAGTATATTCCAATTTTGTGATGTTATATGCTTATACACATTCATATTCATTGTTTGTTGGCAATGCATTCACCTAAGTATCAGAGCGGCTAAAAAATGATGTAGATATATATATCTGTTGGTCTCATCCAAAATTGCATAAGCTTTGCCTTACACAGTGACCTTTGTTCAGCTACCATTTCAACCTTTTTGAGTAAAGTCTTTTGAAATTTTGAAATCAAACTTTTATGTGGGGACATGTTAGTTGTGAGAAAATTAACTAATACATGTAGTAATAATCTCTTTATATATGATGCAGTTATACTGCCATATTGTGGTTGTTTTGCTGGGTTTGTGCCAAACACTGTAGATTGTGAAAATTTCAAATATTTATGATTGTATTTTAAGATTCTTTATGTTCTGAAAAATGAACTAATATTAGTGTTTATTCTTTCAGGATAGGTGGTGTTACTATCATGCGAAAGGGGAAATCTGATCTGATAAGTGATGGTGACGTAGGTATAGGATGAACCATATGCCATAATTCTTCTTGGTGTGATATTTTGCAGTCTTTTGGATGCGTTTATAGATCCTCCGTTATTATTGCTTTGAATGCTGTAAGAAATGCTAAATTGTTTATTCATTGAGTATTCTTTCTGGACACTCCAAGCAGGTGCAACATAACTACACCTTGAATTGATTAAAGCTATCCATTTTTTTTTTTTTTTTTTTGATATGATCTAGCCTTTTTCTGGAACTCAACAAATAAAGGGACAATAAGCTGTTTGGTAGCCTGGTTTCTGGAACTTGTCCATGCATTCTTAAAATAGCAGGGAATTCTGTTTTCTCATTTAAAATTGTGTATCTGTATCCCTTCCTTTCCTGCTAGGATTGGAAAACCTGTACTTTACATATCCATAAGTTCATAAGGACTGGTGTATCCTTGCTAATATGCTGCATATTGTGTAAGCAGATAAGCTAGCTACAAGTGGTACCTTTTTCTTCCCCCCCTTTTTTTTTCCTAGGAAGTGTGAGTTCTTGATATGCTCGATTAAATAATATATGATTGTTTTAGAGTATAGAAAATGGGAACATACCTTGCCTAGTTTGATGTGCCGTTACACCTGGATCCTTTAACTTAAAGACTTGAAAACATATCATTATTGTTGTGAAAGCTTCGAAATTGAGTGTGATCTTATAACCAGAGCTTCGTATCACGATGACAGAATGGAGTGTAGATCTTGAATTTTGGAAAGTTTAAAATTTTAAGCAGTAAGCATTAACTTTTGTCTCTTCTCTAGCATGTATTTTAATTTTATTTGGGCAAGGTTTATGACATCCCTTGTTGGTCTTTGCAGTTAAATCGGTGAGCCAGTATGGTTCACCTCGACGCTGTGGTGGCCAGGGTGATATACTTTCTGGAAGGTGCATAATCTCTTTCACTTCAGTAACTTCTTATTAAAAAATATGCTGTGGTCCCAACTTATTTCTGTTGCCTCGTCCACATCATGTTCTCTTGTCTATAGATACAATATCGATTATTCATTTCAACTCAACTTTCTTCCCAAGAGTAAGGAGTAAATTTTTATTGTGGATTATTGACGATTTCCAAATGCTTGTAATGTCAGTGTTGCAGTATTTGTATCTTGGGCTCGTCGACATAGTTCAGGCACTGGAGTGGATTCGACCAGGTATATAGCAATCTTACTCATAGATTTCATTTCCAATAATCACAATCTCATTCTAAATATTCTCTTTGAATACTCATCTCTTGTAGCCAAATGAATCCAACTGTGATGGGTTGCATGGCGGGATCTGTTTTGTTGAGGAAGGCTGCATCACTTGCTTTCGCAAGTAAGAGAAGGTCCACTCTTACCAGCGATATCATTGAGATATTGGGAAGAAGGTAGTGCCTGGCTCCTTGATCTGAGCTTTTAACTGTATCAAAATAAACAGAATTTTTACGCAGAAACTTCCATTCTCGCAGTTTGGAGGAAATTTCACCAGCATGTTGATCTTGACAATAGTGAAGTTGCAGCAGTGATGGCCTTCTCAAATATTTCTCGCTGTGCCTCTGCTCTTACCAGTACAGTTCTTTATATGTATCTTTTCTATGCCAGTTCATTTTCCTAGAGCCCCCCTGCGGGGGGGTTCGGCGACCCAAGTTATGTTCTCTGCATCTTCTTGCGGTGTATCTATGTTTACAAATGATCATGTTTTTATTAAAATAATGTCGAGAACCATCTTGCTTTGTAAAACCATTCAAGCGGATAGCATTTGGAATGGGACTCAATTTGGAATTCAGGTTGAGTGAGTTGGTTATAATTTGAATACTTTTTCAACTCCTAGTTGTTAACACTTGCGTATTGCCTCTTGAAGTCTAGTTCACATGGCTTTCATGTTTGATAATTTGGTTACTCTTTCGACTCCTAGTTGTTAACACTTGAGCATTGCCTTTTCAAGTCTAGTTCACATTGCTTTCATGTTGAGTGCTGAGTCTTCACGAATCACTCTCGGTCATCGCTTATCAGTTGTGATTTAGGGGAAAATACCCTAACAAGGTATTCTACCAAGGAGCGAATCAAAGAAGGAAATACAAACAGTTGAAAGGGAAACTCACAATCTAAGAGATTTGTCTTCTGATTGTCAAAGCCAGGGTGAAAGATCAACTTTCTTGAACGGAACTTTTTCAATAAACAAAGGGATTAAAAATCTCAAATTCATACCTTTATGACACGTTTACTTCAAATTAAATTTTGTCTTGCAAAAATTCCTAAACCGGTTCTCTACATTTTAATCTACCATCTATTAAAATGCATGTGTCAATACAGGAAATTTCCACGTTTTTATGTATTTTAATAGGATAATATAATGCTGAATGGGGTAGACTTGGGTCAAGAGTGTAGGTTTGGGATTTCACCAAAACCCAATTTGATATCAAGCTCAGGGTCTGTGCTTTCTCATGTCAATATCAGGATTTTGTGAGATGGAAGCAGATTGGATGCTGACTGAACTTGAAGAAAATTCACTGTTCATGGATGCTTTTTTCGATGTTGTGGATCCAATTCAAAGGGTTACATTGGCTTTTTATTGCAAAAGAAAGTTGCTGCTGTTCGGATAGTTTTAGTACACCTGAGCTTAAAGCAGAGGCATTACTGAGAATGCAACTTATACATGGCCACAAGCACAACCACCAAGATAGCTAGATTCGGGATCATTTCCATGGCTTCCAACTGTCACCGCCACATGTAATTGTCTCTGCCCAAATGAGAATTTGCATGGTTTAGCTGCAAACTCCTCTATCCCCGGCTGCCAGAACTGCCGGTCCTTCCACCTGATACCCGGACCCAGAAGAGAGCGACAACGTCAGTTGAATTACATTGAAACGGAGTAGAAAATCTTCAATAAAGCTCGATAAGTTGTTCATAGAGGATAGGGAGAGTTGCCCGCATAGATTGGACCGGTCTCGTGTGGCCAATGTTCGATCCACATGATTGGGTATGCGGAAAATTCATGGGAGATCATTTCTATGAAATTCAAGGTAAAGCAAAAGCAGCTTGACTGTGGTGTCTTCTCAGAGAGAACGGAAATCGTTGCTGCAGAAACATCCTTTGAATTTCGAACTCAAAGCACTTTTTTCTTTACATATTCTGTATGTGCAGTCGATAAGAGAATGAGCGAGATCCACAGTTGTACCTTAAATGTTGCGCCCCAGATCTCTTCATCGTTCGCGGGCACGGCAGTGATTTTGTTCTTTGGATTCTCGTAGCTTCTCAGCTCCCCAACTGCTGTGGAGAAGAAACATCCTGCAAGATGCGAAACGCCAAAGAAGATAAAATTTTTCGCACTTGCATATGACAAATTGTTCTTTGGAAACGTGTATGCTTATATGATTATATTCAGAACTTCTTCACTTAAGCCGAATCAATATTTTATGCTGGCCTTCGTGATGCAAAAAATTAATTAGCCTCAGTCCAATTCATGGAAGTTCTTGGTTCAGAGAGGAGTGGAGACGTGAGGACTTCTGATTCATGTAGGGGTGACTAAACAAGAGAAATGAAATGTAGAGATTGAATTAAAATATTGTCTGGATGCTGAAAGGTATGAAAATAAGGGATAGGTAGGGAATGAGAATATCTTGTTTATTAACAATCCCTTAATACTCAAACAGATGGACTTGGAGGGATTTCAACACTGCATGAAATTACTTACGTCAATCCCTCATGGTCACTTCTCTCCGTTTTCCTCTCTTTTCCGCACTTCTAGAAGTCCTTTCTCTTCTCTCGCCATCCCCTCACCAAGCATAGTGTAAGCGCAGTAGTAATTTGCGAGGAGGGTACACGAGAAAAGCAAGCTAATCGTACGTGGGATGTTAAGAATACAAATGCATAATTGGATTCGATGCATATGATGTTTGTAAAGTGATTGGTTTGTTGCATCGTGTCGGTCAGGTAATCGATTTCTGAGTTATTTATATTCATCCACACAGTTCAATGTGATTCTCTTATGGGGGCAATTAGAAAAATCTTACCTTGAGGGAAGGAAGCAAGTGATTTTCCACAAGCCCCTCTGAGCAGTTCAGCATCATCAGCAAAAGCCACATACCCATCAGCAGTTATCCCCCAATAGAGAGGGACCTTCCCAACTTGATCCTGTCAAAAACACAAAAACAGAAGCAACATGGTATTTTGTCAACTAATAAGTTTCATCAACTCACTCAAATCTGATTCTCTTTTTCCTTCCTTTTATATTTAGTAATCCGCTGTATATGTTTTGAGGTCACTTACAGAGGCAACAAACACAGTGGAGGTGGACCTGTCGAACACGATGAAGGCGAAATCGCCGTTTAGGTGCCCGACCATGTGGTTGGGAGGGTACGGCGCCCGGTCGCGCAAAGCCTTGTAAGCCTCGATCACGAGCGTTGCTTCGTTGGCCAGTTTTGCGAGCCCATACTGTTGCCTTAAGCTCCCCAGGTTGTGAAGCGCTCCCTCAAACAAGCAGAAGATTTCATCTTTAACCGCAAATGATCTGCAGCATATTTTCGTTGTTTACATGAAACGCAAAATTTCAAGATAGACCAAATGCTCAAGATTTTCAGTCTTGTTGTGGAGTATATTGCTTGCTTGCACAATCGGCTATGCCTGTAAATTCATTAGATTGAAGTAATTATCTGACTCCAATGCCAGTGGATGATCGATGATTAAAGACTAAAATATTGTTGATGCACAACTTAGTATCTAAAGATCGATTTAGACTTTCACCTCTGATTGAACCTAAAACCATGTTTACGAGTTAGGGTGTTCAGGTTTATCGCCCAATTTGGCTTATCGATGCTTAAGTTAGAGTTTGGAGGAGAATGTAATTGGAAGAAGTTTAGATCATACTCACGAGTTGCGGACCTATTTCACTTTCCAAATGGCTATTTATGAGTCTTTCGACTCCACTGGTCTGGGTGGCGTCGACACATGGTGATCAAACTATGACAAGTGTCAGTTGGTGATGACCAATAGCAATACATCAAAACCATTGTGTTATGTCTTGGCATGTGGCGGCCAATAAGTCCTCAAGGTTGGCGGACACTTGGTCTTTTAGCTTAATGTTTCACCATTAACTCCTCAATCAAGATAGCTTTTAGACTTGTCCTCTCTTAGTAACCGGGGAACAGTATGGACACGTGTCGAGTGCCTAGCGGCTTGTAAAACACCATCATTATCAAATACTACAGCAAGGATTGCGAGAACATTCCACAAGTATGGTGGTGCATCCAACAGCCATGAAAGTGAATTCGAATTTACTGGGGTTAAATTGATTTATACTCGAAGTCCATGAGACATACTTGGTCTTTAAGGCATTTAAACGCTCGATTCTAAGTTGATGGGTGAATTCGAACAATTTTATATAGTTATAGCTTAGAACTCTGGCTACGGTTGCCGTTGGTCCAAGCAAAATTTCACCTACTGATCAAGAAAATAAAATGGGTATTTAATATAACCAAAAGCCAAATTTAAAGCGATATTTGAGGTACTTTCTCATGTTATAAAGGGCTAATATCATAAAAAAAAAAGTCAAACTGTAGTCACCGTGACACAATTACTCATATTATTTTTTATGTCACTAAAAATCCTAAATTTACTTACTCTAATACAAATACCTAATTTTTTTGTGTAACTAAAAATCCCGAATTTATACTAGTATAACAAGTGTATCGTAGATAGAATTATACAAGTTTGGATTTTTTTGGTGACACAAAAAAATTGAGGATATTTGTGTCCCAAAGAGCATAGTTTGGATTTTTTTTTTTTTTTGGTGATACTTTTGCTATTATAAAATAAATAAGTTAACCTTATTTTAAATCTCATCTTTGAAGAAATTCAATTTCTAAATTGGCAAGAAATTTTTGATGAATATGCAAAAAGATAGAAGCGCACCTACTTCTCTTCTCTATCCCGAGTAACATTGGTCGGACCTATTAATCTCCATCGAGATAAAAAGAAGCACAAAGTATTATTTTTACCCCATAAAAATTTATTCAAATTTCAGAAAATTGTGAAAAATTATATGTGAATCTACGTATCAACTATTAATTTTAAAGTATTGCGAAAGTTTTGAGAGTTTTGAATTTTAAAGCGTTGCAAAAGTTGTTTCTCCACATCTTTATATCCTCCCTTCTACTCTTTCCAAAGCCAAGAAAAATCCTTTTTCTTCACCTACTTTTTCTAATTCCATTCTTTCACAATAAATTATGATGAAAATGCATTTCTAATTTTGTAAATTCTTTGACCATAAACACATTAATATTATATACAAAAACTTGTTTCTTCACATCTTTTTATCTTACTTTCTACTCTTTCCAAAACCAAGCAAAGTCCTTTTCTTCACCTACTCTTTCTTAACCTAAATTTTCTAAACCTACTTTTTTTTATGTCTAAATTTAATAAAGTCTCCATGATTCCTCCCCCCCAAAGCGTACAAATTTTTGGTGGGCTCCATTAAAAATTTTCCACGTCATACTTCCAAAATCTCCTTCCCATTTTCCCCAAGCCCTCCAAAACAAGGTCCCCCCCATCTCCCTCTTTCTACACCAAATTCAAAACTGATTCTGAGGTTGCAAACTGCCAAAGAAGCTAAAAAAGATGAGAGAATCCCTCCATATTTTCTTCCTAACGTGGAGTTCATGCAAGAAACCTCGTCTGACAAATGGCAAAATCTTGTTGCAGTCTAATCGAACACCATCGCAAAGGCACTATCTAATAGATTACAAAATACCTTACAAGATTCATTAACTGGTTAAATTCAGATCTTTAATCTTAAGATGTAGCGTTTAAATAGTACAGCTTGCACCCAGATCATGCCATTTAAATAAGTAAATTCTCTAATGCCTCAACCAAGTAAGTCAATTAGCAGTTAAGTTCTTTTATTTCACCAGTCAGAAAAATGAGACATAAGAACATGTTTCTTTTCACCTATGTCTCTATGGTAGATGAAATTTATTTCACGAAATTAACGGGATATTTCATAGACTAGGAATTTAATCACCTAAAATGAAAGGGAGAATAAACTCCACCAAGAAAGTTTAAATATTAATTCAAGGAAGATAGCATCATAGTATTTATAGCAGCTAGTAAAGGAGGGAAGTTGAAAAATGACGTCAACACATCTTTCCATGGCCTTTCTCACAAGAAAATCGTTTTCTTCAGTTCTACTCTAGCAAATTAAGCTTATAATAAAACAATTTTTTTGGATAAAAGAAGAAAATCTGGACGTAAGATCTGAGAGAATAATAAAGGAGATGGAACCCATCATAAGCTTACCACCCAATACATGCATACAAATTAATATGCTAAACATTAATTTATTTTTGAAAACATATTTTTAATGCTATATTTTGGGAGCACAGGCGAAACAAAATTTGGAGAGAAAATCCCACAAAATTTTCATGGAGTTTATTTACCTGGGAAGCAACGGAGACTCCTTATGGTGAGTGTAGGCCAGCCAGACGTGGTCTCCGATCCGTGCCGATGCGGCTGAAGGGTTGGCTTCCAGGAACCGCTCCACCAGCGCTGCAGCCGTTGTCTTTGGCGACGGGGTCCGGTGGCCCGCAGCCACCAGCTCCTCCGGCGGAGACATCACGCTGCTGCTGAACACGCCCAACATCTCTTTATCTTTTGTTGCTCTCTCTCTCTCTAGGAAATGCAAATGAAACTGAGAAAACGTAAGATTGGATATTTATGTTTGCACTGTTTGTGCATCCCAATGGGTCAAAGGATGGGCAAATGGCAGAGGAGGTTGGTGTTTTATCAGGATCATGAAATGGCATTGTCGTAATTTTCCGAGTGGTTGGTGGGTTTTTTTGGTTTTTGGTTTTCTTTTTGGTTTTTCTTTTTTGAAATTAAGATGGTTAGTAATTCTTGTGCGTCTGATTTGAATGGGGGTCGTGGGACCCTCTGCAAACTTTTTGTTTTGTCTTTTTGGTGACGTGATTAAGTAGATGGCCACAACTCTCTCATCATAAACGAGAAAGGACCTAATGAGATATAATTAGCGGTGACCTGAAATCAAAGAATCAAATAGATTTTGGGAAACGAAGAACCAAATCGCTAGGTCCATTTTTATGGGTAGGTTTCAGATTTCGATGAGTATGTTCTAGGTTCTAAGTAGGTAGAACTTGAAACCTGATACCTAGAATAAGTTTGTGTTTTTTTGGTCTATGTCTTCGCACTATTTTGTGATATTTCATGGCATTTGATTATTAATATACGATCTAGAACTATGTGTCTAAACTTCCATTTTATGATTGAAATTTTTATTTTGTTAATATTTCATATTTTTCGTGTATTTAAATCAAAGTTGTGATCGATGGATTATAACAACAAGTGGTAATCATTAAAAATGATGATTCACTACAATCGTTCAATTAATAATATGAGAAGTTATGATTAATGGATTATAGCAACAAATGGTGATCATTAAAGATGATGATTCACTACAATCGTTTAATTAATTTTGTAGGTACAACTTAGGTAGACCTTAGAATCGACTTGAAACCTATGATAGAAAAGGTTTCAACGTATGCAAGTAGATTCTAGATTCTAGTAAAATAAGGAACCAATTTCAATGGATAGGTTTCAAAGTTTCGAGTAAAACCTGTATAAAACCTGGAACTGATCACCCCAAATTATAACGAGGCCAAAAACTTGGGTTTGATGATCTTTAGAGTTCCAATGTTTCAGTTTTTGGTAACACAATTTCGAGAGCATTTGGTACAAAGTTGAGTCCTGAAAATGCTCAAAAGCTTTAGGCAAGTCCCTTGATTTTGGGCTTTAGCATTTTCAAAATTCTACTTAAGAGGTTGTTGGGGTCTAACAATACAACCAAGAGGGGAGTGAATAGGTTGTTTTAGAAAACTTGACAATCTTTCGCGGAAATTAATTAATGCTAAGTAAAGATCGGGTCAAGTAGATGTTCCAAAGATCGTAATTGTCCTCTGTGCTAGTGAGAGTAAAAGAGAGTAAAAGAGTGGCACACATTGATATTTAGTGGTTTGGCTTTATCCTCAAACCTATGTCCACTCTTCAAACCAACAGCCATAAGTTGGGCTGAATTGCATTAGTAATCTACTTAAAAGTTACAATAGGCAAGCATTGGTCTTATTATAAGATAGCTTACACTATTAGTGTTTAGTTGCTACTCTTACTCTTATATACTTAATTTAGAGCACAATTACTCAAATAGCATGAATACAATACTTAGTGAAACACTTAGACAATAGCGTATTGTTTGGAACATAGCTGAATGCAAATCTTTTAATAATGTTGTTCTCTCACTCTCTCTTTCTTAGCTTCTTGGATCTTCTCTTTTATATCTCCAATCTATCTGTTGAAAAATGATCAAAGGAGCAAGGAGCTATTGGAGTTGCCGTTAAGCTACTGCCCAAGAATAAAACCGCCCATACAGTCCCTCAAACTTCAAGTAGCATTGTCATTGTCTCATAATTACAACCTTTGACAAACTTGTGAGACGACCTAACTTATCAACTACTGGTTTTAACTTTGTTTGCGGTGCAAATCCTCAGTCATAATGGCTAGTTTGCTGACTCAACGAACTTCACTAGATGTTCATGATTGTTACATCACTAATGACCTAATATTTGTAGCTGCAATAAAAAATCACCATCAGTTGATCTTTAGGTCCACCATTACCATTTACACAAATGCCAACTGGATCACATCATGAATATTGTGTAGTCTTTTCTGTCAAAAATATTTGCATATACCATAATAAATATTATACTAATGATAGTTTGGATATAATCAAAATCACTTAGAGATGTTTTTCCAAGAGAGGTTTGATATACTTTTTCTTCCAAACTTGCTTGCTCTAAAATCTTACTATTCCTATTGTACCCCTCAACCTTGGACACCCTTAGCTTCTTCCTTGAGTTTTGGCTGTCGTCCTCATTGTTGCTAGCCCTCTTAAGCTCTAACAAAAGCCACGGTCAAGCCATGTCTCTGAGCTCCTACCATCTGTTGTGAGTTGAACCAAGATCCGAATGTCGTATTCACCGTTGCTGAGCCCAAATCCAGCGTCTCCAAGCCTAGATCTAGCATCTTTAGCCTTGGACAACCCCAAATCTAGTGCTGCCTAAGGGTGACAATACCAAACATTGCCTTAATGTTATCTTTAGCACTCATGGAAAGGTATGGCTCAGTGGGTTTGGTTTTGGGAAGGTACAAACAAACAATTGATCACCTAGAAATCTCTTTGCATTCTCTATATTACAATTTACATGTTTGCATCCTCACTTTTATGCTTAGGTATCACTTTCCATCTCCCAACAAATATGCATTTACCATAATACAATTTTCATACCCAAAAATGCTCCTAATGCGTAGTCTATGTGCATCCATTCACTTGAACACACATTTCCCGAACCATAATCCAACATCAACTAATCATGTCGCCATTGGTTACTCATTGTCTTACTCTCGGAGGGTAAGCTCGGAGGGGGATGGTGCAGCCGCAGAGGACGAGAACGATGGTTGAAGGAAGCTCAGAGTAGGCCGACGGTAGCAAGGCGATGAATGATGGTGAAATTGGGGTCTATTATTGAGTGGATGCATTAGGGTTTGGGGAATTGAGAGACGAATATCTTTCAAGTAGGGTAGTTTAGTCATTTACCATGTTCAAATTTAGTAAAAAAATCCGAAGACATTTTTTAAAACAGAAAATGTAGAAAGTGACCATGATTTTTCATATTTTCCTTTACTTCACTCGTTATACAAAATCTTTAAAAATGCATTAGAGGGTTTTCCTAATGAAAAACTTGATTGTGGTGCATAAATCCAATTAAAGGAACTTGTCATGTCAAAAATCAATAGGATGAAAGCGCGCACAACATGAATTTTTGTCCCTTTTTTTTTTTTTTTTTGTAAGATGTGTAATTAGGTTTGACATTAATGTCTCGGCATGAAAGTAACATGAGTATGATCTTCATTTGTCATGAATGGTCCAGTTAAATCTAATGAACGTCCAAGTCATGAATTGAGGCCATAACTTTTTGATCAAATCAAAACTCAACAACCACTCATTTCACCTCAGAATGAGATTTTTTTTCTTTATTTTTTTGACTTTTTATCTCTTTCTCATCAAACCTGACGAGCTTCCAATATCCAAAAGCCACGGGCCATGTGGAGCTTTCCGCGTTCGGATGTCAATTTGAACCCGCCAAAAAAAAAAAAAAATTAGACTGAGGAAAGCTGCTTGTGGGGGACCTGAAGGTCATTTCCTTGGCTGCTTTTTGAACATCTGGTCTAGGCTATCATGAGCGTTGGATCAATACCTCAACTCCCATCTTCCAAGGGTCACCGTCGAAAGGACGGGTAGATTACGGATGATGGTGGGGTCCACCGGAGCCGGAGATCGGATTGGGCTGTCGACAGGCCCATAGTTTCCAACTGATGGGCTCAATCACCGGCCCAGATCGAACCCATCCCGGAAAATGCGGTCAAAATCGAGGGTCGGGATAGCCGATGGGGAGGAGTTGTGTCCAGTCGAGCGGTTATGTCCAGTCAAAATGGAATCTTCAAATTGCCCTAGCTAACCTTGAATTCATGATATCTTGATATTGATGAAATGGAAAACGTGCTTATCATGTAGTATTACACTGAGAAACAGACAAAAATATCCATTACTACACAGAAGTGTGATGTTCACATTGTTGACTCGGTGTTTCACAGCTCCGACAGCTTTAGCTGCTTTCTCCCACTTGTTTCTAGCATTCTTTTCATTTGGTTCTTGGTAGTTTCCCTCTCTAGCACTTTCTCTCCCTAGAATTTACTCACTTGAGTGTGAGAGTATAAGCGAGAGCAAATAAAGGGTTAGTGAGGTCAAGTGAGGTGATCCAAGGTTTCAGTGCCACGCGGTTCACCAATTGATATATGTCTAGTGCAGTCATTTCATTTTCTTTATTTTATCTAGCAAAATTTTCCCAAATTGTGAAATATTACACAAGCTCCCCCACATTAAGAGTTGACGTCCTCATCAATTTTGGCCCAGATCACATCAACGTGTGTGTAATTTTGAGGATTCTCCAATTGTAGTAAAGTTTATTTCTTAGTGATTTTGATTCCTATGTTCGCACTCTCATTTGTAATTTTAATGTATTTTTCTTTGTCAATAAACATAATCTCATATCATAAACCAAAGTATTCTGGACAAAGATAAAGTGCTTCTGAACATGAAACATCCCAAAGGGGCTCATGGGGATTCACTAGCCAATTTTGAGGGAAGAGCTTGTTCATCAGTCTAATTTTTCCCTTAATTTCCTTTGATTCGAACACTTTCCTTCCTAATTCCTTCAATTTCAATCTTCGCACTTCACTTTTCAAGCACTTTAATTTCCTTTGTCATTTAGATCTAAGTAACATTTTCTGCGTCACATTTTGCTCTCAGGGGCTGTAGGCCTTTTACACACACATTCACCCTCAATCGATCGTCAAAAGTTTTGTTTTGTGAGAGCTTGATCACTGTGCGGTCAAGCTAAAACCAACAAACAAGTTTTGTTTTTTGTTTTCTTTTTTTTCACAATGGCCTATTTGTTAGATTTGTCTTAGATTGATTTAAATTTAACAGCTTGAAATTAGGCTTATACAACCAGTTTGAATATTACAAAATCGGATATGGTTGATAAAAAGCGTCACTCAATGAATTGTCGCCATCCTTCAATATAACTAGATAGTCAAGTAAATTACTTTAATTAGACCACAGCATATTATGACTTATTGGCTTAGTCAATTAAAGTACCAAAAGGAATTTGTTAGACATAATTAGGATATTTCTTTAATATATTTTCTTATGTTAGAGACAATTATAATATTTCTCTTGATTCTTCATATCTTTCAGGATTGTATATATATTTTCCTTTGATTTTGTATATTCTTGATTGATATATTACCTTAAATAGTCATTTAATGAAGCCAAGTGCTCTTTATAAAAAATACTGAAATATAGGAAATTACTCAAATCTCTTTTTCGCTTTGTTCTTATTTGAATCTATTATGATATCCTTTTGCCAAAAAAAAAAAAAAAAAAAAAACTATTATGATATCGAAATAAAAATTGTAGAGGAAACTTCTTTTCGCAGTGAACTTTAAAGGCATAAAAAGATATTCATTATCAATATGGATTTGTGCGCGCCATTCCTATTACAAATAGTTACCTTCCATGCGCAACGAATGAGGAGATTTGGCTGTATGCAGCTTCCTAAATCAAATTAGCTAAAAAAATGCATCTAACCGAAAATGCAAACTAAGATTGATTTTGATTTTTCTTATCTAATGATAAACAGATGCTGTAGATTTAGTTTTATGATAAAAAGTTATAAACTATGCAACTAGGGATTCCAAAAAGTTCTAAACCTATTACACTTGTACCAATTCAATCCTAAACTTTTAAAAAGATTTAAGACTTAATTGCTATAATTGAAAAGTAAATTGACAAATTGTAAAATGTTTAGAATTAAATTGACCAAATTAGAAGGTTTACGATTGAATTGGCATGGCTATAATAAATTTAAGATTTTTTTTTTTGGATAATTTCCCCAATACATTTATGACATTGAAAAGCAGTTCTATTAGCTAAGAACCACTTTCCCTGAGTGGTTTAGCTACTAATGCATATTAGTAAGAATTATCTATGTCTATTTAAAGACATAATTGGTTGCACTTGGTGCAAGCGAGCCCGATTTGCATTAGCAATCAGATGAAATGACTCCATGTTAGACCTAACCGATTTAATAGTGCATGTAAGTTGGTTTCACATACATCAATCTAGCCAAGACTTGCTCTCTATACATTTGCTTTAAATCAAGTGTCCAAGAGTGCTTTTAGAGATGAAGTGCCCCAGGCACAGTTTTCCCTTCCAAGAATCCCATGCAGATGTGATGAGATTTCTTGTCACTCGAGCAACTTTTTTGAATTTTACACGAGAGGTTCATTTTTCCTTTTACCTCCATTACCCTCAAGTTTTTCTGAGTTTTTTTTTTGGTCAGAAATAAGACATTCATATATTAAAAGCACGAATTACAAGTAGACGATATATTAGCATCAGAACATAAAATATTTAAAAGGGGTTGCGGTGGTGCATATAACCAGTTTGTTGCAAGGGAATTGAGGCGGTGCGATTTGGCGATCCAATCGGCGGCGTAGTTTGCTTCTCTTGAACAGTAGGAGAGATTGATAGAGGGTAACAGTTGTAACATTGCTCTGATTTCCGGAATTAGATTGCTTATGGCCCATGGATCGGTAGCCCGGCCCAAAAGTGCCTCCACCAATACGAAGTTGTCGCATTGTACTTCCCATCCTCTATCTTCGAACTGAACTCCTCCCATTTTACTTCCTATTCGTTGGTGCAGAAAGCGCAGACCGTGGAGAAGCGCTAGGGCTTCGGCGTGCAAAGGAGATTCTGCTTGGATTTCAGCGGCGAATCCGTCTATCAACAAGTCGCTCGAGTCACGCACGATCCCCGCTCTGAGCTTCTCTCATCTTCCTTCTTCCAAGAGCAGTCCACATTAAGCTTGAATCTGCTGCTGTCCGATGCTGTCCAGATCTCGGGTGGGCTTGATCTGTTGGTTTTCAGTTGTTTTTTGCTCGGGATCCATCTGGAGAAGGCCCGGACCTGGACGTGGGCAAGATCTACTATTGACTCGATTTTGGGGGGGGTCGAGATCTGAAGATGTAGTCGTTCCGGAGCTTCCATATCAACCAAATCGTGCTTGCCACCATAACTACTGAAGGTAACTCTGTTTTTGCATCGAAGAACTCGGCAAACCACTTGTCAATACGAGTTACTGATCTCGTGTTGTTGTATAGGTTAAGGCGGGGGTCTCGCCATATTTTCCGTGTCCTTTTGCATAGGAAGAACAAGTGTTCTGTTGTTTCTGGATGCCGAAGACAAAGAGGGCATAGGGGATCAGGTAATATTATTCTTTTATAGAGTTTTTCTTTTGTTGGGAGTGCATTTTGGCATATGCTCCATAGGAAGAACTTGATTTTAGGGGGGATTGGAGTATCCCATAACCGAATCCATAAGGATCTAGGCGGTTGATAGGAGGTAGTGGCTCTGTTTAGGTCAGGGTTATCGGTCACTGAACATACCCTGTTATAGCCACTTTTTACTGTGTAAGATCCTGAATGATTCCCCATCCAAATTAGCCTATCTTGCTGTGACTGTGCATTGATTGGAGTTGAAAGAATTTCCTGGGCGACTTGTTCATCAAAGAGAGCTTGAATTTTAGGCTCCTCCCATAATCTGCTTTCATTGTTTATTAGTTCAGCGACCTTCTCGGGATCATTTATGTTCACTGGACCTCCGATCACTCCCCTTGGAAGCCATCTATCTCTCCAT
Organism: Eucalyptus microcorys; assembly: GCA_014182515.1. Classification (NCBI taxonomy): domain Eukaryota; kingdom Viridiplantae; phylum Streptophyta; class Magnoliopsida; order Myrtales; family Myrtaceae; genus Eucalyptus; species Eucalyptus microcorys. Next base: position 11,137,641 of record CM024563.1, read on the forward strand.
ATGTTAATGCTTTGCCCATCTCCCACTATCCACTTCACCTCCGGTTCTATAGTGTCTCGACCTATAAGGATGTTGCGCCAACCCCAAGATGGTCGCTGTCCTGATTTTGCCTTCTATAAGTCCCCATTTGGATAGTATATTCCTTTTAGGATTTTGCTTCATAGAGCTGAAGGTGACTATGCTAGTCTCCAGGCTTGTTTGGCTAACATTGCCTCGTTGAAATTGATTAGGTTTTTAAAACCAAGACCTCCTTCATCTTTTCTGCATTTCAAGATTTCCCATTTTTTCCGGTGCATTCCTCTTTTGGAGTCATTCTATTTCCACCAGAAAGCTGCTATCCGTTGTTTGATGGCTTTGCACATTGAGATTGAAATTTTGAAAATGGACATAGCGTACTGAGAAAGAGCTTGTACTACGGCTTTTATCAATATTTCTTTGCCAGTTTTAGATAATAGTTTTTCTTTCTAGCCTTCAAGCTTCATGTTCACCCTAGCAAGGATCCATGAAAACATCTCCTTTCTTGTTTGTCCCTAGTCAGATGGAATTTCTAGGTATTTCCCTATTTTGTCCATAATAGACACTCGTAACTCATAGGCCATATTTCTCTTTAAGGTTAAAGGGCAGCCCTTACTAAAAAACACTCCTGATTTGTTGAGATTGATAGCTTGACCAGTGGCATAGCAATATTGGTTGAGGAGATTTCCCAGATTTTGGCATTCGCTAACTGTCCCATCCATAAAAATTATAGCATCATTAGCAAATAATAGATGAGACAATGTGGGGCAATACCTGTTCAATTTTATTCCTTTGAGGCTCCCATCTTCTATTGCTTTGTGCATCATCCAGGTGAAAACATTAGCCATCAATATGAAGAGATAGGGCGACAATGAATCTCCTTGTCTTAATCCCCTCGTGGGTTTAAAATACCGTGTTTGATTGCCATTAACTTTAACACTAAATGACACCGTGGAAACACATGTCATAATCAGCTCAACCCATCTTGCACTAAATCCCATCGTCAACATACTCCTTTTTAAGAAATCCCACTCGACCCGATCATAGGCCTTTTTCATATCCAATTTAAGAATTGTCTGAAATTTCTTTTTTCGTTCACTGATTCTCAGCTGATGCAACACTTCTTGAACTATAAAGATGTTATCTTGTATTTGTCGTCCCTTTACAAAGGCGCTTTGTTAGTAGGCTATTATCTCTTCAAGCCATGGTTTCAATCTGTTTGCTAACACTTTGGAGATAATTTTGTAGCTGAAATTGCATAGACTAATTGGCCCGAATTGATAGATACTTTCTGGGGATTTAACTTTGGGAATGAGGGTTATGTGGGTCTTGTTGAGTAGGGGGTCGAACTCACCCGATTCAACGAAGTTCTGACCATATGCAGCACATCTAGCTTGATATCTTGCCAATAATGTTGATAAAATTGGCCATTCAACCCGTCTGGGCCAAGGGCTTTTAGTGGGCCTAGCTGAAAAACCGCCTCTTTAACCTCTTCCATAGAAATAGGGGCCGAGAGTTTCTCGTTCATTTGCATGTTTATGACAACTGGGCACATGTCCAAAATGGGTTGAAAATCTCTTGGACCCTCTAATTCATATAAAGAACAATAGAAATCCTCAATGTGGTGTTTTAGGATTTTTTGGTCCCTACACCAAGTGTCGTCATTGATGCGCAACATAGAAATTCTGTTCCATTGCCTTCTTTGAATTGTAGTAGCGTGGAAGTATTTTGAGTTCCTATCTCCCCAACGCATCCAGTTTATACGAGATCTCATACCCCAATACATCTCCTTTCGACGCCAAAGCCGCTCAATATTTTCTTTAATTTCTTGGCATTCCACTTTGCTGGAAAATTCAAAATCCCCATTTGTAATGTCGGTAAGTTTCTTTTTGAGACTTCTAATTTGGAGAGATGCATTAGAGAACTTAGTTTTGCTCCATGCTGTCAATTCCTTTGTCACCTGCTGTGTTTTCTGAAACAAGGTTGTATGATGGTGCTGATCATTTCCCCAACAACTTTTGATAATCTCCCCCATACTCTTTTTCCTCCATCCAGTAGGCTTCAAACTTGAATTCCTTCCTTCTTCTTTCCCTAACAGGATGTAGGGACAGCACTAATGGGCTGTGGTCTGAACCAACTACTGGAAGGGCCACCACTTCAGCATTTGGGAAAGTAATTGTCCACTCCATTGTACATAAAGCTCTATCCAGCCTATTCTTCACTAAATTTTCACCGTCTTTATTGTTGGCCCAAGTAAATGCACAGCCTTTTGTATCAATATCTATTAAGGAGCAGTCATTGAGCATTTCCCGGAAGGCTACTATTCGATGTTAATCAGCTTCCCTCTTCCCAACCTTCTCCCAGCTATATGGGATTTCATTAAAGTCCCCCATACAAAACCATGGAAGTTCGAATCTTTTGCCATAAATGAAGCCGCTCTGTGAAATTGATAGAAGCATGTATGAAAGTAGCTCTCATCATATAGCCACTGGAAGGATCCTTGCATTCTACATCCATGTGCTCTTTCGAGCTCAAGTTTATTTTAACATCTACCTCCTTGTTCCACATAAGCACCAAGCCACCGGCAATATTGATTGGTGGCTCTATAAACATGTGCTGAAATTTTATTTTTCTTCTGATTTTATCTACCATCGTCTCCTTGTTTTTGGTCTCCATCAAAAAGACCATGTTGGGCCATTCTTGAGCCATTAAGGCTCTAAGCTCCTGAACAGTCAGGGGGTTGCCCAGCCCCTGACAGTTCCAACTTATAATCTTCATGGCATTTTTGGTGGCTTATTAGGCTAGCCACCAAAGCCCAATCATTCCCCTCTTTTACTAGCTGAACAAGGGTCTCTAATAATTCCATGTCATCAAGGAGATAAGAGCTAGTAGATTATGCTCTTTTCTGTTTTTTTGCTTGTTGATACTTCTGCATTTTCTTTCCATCACCGCCTATAATTTTTGATCCTGCTTCTTTAGGGCCTTTTAGATACAATCTTTGTGTTGGCTACTACAATTGTCTCTCCTCCCTCTCTTCCCTTCTTTGAAGAAGGGTTGTCTACTCTTTTTTTGTTCCGAGGGTTGATGTTTGTCTCAGCTTCTGTCGTGGCGGCAACTTCCATATTAACTGTCATTAAGGGAGTTTCGGGGACTGACTCTTCTTCTTCATGATTTGGATCAGTTTTGCCATAAAATGCTTCCTAATGTGGACTATGATCTCTTACTTCTACTTTGAGCCAATGACCGTACTTTCCAACCTTATTAGCTGTCCAATTAGTTGTTTCATATGGTATCTCCTCGCAATATGATGCGTAGTGACCGATTCGACCACATGAGTAGCAGAAGTGAGGAAGACGTTCGTATTTGAATTCCACCCATAGATTTTTGTTCCCAATCTTTACTAATGCCCCTGTTTTGAGAGGGGTTGAAAGCTCCAACTCCACTTTGACTTTACCGGTTTTGTAGGGGCTGAATCCTCTTGCCTCTAGTTGAATTTCTTTAACTACGCCCACTTTACCAGCAACATCAGCAAATACTTCTTCTATGATCCACCCCGGGGGTAGACCAACAATATGAACCCAAAATTCATATCTAGAATAATCATAGCAGTGTTCGGGGATTTCTGGCTCACATTGCTTTAACACTAAGAGGTTGCTAGCGAAGGACCATGGTCCTGATTTCAGAACTCTTTCTTTTTCCTCCTCTGATTCAAAAACAAAAGAGAAGAGCCTTGGTTCTTTTTGGGAGCACACTATAGCCTCTGTTTTTCATGCCTTCTTCATAGTATTGCTAAATGCTTGAAAATTTACATTGGGTTTCGAGTATAGCTTACCGAAGAGCGTATGACTGCATTCTATTCGTTTGTTGGGAGGGATTTCCTGTTGCACTTCCACATCACTTTCTGACCATAGATGGCCTAAACTTTTGCACAAGGCAGCAAGGCGGCGTTGATTCTCCTCCTGGTCCTCCATACTGGCACCAGATTATACTTCCTTTCTCTCTGTTGAGGTGTTGTGGCTTTGGGTAATGTGAGATTGAAGGGAGCTTCGAAGGTTTTGGGATGGAATATAAAGTCAGTGCGATCAAGTACCTTCGGGATGAGGGTGGTGCGTAATCTGATGGGAGTTAGGGTTTGCGTGATGGGTATCCATGGTATTTGGGGAAGAATCGCTACATACGGAGGCTATAGAATGGATCGAGTGTTTAAGGCTTGGTGATGAAGACTCCCATGGGATCGGGAGAGAGGGTCAGGGAAGGATCGCTACATACTGAGGCTACAGAATGGATCGAGTGTTTAGGGCTTGGTGATGAAGACTCCCATGGGATCGGGAGAGGGGCTCTCTACCGTCAAGAGAGCTACAGAAGAGACTGGATGTGTAGGGTTTGGTGATAAGCTCCCATGGGAACGGGAGAGGGAACTCTACCAGCGAGAGAGAAAGGGCTCTTTCTGTGAATCGGAATGCGATCGAGGTGAAGTAGTTTTTTCTGAGTTCATCACCCCAAAACACGTAGAAAATCCCAGTATTAACAGGAGGGAGTTCTTGGAATAAATAAGAGTGCATATTACACCGAAAAATCAATAATTTAGAAAATATTCTCCTAAAATTAATTATTCAGATTACTAAAAAGATTATTTAACGGAAATTTATCAACCACACTCTATGCCTAACTTTCTCTTTAATGATAAAAATATTTTTTGTCAATATATTTAAATTTTTAAGCAACACAATGATCAAATTTTTTTTTTAGATAATTGATTTAACACTTAATATGTGCACCCTAACTAAAAGTGAATAATCACCTGCAAGTTTAATATTCGATGCTCACATAATTGCTTATTATCTTTCTCTTTGCTTGACATATACATCCAATCCTGCCAATTTAGAGTTACGTTTTGCATGGATATATCACATGAGTAATGTCAAGGATGGAAAAATAAAATAAAATAAAGTGGCAAGCTATAAGTGTGAAATTAAATAAATAATCTATATGTTACAGTTAACAAAAGGCATGTAAGGCAAGAGATGGGAATGTATCTTGCGCAGGAAAATAAAAAAGGCATACAAGTTTCATTCCATCATTCTGCCTTATTTTGCTACTTGCAAGTTGTTTTCTTTCAATTACTGGGATTTACCTCGTGGTCACCCTTCTCTTGTGGGAAGGGGAGGGGGAGAGGGGAGGAGTAGGGGGTTCGAATCTCTACTTTCTAAGGGGAGTAGGGTTGGAATGGGGTGGAGATGATTTAGATTTAGGTATGGGGTTTTGACTTCTATGCCTTGCAACCTACGAGGAGGCAGTGCAAAAGTTTGAGAGTGAGAGTTAAAGAGTAGGAGTAGAGTAAAACCGACGAAAAAAAAGAGAGAAGTCATTATCCTTCAAGGCAAAAAATTGTTTATGTGTGTATGCTATCATGTGGATCGCCATAAATGTCCACAATGTTAGTAGTTTTTGTAAAACAAATGGATAGGTGCCTTGTCCTACTTGGAGGTTACATATTAGGGGTTCTTTCGGACGGATACAGCCTTTCAAAGGTTGTATATGTTCAAAAATAACCATCACTTATATATTTGTTCAGTATTTTGTTCAATATCTCCTTCAAATTTTGTTTTGTTTTGTTTTTTTCTTTTCCTAAAGATATACAACCATAATTTCTATTTGGCATTATTATTGGGACTTTATTGTATCCTGGAGGATTTTTGTTAGTAACCATTAGTAACGTTGTGAGGTAAATAATTATCTAAAAAGAGTGTTATCATACCTCAAAGTCCAATTTCATTATTCTTCCCCATCACATGGTACTCAAGCTATGTCTTCTCAAAACTAATCTTCACTCCATCTCATAAGAGGAATTAATTTTACAAGGTCATCTGATTCAGAATCTTGGTATGGATTGGATTGATGATTTTGCTTCTTTTGGGGAATGCGATACGCTTGCCGCTAAAGAAAGTCCACAGCTTCAAGAGAGGAAATTCTTCCGACATAATGGTCATGCACCAAGGGAAGATTTCCAATGATGAGGCTAAATAATGTTACTGTTGTTTTGTTGGCGGTCAATGTTATGCATTTTTCTGGGATGTTTGTGGCAGTCTATCATTCAATACATCTATGTAAAAATTGATTGCTGGGTTCTCAGATTTGATTGGATGTTTTGATTTATTGGGGGGGGTCAGAAGAAGATTGAAGACAAAAGGAAAATGACATGATTTACGGTAGGCTTGGGTAGGCCTCCACCATTCAACAAGGAGTAAATGCTTTCAAAAAGAAAAAAAGGGGAGCTCTTGTTTGGTTTTTGGTCAAAGAGCGTGAAGTTTGTTCATTGTCAGGAGGAACAAAAACTTCATGGCTATTGGCTCATTTAATATTTGTGTCATTTGGTTGTTGAGATAGTAAGTGTGTGGATGTTCATCTTCATCACTGAATGTAGTATAGGTATTGCACACTTATATAAGAATGTGAGGGTAAGTGTTGCATATTGATCGAAGCCATCAAAAAGCATTCTAAAAACAAATTTCTCCCTCCAACTAGTGCACTTGTTCCGTATTTCCAAAGTTGCCATTATTTTTGGCTCCAAGACAAAAATGAGTAATGGTATGGAGATCCAATATAAGTGCTTGGGAAAAATTTTGCTTAGTTTGGCAGCCTCAAAAGAATGAGCTTTCAATGGACAAGATGTAGCATTTGCTAACTACTTGATGTAGTGTTGTTGCTATTCAAATTTTGCATAAAGTGATCGTGACATTGGAGTCCTAACACATAGCCTGTCGAGAGAGAAATTGGAAAGGCTTACACTAGCTTTATTTAGCCTGACTAAGGGTCACTCTTGTAAGCCGTGAAAAATGGTATAAAAAATATCCATAACTAGAATCAAGAACACATATAATTGAGTAAAAAAGATATATGAACCTGATTAGAGTTCATCGTTCTTAATGCGGAATAGTGATAGCTCAAGTGTTTCTCCTTTATTACCCTCTATATCACTGATTCAATGAGATCGTCCCTCATCTTTGATGTTTTATAACTGCTCTTTATGTGAGGATATTTGTGTATGAGGATTAGAGAAGAGATTTGAGCAGTATTTAAACAGTTCTAAGCCACAAATCCTCTCATCATAGGCCAGGCTTTACTCAACCGACGCTAACTAGCCACATATTAAACCAATTAAGAACCTTTATATCTCATTTTATTAGACCAATCCCATAAAATGATAAATAGCTCACATCAAAAAAACTCTTGCAACTCTCTCCTAAGTTTGTCTCAAACATTTAGTGTAGCCGTTCACGAGTCTTAGAGATGAATCAAAAGTGCAAGAAGACAATCACATATTGCATCAATTTGCTAACGATTTATGATTTTCGAGCAAAACTCAATGAGGCAACAACATTCGTCAACTCCCACATGTCACGCCTTAGACTTTATCCTCGACATGGGAATGCGACATCCCCCATGTTGGGATTAATTGCGATGTCCTGGGAGGCGTTGCCATCTCATTGGTTTGCATTTTTCCATTAAGCACATGCGGAAGTGTGCAATCTCTAACACCCATACATTGATAATAATGGATAGTAAGGAAAAACACACAGACACACTACATAACTTCCATGATTTATTTATATACTTGGAACATTGTAGGTTTGCAAGCCCTTGTCTTAGGGCCATTTTGATCTAGTCATCCCCACACAAAAAGATATAAGGGGGTTAGTCCTAGCTCTTTCTACAAGGATAGCTACCAAAAATGATTCTAGCCAAAAGCTGGTGTCCTCACAGCTATGGCTTGGGCTCTGGGTTGTAGTCGGGGTCAGACTTGAGGTCATCCATGGTGCCATCAGGAGAGGGCAACATTGGCCCATCAGCGTCACTAAGCCGACTGTCAAACCCACACAGAGGATTGTAAAAGTCCTCATCGACCCAAGCAAATCAGGCCACAAAAAGATGGGGAACCGGGTACCTCACACTCTCATCCACCCACACAATTGTGGTGTGGCATTAGAAGATGATGTCAATAGTAGCGTCCTCGAAGTCAAGCACCATAACTTCCATATGTACAGAAAGATTGAAATGCGAGGGCAGTAAACTCATACCTCAGGTCTTGAAAAAGGTTAAACAACAACAAATGAGTTGAAAACTCAATAAGTAAATAACCTAAATCTCGTATAGGTGGATGCCTCACCTTGGAACCTTACGATTACTCGACCCAAATATGTTGATGCCAGATTAATAGCAAAAACTATGCTTTGCCTTAATTATATGCATGAAGAAACCTATCCTCTAATTAAGTCCCTCGAGTCCTAAATAAAGGCATGCAAATCTACACGTGCCACAAATAGTGCAATTGATAGCCAATAATATTCACACGTGTTGGATATCGGCATCTAAAATATTACTATAGCCTTCGAGACTCAAATATTGGCCTTCAGAACATCGACATGCCTCTAACTTCATAAATAACCATAGTTCTAGCACGCATGTGCCTTCCGAGTCACTAAAAATTATAATTAAATCAGGCACATGTTTTATGTATCTCATATAAGGCCATATCAAACATGCACAAACCGTAAAAAAACTTTCCAAGTGTGCACATAACACTTAAATACTTTGCACATGTTTAGTGCTTTGAGAATCACATGATATTGCATACTATCATGCTATTTCGAGTTCAGTTATTAACCACACATAGTTGAAACCCTCCGACTCTTCAAACCTCCTGGACAATTATCTCACCCTATTGAGCATGGCATTTGAACCTCTATCGGGCAATCTTTCGGGCATTGTTTCGATATAACACTCCCGCAAACGACATATGAAACCCTCTAGGAACTACCCTTCGATGTCTCTTAGCGGTGGCATTGTCCCCTAAAACCTCGGTGATGGAATCCCTCGTATGACCATATGAATCAAGCATACAAGTAATTGGTTTTATCTTTCATATTAGTCCAAATATGAATGCTCCAAGGGTGTGCTAAGCGATATGTAACTCATGACTTATCGGAAATATATTGATAAAATATGTCGAGCACGAAATTAGAATTGTGGCTTGACCTCTTACGTTTGAGCACCGATCTAAGTCAAACCCGAATGGTACAATACGTCTCAATATCGTCAAACCAAGAGAGTGAGCCAGCTCGGCATACTTCCATGCATGTCCAAGAACCAATGCCGTTCTAGATTCAGAGGCTTGATGTGAAATCAAGCATTGACCATGACCTATGGATTTATATATGTGAAGACCACATCACATATTGCAATCATAATCCTTCTATTAGCAACACACATGGATGATTCAATCCCAATGGAAACAACATACAATGAACCATATCAAATAACCTTGCGCAACCAATTATAGCAATCAAACATGAAGATTAAGCCTAGGTAACAAACAAACGGCCCACAAGCAATAATCACAGTTAACCTCATAGCCCAAGTAATAACTTAAGACTAAACAAACTATTTCCTCGAATCGCGTCAACCTAAACAACCTCGACAATCTAATGTTCACTCCTTGCTCATCCCCGAGTCTTATAGGTCCAGTATATCATGAGCAAACCATGCAAAATTGATCATATGAGTTTGTCAACCTAAGATAGCTCTATCGACTCTAGAAATAGATCTAAATCTGAGTTACGTAATGCAACAACCTAGCCGATGTTTAGGAAATTTACTTACAAACAATAGAGATGTGGAAAATTTGAGTGGTGAAGGGACGGTGGCTTGAGGCTCACAACACAGCAGCAACAATGGACAGTGTGAGGGTGGTGACACGTTGAACGGATGGTGGTGTAGCTACGGTAATGGGCGGATGGGTGGCGACCAAGAAGGCGATGGGCAGCTCGGGTGAGAGAAAGAGAGGGAAAGGGAGAGAAAAAGAGAGAAGGGAGACGAGGAGATGGTTTGATAGAAGGGAAAGGGTGAGGGGGAAAGAGAGAGAGAAGGAAAACTTAAAGAAGAAGGAGAAGCTCAATGAGAAAGGGGTCAATTACGTTTAATGCACACATGCATTATTGTTTTCTCTTCATGATGGCCTAAACTTGAAGAGTAAGAAACAATCCTATCCCTCCATCTTGCCAAGCTCATCATCCAAGACCAATGATCAAGATCTCTTCTTCACTTCTTAATTATTGGCTAGGTTTAAGAAGGGTAAAATAGTCAATTCCCCATTATCTTACAAAAGTAACGCCTACACCCTTTGAATGGCCTCCCAAAATTTGTCTCATCTTAATTTAAATCCAAATAAGTTAAATTGGTCTCACCTCTAGGTCAGCTAAAGTCTATGCCTACATATTAGTGCATTTATTCAATTAATGCACTAATGAGTTCACTAAAATTATTTCAATTGGATAGGAATGTCTCGATAGCATCTACAATCAACATGCGTAACTAGACTGAGGTTTGTGGCTAAGTTTCGATTGGAAATAGCTTTAACGTGACCTATGCAAATTTGGGTGGCATTGGTAGAACTCGTGTGGCTAGACTCGAACTAAGTTTGATGCCTATCTAGAATTTTACAAGTGACTTTTAATTGGGCTTGGTCAATCCATAAATGACCTTTAGTTGTCATGTAATCAAGCAAGATAGACCAACCTACCCTGACCCACGGTCGCTTGGGATCAGATTAAGGTCGCTCATGAGTGGTACATTGACCATGCTATGTCACTCGCAACCAATATATACTCGAGCTGAATCAATCTATATCCATCCATTGACTGACTTTTGATGGCATGTGATTGTCCATAATGTTCCTTATGGTCGAATAATCCTGAGTTGGCTTGCCCCTAATTAGCTAGTCAGCTTGTGAACAATCCCTAGGATTGAGTCACAGCCTATCCTCATTACTTACATATCGATCCTTAGTTCATTCCTCGTGGTCTAGATATGGGTCTTAATCGAGGATGTCATGCCACACGTCTTTAGAAGAATCAGAGGAACACTATAATGCACAAAATGGAACTGTGATTCCTATTTGTTACATAAAATAGTTGAATAACCACTTTTTGTCATCCACTTCATCAATTTTACCAAGGAAGAGAATAGCTAGTCATAAAATGCATAGTGATAATATAGTGATAGTTGATACAATTTTGGTCTTGAACTTGCTCCACTAATGACTCCTATGGGTATGGATGATTCTGTTCATGATCTTCTAAAGCACGTTGGAATCTAGAATTTTATGAATTGCTTTTTGAAGTCAAAGTTGTCATGACCCAACCCGAGGTTGTTGATTGGCAAGGGTTATTGATGCGACGTCCCAAGTACATTGCCGACCCATTTCTTTTTCATTTTCTTTTTATCTTGCTAATATGAGCATGCGGAAGCATGTACAACAACTTTTTCCCCGATAACATGACAAACAAGTAGCTGGAAAACATAGCACAACACACTGCTCTTCTATTACATCAATACATTTACAAACCCTTTTCTGCGGGTTTTTTCTTTTTACATCATGCTATATCTATCTGCATAGGCTATGGTGTCCTTATATACTCTATGGCGATTGTAGCTTCAATTTTTGGTATTCATACCTACAAGTCTAGAAGATACGTGAGGGCATCCCTTTGGTGTAGGACATCTCGTTCTCATTAACGAGGCATCCCATTTTCATGAACGAGGCATCTCATTATCGTGGGGGCATCTCGTTCTCATTAATGAGGCATCCCGTTGGCATGGGGTTATCGTTGCCACCTCAAGTGGTGATGGATTTTATATTTCATTATGTGATCACATGTTATACATCACACAAGCTGGTTCATTTTCTTTCATCTTAACAGATGCAAATAAGGCTCAAGGCCATGCTCATGCAAGTGTGTCGTGACTTATAACATCATAATTGTACTAATATGTTGGGCGTAGTACGTGACTCGTGGTTTGAACCAACATGCGTAAGCGCTGACCTAAAGCCAAGTGTGGTTCCGATTGACATGCTTAATGCCAATCTAAGGCTAAGCTAGGTTTAGTTCATCATGCCTCAATGCTGATTTTAAACCAAGCAAGGCTCATCTTTGACTTGAGGCGTAATCATCATTTTGAATGCAAACCATACAAAACGCTCATCAACTTGCACACAACTAAGCTCGAATATGCCTAGTGTGGCACATGACTCTTAGGTTGAATTGACACTCCTAAGTGTTGACTTAAAACCAAGCGAGGCTCGGATCGACACGTCGCAATATTGATCTTAGGCCAAGTGAGGTTCGGTCCATCATGCCTCAATGCCAATCTCAAGACCGAGTGTGGCTTGTCTATGATCTAGGTGTGATTCAACTTATGAATGCAAGACATTAGCAAATTATACAAAATCTATCCTTGTCATGCACACAACTACGCACGGTGAGTACATGACCGAATCCAACAACGTAGCACATTGCCTGAGCCGAGGGTTAGAGATTCCACTTACAGTTGACGAAATAACGAGGATTTGGTCAAGAAATGACTGAGTGATGAGGGTGGTGGCAAGTAAGGCTTAGGGGGAGAGAGAGGGTGTTCAAGAGGAGAGGAAAGTGGAAAGTGAACCAAGGGGTTTGGGAAATTAAGGGGCGGTGCTTCTATTTATAGGCCAAGCCTTATTTAGTGCCCTTCACACATGGCCCAATGAACTCTTTTTTAGTGGCATGCCTAATAGGATGAGTGGCAATGCTATCTTGAAGAGGTGGCACACTTAAGTTTGAGGGGGAAATAATGAAGAATACTTATTAGGTTCATCATTGGTCTACTTAAGTTCATGAGTCATCGCAAAATCATGGCTTGGCCTACTTGTTATCCAAGCCAAGTCTCCTTGTAATCATTAGCAAATCTCCACATTGCCACCTAAGTTGGATGAGTCATGCCCTTCATTAATGGTCCAAACAAGTGGTTCAATAGAATCTCTTGGAGTGGCATGGCTAGCTTGATGGTGTATCACTCTAAGGTTCTAGAGGAATGATTAAGAACACTTGTCATTCTCCTTGTTGGTCCACTTGTGCAATGAGTCATCCTATAATCATGACTTAGCTTAGCTTGCTTTCCAAGGCAAATTTTCATAATGATGACTATATCTTCACATGACCAACTAAGCTAATGAATCACCCTCTTCATTTAATGTCCAATCTATGGTCATCCTGAAGTTTGGATTTTGTCACATGTTTCATGCCTTTCCTTGCTCTCCAGGCTAACCTTGTAGGACCCTCTATCAAATTTTCTTTATTTATGGACTAATTTCCAAAGAACATTAAGCAAACATGAGAATGAAGCCGATGGAAGAGCTCACATCATAAGGCGAGAGGTCTTCATGTTCATCCACGATTGATTATCTTATTCAAACTGAGGTTTGTGGTAAATGCATGGCCAGGCAAGACTGATCTTGGCGAATTTTGCCTAACATAACTAGGTTGATGGCCTGTTTGACGGGCATTATGGCCAGCATTGGCTAGTACATGGTCGTGTCTAGTCGAGCACGTGATCGGCTCCTAGTTTGGAGCGGTGTTAGCTCTTGGTCTAATGCAAGGTTGGGACCAATTGGCATAAGACCGGCTCATGGCTTGGCATGGGGCCAAGTTCTTGGTTGGGCGGTAGGATTGTTGAGGCTAATCACGATTGGTTCATGGCCGGACCATGACTCATCGCAAGTGATCCATGGTCGAGCCTCAGTTATCATGTGGTTGCATCGAATCAATCAATCTGCGACTAACACATGGTCTCATGGCATCAATATATGGTCGCCTATAGTCAGTATATGATTGAGCAGAATTACCCAAGATCGGAGCATGATCGGGTGTAATCAATTTATGATCATCTATCAATCCGTGGTGGTGTGTGACCATTACACGACCAGCCCTTAGAGTTGAGCGGCCAATCCATGACTAAGTAGTTCGAGTCAACTTGCGTGATCAATGGATCGATTCATTTTTTGATTCCTTGATCGATCGATGGCCAATCCCTCGGTTGTCCTTTTGAGTGGGCTGATCGGTCCATGACCGATCCTTAGATTGATCCATGGCCAATTTCCCCTATCAGCGTACCGATCCCTTAACCACCTCCCATGATGGAGACAGGGGCCAGAACCATAGATTTCACAAAAGTCGCCGCGCGAACTTGAATCTCTACCGTTTCCTAAGCCGAAAGCCCTCCTAAATGCAAGGCTGTGTCCCTCCTTAAGCTTGAAGCAACTCTGGTTGCACCTACTGCGTCTCCATTTGCAGGATCATTCTCTGTTTCCTGATCACCTCCACATATTGTCTATCCAGTATGGCAGAGACATTATTCATTAGCTAGAAACAGATCTAGGATTAAGAACTCAGATGTGCAATGAAATATCAGTTACTTATTTGACTTTTCTTTTAGGGATAAAGCGTACCACAATTCCCAAGACTTGCTGTAAAGTGCAGTTGCAGCCTAAAACTTTCAAAAAACTTAATTTAGTCCCAAAACTTGTTAAATTTGTATAATTTGCGATTTGGGTAATAAAAAATGTTGTTAGAGGTCAGGGAGATGACCGCAGAACCTCCTGCATTTCGTTGTCCTCATCAATACCATATCAAAGGTGAATTAAACATCTTAAAAAAGATAGTGTCAAAATCCTTGAATGTCAAATGACCACCCATATTGAACCCTCAACCGCGATGCTTCCTAAAGAATCAATTGTACATAAATCCCTTAGAATCAAGCACCATTAACAAATTTGCATGTCTTCATTACCTCAAAATGCGAACAAGGCAACTCTTAAGCTTTGATCTACTTCTTCCTGACTTTCTAAAGACATGCACAATTTAAGAGAGAAGGAAATCTGGTTTTGGAGATGTCGCGACCCGATCTCGCCGCCCCTCGAAATGTCCAAGATGGTTAAGGTCGGGTTTAGGGGTACTTTGATCACGAGAGTTTCCTCACGAGATTGCGAGCTCTTCCAAGCTCGTACCCTGCGCGACAGCGGATTTATTTATACGATCTAGGTATTTAACAACCTAAAAAATAGACAGGAGTCGCCACTAGCCTCATTTTGGGGATCGGCTAGAAACCCAATCGAGGGTCGGGAGTGTTCCCTCGATTCCTACATAACCAGATATCTAGGTTCAGGGACTTGGGTTACGCTAATATTGCTATTAGCACCCTTTCGGTACCTAAACAATATGTTGTGTTTTTCCTAACATGTTCATGCATTTCTTTTTATATTTTGAGGATCGTCAATTCTATACTAAATGATCATACGTGATGGATTACTTTCATTCTATTCTATTCCTAAGAAAGGAAAGGAAAACAAATAATGAAAATGAAATTGCAAGACATGAAGTAAACAATCAAGAAAAGGACTTAAACCTAATCATGCAATTCTAAAAATATAAAAGAGAAAACAATTAGGAAAGAAAGGAAACCCGTAACTCATCGGGTTTTATACAATGCATGAAACCCGAGACATATGTCAGGAAAACAAATAGTACATGACAACGGTCGGAGTGGACATCGACCTCCACCATCTTCACGCAAAGGTCCATCTTTGGGGCCCTAATCTAAACCTAATCTAAGAAATCTGGATGACTAGATGCATACAAATGAAAGAAACAATCATCATGTATCAAAACAATCAAAAGCATGACATCTTTTGTATTCACAAATGGTGACTAGAGTCATGAAGTTTAAATTAGAATACTTCTCTATTTCACAAGTATTCAAAGCGAATGCATCACAGTTGCTAACTTCAATACAGTGAGAGCTAATCATCCAAGACCTCTTGACAAATTTCCAACTACGCAAACTTCGTCATGGGAGGAAATAATAGGTACATGAATTATCAGCAAAACAGGTTACATGTCTACCACACATGCCGCCATCAGAGATAAGACCAGAACCCAGAGTATCGCAAGTTTCTTCTAGTCTAAAATTCTGACAATGAAGTTCAGCATATCCCAAACAAATCTCAAAGAGACTACCATCATATCAACACATGAATTTCCAAAAATACCAGAACATGAACTAGTCGGTCTATAACAGAACAGGGCAACATGGAATATCATAATTTCTTATATGTTTCAAGCCTTGAATTGCCCCAATTTGATGAAAAACAAATGTGACGTCAATGAGGCATCTCTCTATATGTTCACACAACTAAAACACTACTAAAATGACATTGAAATCTTCACATTCCCCATGAGAACAAAACGCCCAGCAAACACCCTTATTATATTCAAGGCTAGAAACGATGATAATTTGATGAGCAATCCATATCCATATATGCGCATCTCACCATGCATATCTATGCACCTTGAAGACTACATCAATCAACACAGCGAATGCACACATGAATTACTATTCCAGAGGTCGGGTGCATCACATTTCAAATGTATGATGGAGTTGCGTCACATTTCATATGTATGACGGAGTTGTTGCTATACTAGCCTCCCTAAGTTCGACGTCAATTGGTAAACAATCTCTCTCCAGCTACAAATACAAGAGGAATTGCTTTCTGCACCAACACATATTGAGGATCCTTACAGTAAAAAGTACCATGGAATCAGGAATGAATTAGAAAAGCTGTACAGTCCAAGGCGACTTAACAAAGATACGTTGCAATGTACTATTCAAAGGACGAACAACATATCGTTTTTAACTGGAGAATTTCACATATCAGCAAGAATTCACAGAAAATTAGCAAGTAATGCAGGTCACTGAGGAGCGGAACAAAGGCATAATGAGTTTCCAAATGTCTGCAATCACTGATGAAAACTTGAATAGGACTAATTTGATTTTAATCTAGAACATGCTGTTCTATTTACCTTTCTTTATCAAAACAGGACATAACAAAACATGTTCAGTTGACAAACAAATAGGCATGACAATCCATATGACTCTCCTCGACTGTGGCAAAACTTATTTCATCAATGATTCAGTTTCAGATATGAATCAATTACATCTACCGATCAACGGTCAAAAGACATTCAAGAGCCAACTCTGATCTAACTTGAGCATTTCATCGAGCAAAAAGTAGGCATCTCGGCCATAAGTCCAAAATGCAACAGCCAAATAGGAAAGCACAACCAAACTATCACAACAACAATAATACAGGCTCAGATTACCCAATGAACTTCGATAGTAGGTAAGTTTCTCACAAACAGAAATTAGAATCCTCAGTCACTGTTCAACACAATGAACATCTGGATATGGAAGATGAATTTATGTTCAACGTACCTTGAATGAAGCGGCGAAGGATCGTAAGTCGTCGCTGTCGTCAAAGCTGTCTGAACTCTAAACTCCAAGCTCCTCGACGGGCTGTTCCAGCAAGTCAAATCCGGCAGGCAATACAGAGCCGAGAGAAAATGTTCGAGTCAGAGAGAACGAATGAGAGAAAGAAATCAGGGGCCAAAACCCTAACGGATCGAGAAAGAGGGAAAGAGAGTTCACCGCTCTGGTGAGCTCGATCCAAAGAGAAACTCGGTTAAGCGTCGTCGTCGCCGCAGATGTCGCCGATCCGGCCACCCTAGAGAGAGATCACCGGCGAGCCTCTCGCACCGGAGGACCGAGAGCCAAGCGAACGGGGTTGGGCGTCGGATTCGGTGGAGAGCCGAATCAAGCCACGGATTGGGAACCGCTGTCACCGCCGGTCACCTTCGGATCTGAGCTCCCCGCACCTCGAGCGAGAGAGAGAAATTTGCCGACCGAACTTCCGAGGGAGAGAACCGAGGGAGAGAAAACAGAAAGAACTCGTCTCTGATCCCCAAGCAAGAACCCGATCTTCGCAATCCCACACCGCCGGCCTTCGATCTCTGATCCCCGCTAACGAGAGAAAACCCTAGCCTTCTACAAGAGCTCGGGTGGTTGATGATGAATAGAAGAGGTCGAATCGACGGCAGAATCGAGCTGAGATAGGGTTTTGGGAGACGATCGGATCTCGGAGTGGAGGAACCATTGTAGAGAGAGCGTCCATTGCCGTCATCGTCTTTGCTATCGCTGCCACTGTCTTCGCCGATGTCGCCGCGATCGAGCCAACCAGAGAGAGAATCCGAGAGAGAGTGACCAAGGAAAGGGAAACTTTGTTCGGCGAGGGGATTTGCCGCGTGCTAGAGATTTCAAGAATCAAACAGAGCGAAACCGGGAGCTCGACGGAGAACCGCTGGAGACGGAGGTGGAAGCTCCCTCCGATAAACAGCGAGCGAGGCTAGGGTTTCAAGATCTGCCATGGAAGCTCCATCGAGCAGTTACAGAGAGAGATCGTCACCCCTCGAGAGCGTCCCTGAGAGAGAATTCGCGCGCCAAAAAAATAAACCACCCTCCCCAGGGGAGAGAGAATCCGCGCCCAAAAATTTCAAAGAGAGAGAGAATCTCGTTAAATGGCCTCCCCCCACGAAAAAATGAGCCTCCCTTTATATCTTTTTTTCAGAGTTTTTTTTTTCTTGTTTTCATTCTTTCTTTTTTTTTGGCTCTTTATTTTTTATATTTTTCTTGCAAAATGAATGATTAAAATGTCAACAAAAAATTTCAGGTGTCGACAGGAGACATAATCGATTTTTGTGAGAAGGGAGTACTGCTCCAACAGTTGTTGAAAATGGCGTCAGAATAGAACAGTAGTGCTAACAGTAAACTTTACCAATTCCTATTGATACGCACAAACTACCACGTCTTCGTACTTCAAATCGGAATCTATCCACATATTGAATTGTGTACTCCTAACATTTGTATCTTGCATGTTTATCCTGCTAACAACAAAAGTTGTAGTTAAGGTGGTACAGTAAATAAAATTTCATAAACTGCTTGAGAAAGACGGTCTTTTGCAATTTGTTGGATAATATTCGACTCGTGCAGGGTGGGAAGGAAAAGTTACTATCAAAATCTGGGAGGGAAGTACTTATTAAGATAGAAGTACAGGCCTTGCCAACCCATGCCGTGTCAATACTCAAATGTTAGTCTCTATTTGCCCAATAACTGATCTAAAAATCACGTCTTTTTGGTGGAAAATTTTCTAGAATGGAACTGGTCTGGAATACTCTAGAGGAAAGGGAAGGGGGAATGGGGTTGGATGATTTGTTGAGCTTTAACAGAGCTGTGCTTTTGCAAAGCAATTTTGAAGAATAGCTTCCTCTCCTAGTACTTTTCGCAGTTGGATTTTAATTTGTCTTACTGACTTTTGGGCATCGAACATCTTGGGAATGGTAAACTCTACTATGGTCATCTATGTTGCACAGACACGTTACACGTGCTTCCGTGTCGTGTCGGAGCGTGTTGGACATGTCGATAAGGTCGGACACGCTCGGACACGCGTTGACCGCGTGTCGGATTTGTCGACAGGTTTCGACACGCGTGTCTGATAGAGGGTGGAGGCGAGGTCGAGGGAGCATAGAAGAGGCCGAGCGAATGCAAGCCTGCGACGGCGAGAGACGGCCAAAGAGAGCAAAGACTGAGGCGAGGGCCGTGAGGAGGAACTTCACGAGGGAGGCGCGCGTGGGGGAGGGCGGCATTGTCAAGTGGGGCGGTGGCGGTGGCGGTGGCGGCAAGGGGGAGGAGGAGGAGGAGGAGTTCTTGGTGGTGTGCAGCCTCTCGGCACACAGGGACCGTGCGCTCCATCCCTGGCAAGCAGAGATCAGGAGGAAGAGGAGAGGAAAGGCGTCGTGTGGCAAGGAGGAGGAGAAGAAGGCGCTGCTAGAGTTTTGAGAAGGAAAATAAAAGAATAAAAAGGACATGGCATGTTGGAGGGAGGGGGAAGTGATAGGAGGGAGGGGGAGTGACGCTGATAGGGTGGAGGGAAAAAAAGTGAAATTTTTGGGGGTGGGGAGACGAGGGAAAAAAAGGAAGTTTGGGCATCGTGGGGGAAGGGGGGTGGTTGGGGTAGAACCCCGGGGGGGTTTTATTTAATCGAAAAAGTTATTAAATGAAATTAAAAAGTAATTTTAAAAAATAAAAGTATGTTGATTATAGGTTCTTTTTTTAATTAATTAATTATTTATAAATTTGAATGAAATTAATTAAAAATAAAAATATTCATTTAATATACAACGTGTCTCAGCGTGTCGGAATTTTCTAATTTTGAGAAATGATGTGTCGACGTGTCGTGTTGCGTATTCGTGTCGTGTGTCGGTGCAACCTAAATGGTCATGGTGCATTGATTCGATTTCTTCCTTTGTTAGGTGGAGTAATAAGTTCAAAATTGAAGTAATCAAAATTTTGAGGATGGTATTGCATCATAAATTCCAGCTATTCCTCTTAATCAACATCAGAGGAATGATACTTTTATCTAGATCTGTCATTTTCTATTAAACTTAATCTAATTTGCTAGTTAACTATGAAATTTGAGGCTATACTTTAACTAGATATACTTAAACATAACATACTCATAGTCCAACACCAGAAAATGAAGGAAATAAATCAGCCTCCTAAGAAATTATGGCGCAACAAAAAAATGGCAACCTTTAAAGGGCGGATGCTGTGTTGCTAAAGAAAGGAGAATATTTGGCCTAAAAAGGAATTAAACAAAAGTCCCACACGTTGATGAAGAGGATGCCGCACCTTATTTGATGTAATCAAAACAATCTCCTCTTTGTAACGCTTCAAAGGCATACCCCATTCAGAATCTCTAATAAGGCCTCTACAACCTTGCAGTTATTTGGTATATTTGTGCAAGATGCATCTATAAACCTTGTCAATGGCTTGCACTCTCTGACGTCCAAGGATTTAAGAGACTCTAGCTGGTGAAGGCCCTCCACGTTAGTAAGTAGTTCGCACCATAGTATTACCGATTTCTCCGGATTCTGCAAGTCTGATAACCTATTTATTCTTGTCAGAGATTTGCACTCCGTAACCCTCAAGTATTCCAATGATTTTGAAAGACTCACTTGTATCTCAACTAGCCTTGGACAAAATGACACATCCATTTGGCGAAGACTCATTAGTTCCAAAGGAACGGATGATCTCTGAAGCCGTACACAAAATTCAACAAAGAATATCTCCAGTCATGGAAATCCCTTGAGTGGAATGTGTTCCGCTTCACACCGATAGAACTTTAAAGTCGACAAATTTCTCAAACACTAGTAAGAGGACGGAAGCTGTATGAGGGGTTTTAAGTCCAAGCTAAAAAATGTAAGCTCTTTCAGATGAGAAAGAGAAGCCAACTCTAGAGTTGCAGGGACATTTAGCAGATTTAAAACCAACTTTTTCAATTTAGATAAGCTCCCAATCCACCTTATATTGCATCTCATGATTAGATTTGATTCTTTGGTACCCCAAGAGCATCACTTAGTTGTAGTTCAACCAAATTAGTAAGGTTTGACAAATTAGGGATCGAGCGCAATGATTTGGATTCAAGAAATAGAGAGGTCAAACTTGTGGGAAGAGCCGACAATTCTTGAATCTCATGACAATGAGACAAATTGAGTGTTTAAAGGTGATGAAGCATGTTGCTTGTCCTTGGAATTCTGTAAATATGGGTGGATTCTAAATTTAGGATTCTTAAAGATGACAATTCTCTAATTCCAATAGGAACTTCACCTTCCATTTTATTATCCTAGAAAGATATAACTCTTCAAGATTTACGAAGTGCTGATGCCACTAGGTGACTGTCAAGAACCAACTAATGATTCTACCGGAAAACGCAAGATGCGTAATGATTTTAACTTTTCAATGGAGTTGGGAAGTTCCCTTATTCCCATGCCTGTCAAAAGAAAAATTCATAAGTTTCATACTACAAATATTTGGATTTTAATTTTTAATGGAGTTTGGAAGTTTAGCAATGTGCATACCTAATAAGTCTAACTCCGTCGATGAGGTCAAATTCCAATTGAGCTTGGAAGTTCTCTGAAGTTAGTACATCTTGCAAATGAGAATTGTTCAAGCCTCACTAAATCCCCAATTTCTTTAGGCAAATCTATAAGATACTTGCATCTTTCAATATTTAATTCAATCAACAACTATAGATTTTCATTGAAGCTTTCAATTCTCTTTAGACTGAATCATACTTTAAGAGTCAATCTCTCTAAAGTTGAGCATCTAGAGATGTTTGGGATTGTCATTATATCAAAACCCCGAGTAATATATAGAACTTTCAAATTCCATGCCCTCTATAAAAATGGATGGCCTGTCAAGTGTAAGAACCATCACATTGTACACAAGGGAACTATTAGGCAAGAATTTAAAACATGTAATTTACCTTGACCAAGTCCCATGCTTTTGAAGCATCCTTGAAGTGAATATCGTGAAGTTTACAAAAACAAGTTGATCCAAATACAAATTATCGGCCCTAAAATCCTTCTCAAAAGGAGAATACCTAAAAAAACCATCTCAAATTTGAAGGACCCCTTGCAAAGTCCCCAGCAAAAGTTCTATAGCCTAATTTGATGAATCTTAGGTTTGGTAACCTTTCAAACTCTTTATTTGTAATCTTAATGCCCTAAAATACTCGTACTACTTGAACCTTGTCCTTCATTTGCAAATGAAATTTTGCAATAATGTGAAGAAGTTTGTTAACTTCCAACCTCTATGTTTTACAACTTGAATGGGCATAAAAAAAAATGCTAAATAAAAAAGGAATCGTCAATCCTTGGATATACGACTTCTATTTGGAAAGGGGACGTTTCTTACTTACCTCTCTAGTTCTTATGATTTGGAGGGCTTCTTTTGTATACCACAATCTACTCTGCTTTCCAAAGTCATCTAGACTGTTTTCATGAACAATTTGCTTTCACAGTGCTATAAGTTGATCATGCATCCAAAACCTATCATAGCCCAATATCTTTATCAAACACCTTTTGGTAAGGACTCCTTCTATGGGAATAAATTTACGATTTCTCCACATATCAATTGCATCGGTCTTCTTCTCATTGAAAATGAAACATATATATCGAGGAAATTCTTTTTTTAAGAAATTCATCTAGGTCATTATAGCTAATCCTCAACTTCTCTAGAATCTCTTCTTTTGGTAGTTCCCTTAACTTTACAACGTCTTTTCCCAAATTTTTTTGTCTTCTTTATTCTTAAGTAACGAACGAGCCACTTCAATAGCTAAAGGAAGCCCTCCCATAAACGAGACAATTTCCCTTGAAAGCTCAGGGTAATCATCTAAAGAATAGTTTGTCTAAAAGGCATGTTCACAAAGAGGCCGAAGTGCATAACCATCATTCATCATTTGCATCTCATATTGTTCAATTTTAATGTCAAATCCCTCAACTTGAAGAATATCTCTGTCTCTCGTTGTATTGATTATCCTCGATCCTCGATGTAATTTGGAATTTCTTATTAGATTCTTAATGGGCACTTTCTTATTAACATTATCTAGAACTACAAGGACCTTCCTATTGTGGAGTGTTGCTCCAACCCTCCTCATTCCTTCTTCACTATCCTTGATTTCTCCTACAGATATAGAACCAGCAATGTCGGATAGTAATCTCTTCTGCATCTAAACTATTCTCTCATTGGTTGTTGAGCCTCCTCAAACATCCTCGAGAAAGCTACAACACTTTCCAAAGTGGGAAGACAGTCAATTGAAGAGGATCTTGGCAATAGTTGTTTTGTTGATGCCACCCATTCCATCAATTCCAATGAGCCGCACGTTGGGATGATCGATATCTAATAAGTTTGTCAAGTCCTTTACCCGATCATGATGTCACGCCTCGATCCTCGAGCACGTGCCCATCCCTCGGTGGTCAGTTAAATTGCGACGTCCTAGGACGCGTTGCCAACCTATTCATTTTAATGCGCATGTGGAAGCGTATAAACAAATCCTCAGACAACACAAATATGGGATAGAAAAATAGGGCCACAGTTTTGAAACCAAACCCCACACATTTATACACAGCATACTAGTTTATTTACAGTATACAAAAGATCTACAAAAGTAGAGGGGCTACAAGTTCTCTAAACATTTGAACCCTCAGCTGAAGACTTCGGGGTCTCCTGGGGACTCGGGTCCACCACTGCACCATCGGGTGTACCATTGCCAAAAGCGATCTCTAATACCAACATAGGCACCTCAGACTTCGGTAGGGGACCTTCTCTAGGTCCATTTCGCTCTTAACGGTACCACGCTCTGAATTGATGGGATACCTCCGAGGTAGACCTATATCAACCTAGACAATGGTCCTCACGAGCTCATAGACCTAGGCTCCTTGGCCCCCATGGAGAGGAATCTAAGAGATATGTTCGGTAATCTTCTTGGGCTGGCCAAAACGCTCAGGAGGATTCGTCATCTAAGAACCTGAAAATGTTAAGCCCACGACGGGGTGAGACAATGTTTCAGCAAGTTCACTCCCTAAACTCCGACTAGGAAGGAAATACTAGGGGTGAGCAAAGGTCTAGGGTCGACCCTGGACCGACCCCCTGACCGGCCTAACCCTGCTGGTCCTAGTCCGATTCCCAAGGGGACTGGGTCGGTCCTTGGTCCTGAAATTCCAAGACCAACACTATGCGGGTTGGTCCTCGGTCCTAAGAGTTTTGGGTCGGTCCAACCCTGGACTAACCCTGTATATTATATTATATTATTTATAATTCTTTTATATATTCAAACCTAAGTAAAATGTCTGTTATATTATATTATATTGAGATGTTCTATCAATAGCACTAATAGTAATTTCAATTTAAAACTTTTGTTGAGTATTAATTATGTGTCGTTTGTTTTGTTTCAGGTGTTTAGAAGTTCAAATGAATTAACAAGATGTGAAGTTATATATTCATAGTTTATAAAGTATTTTGAACTTTTTATGGTTTAATTGTATTTTACTAATGAATTTCAACTGCACTTTGCTTTTCATTTTGAGTCAAATGGTAGAAGTTTTTGAAGAGTAGAGTAATACTTTGCAGTTGCTACGGTGATTTGCTAGTTAAGTGGTGTGAAGCTCATTTTTTGGTTGAGTGGACTCTACATGATCAAATGCAGGAAAACGCTTTTGAATATGGTGTTATGAATATTAAAGATAGATGATTACAAGAACTTTCCATCTTGTCCTATATCTCGATGAGCGGTTAGCAGGTACGGAATTTCTATTATTGTGTCATCTTAAATTTGCTAAATATGTATTGGTATTTATAGTTTAGTTGCACAATGCCGCATTGTCAATGGATGTGTAATTTGAATTTGTAGGTTTGCTTTTTTAGGGAGTATAAAAAATAAGATGAAAAAAATTATCGATCGGTCCCGAGTTGACCTTGGAATTGGACTGAACCCATTGGGTCGGTCCGGTCCTTGGTCCCAGACTCAATAGGGTCGGTCCTCGGTCCTAAAAATTGAGGACCGACACTGTACGGGTTGGTCCTAGGGTTAGGAGATGGCTCGGACCAACCCGGACCATGCTCACCCCTAGGAAATACGCCTAAAGGCTGTCTATGCACACACAAGATAGAGGACTTACCTCGCCTCAGATCCTTCTTGCAAGTCAGTACAGTTCATATACTCAACCAATCAATTTAATTCAAATCATCGATCCATTGATCCACTTAGTCAATCAATTCCGTTCAAGACCATCAACATCATCCATACTATCTATCAATCAGAACCATATATGACTCAATTCTGTCTATTGATTCAATTGATACCACCACTGCTCACACAAGTTGAAATAGACGGTCTTTGCTCTCACAAGCTACAATATATGATCATAGTTCTCACAAGTTGATATAGATAGATAATAGCTCACCCAAGCTGATAAATAGATCGTGCTCCCACAAGTTAATAAACGATCATAGCTCACACAAGCTGATAAGGTATACTGCTCTCACAAGCTGACATATCCAAGCACATAGGCTGATACAGTATACTGCTCTCACAAGCTAATGTGCAAAAGGGCTCTCACAAGCTGATAAAAATGTATATTGCTCACACAAGCTGACGTATCTAAGCACATAGGCTGATACAGTATATTGCTCTCACAAGCTGACGTGCAAAGTTTTTCTTTTAGAAAATTTTACTATTCACATAGTCAACAAAGATATTTGGCGTTGTAAACCGACGCCCGGTATTTTCTGATTAAAATACCGAAATTCCACAAATTTGGAATAAAAGACCAAAATCACCAATTTCACTCAATTTGAATAAATTAGAACTCAATTAAATAAACCGCGCATACCATTGCAATCAACACAAAATTCTAGTCACCGGCTATCCCGATATAATTTCCGGAAAATAATAAATAATTAAATAATTACCAAAATTAATTAAATACCATAAATAGAAACTTAGGCCGAAAAGCCTAATTAAATACCGAAACGGCCCGAAAAATTTTCGAATCAATCTAGATAAATAATACGATCTATCTAGTCTCTAATTAAGCTATTTTAATCACCTAACATGCACAAACGAATAATTAAATCGTTAATCCATTATAACTAACCACATAAACCATACTTAGCTTAAACTAATCAACCCTTAAGCATCATTAACTCCCTAAGCAGAGTTTAGTGAGTAAACTCACTAGTTTTGAAATCCAATGAGTTCACGGCGAAGGCAACGCGGCCTTACGAGGCCCGAAGCAATCCAAAATGGGCCTCAAAGCCCACGTAAGCTTGCTAACTTGCGGTTCTACCTGATGGGCCAAGAAATTGCTCGAGCGACCAAGAGCGGCAAGGATGGACAGTGACAGTGCAGCAGGGCTAGGCGGCCAACGGCAGTGCTTCACAGCGGTGGAGGCGAGCTCGGGCGGCTAGATGAGGGTTCGACAGGGCTTGAAGAGGCTCGGGAAGGGCAACACGGCGATGGAACAGGCGAGATGGACGGCGGACTGGCGTGGGCTCGTGCGGGGGCGCGACAGTGACGCGGCGAGGGCAGGGGGTTCGGCGGGCGTGCGATAGTCAAAGGGGGTGGCTGCTCGGTTTTTCTGCAACTTTAGGAGCTCAAGGGGATTGAAAATGGAGAAAGCAACCGGCTAGAGAAGAAGAAGGAGACATCAGTAGCTTGGAGGGTCCGTCTTGCCTCCATTCTATCCCTTTGTCCCTTGAAGAGGTCCCACCAACATGGGCTGGCTTCCTCAGCCATTTTGCAGACCAACAAGCTTCTCTAGGAAGCCATTGAAGTGGTTCAAAAGTGCCTCCCCCCCACGGCATACGAATTTGTAACATTTTCCCCCTAAATTGAGTTTCATTCCTCTCCAATTGAATTTAATTCGGCCCCCATAAATTTCACCAAGGTGCCCTTGACCAAATTGACATTTTTCCTTGCTAATAGAACCAGCTTGCATCCCAAAAATGTGATAAAAAATGGTCCCTTTAATTTTCCGATCGAAAACAGCCTTATATTGAATTTTCGCCAAAAATCTCGGTCTACAGAAACATCTTCGGAGGATGAGTCAATAGTCCTAAAATAAATCTTGATATGACAAAACTTTCAATTTTTGAAATATGATTCAAATTCGCGGTTAATTTTAATCTGTCGCGATTTCAGTGTAACCTAGCCTACTGGGTAGTTTTTAGAAATTTTTAGTGCAATTGACCTATGGTCAATTATTTTCGAGCCACATTGTATATCTTCGACACATTGGCGACTCCCAGTTGTCATAAAAATCTCGAGGTTTCAAATGCAGACACATGGTACCAAAACTATCGAAAAATCGGTTTAGTGCCGATCGACGAAAATTTTGCAATTTGGTAGAATCACCCACACTTAGTCACATATTTCAGTCGAATCGACCTATCTCTGATGTCTGATCGATTTTTAACTGTGCCGTAATAACCCTTGCAGACTAACACGGTCGAGTAGTCGGTTTTTGGTTGAATTCTCAAATTTATTGCATTAAAGTCCCTTAACGGCTTCCTAAGATAAACTAATTATCTCGTGAGTGATCAGCTCAGAGAATAGAACTATAGGTGCGTCGATGAAAAGTCCGATTCATTCAATTGAAAATAGAACTGGAATTTCAGGATGTCACACATGAAATCCAACTAAATGTTCAGTCACTGATTTTTGTTTTATCTTCAGCTTCTCCAAAACCTCTCCAACAGCCACATTGACAATCACTGCTTGGCTACAAAATACAAAAGCTCTTCCGTTAGTTGACTGGATTAATTCCATAACCATGTATCATATGTGGGATTGTGAAAATCTTAACTTGAAAAGATTTGAATTACATTAGAACAATATTTAAGTACAAATAATTATCTTTATAGGCTAATTTAGTAGAACTCACTTGATATATTTTTTCTATGATTATATATATATGAAGACTATAGTATTGACTTAAACAATGGCCATAATTATCAAGTGGCTACTATATTGTGCATAAGAAAAATTTCAGCATTTATAGCTAGGCCTGGAAAAATCTTCAGCAATTGTAATGGGAGAATCATAAACACAGATAATGTTGGCATACACCACGTCATCTATTGAACGGTGTAGTTTGGTTAAGAAAAATATAATCTTGAAAAAGAAAGCCCAAAATATTTGTATTGGCTTGACTTATGCATTAATTCTTCTATCGATCCGATTATGTCTATTATAATGGCATTTAAAGAGTTGTGTCACATTAAAATTTGTTCAAAATTGAAAATCAAGAGACCCAACTACCACAGGTTAACTTGATGGTTAATTAACGAAGATATGTGTGGATAAGGCGCACGACACATGTTTAATTTTCTACACCATCAAGTGGAAACTATCCAAGGTGAACATCCTTGTTGATGTTTAACCATCTTTTAAAAATCCAAAATTCTCCAATGGCATGTTGGTCACATTGACTATGTAACCCCAAAAGCATGCGAGATCCCTTACTAACAATTTGTGCAGGAAAAAAAAAACTCATTTACATTGGAGAATCCAATTGGCATCCACATACTATAGTCATGTATTACCAAATTTTTCATGTAAGTCTATCAATTGGGAATCAGATGTTAGGGAAATCTCTTCTGATGTTTTGAAGATGAAAAAATAAATCAAAGGCTACTAACGTGTTTAATGGTTAAGTAATAGATGATAGAACATGTAAATTATATTGTCAAAATCTTAAGACTGCCAGAAGACTGAATGTAACACATGTCCAAAGTCTATTTTGAAGATTTCCAAACTTCTGTGTCAAAGTCTGAAGATTGCCAGACTTTAGTGTCAAAGTCTGTTCTACATCAAAAGTCTGCCCACTCTGAGAAATTCCAGACTGAACGTGAATGAAGAACCGTAAGACAGACTCTATGCTGAAACTAAACTTATTCAGACTGTGTTCGAGACCTTAAAGCTAAATCTGTTCGAAGCATAATATGTTCGGACTTATGTCCAGATTGTAAAGTCTATTACACTTAGACTCTACTTCAGACGGAAGACACTCAGACTCTACTTCAGTCTAAACACTCTCAGACTTTACATCCAGAACGAGACACAAGTCCAGAACGTAACAAGGTCCAGAACGAGACACAAGTTCAAAACTTAACAAATTCAGAACGAAGCATGTTCAAAATGAGACAACTTGACAGAACGTAACACAAGCCCCAAACATATAACAGCTAGTGATCTGGTTTGGATTTCATATCAAGATAGATTTGATTGACTCAATCTATTTGATTGACAATTGGATCTTGAAAACAAGAACTTTCTAAACGAAGAAGCTCTACTTATGGAAACCAAGATTTTGTTTGTATGAGCAATCGAAATCAATTTGGGATTCTACTTCTATCACTCAACGGCTACCAAATCTTCTAGATACAGATCTGTCCAATGGGTAGATTGGAAGATGATTCTCTAGATACTGTCTAACAGCTAGTTTGGAAGTGGATGAGTATTTAAGGAGATCAAGGACCGATGAGCAAGTAAGAGACGGAGCGTAGAATTTATAATTTCAAAGTCTGAGCGACCTTCGATCATACACTTGTCTTTGGTGAGCTTAAACGTTTGTGATCGTGAGAGAAATACCAAAAGAGTGACTTAGTGAGATAGTGTGATCTACTACTAAGTGTTTGCACTCAAAGTTGTAATCTCTTGTTGATTGTAAAAGTGGAATCCAGCAGAAGGCTGTTAGCGTGGGAGAGTGGATGTAGGCTTGATCTAAGCCGAACCACTATAAATTATGTGTTTTTTATTCTCTTCCCTAAACTTCTTTATTTTGTTCGTAGTTCTATTTAACTTCTAAAGTCTGAACTCACTCAAAATCTGTTACTTTTTAGACTCAGTTTCAAAAACAAAATATTTTTATTACTTTTTGTGAAAAAAAAATTTCACACCTATTCACCCCCCTCTAGGTGTTCATACTAGCACTTTCAATTGGTATTAGAGTCAAGTGCTCGTTTTATTAAAGTGTTTTTACTTTTAAGCTAAAGATCTTCTATGGCTAGTATCTTGGCACCAAGACTTATGGAAGGGCAAAACAACACCAGGCCACCCTATTTTGATGGAAATGGATACAATATTTGGAAAAACAAAATGAAGGCATTCCTAAAATCCAGAGATTCCTTGCAATGGGATGTTGTGGAAAAATGAATCAATCCCACTGTTGCGTCTACATCAAATAAGAATGACAAAGACAAAGAAACCAAACCCCTTGCTCCTATGTCTCAAATGGAGATGTCCAAAAGAGAAGCGCTTGATGCAAAAGCTATTTATTCTTTATATTGCGCATTGTCTCTTGCTGAATATAATAGAATTTCTTCATGTGAAACAGCTAAGGAAGTTTGGGACAGGCTTCATGTCACCTATGAAGGGACTGACCATGTGAAGGAGACAAAGATAAACATCATACTTGGTCAATATGAATCATTCAAGATGAAGCCAAGAGAGTCGATTGGAGATATGTTCAATTATTTTACAGAAATTGTAAACGGTTTGGCATATCAAGGTTATCCAATTTCTTCTCCAATGAAGGTCAACAAACTTTTGCGAGGTCTCTCAAAAGATCAAAACCATGTCAAGACCTCAATCCAAGAGATTCAAAGAATTATGCCACTCACTGTTGATGAATTGATTGGCACTCTTCAATCCTATGAAGTGGAACAAATCAACGACGAAGATCCCAAAGGTAAGAAGTCCATCATTTTAAAATCTAACGCTGATTCTGATGATACAAACTCGAAAAATGACATGGACGATGAAGAACTTGCTTTTATGATCAAGAAATTCAAAAAGCTGAGTAGAAAATGAAGGAAATTCGGTGGAAGAAGACAATACAAGCAGAATGGGCAAAAAGAATAATGAAAGAAGATGATGAGTAAGGAAATATATGCTTGATGGCACATTCAGACTCAGACTTAAATTCGGAATCCAAATCAGAGTCTAACTCAGACACAGACTCAGAATCCGATGAGGAA
Source organism: Eucalyptus microcorys (assembly GCA_014182515.1). NCBI lineage: Eukaryota > Viridiplantae > Streptophyta > Magnoliopsida > Myrtales > Myrtaceae > Eucalyptus > Eucalyptus microcorys. Next base: position 11,168,799 of record CM024563.1, read on the forward strand.
ATCGAGGTAAGTCATTCAAAAATTTCTATCAAAGTTTCAAAGTATATAAATGAGCTTTACTTAAATTTCAAATCTTCTCTTAAAAGGATCTCGGAACTTAAAAAAGATAATTCAAGGCTTAGGCAACATGATCTTTCTCAAAAAGAAAAGTTTGAAATTTTGCAAAAAGATTTTCTATAAATAAAATAAAGTTGAGATTTACTTTTCAAAGAAAATAATTCTTTAAAAAAGGAATTTTCAAATATTTCAACAACATTTTCAAAGGGTTCAAAAACTTTAGAGCATATTCTTTCCATACAAGTATCTTACTATAATAAGTCGGGACTTGGTTTTAATAAGGAAAGTGATTCTCTAATAGATTTTTCTAAAGTCAAGGAGAGACTTAAACAAAAACCTCCTAGACTTGCGTACAAGAAGCATTTTCAAAGAATCTTTACAAAACCTATTGGTTGAAATGCCATCAAGTGTTCAAATTGTGAAGATTCAGAACATTTTGAGAAAGAATGTCGTAAAGTCTAGAGACCTGTTAAAAAATATTGGGTAAAAGCAACATACTCTACTAACTCTTAAGGACCTAAGAAAATATGGGTACTAAAGAAAATGTGAGTTGTTTTTGTAGGAAATAAAGGAAGAGAAGAAGGAGAATTTGGAAATAAGTTGATTCCAGGAAATTCTATAAGGGAAGAATGATTGTGAGTTTACGCATGTGCAATCAAAAAGGTATCTCATTCAAAGATTAGTAATGATTTTTTTTTTATCAATGGTATATTGCAAACATATACCTTGGGTAAGAGAATATTTTTATCATGCCTTGCAAATCTCTACATCCATTTATCATGATTTTAGATGATTGCCTATGAATTATATATTATTTATATTGCAAATATCTTTTGTTATAAACATAAGGCATTGCAAGTTTTTACTTATTTTGGCACGTGATAGAAATATCTACTTTCTTTTTGCGAAATGCATCAATAATATATTTTTGAGATTTATGCTTAAGGAAATCCCTTTGATCTTGAAAGATATTATTGCATATGCATGGATATTCTTACTATATTTAGAAGATATCTTATATCTAGCAAGTTTTGATCCACAAATCGGAGGAAGGTATTACGTGATATTTTTGCAAGGATTGTTATCCATTATACAAGAATTTGCAGGTGACAAAAGAATCTTCCATATGGATTTTGGAAAGCTCGATCTGAAAATTATGGAGATTCTATACTATTTTCTGGAGGCTCAAAGATTCTCTTCCTTGTGCAAAGTTTTTGGAAATTATTGAGAAAATCCCTTATGTGACGTACGCAAGGAAGAGAAAGTGAATCCAAAAGAAATGGAAAGATTTGTGATCAAACTCAAAAAGGCAACAAATTGAGGGGGAGCATTGATCAATTTTGGAAAAATCTTTTTGAATCGATCGTGATCTTGATTATTATGGAAGGAAGGAAAATGTAAATGTGATAGAACTTGTTAAGATCTACGAAATCCGGTTAGTGCATATTTTATTATCTTTTGTCATTAACAAATCTCTTATTGATATTATCATTTTATTATGACAAAATGGGTCAATTGAATTTTATAATGCATCCATGATTTTTATTGGATATTTGTTGATATATATGATCAAAGTGAGCTATATTACATATCTTTGATTTTCGACTTACTTTGTAAAAATTGATTTTTTGAAAATTGTGTTTCATGCAAGATATATTTATTATTGCTTTATATTCTCTACGTGATGCTATTTCCATTGTTATCGCTTTTTTTATTATAACAAAAATGGGGAGAGAATATAAATATGCATATGTGTTGATTGGTTGATATTATGTTGATTATTGGTTGATATTATTGCATAATATTGAGTTGCGATTATTTTTCTAAATATTGTAATGCTCAATCTATTTGCTATCTTCTACTATATTTTGATTTGAATTACATTCTTTGAATACTCATATTTAAAGACTATTTATGTGCTTAGGATTTTTATTATTATCTTTAAAAGCATATTTACACATCTGCATATTCAGAGATTGTTTTGTCATCATCAAAAATGGGGAGAATGTTAGGGAAATCCCTTATGATATTTTGAAGATGACAAAATAAATCAAAGGCTACTAACGTGTTTACTGGTTAAGTAATAGATGATAGAACATGTAAATGATATTGTCAAAATCTGAAAACTGCCAGAAGTCTGAACGTAACACATGTCCAAAGTCTATTTTGAAGATTTCCAGACTTTTGTGTCAAAGTCTAAAGACTACCAGACTTTAGTGTCAAAATCTATTCTACATCAGAAGTCTACCCACTCTGAGAAATTCCAGACTGAACGTGAATGAAGAATCAGAAGACAGACTCTATGCTGAAACTGAACTTATTCACACTGTGTCCAGACCTTAAAACTAAATATGTTCAGAAGTAGAATATGTTCAGACTTACGTTTAGATTGTAAAGTCTATTGCACTTAGACTCTACTTCAAACGGAAGACACTCAGACTCTACTTCAGTTTGAACACTCTCAGACTTTACATCTAGAACGAGACATAAGTCCAGAACGTGACAAGGTCCAGAACGAGACATAAGTTTAAAACGTAACAAATTCAGAACGAAGCATGTTCAGAATGAGACAACTTGACAGAACGTAACACAAGCCCCAAATATATAACGGCTAGTGATCTGGTTTGGATTTCATATCAAGATAGATTTGATTGACTCAATCTATTTGATTGACAATTAGATCGAACTTTCTAAACGAAGAAGCTCTACTTATGGAAACCAAGATTCTGTTTGTATGGGCAATCAGAATCAATTTGGGATTTTACTTTTTTCACTTAACGGCTACCAAATCTTCTAGATACAAATCTGTCCAATGAGTAGATTGGAAGACGATTCTCTAGATATTGTCCAACGGTTAGTTTGGAAGTGGAGGAGTATTTAAAGAGATCAATGACCGATGAGCAAGTAAGAGATGGAGCGTAGAATTTATAATTTCAAAGTCTAAGCGACCTTCGATTATGCATTTGTCTTTGGTGAGCTTAAACGTTTGTGATCGTGAAAGAAATACCAAAAGAGTGACTTAGTCAGATAATATGATTCACCACTAAGTGTTTGCACTCAAAATTGTAATCTCTTATTGATTGCATAGTGGAATCCAGCAGAAGACTGTTAGCGTGAGAGAGTGGACGTAGGCTTGATCTAAGCCGAACCGTTATAAATTCCGTGTTCTTATTCTCTTCCCTGAACTCATTTATTTTGTTCGTAGTTCTATTTAATTGCTAAAGTCTGAACTCGCTCAAAGTCTGTTACTTTTCAGACTTAGTTTCAAAAGCAAAATATTTTAATTACTTTTTGTGAAAATTTTTCTTTACATCTATTCACCCCATTCTAGGTGTTCATACTAGCACTTTCACCGGAGACCGGATCGTACCATCGATCTAGTCTGATGGAACTGGTCATTTTTTTCCCCCACTACTTGATGCCGTTTATTATGAAGAAATAATAATAAAAAAAGAGTACATGTAGTTTGTCTAATCCAATTCTCCATTGAAATCGGAAATCAGACTGACATTCCTAAGAACTGGACCCAAATGACCGGTTCAGTTAGGTTTGAGCGATTCTTGATTTGGGTGATCCATTTTACAAACCCCTAATAGAAAGTTGTTAATATAAATGTCATGTGATGACCCCCGAAACAAGAAATGATTGCCCCGTAGGGCCACGACATTGCGCCCCAACTCAGCAGTAGCTCATGTTCGAGCCATGTGGCCCAGTATTCATTTCCTCCTTTATTACTCTAGCTCATGTCGCCACCCGTCTTGGCTGCCGTCTACTAGTTCGCTACTTGTACCGGGCCGCAGCACTCCCTACTTCGTGTGTCCCTTCTCTCTCTCCCCTCTGTGCGCACTTCCGCACCACTTGACGGCCTCCGCTGTTGCCGACCTCAGATCAGAGGTCAGCCACGGTCATCGTCTCCGGCCCCAATCCAAATCGAGGTTGCTTGGTCATTCTTTACATGTTCTCATAATGCTCTCGCTTCGATTGTATATGCAGGCATGAACTTTCTTCACTAAATCTTAGTTTCCTCGTATAATTGATGTTTCTTGAGGATTATCGAGAAATATGTCAAATATAAGTTGGCACCAGATGCGATCTCCGATTTTTTTCCTCTTCGGACGATGGAAAGCGATATTCTTATTACGAGGGTGAATATATTCTTTTGGGTTGAAACTTGTGAGAGTGCAGATTAATGTGGGTGCGAAATCTGAAGTTGATTTTGGTAATTATCCCAAATTGCAAATGCAAATGGGTGCTCTTGAATATTTCGGAGACTTACGAGACAGTGAAGAGGAAAAAATGTTTAAAATGGAATATGTTGGTCCATGTCGATGAAATTATTGAATTAGAGCAACAATTAGAGGATGTTTTCAATATTTTCCTTAAAAAAAATAATAGAAATCATTTGACAGAGCAAGTTATGTCCCCTTAGAACAGAAAAAAAAAAAACTTAATAATGAAGAAATAGGTAGGAATCTTAAAAAGGTTTTAGCTTTGGTCCTTTTTCACGTTCCCTTGGTTTCATCTACACTTGCAAGAGCCCTTTTCAATGCCTCGAATTTGTCAAGGAACTTCTTATCATGTTCCAAGAAAATATCCTCATACAATGAAGTCTTAAGTTCAAGATACTCAGGCTCCACAAAAATAAATAAATAAAATGGAAAGGATACTTTTAGGACTCGCCGAGTCAGATACCTTCTCCAGGAGCACAAGTTCACCAAGGCACCTTTATTAAAACCATAAGAAATGATGGGTAAGTAGAGTGTAGAGTGTGCAGTTGTTGACAGCACATAAAAGGTCGTCTGATGGAGACTTTTTCTTCATCCCTAAGTACGTGGACTTCAGCATCTACCAAACGGTCGTAGAGGAAAGTCAATAAAATAATGACGAGTGTCCTCTCCTCAGAAATTCAGGAATACATTATACTCATCTTCTAATGCTGGTGCAGCATCACTACTCGATCGGGCCTCAGAGATTGCGATTGATAAGATGTTTGTTATTTCCCGGATACCTTTCTCACCTAAAGGGGAATGGCGTGGGGTCGTCTAGCAAAAAAATGAGCTGAGGTTTGGGATCTGAACGAGGCAAGTGAGTGCCAATACATTAAATAGTTGGCTGGCTCACTTTAAAATCAAATTTAATTGTCTATTTCCCACCAAACGTTCTGCACTAGCAAAGTAAACACAGGTGAAGGTGTCGAAGACTTTTCAACAAGTTTGGAAATTTTTAAGACTCCTTGGGAGACCATAAAGGCCAATCAAACTTGAGAGAAAAGATATTGTCTGTTTAAGGGACCCAGCCTTGATCACCCGGAGTTCATGTGCAGGCCCGATCCACGGAGAGAAAAGATATTACCACAACTTGAGGGAAGAAATTGGCGCATGATAACCATTCTATATATCATATCTATATTTCTATTTTCGAAAACAAGTTTAGAATGTAACTATATTTGGTAACGTAATTTCATTTTTTCATATGTAGAACAATTTTTAGTCTAGAAATGTATTTTTAATAGAAATGAGAAGTAGATTTTTTTCTTATTATATTTCTGGAATACAAATGAGAAATAAAAACTCTTATTATCGCTTACATTCGCTACTAGTTGACGATCCACGCCGTCTGTTGGCCATTGTTCATTGTCCTCTGCCGACCCCATTAACCATCATTTGCCGTTCGCCATTCACCACTGCCCTCGCCATCCACCATTTGTTGTTGCTGCCGGCCGCCGTCCTCTGCCGCTGGTCTCCTGCTATCGCCCATCGGTTGCCTAGGAGGGAAAAATATTGTATCATTATCAAATAAAATTTTGCTTCGGGAGCATAAATTGTATATTATCATCAAATGTATAATTTTGCTTAGAAATTTTGTCAAAAAAATAGAATAGTTATCATTCACATGCTAAAAAATTATGGAAAATTGACATAGAATTGACATCATGTCACCAATCCCAAGGTGCAGAATCCTTTTACCATAGAGAGCCATTGATGAATGATTCGGTTCGGTTTGAATTTCTTGTAAAGCTGAACTAAACTGAATTGGCAAGGTGTACATTTGAACCGAATGGAACTGAATATGACCCAAATTGAAAACTTGGTTTGGTTCGAATTGGTTTGAGTTTTCGATTTTTCCTCTTCTTCTTCTATTTTTTGTTTTTTTTTGCACTTTTATCCTCCAGAAACTTGAAATGACATTCCACCGTCTCATTCAATCTTGATACCTCCAACAACATCAAAGAGCGCAGATAAGCTGCCAGTCAACCATTGCAAATCCTCCTAACAAAAAGAAAACAACCAAATTAACCCAATTTCTTTTAATTGATCAAAATTCAACAGGACAAGATATAATTAAAAAGACTATATAATTACTGTCTTAATGGGACGAGAATATCTTGAGGTCACCTACGATCGACTTATGTAATTGGATCAAGTTTGTGATTAAGTTTCGATTGGAAATGGCCCTAATACGACTTACGCTAATTAAGCGGCATCAACGGTGCTCATGCGGCTAGACCTGAACTGAGCTCAGTGTCTCTTGGAGGTTTTATGTATGACCTATGTTTGAACTTGGTCGATTTATGAATGACTCTCGGTTGTTATGTAATCATGTAGGATCGATCGACTTGCCTTGGCTCACGATCGCACGAAATTGGATTAGGGTCATTCATGAACAACACAAGGATGTTGTGCGGAGTCATGCATGACCAGTATATACTCGAGCTGAATCGATCTATATTTGTCCATTGATTGACTTGTGATGGCACATGATTGTCCACATCGATCCTTATAGTTGAACGATCTTTTTATGATCGAACGCTCTGGTCTAACGTAACCCTGAACCAAAGTTGCCTTGCCCCTAATAAGCTAGTTGGCTCACAAACAATACCTAGAATTGACTCACGGTCTATTCTCGTTCTTTACATATTGATCCTTAGTCTATTCCTTACGCCCAAGATAGGAGTCCAAATTGAGAATGTCACAGTATGCATACCTACATACTCCTTAATAGGCTCATAAAGACACTGAACATCAATACAGAGCCACAACATCCTCCAAAATCCACAAAGCCAATCCAAAATTTACATTACAAATCGATTTCACAAATTAAATCATATCATCTTTCACAATTCAAATCATCCGCCACAAATACCTTTTATGAAAGATTATCAAATTATCATATTCGAAAAAGAGATAGCACCATTTACTTAGACCAAACAACGCAAAACTATGAGTTGATGATTTCGTGATCCTATGAATTAAACGTGAATTGACGTAAAAACCAACTAAAATAGTATCTCAATTACAAATTGGCAAAACTAAGCTTAATCATGCACAAAATGACTCATGCGTCAATAAATCGCTCGCCCAAAGCAAGCATTCATAGCTATCAGCAACGCGGAGCTCATACAGAAAATTCTAGAATTCACGTTGATTAAATCGTTACTTCAAATCGACTCCTATCAAACCCTACAGCTTCACAAGGTTCTAATCCATGATTTTCATGTAATTACATAGCTTAACAACTCTTAAATCGAACAATGCAATTCAAATTTAACATAATTCTGAATTTGTACCTTAATTTCGAAAACTATTTTGACTAAATGAACACAGGGCTTAAATTCTTATTGGGTGCTACGAAACCAAGTAAATCTGGCTAGATAATGTCCCCGTGACATGACATGCACAAGCAAAACCCTCTTTTTCTTTTTCTTTTCCTTTCCCTTTCTTTTTGTTCTTCCCCTTCTTTCTTTTCTTCTTTCACTTTTCTTTCCGATCTGCGCGGGCCGTCTGTCCATGTAAGAAGCTGAGCACTTTTACTTATTTGTGGACTAGTCAAATTTTTCCTCTTTTCTCGGACTTTGACCAAGTAAAAGTCCATGCAATTTTACACGTACATTAAAGTTCAGCCGTTGATTTCATTTTCCCAACTGAATGTCTCGATATATTCGTCTCTTGTAAGGAAAATGGAAAACAAGCGGCAAATAGAGGATCCAAATGTTACCGGCGAAGCCTCGTCAACTTTGGCTGGGGAGTGGAAAAGCCCAACCTTTTTTTTTTTTTTTTTGGTCGAAAAAATGATTGCTGTTGAAAGCCATATATATCTGACTCAAACCATCTTATAATTGCCAAATGAAACACTTCTGGTGATAAAATATTTTAATCCCAATGGAAAGTTGGCATTCTGGGATGCACCTCAACTGAGGAAGCCACTATCTATCATACTCTAACTGAAAAATAACGTTTTCTATAACATGGACCTATTTGAAGCAGACTCTAAAAGAATCTAAACGCTATAAGCTTGGTTCACTGGCCTTGATTAGCAGTGACCCGTTTGTCCATTTTGATCTGACTATAGAAAGAGTAGTTCTGCAGGGCAATTTTTCGCACATACTTCCCATATCTGTTCATCATTGTTTGCAATGCGAGTTCACCTGTGTCTTTTGCTCGTCTTCTCCCTGTTTCAAGCAGTTCAAAGCAGCACAATTTCCAGTATAACTGCGTCAAGTCCACTTGATCAGAACCAAACCCTTGTCTCTCCTAGTCAAATTTTCGAGTTCGGGTTCTTCATGCCTAATGGATCCGGAAAGCAGTATGTAGGTATATGGTACAAGAACATGACTCCCTCGAAAGTTGTCTGGGTGGCCAACAGGGACAAGCCACTTGGGGACAAAGATCAATCTGCAAGTTTAGTGATTGGCGGAGATGGAAATCTGAAGCTTCTTGATGGGCAGCAGAGCACTGTCTGGTCTACTAATGTCACTGCAAAGTCAAATTATTCTGCAGCAGTGCTTTCAGATATCGGAAACCTTGTTCTTCAAGACAGGAGTGCGAATGAAATGTGGCAAAGCTTTGATGAGCCAACCGACACTCTCCTGCTAAGCATGAAGATTGGAGTAAACCTGAAAACAGGAAAGACACAAAACTTGGTTTCCTGGAAAGGTGAAGATGATCCCTCATGTGGAAGCTTTGTCCTTGGAATTACATCAGAGACCCCGCCCCAGGGTTTTGCTTGGAATGGATCAAGTCCTTACTGGAGAAGCGGACCGTGGGATAAATCCAAGTTCATCGGAATACCGAACATGAACAGCACATACCTGAACGACTATGACCTCCAGCAAAATATTGACCAGGGAACATCTTATTTTTACTTCAATAATCGCAACAACTCCTACTTTGGATATTTTTTCATCTCATCAGAAGGATCTATAAAGTTTGTTTCATGGAGCAATGGATGGTCAACATGCTGGGAGGCATCAGCAACAACCAACCATTGTAATATTTATGGAACACGTGGCCCTTTTGGAGTTTGTGACTCATTTGGTTCAACTATGTGCAGATGCTTAAAAGGTTTTAAACCAAGGTCAGATGAAGAATGGAAAAGAGGAAACTGGACTGGAGGGTGCCTTAGGAAAACAGAATTGAATTGTCAGATATCCGCAAGGGCAGCAGCTTCAACAATTGTGGAAAAGATGTGTTCCGGCAAATGAAACAGATGAAATTGCCTGATTCCGCTGAGTATTTGTTGAGTGTAGCTGATAAAGAAGGATGTCAAAGTTGGTGCCAAGGAAACTGCTCGTGCTTGGCCTTTTCCTATGTGGACACTATAGGATGTATGGTTTGGAGTAGAGATCTCCTAGATCTTCAGCAATTCTCCACAGCAGGCGAAGATCTATTTATTCGACTTGCATCTGCCAACACAGGTTGCATAGATTGAATTAATATGCACTTCATTTTGCATTGCCCGTTGTTCCTGTGATATATTTTCCCATTTCAGGTATTCCTACGCTGACAATACTGATCATCAGCCTAAGTACTGTTTCTGTCATCATGCTATTTGGAGCTGGTATTTTAGTCTGTGGTCCCTCCAGGTGGAGAGGTAATAAAAGATATGCAGTTTATTGCTATCTTAAGGGTGATTTTGCATTAACCGCAACATATGAATTTTGTATGATTGGTATGACCATGGCTTCAGAAGCTAGGCAGTTACTCCTATAAACACTGCTCTTTTTCTCGTGTTCTCATGCGTGTCTTCAGTTGTTTCTATTGTGTTTATTAAATGCAGAGAAGTTCAGGAAAATGAAAATCCGAAGGCTCCTTAGGTCGGGGGTTACAGCCAACAAATCAGAGGAATTGATAGCAGCACGGAAAGAGCAAAAGAAGCAAGATGATGCATCCAAATTGGTGGTTTATGATCTTGATAGCATACGCCTTGCGACAGACAACTTTGATGCCAAAAACAAACTTGGGCAGGGAGGGTTTGGCCTTGTTTATAAGGTAAAAGAAAAGCCTTCTCCGAGAGAAATACACAAATCATCCAAGATCTGATAGTTCTCTCCGTTTGGAAACAGGGAAAGCTGAATGATGGTAGGGAAATAGCTGTGAAGAGACTTTCAAGCAACTCAGGCCAAGGCATAGCGGAGTTCAAGAATGAGATCCTTCTAATATCCAAGCTTCAACACCGAAATCTGGTGAGACTCTTTGGTTGCTGCACTGAAGGAGATGAAAAGATACTAGTGTACGAGTACTTGCCAAACAAGAGCTTGGACACCTTTCTTTTGGTTTGTCTCACTCTCTGAAGAACTTCATTCCGCTTTTCCCCAAACCCGGTACTGAAACTAGATACTGTTACTGTTTTCTTGTTTAGATTCACAAGAGAAGGCAAAACTTAGTTGGGCCATGCGCTTCCGCATTATCCAGGGGTTCGCAAGAGGGTTGCTCTACCTCCACCAGGATTCCTACCTGAGGGTTATACATCGAGATCTGAAAGTGAGCAATATTCTCTTAGACGAAAAGATGAATCCCAAGATATCAGATTTTGGGCTGGCGAGGATGTTCGAGGGCACTCAAGTTTTGGTAAATACTAGCAAAGTTGCGGGAACCTTGTAAGCTTTCTATCATCACTCTTAAAAGTACCTACTTATGAGGCAATTTGTCCCCTTGGGCAGCAGATTAGTAGAGTATAATACGCTCACTTTTCCCTTCATGCATGTTCCTACTGTTGTCCTCTAATATGACCGAAAAAACTCTTCCATGTATATCCCACGGTTCCAGTAAGTCAGTTCGCTCCGAGGTAAATTATAGACTAGACAAAAATGGTAAAAGGTATGAGACAAACAGTATTTGCAGAGTTGGAAGTCTATCAAGCTCCAATTCTCTGACCTCTCATGCCATAGTCCTTGAGTGTGATTTTTTGTTTAAACTGCATCTCGTGAACCGTCCACTTACATGATTTTGTATGACTTTATTATGATTATGGCTTCCTGTGTACGAGATTATGACACGTCCAATTTATTCAGCGGCTATATGTCTCCTGAGTATGCCATGGGTGGGATATTTTCTGAGAAATCCGACATTTATAGCTTTGGAGTACTGATGTTGGAGATTATCAGCAGCAAAAAGAACACAAGTTTAGATTACCCTGGACAGCATCTCAGTCTCCTAACTTATGTAAGTGACGAATTAATCTTCGAACTAATATATCTCCATTTCAAATTTCAACCATCGGTAGTCTTCGGGACAATCTCTGACGAACGACCAGATGTTACAGGCTTGGCACTTGTGGTGCGAAGGCAGAGGATTGGACCTAGTGGATGAAGCCATTGCCAACGCATTTTCACCATCGGAAGTGATGAGGTGCATTCAGTCGGGGCTCCTCTGTGTGCAGGACCATGCCACAGACAGACCCAACATGTCGGCCGTGGTTTTAATGCTAAGTGGGCAGTCCGATCTTCCAGAGCCAAAGCAACCCACAATTACATTTCATGGCTCAACGACTCCCGAAGTTCACATTCAATCACAAGAAGGAAACATCTTTTCCAGGAATACCATCAACATTACTTTGGTTGAAGGAAGATAAAATTCTCAGAAGCATTTCCTCCATCCAATTCATCTTTCCAGGGATCCGTGTTTAGTGTTTAACATATTGTTGAATAAAAAAATGCTCCTAATGCGTAGTCTGTGTGCATCCATTCACCTGAACACACATTTCCCAAATCCAACATCTACTAATCATGTCGCCATTGGTTACTTATTGTCTTACTCTCGGAGGGTAAGCTCGGAGGGGGATGGTGCAGACGCAGAGGACGAGAACGATGGTTGAAGGAAGCTCAGAGTAGGCCGACGGTAGCAAGGCGATGAATGGTGGTGAAATTGGGGTCTATTATTGAGTGGATGCATTAGGATTTGGGGAATTGAGAGACGAATATCTTTCAAGTAGGGTAGTTTAGTCATTTACCGTGTTCGAATTTAGTAAAAAAATCCTAAGACATTTTTTAAAATAGAAAATGTAGAAAGTGACCATGATTTTTCATATTTTCCTTTACTTCACTCATTATACAAAATCTTTAAAAATGCATTAGAGGGTTTTCCTAATGAAAAACTTGATTGTGGTGCATAAATCCAATCAAAGGAACTTGTCATGTCGAAAATCAATAGGATGAAAGCGCGCACGACATGAAATTTTGTCCTTTTTTTTGTAAGATGTGTAATTGGATTTGACATTAATGTCTTGGCACGAAAGCAACATGAGTATGATCTTCATTTGTCATGAATGGTCTGGTTAAATCTAATGACCGTCCAAGTCATGAATTGAGGCCATAACTTTTTGATCAAATCAAAACTCAACAACCACTCATTTCACCTCAGATTGAGATTTTTTTTCTTTATTTTTTTGACTTTTTATCTCTTTCTCATCAAACCTGACGAGCTTCCAATATCCAAAAGCCACGGGCCATGTGGAGCTTTCCGCGTTCGGATGTCAATTTGAACATGCCAAAAAAAAAATAGACTGAGGAAAGCTGCTTGTGGGGGACCTGAAGGTCATTTTCTTGGATGCTTTTTTAACATCTGGTCTAGGCTATTCGTGAACGTTGGATCAATCCCTCAACTCCAATCTTCCAAGGGTCACCGTCGAGAGGACGGGAAGATTACAGAAACGGATAATGGTGGGGTCCACGGGAGCCGGAGATAGGATTGGGCTTTTGACGGCCCATAGTTTTGAAGTGATGGGCTCAATCACCGGCCCAGATCAAACCCATCCCGGAAAATGCGGTCAAGATCTAGGGTCGGGGTAGCCGATGGGGAGGTGTTGTCTCCAGTCAAAATGGAATCTTGAAATTGACCTTGCTAACCTTGAATCTATGATATCTTGATATTGGATGAAATGGAAAACGTGCTTATCATGTATTATTACACTAAGAAACTGACAAAGTATCCATTACTACACAGCAAGTGTGATATTCACATTGTTGACTTGGTGTTTCACAGCTCGAACAACTTTACCTGCTCTCTCCCCCTCATTTCTATCATCCATTTCATTTGGTTCTTGACGGTTTCCCTCTCTATAGCATCTATTTAAGAAAAATCGAAATCAATCACAGTTTGCATTTTCAATTTGATGTATTTTTTTAGTTAATTCGATTTAGGAAGCTACTTAATTGACATAATTATAAACATGCACTTAAGGAAAAATTCCAAAAAAGTTCTAAACCTATTACACTTATACCAATTCAATATTAAACTTTTTAAAGGGTTTAAAACTAAATTAGCATAATTGAAAAGTAAATTGACAAATTGTCAAAATGTTTAGGACTAAATTGACTGAATTAGAAAGTTTAAGATTGAATTGACATTGCTATAATAGATTTAAAATTTTTTTGGTAATTTGCCCAATACACTTACGACATTGAAAAGTAGTTCTACTAGCTAAGAACCATTTTCCTTGAGTGGTTTAGCTACTGATGCATATTAGTAAGAATTGTCTATGTCTATCTAAAAACATAATTGGTTGCACTTGGTGCAAGCGAGCCCTGATCGCATGCGTAATCAGATGAGATGACTCCATGTGGGATCTGCCCAATTTAATAGTGCATGTAAGTTGGGTTCACATACATCAATCTAGCCAAGACTTGCTCCATCTGTACATTTGCTTTAAATTAAGTGTCCAAGAGTGCTTTTAGAGATGAAGTGCCCCAGGCACAGTTTTCCCTTCTAAGAATCTCTGCAGAGGTGATGAGACTTCTTGTTACTCGATCAACTTTTTTGAATTTTACAAAAGAGGTTCATTTTTCTTTTTACCTCCATTACCCTCAATTTTTCTGGGTTCATCACCCCAAAACACGTAGAAAATCCCAGTACTAACATGAGGGAGTTCTTAGAATAAACAAGAGTGCATTTATATATTTTCTTAAAAGTTGATTTTGAATCTAGTGTCGCATAGTTGACTGGTGCTCAACAGATTGTAATTTAGGCCTTTCACCATGGACATATTATTGATAATTAAGCTTCTTATTTTTATTGTTCCCTATCCAACAATTCTTCCTTTGCTATTCCCTCCAAAAGAGACACTTCCTCCTTTTTGTTTCTCAAGTTTCATGAAACTGTTTGAGTCTCTTGTCATATGTCTTGAGCATCCATTATCTAAGTATCATTTGCTCTTCCTTTTTTAAGTAACTTGCAATCAAAAAATAATCTCAAATTTTCTTTAATACCCACATTTTATTGGGTCATAGAGAGTTAGTAGTAAATATTGTTTTTGCCTAAATTCTTCTTAACATGTCTCTAGACTTTAGGGCATTCATTCTCAAAATATTCTGATTTTCCACACTTGAAACATTCCACGGCACTTCGGCCAATAGGTTTTGTAAAAATCTTTTCAAAATGTCTTTTGTAAGCTAGTCTAAAAGGTCTCTATCCGAGTCTCTTGTTAACTTTTGGAAATTCTATTAAAAGATTACTTTCTTTACAAAACCTAGGCTGGACTCGTTGTAATAAGGTATTTGTATAGAAAGAATGAGTTTTAAGGTTTTTGAGCCTTTTGAAAATTTTGTTGTAATGTTTGAATTTTTATTTTTTTTCAAAATTTCATTTTCTTTGGAAAGTAAATCATGATTTTCCATTAATTCCTTGAAATCATTTTTAAAATTTTTAAAATTTTCTTTCTAAGAAATATCCTGTTATCTCAGCTGAGAATTTTTCCTTCTTAATTCAGAGATCCTTTTAAGAGAGGATTTGAGATTCAAACAGAGCTCATTGATATACTCGGATATCTTAATAGAAATTTTAGGATGACTTACCTTAATTTCCTTATTGATTCTGAATTTGTGTCTATGTCAGTTCCAGAGTCTATGTTTGAATGGGCCATCACACAAATGTTTGCGTATTCCTCATCACTTTCTATCGCTCCAGATTTCAGCTTTTAATGTTTCTTTGTACTTTTCATATTTTCCTTCTTCTTTTTGGCAATGGGTAGTTTGGCTTGATATGTCCTTTTTTCTTGTATTCGAAGCATATTAAATCCTTGCTTAGTTCATCTTCTTCCATTACTTTTTTCCTACCCATTTTGCTTGTATTGTATCTTCCCATTGGACTTTCTTCCTTTCCTATTCAGCTTTCTAAATTTCTTGAACTGGAAAAACAAGTTCTTTGTCATCCATGTCATTTTTTGAGTTTATATAATTAAAATCAGTGTTAGATTCAAGTGCAATAGACTTCTTACCTTTTGAGTTATCCTCATCATTGATTTGTCCAACCTCACAGGATTGAAGAGTGCCAAGATTGAAGAGTGCCAATCAATTTATCAACAGATAATGGCATAATTATTTGAGTCTCTCAGATTGATGTTTTGACGTGATTCCATTCTTTTGAGAGACCTAACAATAGTATGTTGACCTTCATTGGAGCAGAGATTGGTTGTCCTTGATATGCCAGGCCATTTACAATTTCTGTAAATCAGTTGAACATATTGCTAATGTATTCTCTAGGCTTCATCTTGAAAAACTCATATTGGCCTAGTAGAATGTTTACCGTCATCTCTTTTACACAATCTGTACCTTCATAGGTAACACAATGTTTATCTCAAACTTCTTTAGTTGTTTCACACGAAGATAATCTATTATACTCAATAGAAGATAAGATACAATATAAATAATAAATGACTTTTGCATCCAAGGTTTCTCTCTTGGTTATTTCTACCTATTCAGACACTTCAGCATCTTTGTATGTGACTTCCTTCTTCTTGTCTGAAGCAGATACAGCTTTTGGATTAATCCCTTTCTTCACAACATCCAATTCCAGAGGATCTCTAGATATTAGGAATACCTTCATTTTGTTCTTCCAAATATCGTATTCTTTCCATCAAAATAAGGTGGTTTGGTGTTGCTTTGACCTTTGATAAGTCCTAGTGTCAAGATATTAACCATAGAATATATTTAGTTTGGAAGTAAAAATATTTCAATAAAATGAGCACTTGACTTTGATACCAATCGATAAATCTATTACGAACATCTAGAGAGAGGATGAATAGGTGATAAAATAAAATCTCGACAAATAAATGCAAAATAGGAAAAGTCAAGATCAAATTATGAACAAGGATCAAAATTTGTTATATAGTAGAACGGACTTTTAAAAGTACCCCACAAATGTGCAATAGACTTTATCAATAAACAATAAGAGATTAGGGCCCACCCCGCTATGAGCAAGTTGGTTTGGGCTTCCAATGCCCTCCCCGCTGGGCAGGGTTCGAATCCCAGCTCGCTCCATTTGCGCGACTTAAGTGGGGTGCCGTGGGAGGTGGGTCCCCACGCTAGTGCCCCCCATGGTTTGTGCTGAGCGCTGTCGGCCGTGAGGTGGTTCCACGGCATAAAAAAAAAAAAAAGATTAGGGATAAAGAAAATTGTACACGAAATTTATATTGATTTGACT
Organism: Eucalyptus microcorys; assembly: GCA_014182515.1. Classification (NCBI taxonomy): domain Eukaryota; kingdom Viridiplantae; phylum Streptophyta; class Magnoliopsida; order Myrtales; family Myrtaceae; genus Eucalyptus; species Eucalyptus microcorys. Next base: position 11,185,550 of record CM024563.1, read on the forward strand.
TAGATTAAGCATACATTCACTCTCCTATACTAAAAGCCTATTAGTTGGATTCCATTATATGATCAACAAAATATTACAATTATTACAAACACTTAGTGGTAGATCACACTATCTCATTAAGTCACTCTTTTTTGTTTTTCTCTCACGATCACAACTTTTTAAGCTCACAGAAGAAGACAAGCAGTATTGAGATTAACTTTAGACTTTGGAATTTCGGGTTCACGTCTCTATCTCTTTAGACAGATCAACCTCCTTAAATACACCTTCATGCTATACTCACCATTTAGCCAATTATCAGAGCATTTTCTTCTAGAGTACTCATTGGACAAAATGATACAAAGAGATTTTATGGCCATTGAAGACAAAGATGGAATTTCCATTTGATCTTGATCACTCATACAAACAGAATCTTGATTTCTATAAGTATAGCTTCATCATTTGGAACTTATTTCTAGGATTGATTTCATCAATTTTTTTGATTGACTCAATCAATATATTTTTGGAAAGTGAAATCGTTAACCAGATCGTTAGCCATTGTAGATTATATTCTGAATTTGTCTTTGTTCCGGTGCCATGTTATATTCTAATAACTCTCATTCTGAACTTGTTTCATTTTGACCTTGCCATGTTCTAGACCTGTTAAAGTGGGATATTCACCTTATTTGTATAGGTGATTTTGGAATAGAACAAACTTTGCTAGAAGTCTTTGAAAGTTGCTTAGAATAATATATGCTTGTTCCAAAACCTGTTCTCATATAAACATTAGAATTAGAAAGTTTTGTCAACTTCAAAATCTGGGTGAAGTTTTCTCAACAAATACAAACCCACAACATCCTCCAAAATCCACAAAGCCAATCCAAAATTTACATTACAAAATTGGTTTCACAAACCAAATCATATCATCTTTCGCAAATCAAATCATCCGCTAGAAATACCTTTTATAAAAGATTTATCAAATTATCAAATTAAAAAAAGAGATAGCACCATTTACTTAAACCAAACAATGCACCTATATGAGTCGACAATTTCGTGATCCTATCAATTACATGTGAATTGGCGTAAAAACCAACTAAAACACTACCTCAATTAGAATTAGCAAAATCGAGTTTAATCATTACAACAACTCATGCGTCAACAAATCGCTCACCCAAAGCTAGTATTCAAAGCTATCAATAATGCGTTGCTAATACAGAAAATTCTAGAATTTCACGTTGATCAAATTGTTACAATGTCTTAATCCACAGCTTAACAACTCTTAAACGGAACTAAGTAAATCTGGCTTGATAATGTCCCCATGACATGCACGAGCAAAACCCTCTTTTTCTTTTTCTTTTCCTTTCTTTTTCTTCCTCCCCTTCTTTCCTTTCTTATTTCTCATTTCTTTCGTTGACACCTAAATTTCGCCTAAATTAATAGCATTAAATTTTTTCTTTTAAATTGTTATTTTAAAAAAAATGAACAAAAACGGTCGGGCCGGGCCAAATCCAACCTGGGCCCGATCCACACCTTTTCTTTTTCTCTTCCCCTGTGCTGGGCCCAGCCCAGCCCCCTTTTTCTCTTCCCCCTTTCCTCTGTGTCGGTCTTCGAGCACCTGCGCCAAAAAAAAACAAAACAGAAGGAGCGGCAGAAGACAGAGCAACAGAAGGAAGCCGAAGAAGGACCTGCAAGGGGGCGGCAGCTGCGATTTCAGAAAAAGGGGAAGCGATGACACACGGCTGCAGTGTGGCAACGCCTGCAGTTGTCAAAACCCAGGAAAACCTGCGACCGTTGTAGCTGAAAACGGACCGAACTTGGTCCCAAGGAGAAGACCGGCTGCAGACATATACAGAGGCAGGGAGGCTGGACTGACCGAGGAAAATTTGAGCTGAAGATGGAAGGGAAAGGCAGCTGGCTTCGCTGGCCATCCGGAGCCGCTTTGGAGGGATGCCAAAAGGGAGGAACCTACGGCAGATTTATGGGGAGAAGAGAGAGAGAGTGGCCCGGCAGAAGCAACACGAAAAACACCAGCACAAAACAGAGCGAAGGAGAGAACCGAGAAGGGGGGGGGGAAGCGAGACTGGAATTTTTGGAGATACAGAGAGAGGGAGCTCGAAGGAAAGCCTCGCCGTCGTCAGTCGTCCGCCCGAGAGCTGCCGTCCACCGCGATCCTTTCCCATTAAGCCAGGTAGGAGCACCCCTCCCGTTGGAACTCGCTTGAACCATTTGAACTTTTTGACCAAAATCTCGACAAGACGAAGCGAGTTTAGGACGGTTCATGATGTTTCGAGGCTAATGCATATGAAACACATCTATTTAAGCTTGTATGCATCATCTGTGGCTCGAAGGTTGCAATGAATCTCGTTCTGGAACATGTTTGTTAAATCACATACTGACCGTTTGATAGAACGCCTGAGAGAAGGCCGAAATATCTATGCATGTTAGGGCTCGAGATCAATTCATGTTTTCTCCTGTATTGGCAAGATTTGGTTTAATATTAGTATTTTCTCTGTGTCTCTATGAACCCTTGTGGTTCAGCCACATTTTGGTCCAATCGAAAGCCGAGACTTGTTCTTTTTGTTAGTCCACACGCATAACGGGTTTGAGTGAACTAATGTTACTGACTTCGGATGCTTTTTGACGATTTCTTTGAGTCTGGCGATGAGTTAAGAGTCCTGAAAAATCGTTAATATCATTCCCCCGGTCCATGCTCACCACGCGTTTAACAATATGTCCAATCCAGCCTAGGCGCTTGCATTACCGATTCCCGGTTGTTCTTGCACACGTATAGGCAGGTTTCACGTGTTATAAACCTCTTGTTGTTTGTTGGTCTTCATTTGCATCATTGGACAAAATCTAGACATTCACCGTTTTTTTTTTCTCCTTGTTTCATTTTGTGTTCCTACTATCTGTTTTGCAAATTTTTAACGTGTCTTGGGGGTCCTCGCTGACGAGGAAGCGCTCAGAGTTTAAGATATTCTGTTGGGTTGTCTCTCCTGTCCGCACACTTTGTACATTTGTTGTTTTGTGGTCATAAGTGGGAGGTGTCGGCTGCCAACGGTGGTTGAGATCGTCGGTTTGCACTCCTTCAGAAATACGTGATCTGCAATGAGTTTCCTTGACATTCGCTGCGTTATATTCATTTTATGTTGGACCCTCGAAATACTTTGGCCGTAAATAACGAATGGCTTCGGATGGGCGATGGTAGTGGTAAACGACGAGTTCAGCCGCTGTTTTGCTTATACTGCTCGGCGTAAGAGAATGGGTTGGGCGTTCGGTGATGGAGGCCTCGGAAGGAAGGGCCGATTTCGGGCGTGGGAGGAAATTACCGAAGAAGAAGAAGAAGATAAAAAATGGGGGCAAAAGAACGCTTCAGGTGCCATAACTTAGCACAAAAGGACACTTAAGTGTTATAACTTACGAAATGTATACTTAAGTGCCACATTTTAAGAAAAGTGGGACACCTGAGTGCCATCTTCGGCGAAGTTGGCCGGAAATCATACATGACATTAAAATATTAATATTTTTCGCCGATGTGTCTTGCCGGAGAGCTAAGTCAGCTCGAATTCACCTAAAACGACATCGTTTCGGGTGTTGGCCATAATAGAACTTTTAAATTGGCCAAAACGACGTCGTTTTGGCATAATTTGAATTTTAATATAATATAAAAATTATTTAAATTAAATTTAAAAATAAATTTATTTAAAACATTTAAAAAAATAAATTTAAAAAATTTAAAAACTTAAAAAAATTACAAAAATTACAAAAAATTACAAAAATTTTAAAAAAAAAATTACAAAAAGTTTAAAATGTTTAGAATTTTTCTAAAATTTTTTTAAAATTTTTAAATATTTTAAATATTTTAATTTTTTAAATAAATTTAGTTTTAAATTTAATTATATTAATTTTTATATTAATTTTTTTACCACGTTAGCACCAAAACAACGTCGTTTCGGTGTTGGCCGTAATAGAGCCCTTAAATCGGTCAAAACAACGTTATTTTGGCATAATTTGAATTTTAATATAATATAGAAATTAATTAAATTAATTTTAAAACAAAATAATAATATAATTTATTTTTATTTAAAAAAAATGGAGGAGGAGGAAGGCAGCCAGCGGTTGAGGGTAGAGCCCTCGCCGCCGCCAAAATTTTTTAAATTTCTTATTTTTAATTTTTAATTTTTAAATGTTTTAAATAAATTTAGTTTTAAATTAAATTAAATTAATTTTTATATAAATTTTTTATCACGTCAACACTAAAACGACGCTGTTTTTGCACTTGCGTCGCCGAAAAATTGACACGTCGTCAGCGTTTTGGTTGGATTGGCACTCAAGTGATTCATTTTATTCGATTTTGACTTAGAAGTGTACTTTTCGTAAGTTATGGCGGCAGGTGTCGCCCTTTTCTCCAAGCTATGGCGCACTTCGTGTCCACATGTGTTAAAAGTGAAGAGGGGTAGACCAGAGGGGAGGAGAAAAATAAAAGTAAAAGAAAAGAAAAGAAATAAAAGAAAAGAGAGAAGAGAGAAAGTGGCTTCGGGAATAGGAGTCGCTGAAAAGGAGGGAAGTGCAGCAAGGAAAAGACAGAGCAGTAAAAAAAAAAAAATTTAAAAAAATGAATGAAAAATATTAAATATTAAAAAGACATTAAAAATTCAAACTTTAAAAAATAATAAAAATTCAAAAAATTCCGAAAATTCAAAAATCCAGAAAACATAAAAAAAATTAAAAAAATTAAAAAAAAAATAATAATAGAAAATAAAAAAATTCGAAAATTAAAATATGTAGGGTTTGGTTAGGAATTGCTATGTCTTGCCTCTTTCATGTAATTAGGCCTTTATTTTCTTGTACGTTGATTATATTGCATGTTTAATTCGTATATTTGATTATGTTTTTGTTATGTTTAATTGTACGTGTTTAATTTTACTGCAATTAGGATTTTGGTAGTTATGATTGTTACTTTAATGATTGCACACTGCATGATTACCTCACATGTTAGTGGATAGATATAAAATTAATCCAAACTGCCTGCCAAAAAAATTATTTTGTCAAAATGAACAAGATTAGGTACCGAAAAGGCACTAATTGATCAATTAGTATAATCAAGTCATCGATCCTAAATTCTCTGGTTGCGTAGGAAGTGAGGCACACTCTCATGCCTCACTTGGTTTCTAGCCGATCCCAATAGGCTAGTGACGACTCATTTTGAGTAAAATTTTTAAAAAAAATATCCCAACGTCACGCGGGTATGGGTTTGGAAGAGCCTGCGCTCTTAGGTTCGTCGTTTAGGCAATACTCCTAAACCTGTTCCCTCCCCCCGAGGGTAGGTCGTGACACTTTCCCATGAGCGCCGGCCCTCCGTCCGTCCATGTAAGTGGCTGAGCACATTTCTTCATTTGTTGACTAGTCAAAATTTTCCTTTTTTGTCGGACTTTGACCATGTAAAAGTCCACGCATTTTACAAATACATTAAAGTTCGGCCGTTTTTTGTTTTGTTTTGGTCGGTGAGTTCGGCCGTTGACTTCATTCTCCCAACTGCTGAATGTCTCGATATCCTCGTCTCTAATAAGGAAAAGGGAAAACAAGCGGTAAATAGAGGATCCGAATTTTACCGGCGAAGCCTCGTCAACTTCGGCTGGGGAGTAGAAAAGCCCAACCTTTTCTTTTTTTGGTCGAAAAAAATGATTGCTGTTGAAAGCCATATGTCTGACTCAAACCATCTTACAATTGCCAAATGAAACACTTCTGGTGATAAAATATCTTAATCCCAATGGAAAGTTAGCATTCTGGGATGCATTTCAACTGAGGAAGCCACTATCTATCATGGTCTAACTGAAAAATAACATTTTCTATAACATGGACCTATTTGAAGCCGACTCTAAAAGAATCTAAACGCTATAAGCTTGGTTCACAGGCCTTGATTCGCAGTGACCCGTTTGTCCGTTTTGATCTGACTTAGAAAGAGAAGTTCTGCAGGGCAATTTTTCGCAAATGCTTCTTGTATCTGTTCATCATTGTTCGCAATGCTAGTGCAGTTGTGGTTTTTGCTTGTCTTCTCCCTGTTTTGAGCAGTTCAAAGCAGCGCAATTTACATGATAACTGCATCAACGCCACTCAATCAGAGCCAAACCCTTGTCTCTCATAGTCAAATTTTCGAGCTCGGGTTCTTCACGCCAAAAGGATCAGGAAAGCGGTACGTAGGGATATGGTACAAGAACATGACGCCCATCAAAGTTGTCTGGGTGGCCAACAGGGACAAACCACTTGGGGACACAGATCAATCTGCAAGTTTAGTGATTGGCAGAGATGGAAATCTGAAGCTTCTTGATGGGCAACAGAACACCGTCTGGTCTACTAATGTCACGGCAAAGTCAAATTATTCAGCGGTGCTTTCGGACTTCGGAAACCTTGTTCTTCAAGATGAGAGTGCGAATGAAATGTGGCAAAGCTTCAATGAGCCAACCGACACTCTCGTGCCATCCATGGTGATCGGATTAAACCTGAAAACGAAAAAAAATCAAAGTTTGGTTTCCTGGAAAGGTGAAGATGATCCATCATTTGGAAGCTTTGTCCTTGAAATTACATCGGAGACCCCGCCTCAGGCTTTTGCTAGGAATGGGTCAAGTCCTTACTGGAGAAGCGGACCGTGGGATAAATCCAAATTCATCGGAATACCGGACATGAGAAGCACGTACCTAAACAACTACGATCTCCTGCAAGATATTGACCAGGGAACATCTTATTTTAACTTAAAAAATTACAACAACTCCTTCTTTGGATATTTTTCCATCTCATCAATAGGATCTATGAAGTTTGCTTTATGGAGCAATGGATGGTCAATATACTGGAAGGCACCAACCAACCATTGTGATATTTATGGAACATGTGGCCCTTTTGGAGTTTGTGACCCGGTTGGTCCAACTATGTGCAGATGCTTAAAAGGTTTTAATCCAAGATCTGATGAAGAATGGAACAGAGGAAACTGGAGTGGAGGGTGCCACAGGAAAACGGAATTGAATTGTCAGAAATTCGCGAGGGTAGCAGCTTCAACAATTGTGGAAAAAGATGTGTTCTGGCAAATGAAACAGATGAAATTGCCTGATTCCGCTTATTATGTGTTGAGTGTAGCCGATAAAGAAGGATGTCAAAGTTGGTGCCAAGGAAACTGCTCGTGCTTGGCCTTTTCCTATGTGGATCCTATAGGATGTATGGTTTGGAGTAGAGATCTCCTAGATATTCAGCAATTCTCCATGGCAGGCGAAGATCTATTTATTCGACTTGCAGCTACCAACACAGGTTGGTTGGATGGGTTGAATTACTATGCACTTTGTTTTGCATTGCCCGTGGTTCCTGTAATATATTTTCCCATTTCAGGTCTATCTACGTGGACAAAACTTATCATCGGGCTAAGTACTGTTTCTGTCATCAAGCTATTTGGAGCTGGTATTTTAGTCTGTGGTCCCTCCAGGTGGAGAGGTAATAAAAGATATGCAGTTTATTGCTGTTTTAAGGGTGATTTTGCATTAACCGCAACATATGAATTTTGTACGATTGGTATAACTACGGCTTAAGAAGCTAGGCAGTTACTGCTAAAGACACTGCTCTGCTTCTCATGTTCTCATGCTTATATTCAGTTGTTTTTGTTCTGTTTATTAAATGTAGGGAAGTTGAGGAAAACGAAAATTCGAAGGCCCCATAGGTCAGGGGTTACAGGCAACAGATCAGAAGAATTGATAGCAGCATGGAAAGAGCAAATGAAGCAAGATGATACATCCGAATTGGTGGTTTATGATTTTGATAGCATATGCCTTGCGACAGACAACTTTGATGCAAAAAACAAAATTGGGCAGGGAGGGTTTGGCCCCGTTTATAAGGTAAAAGAAAAGGCTTCTCCAAGGGAAATACACAGATCATCTAAGATCTGATAGTTCTCTTCGTTTGGAAACAGGGAAAGCTGAATGATGGTAAGGAAATAGCTGTGAAGAGACTTTCAAGCAACTCAAGCCAAGGCATAGTGGAGTTCAAGAATGAGATCCTTCTTATATCCAAACTTCAACACCGAAATCTGGTGAGACTCTTTGGTTGCTGCACCGAAGGAGATGAAAAAATACTAGTGTACGAGTACTTGCCAAACAAGAGCTTGGACGCCTTTCTTTTTGGTTTGTCTCACTCTCTGAAGAACTTTTTTCTGCTTTTCCCCAAACCCGGTACTGAAACTAGATACTGTTACTGTTTTCTTGCTTAGATTCACAAGAGAAGGCAAAACTTAGCTGGGGCATGCGCTTCCGAATTATCCAGGGGGTTGCAAGAGGGCTGCTCTACCTCCACCGCGATTCCTGCCTGAGGGTCATACATCGAGATCTGAAAGTGAGTAACATTCTCTTAGATGAAAAGATGAATCCGAAGATATCAGATTTTGGGCTGGCGCGGATGTTCGAAGGCACTCAAGTTTTGGTAAATACAAGCAAAGTTGCAGGAACCTTGTAAGCTTTCTATCATCACTCTTAAAGAGTACCTACTCATGAGGCAATTTGCCCCCCTGGGCAGCAGATTAGTAGAGTATAATACGCTCACTTTTCCCTTCATGCATGTTCCTACTGTTGTCCTCTAATATGACCGAGAAAACTCTTCCATGTATATTCTATGGTTCCAGTAAGTCAGTTCGCTCCGAGGTAAATTATAGACATGACAACAATGGTAAAAGGTATGAGAAAAACAGTATTTGCAGAGTTGGAAGTCTATCGAGCTCCAATTTTCTGACCTATCATGCCATCGACCTTGAGTAATGATTTTTGTTTAAACTACATCTCGAGAACCGTCCACTTACATTACTATGTATGACTTTATTATGATTATGGCATCCTATGTACGAGATTATGACATGTTCAAGTTATTCAGCGGCTACATGTCTCCTGAGTATGCCATGGGTGGGATGTTTTCTGAGAAATCCGACATTTATAGCTTTGGAGTACTAATGTTGGAGATTATCAGCAGCAAGAAGAACACGAGTTTAGATTACCTTGGACAGCATCTTAGTCTCCTCACTTACGTAAGTTACGAATCAATCTTCAAACTAATATATCTCCTCGGGACATATTGGTAGTCCTCGGGATAATCTCTAACGAACAACCAGATGTTACAGGCTTGGCACTTGTGGTGTGAAGGCAGAGGATTGGACCTGATGGATGAAGCCATTGCCGACGCATTTTCACCATCGGAAGTGATGAGGTGCATTCAGTTAGGGCTTCTCTATGTGCAGGACCATGCCATAGACAGACCCAACATGTCGGCCGTGGTTTTAATGCTAAGTGGGCAGTCCGATCTTCCAGGGCCAAAGCAACCCACAATTACATTTCATAGCTCAACGACTCCCGAAGTTCACAAATCACAAAAACGAAACATCTTGTCCAGGAATACCATCAACATTACTTTCGTTGAAGGAAGATAAAATTCTCAGATGCATTTCCTCTATCCAATTCATCTTTCCAGGGATCCGTGTTTATCATATTGAATGGCTGAATAACCTATCTGGTTGTTGCACTGTTGTGTGGATATACGTAGTAAACAAAGAAATGATGAGGGGCTCTGAGTTGCTAGCTGCTTAGTTGGATAGTTCCTAGTGTGCATGGATGCACAAAACTTTGTAACGGAATATGTTGATGTGCTCTTCACTGTGGAATTGATATGAGATTCTGCATTCATTATTGTTGTGAAACTTGATACCATGCGTCCGATGGGAAAGCATATTGTTGAATTGCTCAGTGAAGTCGATGTAATGTTAAGCGTCAGTTCGACGGTACTCTCATTTGGCAGTTCCTGTTACTTTTCCTTCAGGTTTTGAATAATGAGCTGAAAAAGAAAAGGAGAGCAGAAAAGTTCTCCTTCGGGCTATTTTGTGTGCCATCTCACGTTAACTTACTTGAGGTATTATCTGCTTTAACCCATCTCATATTGAACCTCAATATAGACAGATACATTAACCTATCTTAATAGTGCTCTAGTTTAGGCTCACTTAACTTTGGATTTCTCAAAGCAAAACTTGCCATTATGTCAGAAAATGGCCTCTATGAGTTAATTCAAATTTGCATGCGCGCATGTCAAAATCACTTTCTTCCTGTTCATTGTATAGTTCAGTTTATTCCTCCTCCTCTCTTTGCCATCCTCGAAGTGTCGCTTTTTGTTCAGGCCCTCTAACCATGGCGACTTCTACTCCTTACCCTCGTCAAACCAGGTTAGTATAGGCTTACTAGCTTTTGCCCTTTTTATTATTGAACTAAACTTCTACCTGAAGGGAGCCCTCAATTGAGGTATTGTCTGCTTTGAGCTATCTCATATTAAGCATTACTGTTTTGTCCTTTAGTGTACAAGCATGCGCTTTCCTAAAAAGTCACTTATGCTGGTAATGCTCTAGCCTAGGCTTGCTTAATTTTAGAGTTTGAAAGCAAGTTTCCTAATACGTTAAAATGTGCCACCGAATTAATTCCTTCTTTCACATATATTTCTTAGAATCACTCTCCTCCTATTCGGTGCATATTTCAATTCATTCTTGCCTCCTTTGCCATCTCAAAAGCTTGCTAGGAGCCGCTCCTTGTTCAGGTCCTCGAGTCCTAACAACCACTCCTTGTCTTCATCAGACCGAGTTGTTACACTGTCTTCCAAATGGCCAATTGCCAAAATTACGTGATTTAGGGGCAGTGTTAACCATACGAAAATTTAGGAAATGATTGGCTATCCTCTATAAAATTAAAGGACAAAGCGCTCAATTAATTAGTTGTTTCATGAAAATAGATGGTCCTTGAATAAAATTTTTAACGGATTCCACTATATGATAAATTAGCTCAAACTAGAATTCATTAAAATAAAAAAGGATAATGATACGGGTAGTTTCTAAACATTTCTTTAATATTCTATATGGTCCTTGATTTTAATTTGTTTTTCCCAATATAACCGATAAACTTTCAAAATTTCATACGAAGGTAGTCATCCTGTTAAGTATATAGCCAGGTAAGTGAGTTTATTTTTTACATGAGCTACCATGTTACAACTAATCTGGGGCAAGGAACGTGCTTCAGTTGATGGAGGAAATAGGACAAACGGGCAGTACGAACCAAACGATAGCTATTTTTCCGCATATAAAATCTCATCAACTTTGTCTACCCAGGTGAAATACCGTCATAAAATTCGTTGCTACATCAACTGACCACACAGCTTCGAAAATTGTATGACTCATTCTTTGATCTCTCAATTCAATTGTCACATAGAAAAAAACAAGTCTGTCCATGGAAATCCAATTAGTTGCAAGTCTCGACTTTTCACGGAGAACCATAAACCAAGACATCCTTTTTGTATCCCTCAAGTAAAGAGACTACAGTGACACTAAAGCACACTATTAGAGGCTCAGAGGCATTATCTGTAATCCTCGGGCAGGCGATATCCTGTCATAACTATCTTGTCTGCAAACATCTTGCCAGTCTTGGGCATGACGTGCCAATGCAATGTCAAGTTGAATTCTTTGCTCCGCAAGTTGCTTCCCTGAAAGTGGAGGAAAAATACCATTATCATGGGGAGGAGAATTGCATAACTTAAGACATATAACATTTTTCATTTCTTTCATTCCTTCCACAAACAAGCAAGCTCCTAAAACATGAGAATTTTTTCAATAAGTAAGGTCTTAAAAGTATATAGATGATCAAGATGCAGATCAGTATCATGCAGTATGTGTCTGTGACACAATAACGAGCTTCAAACATAAGGTTCATAGAGCACTCTCTAGGAAATTATGCATGATGATGAGAACCCAGAAGCCCTATCTCTGAATTGGCCATGGCCATTAACAGGGGAGACAAAGCAGAGCAGAGAAGAGTAATAAGCTCACCTGATCTGTCAGTCGGTACTTGTTGGTTGTGTGAATAGAGAACTTCGCATGTTCTTTAGATGGTATGATTGCATCCCAAAGTGAGATCTGTTAAGCAGTAAAAGCAACATTTACTTAGATTCCTTGAAGAAGCAAGCTCAGTGAAGCCAAACACTGACAAATTTTCTAGATTATACAGTATATTCAACTAACAAGCATCGTATGTGATAAAAAAAAAAAAAAAAAAAAATTCTATGGTCATAAAGGCCTTGCATTGCAGGTTAAGATCAGTAATGGTGAGCGAGCCACGGGAAAGTTGGATTTCTTGACAGAAAAAGGCATCATGACCTCCTAACATGTTTCAGTACCAGTTTGCAGAACTAAGTGACACTATGACACCCAAACAGCATGTACACTCAGTTTACTTAATAGCTGTCACAAGCAAAACCACAAAAGTAATGATGGACAGTATATAAGGATGCTGAGAAGGATACTGACATAAGCATGATCAGTACTTCGCAATATCAAGACTAGTCAAGTCAAGCCGAACTTCAACTTTTAATAAATTGTTTCATCCTACATCGGCAGAGTACCACCAAATTGCCACCAAAAAAAAAATACTCAAATTACAATACCCATAATGAAGTGGTGATGTACTCTGTCTCCTATCAGCCACTATGATATCCAGATGATGCAAAAGTCTATGATAACCAGTTATCTTTAAGAGGATTAAAAGTGAACTGCAAAATCACCACCACACGCTAATCCCATGGCAGGAAAATCATGTCTAGTAAAAGCATTTTAAAACCCATAATCTTTCTCAGTGGAAATATCACCCACCCCATAAAAGAGGCATGAGGGACAAGATCCGTATTTTTCCACCATGAATACAACGTGCAGGGCGAGTGCCAACATAAGAATTCAACATGTGAACATCAAGAAAATGACTTATGTATAATGTCACACCTACCTGATTTAGAGAATTTTTAGTTGTATCATACTCAGCTGCTAGGAAGACAAATACCTGCAATTTTTTCCACAAATAATTTAAAGAGCAGTAAATAATGACTTGATGACCTAGAATAAGAGAGTCTCAGTTTTCCATTTATTGGCCCAACTAGATGGAACAAGCAATCATCAACAAGTATCTAACTGACAAATAATTTGAGAATCATCAACAGAGAAAGGTTGTCAGGATTGGGATCCTAGGGAGGACTGTTGGGAGATTGTTAAGGATGGGTCGTCAATTCAGATAGAGGATCGTAACATCCCATTTATTTATCAAACTAATCCCTAAATTTTGAAATTTCAACGTTGTTTTGCTCAAATATTTGCATAATAACAATTTAGGAAGAGGTCAGAGGCAATATAATTGCATTCGCAGAATAAAACTCCAACTCATTCTTCTCCTTGATAAGTAAAATGGAAATTTCCTTGATGTACCAAGGCAAGTAAACCAATTTACAAAGCAGTTTTTCATAGCACAAAAAAGGAGCCAGTTTCCAAAGTAAGAGAGGATGACCAAAATAAAAATATAAGATACTGAATTAGTCATAATTCCAAAACCCATTCCATATAATGCTCCTCATATAAAGCATCAAAATCTAAAAAGAAAGCACACGAGCAGTTTAATGTTGTAATGATGTATATGCCACAGCAAAGACCTTACAAACAGAAGCTAACTCACACCCTAACATTGTTACACCACAAGAAAATGACAATGACCACTCAACTGCATTGCAGTTTCAAAACACAAAAGGTCAAATCCCAATAGTTGTCAAACGATCCCACAGTAGTCTACTCTAAAAGGATGTCAAAGTATTTCCTCTTTTTCGCAAAAACACAATGTCATCTGTACAAACATAAAGCAAGTGAAGGCTTCAGTTGTTTAACCTGTTTTGTGTTCCACGTAAATGCCGACTGCAAGTCTGCCGAGATATTCAATGTCAAGCTAACCTGCAGGATCCAAAGAAAGGTACTGAATCAAAAGATAGATCTAAGATGCTTTTACACAAGCAGATTCAAACAAAATAAGTTTTCTGATTGCACAATATTAAAAACAGCATTATACTCATTATACTGGACAAAGTCAGGACCAACTACAGTTTTAAGCAGCAGAACCCACAGTGGCACTTCGAAATTCCAATAAGCAACAGACACAGGCATTGAAGATCGTCTTTCCTTTCATCATGTATGATTAGAGAGGAACCAACAATCACAAAATCCCCGACAAAATTCACGCTCCTAGGGTTCGGTAAATCGGCCAAAAACCATCCAAAACAACCACGAAAATCGACACCCCGAATTCCAAGAAGACAAACCCAAGAACACAGATCAACCAAAGGGTCGAAAAAAGGGCGAAAGACGGAAAATTTACCTCATCGTTCCCATTCCGCTGCTTCTGAAACCAATTGACATTGAGCACCTACAACGGAGCCAAAAAAAAAAAACCCACCATACTGAGCTGCCCAAATTTCAAACCATAAGCAAAGGGAACTCGAAGCGACGGTACCTGAACATGGGCCGAGGGAGAGGGAGGTTGAAGTTGTCGGAGAAAGAAGCCATGGCGCACATCAGCGCCAAGATCGTGACTCCAAGAGTCAGCAGAGCGTTCGCTCTGTACCCAAATGTGTGCATCCTCTTTCTCTCTCTCTCTCTCGATCTGCGGCAGCAGTCCTGGTCGAGAGGTTTTGAGCGGAGCTGAGGTTTTTACTCCGAGGAGCAGCGGACGAGGCGATGGAAAAAGCGTTACGTAGTGCGAATCAAGGAGGATCAGGATGTGAAAATGCTAAAAGATGTGGAAATGGCAAGTTGACCAAGGAGTCTCGCTTGTTTGATTTTTATTTTTATTTTTATTTTTGGATCGCAGAAGAGCGGCAGTATTTCCATATTAAATCCACCTACTTTTCACCCCCAAAAATTAACATTATCCTTACTTGTTTAATCGCGATTTAAGTGGTGGCCCTGAAGCTATTAACTTTTTTATTTATTATAATTCTACTATTTCTATAGAGGATCAAGTTACCATAATTGATAACTTCACATGTTTAGTATTTCTTTATGTTTAGTATTTCTTTATTGTAGGTATCCCATGTATATTAAAGCCGCTATAATTTTTTTTTTTTCCATTCTTATATTTTACTTCCAAAAATTAGTTTTGTTGAAAAAAAATTCCAAGAAACCTGGTTCCTTTTTGCTTTGTCGAGCGAATTTAAGATTAAATTGTCAAGTAGAATTTAGAAAAAGTTTTTATATAGACAATTTTTTTTAACACAATCACTTATTTAGAAATTTCACTTTTGTTGTGCATATCACTATAAAACCCCTTCTTATAATTTTTTTTTTTTTATATATCATGGGTCGATTGGATGAAAGAAAAAAAACCTATTTGGAAATTGTCCAAAATGAAATCACAATTACATTCTCTAATCGAAACCTTTAAAAGATGAAATTTAATGAAATCAAAAAATTGCATAAAATAAGGAAGTTTTAATGCTGGTGAAATCTCATTATTTTAAATTAATAGAAATTAATATCGTCCACAGATTGTGTGCTAAAAAAATACAACGATAACTTATTGTGCATAATATTTTTAGTATATTCCATAACGCCTTACATCTGTGCAAAAGCATATCACCAATAGTATGGAAAAAAAGATAAGTTTTTAATATAGTTAATAAAGAGACTTGACATATTAGACTAATGAAATTAAAAAATAAAAAATTCAATGAGAAAGTGAGCTTTCGATTTAAGAGGAGAAATAATAAATAAATTTTTATAAGAGCAATGATGAAGAAGAAACTTTCAAGATTTTCACTCTATCAAAAATATCTTTCTCCATTGCTTGTGCTATGTAAAACGTTATAGTAAGTAGAATATAAGAATACATTAAAAAAATAAAACATGTGAAATGCATAATTATGGTAACTAGATCCTTAATTGAAATAGAAAAAATAGAAAAAAAAATGAGGAATGAGACCACCACTTTAAAATTGCAATTGAATGATTGAGAGCAATTTAATATTTTTAACGTAAGTGAGGTAGACTTAATCATAGAAGAGATGGAAATAGCACCACCCTTACAAAATCAACAATAACTGCTTTTTCTAACTTGAAAAAATTTATTTGATAACGTTTTTCCATTATTTGACATGTAGGAAAGGAGCTTATTCAAGAAATGGCTAGCGAAGGTCACCAGGTCGCCCAAATTGTGAGGGCCTTGTTTGTGGCCAATGAGGGTGTCCCAAGCCTCACCCTCGTTGGGGGTGGTGAAGATGGCTAGCAACTTGCGAAGGGAGATAAATAAAAAGGAAAGAAGGATAAAAAGAAAAGAAAAGAAATAATCGATAAGAATTTTTAAAAAATGTCCATACTAGTATCAACTATGTCACATTGAACGGCCAACGTCTAAATTAATAATTTCCAGCCTAAATTGACAAGTTGGGCTTAATTGGTATAAATATGAACATACTTAAGACCAAATTGGTTCAAGTAAAAAGATTTATGATTAAATTTATACCAATACAATAAATTTAGAACTTCTGTACTTTTCCCTCCAAAAGCACTTTCAACTGATTCTTCCTTTTGTTAGTAGCACAATATTTCAATTCATTGGTTTGAAATGATGTGATTGCACATTTTGAAGAAGAATTAGGATTTGATCAAATCGATTAAAAAACTTAGGACTTAGTTGGTTTCCTTCGTAGAAATCGAGAGCTTAGGGTGCACATGTCCCATATCTAAACTAAGAAAAGGTCATATACATGTAATTTACACTCTACTTTACGTACAAGCACTCTGAAAGTCCGATGGAATTCCCTAGATTTCAGGAATACTTCATTGAGCGTCCACATTGCCCGCAAACGGCCCGAGATCCAATTGGAGCATTTGGACGGCTTTTTTATATATTTTTTTTCAGGCAATGGATTACTTTGCTTCCCTTCAAACTTAAAAAGTTTCGGATTATCATAAGATACCCCTTGACCCCCCCATCTCAAAAGTCAACCATGTTCTTTTCTATGTAACCCTCCTCCTCTCAACCTTCAAATCTCTTATCATTCCCGCGTCCCAAAAACGATGAAAATGAACACTCTTCTTCTTTTGTTAACTCTCGCGTGGACATCATCCACTGAAGTTTTCGCTCAACATCCTCACATTCTTGTAGTACCCATCCTCCAACATACAGACACAAACACTTCTCTCTACAGCATCACGCTTAACGGTGGCGAACATTATATCATTGATTTCGACGCTCCTTTCACCTGGTACCAATGCCAATCCCCTCAATTTCCAGTCGGTTGTAACTACGGCGCATGCTCCACTGCTCGGACCTACATCCCTCCCTCATGTCCCGTCAATAACACGTTTACAGAGAGTCAGTGTTACTGCAACGACGCGCCCGTGAACCCGATCACCAAGTCCTGTGCTCCGTCGCAAATGACCTACAAAGATATGGTCCTATATTGGACAGATGGCAGATCTCTCCTGGGAGCTATGAATTTCAATCGCTTGTATGTATCATGTGCTCCGCTGTCTCTTCTGCAGTCTCTACCTGAAGAAGTGATTGGCGTTGGTGCCTTGTCGTGGTCTTCTCTCGCTCTGCCATATGCATTCACCGATCTTCCTGACCAGTTGGTCGCAAGGAAGTTTGCACTTTGCCTCCCAAGCTCGAGTGAAGCTAGTGGGGCTATATTCTTCGGTGATGGTCCGTACAATCTTGGTCCTTCGACAGACTTTGATGCGGCAAAAGTACTCACCTACACTTCTTTGCAAGCTGATCCAACTTCGCTAGGATATTATATCAACCTCACTGGCGTATCGATCAATGGGAAGGCCATGAATGTTCCACGGAACGGCTTCAATGTCAATCAGAGCGTGAAGCTTAGTACTATTGTACTATACACTACACTAAAGAGCAACATTTACAAGCCTTTTATCAGGGATTTTAAGAAGGCTGCCAAAGGCATCGTTCAAGTGACCAATGTGGATCCGTTTCGTTTGTGCTTCAATATTAGCACTATGGGATCGAGCAACAACGGGCTACACATTCCCCAGATCGATCTGATGCTAGGAAAAGGAGAGAAATGGACCATCTATCCACCAAACTCGATAAAGCAAGTCAATGACAATGTTGGGTGCTTGGCTTTCGTTGATGGAGGGGAAACTGCGGAGCAAGCTGTCGTGATCGGGACGTATCAAATTGAGAATAACTTGCTTCAATTTGATTTAAATCAGTCAAGATTGGGTTTCAGCTCTTCCTTGTTGCCTTACGGGGCTACATGTGGTGGCTTCAATTTCACAGTTTGAGGCATTGTTTGAGCCGCTTCTTTCTTTCTTGATGAACGTTACAATGTTCACTATGTTGAAATAAAGTTTCATAGACTTGTTTATGTAAAATAAGGCATGTCCAAAATAAACTCTCATGCCCTGTTTTGCCTTCTGGTTGGGAGACTCTTGCTTCTGCATCAGTGACTTCGTTTATGATATTATGAGTTGAACGGGCTCGATCGTTATCGTCAGTTCATGCATTTGAGGTTATCAAGTGCAGTGTTTCATTGCAAATATTTTATCACTCATCATTAATTTCAATATTCTCAGTACCCATGAATTTTAGATGACTAAGTTTACATGACTTCTGTTTGCAAAGGAGGACGCCGACCTAATTCACAATTCGCAGAGAGAGAGAGAGAGAGAGAGAGAGAGAGAGAGAGAGAGAGATCCACGGCCACAGGCGACTTGCCGGCTAGGTTCTACATTTTAACACCATCGGAAGAGGAGAAGAAAGAGCGAAATGTATTAGGAAAAGTAAGGGTTGGTAAAAAAAATTGTTTAGAAAAAGATGCATTTATGGCATTTTAACAAGAGAGTGCGTGGCACAAATCTAATCGATCTCATGATAAATCTTTCTCCAAGTCACTGTTAATTATGTTTTGAATTTCTTGTGTGAGCTCAACGGATTCATTGAAATGTTTCGAGATACTTGTTAAGACAATTTGAGCTGAGGAATTTCTGGAGGTACGCAATGGAAGCGAAGGACTCAAGAGACACAGATGGAGATGTGTTATACCGGTATAGGGTAATATCTGGTACATGATATAATATATACGAAAAAAGTAACTAGATGAAAAAAGAAGAAATGAAGTTGACAGCAACATTGATGAATGTATGCAGGTTACGATCGATATTAAGCCTCATTCGATCAGACCTTTGCAGTATTTCCAAACCGGTCAGCTAGCCTTGGATTACCTCGGGGATGTGGTATTTGTCGTGTCATGCAAGTCGAATTTGACTCAAAATGCATCTTTTACATCACAAAATCATCAAAGTTGGTTAAAAAAGCAATCGAAATTGTCAATGTTACCTGCGGAAATGTTTGTTGGTCTAGGGTAGCTCTATCGTGATTCCATGCATTTGGATTTAGATTAGAGTGACGCAATTAATAATAGTTTCAACTTGGATTTAGTCTTTTTGGGGGCAATTGGACGTTAAATTTGTACGTTCTGCTCTTTAGGGGTGGTCAATGCAATGCATGAGTACTAAGAACTCCATCTTGCACATGAGCGATGAAGGAAAGCCAGAATGAGTCGATGTAATGCATGAGTACTAAGAACTCCATATTGCACATGGCTACAGCAAAAATCCAACGAGACCCTTCTCGATCTTGGGGGAAATCTAGTCCAAAGTACAATGTCTCCCAGACTTTGTGAACAAAAGCACAAGATCCAATCAATTCAAGTTGCACTTGTTATTTGATATTTGAACTTTACTCAAATCTAGTAAATTCATATCTTTATTCTTAATTAAGCTTTATAAAGCCCTTGATGAAGCTGAAAAGACAATGCTTTTCTTCTATAAAATCTCCTCTTCTCAAGCATCAATCTCATGTGTCATCTAATTGACATTCCAAAGTTGACCAAAATGTGCAATCTTATACTTGCTTTGTTCATCTTCATGTTGGGTCTTTCGTCCCTAGAAGTCTCGGCTCAACCTTTTCACACTCTAGTGACGTCCCTTCACAAGGACCCCAACACTTCCCTCCACACCATCACCCTCACGCTGGACCCTTCCGAGCAATATCTCGTCGACCTCGATGCCCCTTTCGTCTGGAACCGATGCGATTCTTCGCAACCCACGGTCTCCTGTGACGAGCCCAAGTGCTTGACTGCTCGCAGTTACATTTCTCCGTTGTGCCCCGAGACAAATAACACAAATGGCCAGTGCTCTTGCTATGACACACCTGTGAACCCGATCACCGGGTTATGCGCCTCATCTTATTTGAGTCTCAATGAGCTCACAGTATATTGGACTGCCGGTAGATCTCTCTCTTCATACAGGATCCAGTACGGCAACCTGTACGTCTCGTGTGCTCCTTCGTCTCTCTTGCAATCTCTTCCAGCACAAGCAATCGGTGTTGCTTCATTGTCGCAGTCCACTCTCTCTCTACTATATCAATTCATCATCGACGATCTCACCCAGAAATTCTCCCTTTGCCTCTCGAGCTCAAGTGATGATAAAGGGGTCATTTTCTTTGGCGACGGTCCATACTATCTCGAACCTCCGGCAAACTTTGATGCTTCAAGTGTACTTTCCTACACTCCGTTGATCAAGAATCCCTCAGCACTGGGATATTTTATCAACGTGACGGGGATATCGATCAACCAAAAGGCCATTAGTGTTCCAGCGAACACGTTTGCGCTCGACGTAAGTGGAGGTGTGAAGCTCAGTACTACAGTGCCCTACACTACCCTGAGGAGTGACATTTATAGTGTCTTTATGAGCGAATTCAAGAAGGCTTTGGATGGCTTCCCTCGAGAGAAGAAGGTGAGTCCGCTTGAGTATTGCTTCAAGACGAACGTCACGAGACCGACAAAGGTCCAGAGCATTCCTCGAATCGATCTAGTGCTAGGAGATGAAGGGTACTGGACTATTCACAAATCTAATCTGCTGAAACAAGTGGATGCCGATGCAGCGTGTTTGGCAATCGTCAATGGCGGAAAGACGGCAGAGCATGCCGTGGTGATCGGGACTTACCAATTGGAGAACATAATGTTGCAATTTGATTTGGTCCAGTCGAGATTGGGATTCAGTTCTCCCTTGTCCTCCTTCGGGAGCTCATGCGGTAGCTTCGATTTCACAGTTCGGCCTTGACCTTTTCTTTGCTTCTCAAGGAACTTTCGATCTCAAAGAAAGAGTTCCGTGCCTTTTGTTTTATCCAAAATGAAGTGTCTACGTCCTAGACCAACTCTCTGTCTGGGAAAGTCTCGCGTAATAAAAGCCTTTATGTATGATCAATTGTTCTATCATATAAAGCGAAGAGACCTCCTATTTTTAATAAAACTATAATAGCTATTACACTGCTTGGTTTAAGTATGTATTATTTGTCATGCCCCGATCCTTTGGACCCGGACCCGTGCCCATCCATGCTTGGTCAATATAATAGCGATGTCTCAGGACGTATTGCCGACCCATTTATTTTAATATACGCATGCGGAAGCAGATAAATAATCCCCAGACAATAAAACAATGGGATAGGAAAGCAAGGCCAATTTTTCACAAAATATCTTTTTATAAACACACAGGTTTATATATAGAAACCTACAAAAAAGGATCAGCTTTTAACAAAAGGGAATTGTCCTATGACTAACTAGTCGGACAAGTTCGCCGGGTCTTTGGGCTTCACCTTTTAAAATTTGGGCTTCGGTCCTCCACAACCATCATCTACGGACCTGAAAATGTAACCAGTGAGACAACGTCTCAGCGAGTTCTACCCCCTAAAATCTGATTATGAAGAAAATATGCCCTAGGGCTGCTTAAGCACAACCAGGCGTCATAAGACTTACCTTGGCCTCAGTTCATTCTTGCAAGTTAGTTCAAATAATAAATACTAACAATCACATCAACCCATCAATTCAACCAATATGATCAACTCAGCGATCAATTGACTTAGTCGATTACATGTCATCGAGGCCATCACACGATCATCCCGACTATTCATTCTCGACTCTGAATTACAGCACTACAGGCATAATTTATACTTAGTGGCATTACAGCCCCACTCGGCAAATTTAGACTTTAGTAGCATCACGGCCCCACTCGGCAATTTTAGATTTAGTGGCATCACGGTTCCACTTAGCAATTTTAGACTTAGTGGCATCACGGCCCCACCTGGCAATTTTCTAGATTTGGTGGCATCACGACCCCACCTGGCAATTTTAATTCCAACCCTCAACCTCACACGGTTATTTTCCCTTCAAATATCGATATTTTCCAATATAATCACCAATTTCACTCAAATTTCACAATCTGGTACTCGAATAAATAAACAAAAGCACCACTTTGCAATCGTACAAAATTCCGGTCATCGGCTATCCTAGCCTAATTTCCGGAAAATAAAGAAATAATTAAATAGTTACGAAAATTAATAAATAATAAATAAATGTAATAAATCCAACTTAGGCTTGTAATGCCTAATTGGATGCCAAAACAGATCCGAAATTTTTCGAGATTCGTTCAATAAATAATAGAGCACGTCTACTTGCTAACTACAGTAACCAATTGCTTAACATGCATTAATAAGGCATTAATTTAATTGCTCTACTCTAGTCTATCAACCTAATCACATTTAATTAAATCTAAATAACCTCTAAACATAATTAACCTACTAAGCGAGGACTAGTGAGTGAAACTCACTGGCTTATTGCAGAAACCGGTTCACCGCGACGACGGTGCGACGGCGGCCGAACTTGGACTCGCGACGACACCCACAGGCTTGGACCAAGCCTAAAACTAGTCCAACAAATCTCAACCCAAACTGAGATTTCTTACTGAATTGGGCTGGGCCTGAAGCAGGCAGACTTCGCAGGCTTAGGCTGCTAATTTCGCTGGGCTTCAATTGGACTGGACCAAACAGTTGCTGGACTTGGGATTTGTTGAACTTGTGGGCTGAACTTTGAAGATGGGCTGGCTCCTTAGGCTCAAAGGAGCTACTGAAGTTTTGGGCTACGGGTTGGACTCGGAATGGACTAGTCCACGGCTAGAGGTTGGGCCGAACATGCGAAGATGCTGGGCTCAACGTCAGGCTTCGCTGAAGGTGCTGCTGGAGTCTTCAGGCGATGCTGCTGGCGACAAGAAGACCTGAAGGAACGGCTGGTGAAGGCCACGCGTGGAGAGGGCAGATGTGGGGGAGGACTTGTGGCAGAGGGAAACGGGCGTTGGCTGCTTTGAACTGTGAAGCTGGAGTCAACACTTGGGGAAGCTTTGGCCGGTTTGTTGACTCATACGTGGCAGCAAAAGACAACTTGGTGGAGGTGGCTTCGCTGGAGACACGTGGGCATGGAAATTGAAGCAGCAACGGTGAGGGGGAGTTGGATTTGTTGGGCTGTTTGGTGGACGCTGGGTTGAAATCGTGAGGGGCTGCTAAAAAGGGAATTGACTACCAGAGACTTCTTCATGGATGTGTGGCGTGAGGAGGGTTCAGTGGCAGCTAAAATGGAGGAAAATGAAATTGAAAGCCGAGAAGCGAAGGAGATGAAGACAGAGGAGGCGCGCAAGGCTTGCTTGAGTGAGGAGGGGAAATGAATGAAGAAAAAGAGAGAGAAGTCAACAAAGCTTAGCCATACACTTAAATGCTTGGTCCCCCTTTGGTCTTCAAGCTTATCTTAATGTTCCTTATTTCTTTCTTGCTTGGAATTCCACAATTTAAACCAAATTGATGCCAAAATGTAGCCCTTCTCTTTGGATCCGAAATTCACTTAATTTAGCTTCAATGTCTTCATGAAATTTCCCATCAACGTCTAATTTCATCGAAGAAAAATCCCGAACAATTTTATGTACATCCTTAACACTCAAAGGCTTGGCTTGGAAGTCCAAATTTCCTTTAATTTGGCTAATCTAAATTTCCGCTACGTCTGAAACAATTTTTTGTAAAAATCTTAGGATCTCCGAAAATTTTTAGGAGGATGAGTCGATGTTCCAAAAATGATTTGTGACGCGACAGAACTTTTAATTTCTGAAATCGGGTTCAAATTCATGGTTAATTTCAATTCGGTGCCCTTTTAGCGTGACCTAGTCTATTGGGTAACTTTTAGGAATTTTTAGTGCAATTGACTCGTGATCGATTTATCTCGAGTCACAATGTACATTTTTGACATATTGGTGATCATCGGTTATCATGAAAATCTCGAGATTTCAATTACGGGCATCGGGTACTAAAACAATAGAAAAATCGGTCTAGTGCCGATCAATGAGTATTTTGCAATCGGGTGGAATCACCCACACTCTAATCACATATCTCAGTCAAGTCGACATATTTCTGGTCTCTGATCGATTTCAACAGTGCCGTAATGACCTTTGTAGATCAACATAGTCGAGTAATCAATTCCTGGTCGAATTTTCAAGTCTATTGCATTAAAATCCCTTAACGGTTTCCCTAGATAGTCTAGTTATCGCATGAATGATCAGCTCAAAGAATAGCACTATAGACACGTCGATGAAAAGACACATCGATGAAATGCCCGATTTATTTAATTGAAAATGAAATCTGAAAATTCAGGCTATCACATTATTCGTTCACTGTTTGCTCTCATGTAATGTAAGAGCCATTACTACAACCAAATGTTTGGCACTGTGGGACAATCGGTACTAACATGGATAATTTTGAACTTTTTAAAAAAATTATGGATTATATATATATATATATATATATTATTTTGTCTTTCTTTCTTTTTCTTTTTCTTTTTCTTCTTCCAAGCCTAACGAAGGTTAAGGCCCTTGCCTAGCTCTAGCAAGGATTGTGAAGTCCTCGTTGATCATAGGTGAGGGCTTCATGGTCCTCGCCTAATAAAAAATTGTAAAATAATCAATTTTTTAAAAAGAATTAGAATAAATTATCCACGTTAGGGCTAGCCATCTTACATGGCACTAACGGCATCCACAACAACGATTTCCGGTTAAGGCTAGCTATCTTACATGGCGCTATTGGCATCCAGAACAACAATTTCCGGTTAAAATTGGTTGGATGGATTTAATTGGCAAAACTTAAAAATGTTTAAGATTCAATTGACAAAATTGAAAGGCTTATTACTGAATTGGGCAAAGTGTAATAAGCTAAGGATTTTCAGACAAGTTTTCCTTAATGTGGTGTATATCAGCACTTTGCCATGTTATGTTCCCTCATCACATCCAGACTGCGGTGTCGGAGAGGCCCTTGAGCAGCCAAGTTTTACCGCATGCGAAGACCACCCTTGGCACGACTGCCTTCCCAACCATCCTTCCATTGGTGGAGTGGACAACAGCAGTGTCGGAGGCCATCTCACGGCCTCCAATGCCCCAGCTGCTTAATGGGTTGTAAGGGATATAGCTGCAAGTGTAGTTGTAGCACCCGGGTCCAGGTGGAGAGTGTCTCACAGCCTTGCATATTTGAGAGTCACAAGAGCTCGGCCTATTGGAAAATCCCATTGGGAAATTCCACCCACATTGGTCAGCTCAATGGGCACAAGTGGTGTTCTTTGCTTGATTTGGGTTATGTACTGGGATTTTGAGGAATCTTTGGTCACAGGAATAACTAGGGCTTTGGCCGAAAACTTGGGTGGCTAGGGTTTGGGAAGAGACCAATCCCACCCACAAGAATGCTTTTTTCTTTCTTGATTGGTGGATATAGAAGGAAGCGGACAAGTATTACAAAAAAGTCCTAAACCTATTGGATTGATATAAATTCATTTCTAAACATTTCAATTGAATTAATTTAATTCTAAACATTTTCACATTGGTAATAATTTAATCCATCCAGCCAATTTAGTTAAGAAATTGTTGACATGGATGCCAACCGTTCTACCTGGCATGGCTCGCACCAATGTTGACAAATTTTTTTCGTATTTTTTTATTTTTTAAGATTTTCCCTTTTTCTTCCATTTTATTTTGCTTCTCTTTCCCTTGGCCTGTGGTCGCTACTTGGCCATGGCTGATGACTAGCCACAAGTGAGAGTTGCAAGGTTGGCCCTTGCCTAAGTTGCAAGTGTTCAACCCCTGCTAGATCCAGTAAGGGTGGCCCTCGCTTAGTCTACATGGGTTGAACCTTCACCGGCTCTGGCATAGGCCATGACATCCTTGCTTGTGGTCAATCATCGGCCATGGCTGAGTACCAGCCACAAGGCAAAGGGAAGTGACGAAGAGAAAAAGAAAAAAAGGGAAACATTTAAAAGTTTTAGTTAAAAAATTGAAAATATATGTTAAAATTAAAAGAAAAAATTGTCCAGGCTGGCATTAGTTGTACCACATAAGATGGCTGCATCTAGATCAACAATTTTAGGCCTAAATTAGCTGGATGAACTGAATTTGTATCAATATGAAAATATTTAGGGTTAAATTTAATCTAATTGAAATGTTTGTGACTAAATTGGTACAAATGTAATATGTTTTCAACTTTTTTTGTACTTTTCCTTATAAGAAAGAGATCATGGCCTCTTATAGGAATTTGAATAGTGGTATAGCCTTTAGGCCAGATGATTTTACTCTAGGTCATGAATTAACTAATCAGTCAGCAAAAAAACAATTAATTAACAAGCATCGTCTTCTCCATGCATAATTCATTGTCATTGATTATTGCTGAGATGATCAGAAGACGCAAGGCACTCTCTAATGAGAATCAGAACACGATGTGAATAACATAAGAATTCCAAAAAAAAATAAAAATCCACCGCAGTTGCATTGAAATATCAGCTCTTTATTGATCTTTCGTGGACATGATACCATCACCGACGATTTGTCTCCCTTTAGTCCGGTGACTAAAACATAAGTTTTGTCTGAAACCCGATAGACTTGGAGTAAAATGAATAAAAACCTTTCCAACATAAGTTCATCTTTCGCTGGATTAGATGAAGTTTATAGAATAAGGGAGGGAACATCATAAAGTAGAGTTCATCAAATCATGAGAGGTCTCCGTCAATAATGTACGGAACGTAAATTATATAGTTAAGGAGACAAGACAGATATATATGGTCATTTTCTTAAAAGTACATGTCCAAAAGGTTCAGAATCCTATGCTAATGTTATCACGACTTCACATCAAATGTACTATAGCAAGAAAAGCTTACATATAGTAAGACAGTTTTTTAGCAGTACAACTTTTGATATTGTACATTTGAAATGAATTAGGGTTTGATGATATCAATAAAAAAATTAGGACTGAATTGCTTTTGTAAAAGCCGATAACTTAGGGTGCATATAACCTATTTATAAACTAAAAAAGCTCATATACGTGTGACGACTCCTGACTCTATCTCCACGGGCCTCGAGTGATAGGAGTTATTTTTGCGACATCCTAGGCGCATCACCGTCTTGTTTCTTTTTATTTTTTCATTAAGTACATGCGGAAGCATTACAAATAACACCCAGACAACAATAAACAGTTAGTAAAACAATTACTTGGAAATATACAATTACACCAGTTATATTTACATGTTTTTTTTATCATGGGCCGTTATATTTACAACCACTACATTTTCTATACTCCAAAGGCTGGGTAAACCTTAGTTCCTTTAGTGAGACTACAACTCCAGCACTAGTGTCAATCCTCCACGCCTACAATTTTAAAAAATAATGGGGTGAGTCATAAACTCAATAAGTAAAACCCTTTAATTTCTAGGTAGGAGGATACCTCACCTATCAACAAGCATACAACTTATCCTAAGCAATTGTTGATGGCAAATCAATAGCAAAACAAAAGCTATATCTTGGTTAGTAACATGAGAAATCCTCAACAACAGTATGCCAGTATTAGTCAAAATTCATTCATACCATGAGGAACTTACGTCTCACTCAAATGCAAGTATAAATCAAGATCTATTTCCTAATATGAGGAATTCATGCACATGGGGTTCATTGATTAATGATCGAAATCCATTGACCATTCTAAAATTCATCGGGCATCCGAAATCCATTGAGTATCGTCACCGAAATCCATCAGTTCTTCTTAAATCCATCGGGTATCGTCGTCGAAATCCATCTATCGATGGCATAATTTAGTCCCTCATGTGTCCATGCATGAAGCATCACAATCTAATTTTTATCTTACATTTTAGTTTAAGGCCTGAAGGCGCGCCATGCATGAGTATGTGAAATATCTTACTGAATTTGAGTCATCGAACATGCTGAGTGCAAATTAAGGATCATGGCTTGGTTTGATATGTGCAATACATCGTTCAAGCACCAAACTTGGTTTGAGAACAAATTGTGTCAATATCACATTGAAGCCATGAAAGGACTGGCCCATCGTGACATGTTCATTGACCTAGTGCTAAACCTGACTCGGGACCAATATGCCTTAATATCACACCGAGACTAAGAAAAGACTGGCTCATCATGACATGATCATCGACCTAGTACTAAATTTGGCTTGGGAATGATACACCTCACTATCGCATCAAGACCAAAAAATGACCAATCCAATGTGATCCCACGCACGATAAAGGTTAACGAAACCCTTTTTCGGAGCTTGGGGCATGAACTAAAACATGCACTTGTAAAAGTGTTTTAAAAGGATTTTGTAAAGCAATAACAAACTTTTACTAAAAACATTTTTCAAAATGGTCGAGATCAAAGTAAAGCCAAGGCATACAAACACAAGAACCGAGCCACTTTCAATTCAAGTCGAGCCAAGGCCAAGCCAAGGCATAACAACCAAGCACAAGAACCGAACTTAATCAAGGAATGAAGTTTAAACCAATTCAAGCAAACAAAAACCAAACCTCAAGCAAGAACAAGGTTCTAAACAAATAAAACACGAACTCGCTACACACTTAGATTAGTGTAACACAATATCCTAACTAAATATTAGTAAGTTCTCCTTACCACTCAAGGCTCATGACTTGATTGAAGCTAACTTAGTGTTGACATCTAAATTTTGGCTAAGTATTTATGATATAAATTGCATAAAAGATTAGGGACCAATCTGGCCCTAACAAAAATGATTTTTCGCATCAACTAAGTCTTAGCTTTTATTTGCGTCCACGAAGTTTTATTTCCTATTTTATTTTCTTTTTTTACCCTATTTTTGGATAAATTAATTATATTTAAAAAAGAAAAAGGAAAAAGAAAAGGCCAACAGGGGTTGGGCCCTCTTCATTTTCCCCTACACCAGCCCATTCCCATCTATTATTTCCCCAGCTCGGCCTACGCGCCTCTCCTTCCTCCCTCCTTCCTCCTACCTCCTTCCTCCTTCGCCTTTGCAACTCACGCAAACTGCCTACCACCAAGGCATAGAGTAGTCGGCGACGTCTTGTAGGTGCCATTAATGCCACTGATCAAAGTAGTGCAAAATCCGGTGAAAAACCTGGATGGAGAGACGTCTTGACGGACGCCTTCAATGCCTGCCCTCAATATCAAGAAGAGACACCGGTTTGGCCAAGAGGGAGGGCGGTCGGCACACCGAATGGTAGCAAAAGCTCCATCGACCGGCCCCCCTCCGCCTATAAATAAGGCGTCGAGCGAAGGTTAGAAAACACACATGAAAGGAGAGAGAGAGAGAGAGATCGAAGGAGCGACCTTGGAGGACTTCCCTTGAGAGATGTCTGGGGAGGTCTGAAAGCGAGCGAGTTCGAGAGAGAAGCTAGAGAGAGAGGGAGATCCAGAGGTATAGAGAGAGATCTGTAAGAGAGAGAGGTCCAAGAGCCATGATTGAAGGTTCGAGCAAGGAAAGAGAGTCGGGGGGGAGGGGAGACCACCGCCCACTGTACTTGAGCCGCGATCGTCGACCCACGGCCACGCCTGCTTTCAAGTGTTGAAGCTCCGGTGGGCCTCGTTCCTTTTTTGTGTCTGCTTTTGACCGTGCCAAGCCAGAGCTCGCGGTTGTTCGACTCATGAGCTCTGGCCCCGACCTTCTTTTGTTTGCTGTGCACATCTTGGATTTTTTTATTAGGGTTTCGACTCGGGTTTGAGTTGAAGATCTCTCTTTTCCATGGTTCATTCCACTCGCTCAATGAAATGCCCGAACTAGATCTAGTTTTTGCGTCTTTGTTGCAAGTTGGTGTTGATTTGTCCGGGCATCGTCTCATCCGGTTGAGGTATCCCGGCAACACAAGGCTTTTGGGCGTTGGTTGTCTGGTCAGTTTGATGCGTAAGCTCTGTCCCCTCCACCATTATTGAACAGAGCAAAGGAGGTGGACTGTTCCAGTCATCCCATGAGATCCCGCCATGGCCGCATGCTCAATTGTCGTATCGATGTGTTGGGACATATCTTGGCTAGCCGTCCAGCCCTCGGAGCCTCGGCATGCTTGTTGCGACAAAGAAGATGCGTCCATGGAGGGCCGAGTTGGCTTGACATGTGAATCCAGTTGACCCGGTTGGCCCCAATTCTAGGTTAGGGTTTAGTTTAAATCGCGGGCTGGGCTTTGTTTTCTCTTTTTCCTTTGTTTTTTTGGGCAGAAGAACAGCCCAAGTGCCATAACTTGACATGGGGGGACACTTAAGTGCCATAACTTCAAAACGGTACACTTAAGTGCCACTTTCTTTTTCTAGTGGGACACTTAAGTGCCACCTCCGGCGACCCTTGCCGGAAATCCTACGTGGCAATATTTTATTATTTTTTATTGCCTACGTGGCTCGCTGGAGAGCTGAGTCGGCTCTAACTCACCAGAAACGTCGCCGTCTGCATAATAAAAACCCCAAATCTTCTAAAAACGACGTCGTCTCCCTAAATACCCCAAATCTAAAACCCTATATCGGCCAAAATCCCTATTGAAGTGCTCGAATCCAAGTCTCGAACCCTAATTTTCATTTGCCCAAAATTCCTTCGTCGAATCTTGGAAATGGAGAGTAGGACTCGCAGTAACGCCTCAATTTCCTCTCACCGAAGCGAAGGAGAAGGTCAGCGTTTCTGTTTTTGTGGGTTACCGAGTCCAAGAAGAATATCGTGGACTCGAATCAATCATGGGAGAAGATTTTATGGATTTGCCCGATATAAAGAAGCGTCGAAGTGCAAATACTTCAAATGGGTCGATGCGAAATTCTTTGACCGAGCCACAGAGGTGATATTGGATCTACTTCATAAAAGACAGCAATCTCCATCTATGTTCGTGGACGACTTGGACGATGTTGACTCAATGCAAGCTCAAGCGTCTTCAGTAAAACTTTTCAAGAATGAAGTCTCAATGCATGCTCAAGCATCTTCAACTAAACCTTTCAATAATGAAGTTTCAATGATGATAATTGAACGAAAGTGTTACCAAGCGTTTATTACGGTGTTGTTTTGTTGTCTATTGTACTTTATGATGAAATGTAAAGTACTTGAAAATGAGAAAAAGTTTCTCCAACTGCCATAATTAAAAATGGTGTTGTTCTGGATTAAATGTAGGCTTTTTTTCTTTTTGAAAGATGCGAAGAAGTTTGTGTTGTTCCACAAGATCATTGTGGCGTTGTTGTTGTTTATGCTGTCATATGGAGTTGCCATAAGTTAAATTATCATTATCTTCTCTGTTTTGATGCAAACCAACATATACACAAGACAAACATGAGTGATTACTTGAGTGCCATAAGTTATATTTAGTAATCACTTAAGTGCTAGTCGCGATGAAAAAAGGATCACTTAAGTGTCAAGTTATTATTAAAGTGATCAGTTAAGTGTCACTTGTAGTTAAAAGTGAACAGTTAAGTGCCAAGTTTTTTAGAATATGACCAGTTAAGTGTCAATTTTTTTTGTGGGTTTTCTCTAAAAATTGCGCCAACCACCACCACCGGCTGCACCACCAACCATCACCACTAGCCACACTACACACTAGGCGCTCCAGCCACCACAATGTTGGTGGTATTGCTGCACAAGGTATTAGTGCAAGCTGAGCTTTGCACTAGCTTGCACCAGTACACATGGTGTAAGTGCAGCATAAGCCTATAACCCCCACCACAAACCCATAATCACTAGGCATCACCATCACCCATACCAGCACCCCAGCCACCACATTAGCACCCCAACAACAAACTCACCACCACCAAACATCACCATCCACCACCACTAGCCACACCAGCACTCAAACTACCACCACAAAACACCAACAGCAGCAGCAGCAAGTAAAAGCAGAATCCATGACAAACAACAAAAATTGACAAGTAGCGCAAGATCATTTCATTTTCATTGATATTGAAATTAAGTCTCACAATATCAATGAATGACAAACTAAAGAAAAAGAAAGAAAAAAAAAGACAATCATCCATAGCAAGTATTATTATAACATTAACGTTTACATAACTGTTTTGACTCCTAAGCTCCACAAATTCTATCACGTCTCATCTCATCAATCAATATGCACGACACCCCCTATTCGTGCTCCTTTCGATGGGTTTTTCACTTGATTCATAATTCTTGCACTCTTTCTAACTTGACGTGCAACTTCTTCTTTAATCTTCTCAGTATCCACTGACTCAGATGGAGCTGCAAATGTCCTAGGCCGAATTGATTCAAAAGGAGCCGGAGCTGGAGCTGCAACTGGGTTCTTTCTCTTCTTTCTTGTTGGCATAATTGATGTTTTCTTTTTTGTTGGTGCAGCCGTTGATTCTTGAGTTGGGCCTGAGATAAGAACCTCTTAACTTCTCCCAGGCTACAAAAAAATAATAAATTGGCAGCAAAAGTCTACAGCATAAATTAAATGCAGCCAATAAAACTTACATTGAGAATAACTGTTTCAGTACGCTCATCTGTATAAAGGCCATAGCCATATTGTCTTAACCTCTTCCCAAGTGCCCCTCTTGTTTGAATAGAGGCGTCACTTTCAGGAACTTGTGATTTGTTGGCTCTTTTTCTTACTTTCTTGGGCCCTTCAGCTACAGCCGGGGCTTCTTCGACCAATTCTTCAGCTGGGCGTCTTCTAGATGGCCATTGTGTAGCTGCCCCTTCACCTGGCCTTCTTTTAGTTGTCCTTCTGTGTAGCCCTTCAACTTCAGTGACACATCCTTCTGGTGGTACTGGTAGTGGTACTTGTGGTGCCCCTTGTAGTGATTCTTCTGGTGGCCCCTGTGATGACCCTTGAGGTGGCTCTTGTGATGGCCCTTCAGTTGGTAGTTAAGTTCGAACTTGCTTTCTTCGAACCTAAGAAAGAGGCAAATGACACCATAAATATAATATTGGGACATATAATAATGTAAAGAAAATGAAAAACTGAATACAAATGGTTGAATTTACCACTGGGTATTTCTTTCGCTGCTGAAGAACAGTCGACTGAACTGGCCGTGATATTGCTTGGGCTAATCCTTCAGCTAGCCGTGATGCTACTTGGGCCAATCCTTCGGCTGGCCGTGATGCTGCTTGGGCCAATCCTTCAGCTGGCCATCTTCTACCTTGCCTTCTTCGAATAGGCTATTCAGTTTCATGACTTATTGGGGTTCTTCTTGTGACTTAACAAACACATTACATACAATGCCAAATAGGATATTATGTACATTTTTATGATAAACGACAAAGCAACATAAACATAATATAAATTTCATGACTTACCGGGGTTCTAGTTGTTGACTGAAGAACAGTCGACTCACTTGGCCCTGTTGTTTGCATTTCCCCAACTGTCTCTTCACTAGGCCCTTCACCTTGCCTCAACGGTTGTTGTTGCTTCCTCAATTGACAACCTTTAATATTGTGGCATGCTAGGCGACAATAAGAGCACGTTATCTTTGCACCATGCCTGCTCATTCTTTGTTGACCCGAGACCTCTCCCTCTGCCATTCTTCGTCTTCGTTTTGTCCTTCCAATTTTCTTCTTCAGTGGCAAAGGTTGAGGTGCTTCATGATCCGTGGGCTCCCAAAACTTGCTACTTCTAATTGGCTGCATCATGAACTGATAGGAAGCAAGGTATTTTGATTTATGGTACCAATCATCGATGTAATCATCTCGTATTGTCGCCCTTCAACTGGATGGCACATATGGCATGTGCACATGGAATTCCACTTACTTGCCATGCTCTACATGAACACTTCCTACTTCCTAGATTGATAACATACTTATCAGCACCCTTCATTATCTCATAGCCGTCATCTCCATTCCAAATGGGATGACAATGCCTACTTGCAGCCAAGTTCTTATCCAATTTCTTGGCAATCCTAGGACCATATTGTCTTGTCCACTTTGCAGCCTCATCTCTTTGTTTCTGCAGCTGAGTCATAACTGCAACTCGTATATCTTCAAGTATTGAGATGACTGGTTTGCATCTGGCATCTATGATCTTCGAATTAAATACTTCACAAATGTTGTTGTCGACGTTATCGCACTTGAACTCCTCACTGAAGAATGCCCTGCACCAATGCTTCGGTTCTAGTTGAAATAGGGTAGCACAACCTTCCTTTGTCAACTGAAGTAGTCCTTCTTTAGCTATCCTAAAGTCAGCCATGTTTGCACTCTTTGCTAATTGCCAAAATTGCAATTGCAGCTTATCCCCTTTGTAGGTCTTTGCCCAATTTCCGTATATGTGTCGCGCACACATTCGATGTTCAGCATGGGGCAATAACTCGGTTACTGCCGGAATCAATCCCTGCAATAATTCAAAGTAAGAAATACTAGAGCAAATTACATGTTCATATTACAAAGCAAACTATTGACTAAATTTTTAAAAAAGCAAGCATTACCTTTTGTTGGTCGCTCATGATCGCCCACCCTTCTCCGTTTGTTATCTCCAAGTCAGCCATAAGATTTTTCAAGAACCAGGGACCAATTGTCCTTGTTCTCAATCTTTACAATAGCCCAAGCTAGTGGGAACATTTGGTTATTCGCATCTCTTCCAATCGCCACCAACAATTCTCCCTTGCACAAGCCTTTCAAGAAACAGCCGTCCAATCCTATAATCCATCTACAACCAGATAAAAATCCTCGTCCGCATGCATCAAAGCAAAGCACACATAGAACTTATCGAACTTGGTCCCATGATTAGGAAATGGTCTCTCAACCACATCTACATACACTCTACTTGTAAGGTTTTGTAGCCTACACTCCCAAGCATACTCCCACACCTGCCCATATTCCTTAGCATACTGACCAATAAGTATCTTTATCACATTTTGCTTTGCTCTTTTACACTGATTCCTAGATACATTGATGCCTACACGCTCCTTCACCAGCATCCTAAAGTTAGTAATTTTCATCTCGGGCATCAACTTGATCAGATCGAAGAAGTGCTTGGATAACCATGCACTTGTTACCCTTTTGTTTTGAAAATTAATGGAACAAGTGTGTTCCTCTTGGTAGGCTCTAATCTGGAAAAACCCACTCTTCTTAACAAATGCACCGTAAATCTTCCATGGACAGTTTTGCTGCGAGCACCTAGCTCTTACAAATTTTTTGGTATTTCTAACGAAATCAATATTTCTTTGTGCAACAATGGAGTTCTTCAGTATAGCTTCCCTAAATTGTATTGCATCATAGAATTTCATACCTACTGACAAAGTAGGAGAGGCAACGGATGGATCATAGGAAGGAAACTTACTTTTCCTTCTACGCACAGCTTGTTGATCTTCTTCAAGTTCGTCCTGGGAAGTAGCGGTATCGATGCTTTCTTCATAATCTGTCTCCTGGCCAGCAACACCAACATCTGCAGGGCCTTCGTCTCTGTTTGGAACTTCATTAGCTACCTACAAAGTTGCAAATCTATCTGACAAAAAGTCCCTTTGTTTTTTCCTTGACTGTGTAAGCTCCTCATCGTCGTTATCACTTAAGATTAATAAATTTTCAGCTTCAGCAGCCAACCCTTCATCGTCATCGTCATCATCACCATCACTTTGGATTCAGCTACTTCCCAATCTAATTCAGTGATGGTGACATCACCTATGTCACAATCGCTCCGGTGAGTAGCATCTCGCGCCCCTCTCCTCCCCGTCCCCGTCCATCATGCCCCGTCGCTTCATCCCTAACCTCAGTATTAGCTTGAATACCATCTCCTCCTTCTCCTACTTGGGTGCTATCTCTGTCATCATCTTCGTCCTCACTATCACTATTGTTTTCAACAAATACTTTCGCCTCTTCGCTATGAAGATAATGATATAAGACATCCCTAAAACCATTATCATCTTCCAAAACTCTCAAACCATCTCTCAAACCTTTCCCAGGAACACAGTACAGTAACTTTTATACTCTACAAGGCAAAAATGTCACTATATCCCTAACAAATCTAATATAAGATGCATTCTTTATATCTACAAAGATAGTACCCTCATTCCCCCTCTCATACTCCCACTCATCCTCCCCAATCACAAAATCTCCACCGTAGTAAACGATGACAACAACATAGTCTTTATCATGAGCCATTTCTGCAACAAAAGAGGACAAATATACAATTAACTTTTGGGACCACATTCACAAAGGACGGACAATTGCAAGTGGAGGTCCCTACACTCTTTATTAAAGAAAAGAAGAAAGAAAGATGGAAGATGCTTAGGTCAAACGACAGCTGCAGCTTGAAAAGAGGCCTCGGGACAAGGACAAATAGAGATGGGACCCAACAACTACTTTGATTATGTCGCCGCATTCCTTTAACATATGGAGAGATCCCTCAGCATGGGTCCTTAACAATGCAATTTATTAAAAAAATACCCAGAAGTCCCCATCCCCACGATAACAAGAGATTCGATTCGAACATGTCCAATGTCCAATACTCTAAACCCTAACAATCACTAATCACCATCGCACATTTCATATCCGAACACTACAAATTACTTTCGCACATCACAATTCAACACTTTGAATGAATCACACATCACAGTGGATGAAGCGACGTCGAGCCCTACATCGAGCCCTAATTTTCCCCCCGCCGAGCCCTACACCGAGCCTACATTTCGAGGCCGATCCTAAATTGTCAATTCGAACCCCCCAATAGGATTGTAGCACCACATCTAAGCCATAAATCTCACATCAATACCAGTCAAGCCTGAGCTTTCCCAAATGACCCCCAAATTTCAAGTCCGAGCCCTAATAAATGAGTCGGAGCCCTAATTTCACCACAGGGGAGAGGAAGAAGAGAAAAAACCTGAGCAAATCGTCGACGGCGAGTGACGACGGCAAGCAATGACGGCGAGAGACGACGGTGACCGATGACCTGCGAACGGCGACCTGTGAATGGCGAGCTGTGAACGGCGATGGAGAGGATGTCAGATTTGGTGTGAATCGATGGATGAACGGTTAAAATCCAAATAAGCAAAACAACGTTGTTTAGCACTAAGGAAAAACGATGTCGTTTAGTTTGGCCAAATGCACAATGGATGGGGCAACGTCATTTTCCTCCTCCACGTGTGCTTTTTTTTTTTTTTAAAAAAAAATTGCCACGGCGGTTAAGCATGTCGCCGGAAAATGCCACGTTTGCATTTTGGCGGTTTTTTGCCAGATTGGCTCTTAAGTGTTACATTTTACTCCGATATTAGCACTTAAATGTACCATTTCAAAGTTATAGCACTTAAGTATCCTCTCGTGCCAAGTTATAGCACTCAGGTGTCCCAACCTCGTTTTTTTGGGTCGCCGGATTGGGCTCTCCAGAAGAGCCTAGCCGGGCCATGGCTTTATCAACCGGAGTTGGTACTGACTTGGAGATCCAAGTGGGGTCGTTTATATAATAATTTTATTTTAATAAAAATGTTTTAATAAAAAATCAAAAATCAGAAAAAACAAAAAATGGTTTATATTTCCCGAAAAATCAGAAAATCCCAAAAAATAGCTTTTATTTTCCAAAAATATATAATAATAAAAAAAGCCAAAAATTGTCTTTAAGTGTTTTTAAAATGTGCGAAAATCCATAAAAGAAAGTCCAAAAAAAGAAATTGTGTTTAAGTTCTAACAATTTCTTGCAAAAAAATATTGGCTTATTCCAATTATGCTCTTATGATGCATAGATTTGTTTTTTTTTTTATGACCCAAGGAAGCCGTACATTGGTAGCACGGAGGAGTAAACCCTAGGGAGGCACGTGAGTCACTCTTGCGATGCCTGAAAATCGAACTCCTCCCTTTGCGTTAGGAGGAGAAGCTCGCCGCCAGCAGCGCCACCTAGGTGAGTGGATGCATAGATTTTTATTTCCTCGTCTGGTTAGGAATCGATTCCTAAAACTCATTATCAATACAAAATGCTGCAAAAATGTTTTACTTGATATTAAAACAATATTAGGTACCGAAATGACATTAGTGATTAACTAGTGTAATTAAGTCCTCAATTCTAGTTTCAATAGTTGCACATGAGTGAAGTATTTCTCCTGATATTTCACTTGGATTTCTGATCAACCCACCCAAAATCGATTAGTGGCAACTCCTATTTAAAATTGACTAGTAGGTTAAAAACTCGGACCATAAGTTGTGAATTGGTGGATTTGGGAGAGCTCGGGCTAAGTCTAACACTTAGCAAGCCATTAGCCTTCGTACGTGCCCACGCGTAAGAGGGCGCCTGAAATGGGAGGTCACCACAACTAGAATCGAACATGACTCGGAATCGATATGCCTCAATATCAACCCAAGACCAAGTAAGGTCCAGTCTGTTGCATTTCAACACACATCCAAGAACAACAAGATCCCTTTTCGTAGTTTAGAACATACTTTGGCTTACGGGCACAAGCATCATCATAAAATATATCGGTAATATAAGAACGATCGGAAATATTATCAAACAAGTTCAAGCAACAACAAGCCAATAAATTTCAGTCAAGGACTCGTCACATGCTTGGAATAGCATAACACAATGCCCTAACCAAATATTAGTAAGTTCTACTTACTCTTTCTAGACTAACGGCTTCAACCAATGGTGGCAAAAGCGATGGCGAGGACTCCTACAGGGCAAGATGGTTGAATGGAGAAGAAGAGGGAGAAGTTGGTTGGTTGAGGGAGAGGAGGAAAGGAGGAAAGGCTTTGGGTGAGGATGGCTTAAGATGGAAGGTTCCACACCTATTTATAGTGCCTCCACCAAGAATGGTCCAAAAGGGGCATTAAATGCGTTCACATGTGTTTGCACTTAGCTCGTACTCATTAAATGCATTCGCACACTTTCATGCTTAGCCCATAACTCATTAAATGTGTTCACATATGTTCACATTTGGTCACACTTACTTTCTAAGAAAATTTGACTCGTCCAAGGCCTGGGTGTTCCTTTGATTAATGAGTTCGATTCCAAGTCCAAGTTTAAACTCATTTTCCAAGGCAAAGGCCCAACATGCCAAGTGTCCATGCTTCTTAAATCACTACGTGACAAAGGTATTAATTGCAACTTAGAAAAATATCTAAGTTTTTGAAGGCTTTGTCATTGGGTGGGAATTAATCGAGTTTGACTGCGATCAATCACGTTAATTTGCCTGAGGTTTGTGCTTAAGCCATGCCCAAACAGAGCCTGACGCAACCAAGCTCGATCAGCCAAACCAAGCTCGAGTTCCTCCTTATCAAGAAAAGGGGCTCGCAATAGGGTTCGCTGGCCAGGCCCTAGCCTAGTTTGTTGGTCCTCTAATGGGTCCGCTGGCCAATCTACGAGCCAGTTTCTCCTGGCCAGTCTTACGGCCAGTCCTTGGGCCAGCCAACCGGTCCTATAGCTGGTCCTATGGCTCGTCTAAGGTCCTACATCACTAGTCATGACCAATTCAAAATTGATCCACGTTGAGTTTATTCGATTCATGGTCAATTATTGATTGTCATGTAATCGAGTGGGATTGATCAATTTGTCTCAACTCACGGTTGCACTGGATCAATCCATGGTCATTCACGACCAAGACAGCGACTAGGCAGAATCACCCGTGACTGGTATGATGATCGGGTGGAATCGAGCCACGACTGTTCATTGATTCATGATGGTACGTGATCGTCCCACGGCCGTTCCTTATGGTTGAATAACCATGCCATGGTCGAATAGTCCATATCCAGACCTTTGGTTGTCGAGTCTTGATTGGGCCAATTTAACTCATGACGCCTTGATGTTGGCTCATAGCTTAGTTTTGCCATTGGTGTACCGATCATTGGCCTACTAGTCAGGGCCAAAATAAGGGTTGAAATCATGGTTTATATAGTATGTGTAATCAACAATCTACTTTACACACAAGTAGTATGAAAGTTCCTATGGGCTTCCTCATAATTTAGGAAGACCTCATTAAAGGTTCATATTCCCTGTAATTTAGTACAAATGCACAAGATCTAATTGGAGCAGTTGGAGGTGATTGATATTATTTAAGGTCTTCACACATGCTCTTTTAATATATCTTTTTAGGCAATGTGGTACTTGGTTACCTTTTATCTAGGGGTGAGCATGGTATCGGGGTAGAATTTAAAACCTAACAACTGAACCGGTGAAAACTTTTCCAATTCCAGCTCCTAACGTATGCAGGGAAGGTTCTGGGTTCCTAAAATTAGAGAACCTATTTCGATAGGTAGGTTCTAGGTTCTAAGTTGATGGAACCTCCAACTTGGAACCTGTAATTTAGAATCTAGAACGAGTTTTTGTATTTTTCCTGGTCCATGTCTTTGTGTTTTACTGCGATATTCCATAGTATTCAATAATAAGTGTATATTTTGAAACCAAAAGTCCGAGCTTCCATTTTATAACTAAGATTTTTATTTTGTCAATGTTTCATATATTTTTGTATATCTAAATATAAGTTGTAATTAATTAATTGTAACAGTAAGTGGAGATCATTATTATGATAATTTATTGTAATTGTTTAATTAATAATACAGGTGGAACCTAAGTAGACCCTAGAATCAGCGATGGAAACTATGACAGGGTAGATTCTAGGTTTCAAGACATTCAAAGTAAGTTCCATGTTCCAAAAAATGAGAAACCTGTTCCAATGGGTAGATTCCAGATTCTAGGTGGAACTTATACGAAACTTGAAATTGCGTACTTCCAACTTTATCTTTATATCCCCTTGACGCATCTCTAAAGTCAAGCAAATAATTTTCTATATAACTTCCTCCTCTCAACCTTCAAATCTCCCATCATTCCAATCTTTCTTCTTCTCTTGACAACCAAACACAACCTCAATTTATTCGACTACCCAAATAGTTGTCATATTGAGAGAACTAGTAAATTAAAAAAATAACACAAGATATTGTAGCATAAAAAGTAAATAGAAAAATGCAAAACAGCAAGTTTTAAGTAAAATTTGTGATCAAATGCAAAGATATTCTAATTTCAAGTACATGTTAAAAATAACACTAGATATTATCGCGCATATACATCTTCAAAGCTATGACATTAAAAAATAAATATGTTGTTTGTGTGCCCTAT
This sequence comes from Eucalyptus microcorys, assembly GCA_014182515.1. Classification (NCBI taxonomy): domain Eukaryota; kingdom Viridiplantae; phylum Streptophyta; class Magnoliopsida; order Myrtales; family Myrtaceae; genus Eucalyptus; species Eucalyptus microcorys. The sequence continues at coordinate 11,226,581 of CM024563.1, forward strand.
CATTTATCTTTGTATGAAATGAACACTTTTTCAATTTTCTTGTTATGAAACTACAATAAATATAACATGCACCGGGAAATAGTATAAATCTAATTTATTATTTTTTCGTCCAATAAAACCCACTTTATTTGCGAGGTAAAATATAACAAATTATGAAGACTCTCAATAGATATGTATCAAGTTCGTAGATCCCCGTGGTTAATCCATAGACACACTCATGATTCAATCATTTGTAGATTCATATAGTTACGTAAAATTTGCACATCAAACTGCTATAATTGATCCCCCCTCCCTCACACTGAAGTAGTATACTTTGGGGTCCATACTTTAATCTCTTACACTAGGATAGGATAAGATCTAAGGCTGCGTTTGATAATAGGAACAAAAATCAAGATAGAATAAAATTTATCCCATCCTCCATTTAGTGCCTACTCAATAAAGGATAAAGTCGAATATAAGGGGGATTGGATTAAATTATCCCATCAGGAGATAAGATAAATGTGGGTAGGATTTCAAACATCTATAATAGGAAAGTTATTTTTCTTGAATGACAATCTTATTTAATTAACAAAATTAAAATTATATTTCAATATAAATAATATTTGAATTCTAATATGGGAAATTCAAAATAAAAAAATAAAAATTTAGTTATTTTAATCTAATCATATTTTATTTATATATTTGAATTTAATTCTATTTTTAATAATTCAACATATAAATATAAATATATATTTATATTTATTACATATTTTAGGTATTTTAGTATTTTAGATATATTAGTATGGTTTACTTTTAATAAAATTTTATTTGAGAATGATGGAAGGAGAAGAAAGAAATAAAAAGGAAATTAATTTAAAAAGAGAGGATAATAATAATAATAATAATAATAATAATAATAATAATAATAATAATAATAATAATAATAATAATAATAATAATAATAATAATAATAATAATAATAATAATAATAATAATAATAATAATAATAATAATAATAATAACAATAATAATAATAATAATAATAATAATAATAATAATAATAAAGTAGGCAAGAGTAACGAGTGTCGCGAGAGATTTTACTATCTCCGTTTGTAAAATTTTTGGTTCATTTGTATTAATATGTTATATGTCGTTTATACAAAGCAATATATATGATATAATGTGAATATATTCGACTTTATTACTGCAATCACCAAACAGTGGATATAATATAGCAAAATCTCTGTATTTCATATCATATTCTATCTAATCTTATCTTGATTAAAAATTCGGACGACCAAATGCGGCCTAATAGGATAAAAGCTAGATAGGATAATGGTGGGATCGGTTAAATTTATACGTTGATTAGTAAATGTCACGATATTACATAGATAAAGACATGGTGCTATTTTGCTTAAACACGAATTCTTCTCTCTAACCCCTCCACCTCTACGCCATTGTCATCAACCCGACATCGTTGCCTTCGGCCGCAACCTGTCAAGCGGCCATTGATATTGCCTCACCGCATACCTAACAGGATCTCTTGGCATCTAGGCTCCCTCTCTTGCGGAAGTTTTCGACACCAAGGTGGCCAGTTCCCAAGGAAAAGGAAAATCCATCGTTGTGTATTATCTTTTCTGGACGCAAATTCATATTCCGAGCTTGAGCAGGAACTTCCATCCTCATTCATAAGCAGTTACAATCCCTTAAATATCGCTAAACCCATCCACTGATTGGATATTTCCATGAAATTCTCACTTTGCATCCTTCCTAATATAGTCGACCATTCACCATTGATTTCAATAGCCATTTTGGTCACCAGTCATTATCAATCGACATTTTGTCAATAGCTCAAACTTCATCTCATATTGGTATTTCATCGTTTGGCGGCAAATGTGTTTATCGAGTTTGTTATCGACAACTCAGTACTGACAGCATGTCGACTTATGAGAACTTAGGTTAATTTTAGAGTCAAAGGTATATAATTGATAGAAGGGCGTGTACTTTATGAGAACTTTGGGCACACACACATGTAAAAGGGCGTGTACTTTTAGACTGGAAAAAGGGACGTGAAGCCTTACGAAGAAGAAGGTGCAGCACGTCCAGAGAGCACGTCCACGATCCATTTGAGAGAGGAGCCACACGAAGCCTTGAAAAGGATTGTGAAGACTTACGTACGTGGACCAAAGATGAATGCTGGAGTTCCTATTTTTGGCGTACGTAGAGCGTTTCTGTTTTGAGTTTGATTGCGTGGTAATTTGTGTAGTGAATTTATATCCAAGTGAGTTGTTTATTTATAAACATTTTAGATTTTGGGTTAACTATAGGTGTGGGAAACATTCGAGCGTGTGAGCGATTGTAAACTTTGATTCTCCGATTCTAGTAAATTATTTGCTGCTGGCTCTCCCCGTGGACGTAGGTACCGATACTTAGATCGAATCATGTAAATTTCCAGTGTCCTTATTATTTCTCATTTATTTCTTTAATGATTTTGTGTTGATATAAATTACAAAATCCTCTCATTTCCGCGTATTATATTCCAACATCCTTTATCCTTGGAAAGTTTCTGATTTTCACAATACACCCCTCCACGCATCTCAAAAGTCGACCATATCCTTTCCTATGCTCCTCTCAACCTTCAAATCTCGTATCGTTCCAACATCCCAAAAAAGATGGACATGAACACCCTTCTTCTTCGTTAATTCTTGCGTTGATATTATCCACTGCAGTTTTCGCTCAACCTCACGCTTTCGCAGAAACTCATCCTTCAACATACAGGTACAAACACTTCTCTCTACAGCATCACGCTCAACGGTGGGGAGCATTATATCATTGATCTCGATGCGCCTTTCACCTGGTATCAATGCCAATCCCCTCAGCATCCAGTCGGTTGTAACGCAGGCGAATGTGCCACTGCTCGGAGTTGCATCCCTTTCTCATGTCCCGTCGATAACACGTTTACAGATAGTCAGTGTTTCTGCAACCACGCGCCCGTGAACCTCATCACCAAGTCCTGTGCTCCGTCGCAATCGACCTACGAAGATATCATCATTTATTGGACAGATGGGAAATTTCTCATAATAGGTATGGATTTCAATCGATTGTATGTATCGTGTGGGCCGCCATCTCATCTACAGTCTCTCCCCGAAGAAGTGATTGGCTTTGGTGCCTTGTCGTGGTCTTCTCTCGCTCTACTGTCTGAATTCACTAATCCTCTTGCCAATTGGTCGCAAGGAAGTTCGCGCTTTGCCTCCCGAGCTAGAGTGAACCTCGTGGGGTGATATTCTTCGGTGACGGTCCGTACTATCTTGGTCCTTTGACAGACTTTGATGTGGTAAAAGTACACTCACCTATACTCCTTTGCAAGGCGATCCGACGTTGCTAGGATATTTCATCAACCTTACTGGCATATCGATCAATGGGAAGGACATGAATGTTCCACACAGTGGCTTTGATTTCAATCAGAGCATGAAGCTTAGTACTATTGTACCATACACTAAACTAAACAGCACCATTTACAAGACTTATATTAGGGATTTTAAGAAGGCTGCCAAAGGCATCGTTCAAGCGACTAATGTGGATCCGTTTTGTTTGTGCTTCAATACTAGCACCATACGATCGAGCATCAACGGGCTACTCATTCCCCAGATCGATCTAATGCTAGGAAATGGATAGAAATGGACCATCCATCCATCAAACTCGATAAAGCAAGTCGATGACAACGTTAGGTGATTGGCTTTCGTTGATGGACGGGAGACCGCGGAGCAAGTTGTCGTGATCGCGACGTATTAAATGGAAAATAACTTTGCTTCAATTTGATTTGGATCAGTCCAGATTGCGTTTCAGCTCTTCCTTGTTGCCTCACGGGAGTACATGTGGCGGCTTCAATTTCACGTTTGCAGACATTGTTTGAGCTACTTCTCTCTTTGTTGATGAATGCTCCAATGTTCACCTTGTAAAAATAAAGTTTCATAGACTTGTTTGTGTAAAACAAAGCATGTCCAAAATCAACTCCCATGCCTTGGTTAACATTCTGGTTGGGAGACTCTTGTTTTTGCATCGGAGAGTTCGTTTATGATATTATGAATTCAACGGACTCCATAGTTGCCGTCAATTCATGCGTTTTATGTTACCAATGGCCTGTTTTGTAATATTTTTATTTATCTATTTTTCTGTTTTTTTTGTTCTCCGAAACAGAAAAAGAACCGAAATCGATTTGTTTATGTCAGTTAATTTTTCAATTTCCCGAATTTGATTAGTGGTCAGGGAATAGATTTGGAACCAAAAAAAGATAAAAGAAATATTTTTGCGTTCCTAAAAACAAAATAAGAAATAAGGTCATTTTAGAAAAACAAGCTCGTGTAACCTAATACTCATTTTCACACAATCGACCCAAGGTTCGGGTGATACCTAATACTCGTCTTTAGTGTTAATTCTAGTTTAGAATTAATTTAGCATAAAAATGTGAAATGTTTTTGACAAAAGTTGGATTCAAAATTGAATAAGTTCTTAGGGCTTATCATGTGGATTTTTAAATGGTATTTTCTTTTAAAGACAATGTTAGGTCGCGACAGCTTAGTGACTCTACTGAAATAAGTCATCTTTTTCCTTTAAGATTTTATTAGAGATATCCTTTAAAATCATCTGCAATTCTATTTTAATAGAAAATTAGATGGCTTTAACTAAATCTTTTGTATTACCATTTGTCTTTTGTTCATAGTAATCAAATAAATCTACACTCCATGGATTTTCAATATCATTTGCTTGAAGGTTTAATGAGTTTGGGCAAATAAGTGCACCAACATTAGGATCGCCTCTATCTTTAATTGTTTCACCCTTGTCCATTCCACCGGGCAATGTTCGCTCTCTTTCTTGCGGCTTAAAAATCTCAAAAGTTCTATGCACCCGTTTATTATAATGCCCAAATTTTTAGTGTCAATCTCCTCATATTGTGAGTTATAAACTAGTGGGACTCAATATTATCATTTCCAGCCATCCTTTTTTTTATTAACTATAACATTAGGTTTTCCGAGGCCATCTACAAATATCTTGATCAATTAAATTCTTTCAAAAGTCTAGTTTTTATCTAAAAATGAATTGTTAAGTCTCCATGGACATTTATATAATTAAATGAAAAAATTGGGAATATAAATTTGTAGGGTTACATCAAATACATTTTTTTCCTATTATGAGTATATAACTTTATTATAGTTACTAGACTGGTTCTTCCGCCCAGAAACTCGTTCAGAGAATAAAAATAAAAAAATCTCAGAAACAAAAATATTACCAAATGTATCTCAAATGTAGCGTATCTTTATGTAAATATTTTATAACAACATTAATTTCAGTATTTTCAGTACTCTTGAATTTTAGATGACTACAATAGAAACATGAAAAAAGATTTTTGAGTTTGCAAATTGAAACAGCAGAAAATATTTCCGCCAAGTGGTTTTCTTCTCCATTGACTTGATGGTTGCGGCTCATAGATGAGACTGCTTTCAGAGCATTTGTTCTGCATTGGCGCTGGATAGAGTATAGGGGTAGGAGCCTCTCCAGTAATTGTTATGGAGACTCACATTAACCGTCTCTCTCTCTCTCTTTCTCTGTTTATGAGATTGCGACCTCCATAGGCTGTGACCATGACATGACTTCTGTTTATTTACTGCTGGAAGTCGTATTAATCAACCTGCGACTTTTGCAGAGGAGGACGCCCGCCTAATTCACAGTTTGAGAGAGAGAGATCAGGAATTGTAGTAGGGGTGCCAGAAACCGAATCGAAAACCGAACCGAATGGTTCGGTTCTCATTAAAAGCTGAGATTTTTGTTATCGGTTTGGTTTTTATCGGTTAACTAAACCGAACCGAACCACAAATGGATAAAATAAACCATTAATCAAACGGTTTGGTTATTCTCTCCCGTCTCCTCCGAGAGAATAGAGATTCGATTCTATTTGACTCCGGCTTTGCATCATCCATCCATCGATCGATTCGCTCCGAGCGGGTCGAGATTCCATGGCGGATCGGGGCTCGCAGGAGGTGGAGAGAGCTCGGTTGCCAAGCTTGGCTCTCGAGCTCGGATGCTGATGTTGGTGGTGGTCGTGGTGCTGGTGATGGTGGTGGGAGTTGCGAGCGAGATCTAATGGTCCTGAGCAATTTCTGGTAGCCACTGTAGCAACACCCAGGAGAGAGAGCCTCAAATCTTATCTACACCCTAACCCCAAGTGTCTCGGTACCCTTCTTCTTCTTCAAGTCTTTTCTTCTGAACCAGAGTTAAACAGAACATCCCCAATGAGAGAGGTCTTCTTCTTCGCTTTCAAAGCTCTGCCTTCGCTTTGCTTTGTGGGTTTAGTGCGCTGATTCCTTTTTGGTCTGCGTGGATTTGTGAATAGTGGAGCTTCTCTCCCCTATTCCGAAGCCACTTGCTCCATAAGAGAAGAAGCCTGAGGAGAAAGAAGCCCCCAAGAGAAGAAAGAAGAGGTCCTGTCTCAAAAAAACCGAATAAAAAAACGAAACCAAAAAACGAAAAAAAACCGAAAAATCGAATTGAACTGAACCGAAATTTCAGTTCAATTCGTATTCGGTTCGGTTCAGAAATTTTTTCTAACGGTTCGGTTCAGTTCGGTTGACACCCTTAGTTGTCAGTGAGGCAGTTGGATTAGGCAAATGGTGGAGATTGACGGCTGTCGTGGCATAGACCACTTGCCAGCTAGGTTCCACATTACAACGCAATTGGAAGAGGAGAGAAAAGAGCGAAATGTACTAGGAAAAAAAAAAGAATTGGTCAGAAAAGGATGCATTTATGGCTTTTAAACAAAAGAGCAAGAGTCGGGAGCCAAAAACTTTTTTTCTCTCTCTTCCCTCTTTTCCCATCGTCTTCTTCAACTTTCAGCAATAGGAAAGGATTTGAACTAGTCTCAACCTCCCTCTCTTTTTGTTCTTTTTTTTTTTTTTTTTTGTATTTTATTATTCTTTATTTGCTTTTTCTTCTCTCCCAATTTAGATTTGAGAGCTTTCTTCTCTCGATTTAATTCTCAATTTGAGATTTGAATTCTCTCGATTTAATTCTAAATTTGGATATTATCATCTTCCAATTTAGATATGAGAATCTAATAAATATGCTTTTGAGGATCTGATGCTCCTCTATTCGACCTTCAACCTCAATGATGATCGCAGGTTTTTGGCGTCTCGTTGAATTACAAAGATTTACTCCTCAACATGTTAGATATGTATTTATATACCCTATTTTTGTTATCTCCATACGACGATAGTGTAGAGAAAGCCGAACCTAAATATGCACCATCAACTGGCAATGTCATAATTATTGGAGAAAGAATTTCTTGCGTGTGCTCATCATTGTCAAAGACATGAGATCCAGTGATTGGCCGCTAATTTTGTTTAATAGATTTGTTCATGTGGAACGGGTTTGTACTTAACCTTATTATTACTTTGTTGATCCCTCTTGTATTCTGGATTTAACTTTGTTTTTCAGTATTCATGCTCTATTTCAATTTGTTTTGTAGAAAGATTTGTACTTTTATATCCTTTTGAGTAATGAATATAATTTTTTTTATAAGAAAATACAAGAGTGTATGACACAAATCTAATCAGGTTCATGATAAATTTTTCTCCAAGTCAATGGGTATCAAAATTACTTGGCACCGTCTGTTAGTTATGCTTTGAGTTTCTTATGTGAGCTCAAATGATTCATGAAATGTTTTAAGATACATATTAAGACGATTAAACCTGACGAATTTTAAGAGGTATGCAACAGAAGCGAAGGGCTCAAGCGACATGGATGAAAATGTGTTTTAATGTTATAGGCTAAATATTTGGTAAATGATATATATGAGGTTAATACCCCAAAAATCCCCAAATCAGTACTTATATGATAAATTGACCTCAAATAATTACATTTATGATAAATTTACTTAAAATTAATTTTTTAACTGTCAAAAACTTTAAAAGGGTACGTTTGTAATAAATTTACTATCTGTTAATTTCCATCAAATTGGATTAATACCACAATAAATCATAAATTGATATACTCGTGGCAAATAAAGGATAAAATCCAAAATTAGTATATCCATTAACTATCACATGAATTCAATTTAGCAATTTGTGTTAAAATTTAGCGAAAACTAGTGGATGGCAAAATTTGTTACAGGTGTACCGATTTTAGAATTTTGTGTTAAAAAATTTAGAGTAAATTTGTCACATATTTATTTATTTAAGGTTTTTCGTGGTGTTAACCCTATTGTATATGCGCTAAAGGTGATTAGATGACAACAAATGGAGTTGATAGCAACATTAATGAATGAACGCGGGTTACGATCAATATTAAGCGTCGTTCGATCGGACCTTGGCAGCATTTCCAAATTTGGACCGGCTCACATGCCGTCAAGCCAGTCAGCTGGTCTTGGATAACCTTGGGATATGGTATTTGTCCTGTTATGCACATCAAATTTGACTTAAAATGCATATTTTACATCACAAAATCATCAAAGTCGGCAAAAAAAATAATTATCAAATGGTATCTTCGGAATTGTTTGTTGGCCTGAGCTAGCTCTATCTTGACTCCATGCATATGGATTTAGAATAGAGTGTCACAATTAATAATAGTTTCAGCTTGGAATTAGTCATTTTGGGCAATTGAACCTTTAATTTGTACTTTCTGCTCTTTAGTGGGTGGTCAATGCAGTGCATGAGTACTAAGAACTCCATCTTGCACATGAGCGATGAAGAGAGTCGATGTAATGCACGAGTACTTAGAACTCCATGTCGCACATGGCTAGGGCGAAAATCCAACGAGCTCCTCCTCGATCTTGGGGAAATCTACTCCAAGGTACCATGTCTCCCGTACATTATGTATTAAATCACATGATCCAATCAATTCAAGTTGCATTTGTTATTTGATGTCTGAACTTTACTCAAATCTAGTAAATTCATATCTTTATCCTTAATTAAACTTCCACTTAACCATTATGAAGCCCTTGATGAAGCTGAAAGGACAATGCTTTTCTTCTATAAAATCTCCCTTCTCAATCATCAATCTCAGGTGTCATCTAATTGACATGCCAAAGTTGACCAAAATGTGCAATCTTATACTTGCTTTGTTCATCTTCGTGCTGAGTCTTTCGTCCCTGGAAGTCTCGGCTCAACCTTTTCACACTCTAGTCACGTCCCTCCACAAGGACCCCAGCACGTCCCTCCACACCATTACCCTCACACTGAACCCTTCCGAGCAATATCTCGTTGACCTCGACGCCCCTTTCATATGGAACCAGTGCGATTCGCTGCAATCCCCGGTCTTTTGTGACGAGTCGGATTGCTTGACCGCTCGCCGTTACATGTCTCCGCTATGCCCTGAGACGAATAACACACATAGCTCCGATCAGTGCCTTTGCTACGACACGCCTGTAAACCCGATCACCGGGTCGTGTGCCTTAACTTATGCGAGTCGCAATGTCCTCACAGTATATTGGACTGCCGGTAGATCTCTCTCTACATACAGGATACAGTACTTCAATCGGTACGTCTCGTGTGCTCCTTCGTCTCTCTTGCAATCTCTTCCAGCACAAGCAATCGGTGTTGCTTCATTGTCGCAGTCCACTCTCTCTCTACTATATCAATTCATCATCGACGATGTCACCCAGAAATTCTCCCTTTGCCTTGCGAGCTCAAGTGATGATCAAGGGGTCATTTTCTTCGGTGACGGTCCATACTATCTCGAACCTCCGGCAAACTTTGATGCTTCAAGTGTACTTTCCTACACTCCGTTGATCAAGAATCCCTCAGCACTGGGATATTTTATAAACGTGACGGGGATATCGATCAACCAAAAGGCCATTAGTGTTCCAGCGAACACGTTTGCGCTCGACGTAAGTGGAGGTGTGAAGCTCAGTACTACAGTGCCCTACACTACCCTGAGGAGTGACATTTATAGTGTCTTTATGAGCGAATTCAAGAAGGCTTTGGATGGCTTCCCTCGAGCGAAGAAGGTGAGTCCGCTCGAGTATTGCTTCAAGACGAATGTCACGAGACAGACGAAGGTAGAGAGCATTCCTCGAATCGATCTAGTGCTAGGGGATGGAGGGTACTGGACTATTCACAATTCTAATCTGCTGAAACAAGTGGACGCCAATGCAGCGTGCTTGGCAATCGTCAATGGTGGAAACACGGCGGAGCATGCCGTGGTGATCGGGACGTACCAATTGGAGAACATAATGTTGCAATTTGATTTGGTCCAGTCGAGATTGGGATTCAGTTCTTCCTTGTCCTCCTTCGGGAGCTCATGCGGTAACTTCGATTTCACAGTTCGGCCTTGACCTTTTCTTTGCTTCTCAAGGAACTTTTGATCTCAAAGAAAGAGTTACGTGCCTTTTCTTTTATCCAAAATAAAGTGTCCACGTCCTAGACCAACTCTGTCTGGGAAAGTCTCGTGTGATAAAACCCTTATTGTATGATCATCTGTTATATCATTTGAAGCGAGGAGATCCCCTATTTTAATAAAAGTGTAATAGCTGTTACGCTGCTTGGCTCAAGTATGTATTATTTATACACTGTTTGGTCTCATGTAATGTGATAGCCATCACTGCAACCAAACGTTCGGTACCGGCACTAAAATGGATAATTTTAAACTTTTTAAAGAAGTTCTGAATTTTTTATGTTTTTTTTTTTTTTTTTTTCTCCTTTTTTGTTTTGTTTTCTTTCTTTAAGTTTCTTTTCTTTGCCCAAATCTAGCAAGGGCTGTGAAGCCCTTGTTGATTGCAAGTGAGGGCTTCACGGCCCTCTCCTGTGGTTGGCAAGAGTCAACCGGTGACCCTTGCTAGACTTGGTAGGAAAAAAAAAGGAAAAAATTATAAAAGAATAATTTTTTTAAAAAATAAAAAATTATACACATCAATGTCGGCCATTTTACGTGGCCTTATCAGCAATTTCTAGTTAAAATTAGTTGGATAGACTCAATTGGAAAAATCTGAAAATGTTTAAGACTTAATTGGTAAAATTAAAGGATTTATGACTGAATTGGGCAAAATGTAATAGGTGTAGGACTTTTCGGACAATTTTCCCTTCATATGGTGTATATCATGCGCTTTGTCATGTTGTGTTCCCTTGTCGTGTCCAGACTGTATAATCAAACCAAACTCACCATAGAACCAGCGGAAATTGAGTCACAATAGACCGTCCTCATGTTGAGCAACCAAGTTTTACCGCACATGAATGCGCAACGACTGCCTTCCCGACCGTCCTCCCGTTGGTGGAGTGGACGACAGCGGTGTCGGAGGCCATCTCACTGCCTCCGATGCCCCAGCTGCTTAATCGGTTGTAAGGGATGTGGCTGCAGGTGTTGCTCTGGCACCTGATATTTGGGAGTCACGAGAGACCGGCCCATCGGAAAATCCCATTGGAAAATCCAGCAATGGTCAGCTTGATGGGCAGAAATGGTGTTCTTTGCTTGATTTTGGGTTGTGTACTGGAGCTTTGAGGAGTCATTCGGTCAACGGAATAACTAGGGCTCTGGGCCGAAAACTTGGGGTGGCTAGAGTTTGGGAAGAGACCAATCCCACCCACGAAGATGCTTTTTCATTGTTGATTGGTGCAGATAGAAGGAGGAGAAAAAGTACTAAAAAGTCATAAATCTATTTGCATTGTTATTAATGTATTTCTAAGGGTGCGTTTGTTTAGCGAAATACATTTTCGGGAAAAACATTTTCCTCATTTTCCGGCGTTTGGGTCGCTCGGAAAATGAGTTGACGAAAAACATTTTCCTAGCAAAGCTTAAATTCAGGAAAATGATTTCTCCTTTGAAAGGACCGGAAAACGTTTTCTAAATCTACCAAAGCTTAGATTTGATGCTTGGTTTACAAACAATTATTCTTATAAAAATATATTTTTAAAAAATTGAATTTGAATTTTTTATTTTTTAAAAAAATTCAAATTTGGAAAACATTTTAAAAATAAAAATAAAAAAATTCAAATTTGCTTCTTTTTCTTTTTCTTTTCTTCCTTTTTCTTTTTGCTTCTTCTTCACCCGTCACCGGCCATAAGGATGGCCAGTGAGCTCTGGTCTCACTAGATCGGGCAATCTCATGGCCTTCAACAATAAGGCTTAAGCTTGCCCGAGGCCGATGAGCCTCAAGCCTCGCTAAATCGGGTGAACTCATGGCCTCCGGCCGATGAGGCTCAAGCCTCGCCCAGATTGGATGAGCTCGCAGCCTCTAGTGGCCAGGGCGAGCTCGCGGCCTCTGGCAACAATTAGAGCTCACCCCTTGTAAGCCGGTAGGAACGAATTGCCGGGAGGAAGCGAAGGGATGACGTGAGGAAGCGAGGAGTGAAGGACAAGAAGAAGGAAAAAGAGAGAAATAAAAGGAAATAAAGGAAATAAAAATAAAGAAAATAAAAACATAGAAAATAAAAGTAAATAAAAAAACAACAATATTAAAAATTTGAAGTTTTTTAAATTAAAAATTCATTTTCTTTTCCTGTGATGAAGTGTGAAATTATTTTTTAATGGGTTCTAAACGGTAGAAAACATTTTCAATTATACATCACCAAATAAAGGAAAACAAACTGTATTCTTGGAAAATGCTTTCCCGGAAAGCATTTTCCTTTATCATTGAGTTTTCCATGAAACAAACGCACCATAAATAGTTCAATTAAACCAATTTAATCTTAAACATTTTCATATTGATAACAATTCAATCTATTCGATCAATTTAGACGAAAATTGCTGATGTAGATGTCGACCGTTTTACATGGCATGGTGGCATTAATATAGATTTGTTTTTAATTTTTAATTTTTTTCCTTTTTTTCCATTTTTTTTTTTTTGGGCTTCTCTTTCCTTTGGCCTATGGCCGCTACTTGTCCATGAGCGATGACCGGCCACAAGTGAGAACCTTGAGGGTGGCCCTTGCCCAAGCCGCAACAGTCCGACCGTGCTAGATCCAACAATGGCAACTCTCACCCAAGCTATATGGGTTGAGCCTTCACTAGCTCTAGCATAGGCCACAACATCCTCGCTTATGGCAAGTTGCCGACCAAAGGGCAGAGGGAAGTGAAGGAAGAAAGAAAGGGAAAATTTAAAAATTTTAAAAAAATTGAAAATATATCTTAAAATTAAAAAAATTTGTTTACGTTAGTGCTAGCTACACCATGTAGGACGGCGGCATCTACATAAACAATTTGAGGCCTAAATTGGTTTAATTGACTCTATTAATATCAATATAAAAATATTTAGGATTAAATTGATTTTATTGAAAAATTTATGACTAAATTGGTATAAATGCAATAGGTTTATGACTTTTTTTAGTATTTTCCAAAGCATGGCCTCTTATAGAAATTTGAATAGTAGTATAGCCTTTAGGCCATGTGATTTTATTCTAGGTCATGAATATATTAATCAGTCAGAAAAAAAAATCAATTAATTAATGAGTAACTAACGTTGCTTCGTCGTTTTCTCCATGAATAATTCGTAGTCATTGATTATTGCTGAGGTGACCAGAAGACGCAAGGCACTCTATAATGAGGACCAGAAGACGGTGTGAATAACATGAGAATTAAAAAAATCCACCGCAGTTGCATTGAAATATCAGCTCTTTATCGATCTTTCGTGGACACGATATCGTCACCTTTCGTGGACGTGATACCATCACCGACCATTTGCACTCATTAATGTTACCATGATTTTTCATCGAATATGCTATAGCAAGAAAAGCCTACGTATTGTCAGACAGTTTTGCTCGCAGCGTATTCTCCGTTCTTTTAGCGGTCCAACTTTCAATATTGTTCATCTGAAATGAATTAGGTTTTGATCATATTGATTAAAAAATTCGGACTGAATTGCTTTCGTACATGAAGCCGAAAACTTAGGGTGCATATGCCCCATTTACAAACTAAAAAAGGGTCATCTGCGTGTAATCAGCACTCTACTTTACACACAAGCAGTCTGAAAATTCCTACAGCTTCCTTATATTTTAGGAAGACCTCATTGAAGGTCCATATTCTCCGCAATTAATGTATATATGCACAAGTTCCAATCGGAGCATTTGGAGGTGAATGATATTATGTAAGGCCTTTGCACGTGCTCTTTTAATATTTCTTTTTGGGCAATGTAGTACTCTGTTACCCTTTATCCTTTCATCCCCCTGACGCATTTCAAAGTCAAGCAGATTCTTTTCTATATAATTTCGTCTTCTCAACCTTCAAAACTACTATCGTTACAATCCTTCTTTTCCTGAGACCAAATACAACCTTAATTCATTTAATTATCGAAATAGATGCCATATTGTGATATGAGTAAATAAGAAAATATCACAAGATGTTGTAGCATACAACGTAAAAAGAAAAAGACAAAACAAGAAGTACTAAGTAAATTTTGTGATCAAATGCAAGGACATTCTAATTTTGAGTACATGTTAAAAATAACACAAGATATTGCAGCACATATGAATCTTCAAAACATTTACTAAATATCTAGTTTGTGTGCCATATCATTTTCATATCAGTATGAAATTAACACTTTTTCATTTTTCTTGTAATGAAACTATAATAAATATAATATGCACCGTGAAATAGTACAAAACCTAATTTATTTATTCATTTATTTGTTGGATTAAACCTACTTTATTTGAGAGGTAAAATATAACAAATTATGAAGATTCTCAATAGATATCTATCAAGTTCGTAGATTCATGTGGTGATTCCACAAATACACTCATGATTCAATATTTTATAGATTCTTTTCATGTGGTGATTCCACAAACCACTATTCAAACCACTATTCCCACCATAATTATTCATGGAAAGACGACGATGCAACATTAGTTGCTCATTACTAAATTGAATATTGTCCACCGCGTATTTGGCCAACTTTTGAGGGTCAAATCAAAGAAAGGGTTCGACGGATTGTCTCAGCCATCGCCTTTATCAATTGCTTATTTGCTGGCGCCGGATTAATTAATTCGTGATATAGGGTAAGATCACATGGCCTAAAGGCATATACCTCTATTCAAACCCCTATAAGAGGCCAAGATCTCTTCCTTCTAGCTCCACCAATCAAGAAACAAACATCATTATCCACTGATATTTCTCCTTCTATTCACAATGGCCACTTCCTCCAGCTTCATTTTATGTTCTCTGCTCCTGTGCTGGGTCTCTTCCCAAACCCTAGCCACCACAAGTTTTCAGCCTAAAGCACTTCTTATTCCTGTGACCAAGGACTCCTCAACGCTCCAATACACCACCCAAATCAAGCAAAGAACACCGCTTGTGCCCGTTAAGCTGACCATCGATGTGGGTGGGAATTTCGAATGGGTGAATTGTGATGGTGGGTATGTGTCCTCTTCCTATAGGCCTGTCCCTTGTGACTCTCCAATATGCAAGGCTTCAGGGTCAGCTGCTTGTGAGACAGAATGTCTCGCTCCTCCTGGACCTGGGTGCTACAACAACACCTGCAGCCACATCCCTGACAACCCGTTTAGCAGCATAGGCATTGGGGGTGGCGAGATGGCCTCCGACACCACCGTCATCCAGTCCACCGACGGGAGGATGGTGGGGAAGGCAGTCGTGGTGCCGAGGGTAGTCTTCACGTGCGGTACTACTTCACTGCTCGAGGGCCTGTCCGCTGGTGCTCTGGTGAGTTTTTATGATTATACAGTCTATACACGACAGGGGAACACAACATGACAAATCGCATATGTATTATATGAAATACTGGTTGGATAAACAAAGAGGTTTCTTACCACATTCACAGACGAGCTGTTTACCTCTCTTCAAGTATTTATAAAGCTATCTGTGCTTTAAAAGTAGATATATCAGTCAAATTGCAACACATCAAAGAACAGAGGAACTATCTTTGATGTAACTTTTATCATGAAACATCGGTGTACATTGTTGAACATTTTGGCAAAAGTTTCTTGATCTTTGTTCTAGCCTACTACCAGTACCTATGGAAGAACACGCAAATATGACAGGCCAAAACTGATTGATACTTTCTGCATTCCAGGGAATCGCCGGGCTTGGACGATCTGAAGTGTCCCTCCCTGTCCAATTTGCTTCTGCTTTCAAATTTCCCAAAAAATTTGCCATTTGCTTGAGCTCTTCTTCAAGCTCCAATGGTGTCATATTCTTTGGTGATGGGCCTTATGTGTTCCTCCCTAACGTCGATGTCTCTAAGTCACTCATGTACACCCCATTAATCCTCAACCCAGTAAGCACTGCAGGAGCTTATTTCGAGGGTAATCCGTCAACTGACTACTTCATAAACCTCACCTCCATCAAGATCAATGGAAAAGCAGTCCCGCTGAATGCGGCCTTACTGAAGATCACTGATGGCAACGGAGGGACAAAGATCAGCACTGTTAATCCATACACAGTGATGGAAACGTCAATCTTCAAGGCCTTTGTGAAGGTGTTCAGACATGAAGCTAAGAACTTAACTAAGGTCTCGTCCGTTAAGCCATTCAAGTACTGCTTTAGCTCCAAGAACACTCCAAGCACAAGAGTGGGACCAGCTGTACCGCTTATTGATCTGGTGATGCACAACAGCAGTGTTTATTGGAGGATCTTCGGAGCGAACTCGATGGTGCAAGTGAAGGAAGATGTTATATGCTTAGGTTTCGTTGACGGCGGTTCAAACCTGAGAACGTCCATTGTGATTGGTGGGTATCAATTGGAGGATAATCTTGTTCAGATTGACATGGAGAAAGCAAGGCTTGGATTTAGCTCCTCTCTCCTATTCAAGCAAACTACCTGTTCCAACTTCAACTTCACTTCCAGCGTGTGACTGAGGATCTGTTTGTTTCACGTGCTTTCTATGCAAATTGCGTGATGGATTTTGAAGAGACCAATAATATAAACGAATGTTGTATTCCTAATTCTTGAGAATTTTAATAAGCTGCAAATTGTTGGTTGTCGCAGCCAATAATAAAATTGCCTCAGAGATAGTTATCCCATCGTGCTTCCTTTGTAAAACTCTTTGCTTAGGAAAAATGGTTTGTTCTCTCGCAGATCAATACATCATTTTGCTAAGGAAAAATGGTTCATTGCACTTTCTTTCCAAGAATCATCCTTAAAGTTCGCCATGTTCAAAATGGTCAAAGGACTAGAGCTTTTTTCACAATATTTGCCTTTTAAAACTTAACCAGTGAACTGTAGTACCTGCTGGATCTAATGTGGAAAACAGAAATTATGCTTATCCATATGATACTCTCACGGGTAAGTTTTAATATCAAAATGCGAAGAGCTAACACTATATACATGTGGTTGGTCTACGGACGGGCAATTTTTTTTCATCAACTTTATCAATACAGTCAAATATGATTTATTTTTGGCCACTGGTCCTACATATACGTCGAATTTAAACCATTCAACAAAATCCGACCTGATGATAATTAGAAGACTTGGATAGTTGGCGTTATCTTTTTGGTGCGTAAAAAATAAGGAAATAAGATTCCGGAATATTCATGCTACATTTTTTTTGTCATCTTCTTTTGAAATCAAAAAAGAAAACCATCTAAAATATAAGATTACCTAATTTAAAGTGAATATTTCAAATAAAAGTCTAAAATTGGTTCATTTTTTCAAAAGAAGGTTCCAAGTGAACCTTATCTCAAATAATGGCTTGGAGTAGTCACTTAGTTTTATATGAGGGTTTGAGCAAGCATGTGCATCTCACATGCCACATTCCAAAGGTGTGATGGGGGCATTTTCAATTTTTTCCTATTTTCTATTTTCTCTTTCATCTTCTTCTTCGTTCATTGTTTCTCCTTTCCTTCTTTTTCCTTTTTTTAACTGTGGCCGGCAATTGTTGCCAGTGGTTGTCAGCATTTCGAATTTTTGTGTTTTCTTTTCTCATTCATCTTCTTATTTGTTCATTGTTTTTCTCTTTTCCTTCTTTTTTTTTTTTTTTTAAACAATGGCTGGCAATTAAAAAATGCAATCAACAATAGTACTTAATTGGACCAATATGACAAGTTTTAGAATTTGATTGCATTTTTAAAAAGTTTTAAGAGTTAATTGCATTTTTTAAAAGGTTTATCACTCAATTACACTTTCCTAATCAGTTTTAGGACTTCTAATGCACTTATTACTTAGATTTATATACGCTTGGATTGAGACTTTCTCTCAAGATATCACTTTCCTATTTTAACTCAAATGGGTCACATCTTACAAAATTAAGATATCATTCTCTAGTTATCTCCATATAAATAAATTTCCTATGTATCACTCTCAACATGCGTATTTCTGCCACTAAGATCTTCAATAGGCTTGCCCAAATTTTATGCTCTCACGAGCTTAGACCAGATAAATAAGTTAAGCTCAAAACCTCCTGTGTTCAAACCATTATCCGCAGTCCTATTATAATGCAATTTATGAAATGCTCCTATCATGCAAATTAAAAATATTTTTGTTTAGGGGTGGAGACCAACTCCTAATTTTCTATGAAATGAATGACCATATGAGGTTGCCAAAATTTGTGTCGACACTGCTTAAATTAAAACATTCAACCACATCCACCTTAGCGCATTATTTCAATTTGCTACAGGTGCAATGCAGCATCGAGTAGTTGCACCCTAAAAATTGTAGGGACATGGCTGGAGCATTAGTGGCACGGTCATACCACTGAAAGGTGAGTTTCTTGTGGTGTATAAACGGGACTTCAGTCTATCTGTATCTCCTGGCTTCAATCCAAACTCCGTTCTGACCAAAGTTTCAGTCACAAACTCAACGTATTGGATTTAAATTACGCAGCTTCAAAGGAAATAAGATAGTGTATTATAACCCTTGACGAAATTGAACTTAGACTTCAGTCAAAATGTCGATGGAATCATCTCCATTTTCTTCTTATCTTCTATTACTAGTCTCAACGCTCACATCATTCACGCGACTAATGATGGATAAACCGACAAAAAGCTAGTTGTCAAAAACTTTAAATCTCATTGGCACAGATTCAGGAGAGTCAAAACTCAAACAAATTGCACTCTGTCAGTCCTCTCCATGCCCTAAATCCGCAGAAGATGAGTGTCTCCAGTCCCAATGCGCCTCGCTCATGGCGCTGCCTCTTGACTACTACCTCAATTCACGAGGCCAAAAATATTTAAGCGCCTATGAAAGAGACCCTCCGATCCAAACCATCAAATCCGTCTTCAAGCCACCTTGCATCCATGGCCTCTTCAAGTGAAATGCTTTTCCTTTCCTTTTTCCTCTTCCTCACAGTCTCGCAACCTCAAGCCGAAACTTTTCAACCCAAAGCCCTCCTCCTTCCTGTGACTAAGGACTCCTCATTACAACAATACACCGCACAAATCAAGCAAAGAACCCCTCTCGTGCCAATTAAGCTGACCATTGATGTTGGGGGCAACTTCATGTGGGTGAAGTGCGAGAAGGGATATGTCTCCTCTTCTTATAGGTATGTCCCATGCGGCTCCAAAATCTGCAAGATCTCGCGATCTGGGGCTTGTGTAGTTAAATGCCCCCCTCCGCACAGACCGGGATGCAACAACAACGCTTGCAGCCACTTCTCTTACAACCCGTACACCCGCATCTCCACCCTCGGCGAGATGGCGGCTGATGCCGTGTTGATTCAGTCCACTGATGGGAGGAGCTCCGGGCCCATGGTTTTCGTCCCAGGGCTGGTCTTCAGTTGCACCTTTCGTTCTCCTTCGCTTCTAAAGGGCCTATCTAGTGGGGCTGAGGTATGAGGCACTATAGCTAATAGGCCATATGGCAATTGAAGTAGTCACCTAGATTCGGTCTAATTTGGACCATCTCAATCATATGTTGAATAGTGATGGGCCACACCATCTCAATCCCGTGTGGACCACACATGATCCCTAAGGTTGTAATGATTTTTAATAAATTCGGTCCATACATAAAATGTGACGGTCTATGACATTTTAGCAAGGCTCCATTTATTTCACCAAAATGTAGCATTTCTGGAAAATGTTTTTCCAAAAGTCAATTTTCAGGAAAATTATGATATTTTCCGGTATTCAACCGAAACTTGAAAATGAAGTGAAAAATATTTTCTACCATTTGATAAGCACTCCTTTCAATAATATTTTTATTATTTTATTTTTTCAATCAATTTTTTATTTATATTTATATTTTTCTTTTCTTTCTTTTTTATTTTATTTTATTTTATTTTATTTTATTTTTCTTCCCCTTCCGATCACTGACCATGGCAAGCTGGGCGGGGCTCGCCAGATCTGGTGGGGCCCGAGCTCACTTGAGGCTATTAGGCATGGCCAACAACCAACCGAGGAAGAAGAAAAAGAAAAAAAAAGAAAAAGAAAATTTTAAAAATAATTAAAAATCAATTTAAAAACTAAAAAAAAAAAAAAAGAAAGGAAAATGTGTTTGGTGAAATAATGTTTCATCAAATAAATGAAGTACATTATGCATTGTCTATTGATTAATATCGTGGCTAAGGTATATGCTAACACGGACTTAACAATGTTTCGCTCAGGGGATAGCTGGGCTTGGAAGATCGCTAGTTTCCCTCCCCTCGCTGTTTGCTTCGGCTTTCAAATTCCAACGTATCTTCGCCATGTGCTTAAGCTCATCCTCTCGATCAAATGGAGTCATCATCTTCGGGGACGGACCATACGAATTCCAACCCAAGAAGGAGGTCTCTAAGTCCCTCATGTACACTCCCCTAATACGCAACCCAAAGAGCACGAGAAGATATTACTCCAAGGATGACCCTTCGACGGACTACTTCATCCGTCTCACCTCCATCAAGATCAATGGCCGAGCGGTTCCACTAAACATGTCGCTATTGCACATCAACAAAGAAGGCAAAGGGGGTACGAAGATCAGCACCTTTGATCCGTACACCGTGATGGAGAGGTCGATCTTCATGGCAGTCCTCAAAGTATTCATGGAAGAAACCAAGGGCGTGACTAGGGTTCCTAGTGTTAAGCCCTTCCAGTACTGCATAAGCTCCAAGAACCTGGGGAGTACAAGAGTTGGACCGCCCGTGCCCACCATCGATCTGGGGTTGCATCACAAGAGTGTGTCTTGGAGGATCTTTGGAGCGAATTCGATGGTGCAATTGAAGGATGACGTCTTATGCTTGGGGTTTGTCGATGGCGGCTTGAACCCGAGAACATCTGTGGTCATCGGAGGGCATCAATTGGAGGACAATCTCTTGCAATTCGATCTCGTGAAACGGAGGTTGGGGTTCACCTCCTCGCTCTTGTACATGCAAACTACCTGTGCCAACTTCAACTTTACTTCTTCTGTTTAAAGAAGTAGAGACTTTAGCATTCCACCGTCGTGCTCGTTTTCCGCCGTTTAATGCTATCCTTGTGCTCGGTTTCTCATTCTGTTAATATTAAGGTGGATTATCTTTGACTATATAAGAAAATGGTGGATTATCTTTGCTTCTGCAATGTTATTAAAAATGGCCCTTCTTTGAATAAACGAGAAAGTTTTTCATAATGTAACATATGCAGCATCAACATGACATCCAAATTTAAATTGATTTCTCCAGAAAGTGCAACTTAACTCTCAGCCCAGTGGACGACCCTTAACATGTTGACAGGCGTTAATGCAATGTACCAGGAGAGAGGTGCGAGCTCGCACCACAATTGGCGACGTGTCATTTTGTAGCTACACTACAAAAAAAAAAAAAAAAATTGACATTTAAGCTCTATCTATTTGGCAGAAAATGTGACGTTTTACAAAAATGTTTTCTAAAAGATCATTTTCTAGGAAATGATAATTTTTTTTTTGGCTTAAATTTGAAAATGAACTGAAAAATATTTTCCATCATTTGATATAGAAAATCTATTTTGATTTTTCTTAATAGATATATATTATTAGAGCACTAGTAACTTAAGCATGGGCAGCTGGAGAATAGGGAACTAGGACTAGAGTCCCGAGTCTGGCCTTGATGGACCCCAACCAATTGGGCATGGGCATTAGAGCTTTGGGCCTGATCGTGATGGAATCGAGCTCAGCCTCAATGAACCTAGGCACACGCACTTTGGGGATCCAAGCGTGGACATTGTGGTTCTAGGCTTAGACACTAGAGACCCGGTCTAGGACGCCAGGATCCAAAAACCAATGTTTGAGTTTCTGTGCCCAAATATAAAAGTTTGGGTTCAAGCGCCAATACCTAATTATTTTCCTTAATGTAATTATAGATTTTATTTGATTAGAAAAATATTTTCCGTTAACTCGTTTTCCTAAATGAATCAAACATTAGAAAATGAGGAAAATGATTTTTGTAAAACAAGCAAACCCTTAGTAACAATTAGTTACTATTTTAGCAATGATTGTAATTGCCACTAGAAGATTTACTCAGGGTCACACAATCTCTACCACCGACTGTATCACTAAAAGTTAGAAATATTACCAAAAAAGTCTCAAACCTATTACACTTTTATCAATTCAGTTCTAAAAATTTAAACATGTCAATTAAGTCCTAAACATTTTCACGTTTTTTCCAAAGTGGAGTCCATTCGGCCAATTTTAATCAGAAATTGCTGATGTGGATGCCAAGCGTCTATGTGACATAGTGAGTGCTAGTGTGGAGAACTTTTATTAATATTTTAATATTTTTCAAAATATTTATTCATTTTTCTTCTCGTTTTCTTTATTACTATTTTTTTTATTTATTGTCATGGTCAAGGCTCATCGGTCGTGAGCAAAGATTGTGGCCCTTGCCTGGCCTCATCCAAATCTAGGCAGGGTTGGCCTCACTTGAGGTTGCGATGGCCTTGCCCAAATCTGGGCAAGGCCAGGTGAGGGTGTCCCGGCCCTCACCAATGGCTAGTAAGGGCTTTGCTACCTTCACCCAATGGTCAACGAGAGCTTGATGGCCCTCGTCGACCATGGTAAAAAAGAAAAAGAAAAGAAAAGAATAAAAAAATTAATAAAAATTTTGAAACAATCTTAAAAAAAAATTTGAAACAAATGTTCACATCAGTCTTGGACATGCCATGTAGAAAAGTCAATATCCACGTTAGTGTTTTCCAGCCCATATTAGCCGTATGGACTCAATTAGCAAAACTTGAAAAGGGTTTGGGACTATATTAGCACAATTAAAAGGTAAAATATTGAATTGGCACAAACGTAATAAATTTGGAAGTTTTTGGTAATTTTCTCCTAAAAATTCTAATACCATTAGTAGCAGTTGTTGTTTAAGTCCAGCATAATCACGGCTAAATTGTATGACAATAACAATAGTATATTTATTGTGACTTTTACAAATGCTGCTAAATTGTATAGTAATAACAATAATATATCTATGGAAGTGTAATCGGGAATTGAATTTATTATAGGACTTATTATATTTGTTTCAGAAGATGCCATGCCATCGCTCGGAGTTGAACCAAGATGCTCTAGCACTGTATTATTATTGTTATTATTTAGTACTGCTTTTGTTATTATTATTAATAGTAGGAGTAGTAGATACCGACAGCAATGGGTAATCAAACATTTTCACCAACCTATGCTTTCATTGATTAAAAAACAACCCAATTTCGAGAAAAATTAAATGAAGAATTCTTCTAACGATCTCAAAAAAACCACAAAAAGCCACATTTGCAGTTTCCTTTTCTAATGAGACGGAGACCTCAACATAATAATCGTTCACAAAATAACTATGTGAAATAAAATCAAAGAACAACGCTGCAATCTCGCTCATAGAGTGTCCCTTGTTTGAAATTCACCAATATTTTCCTATAATTTGAATCTAATGTAACCTAACAAACAAGAAAAATTGGTCGGCTTCTACACCAAGAAAATAATCAAATAAGTCACGATTTGTAGGTGAATACATAGAAGCAGCTTCTCAAGGCCAGGGAAATCCAGTGCGTTATTGTCCAAAACCATATCAACATCCTCTGATCGTTCCTTGAAATTCGAGATTCGATTCCGCGAGACCCGACAACCTTGCTCTGCTTCGAAAGGGCCATTGTTGAAAAGACGAAGACTAAAATCACACGGCTAAGTAAGCATGCTAGAGCAAGCTGCACTTGGCTGCACTAAACGCAAGAGATTGAAAGCCAGTCACTGCATGTGAGTGGGACTGAAAGTGCACGAAAGGGTAGGCATTATACCTTGACGCTCAGAGTCTAACGTGCAAAGAAAGATATCGAAAAGGTTTTAAGATGTTTCGTTGGATATCATATGTTACAATTAGATCTATACGCGTAGGATCGAAAATTATCCGACTCAAATTGATTCATTTAACTCGATTTAACCTATTTCCATGTAATATAAATCTAATGATTCATCATATTGTTAAAACACTCAATTTGAGGAAAACTGATTTCTTATGATTTTTTTAAATAAATTTATTGCTAAAACATTTCCATGAAATACAAATCAATGGATAATTTTTATAAAAATTTGAATTTAAAAAAATTGATTTTTTTTTTTTCATTTTTCTTCTAAGTCTAGGCCTAGCGACCGGTGAGGGTTAACTAACCACTCTCATCGGACATAGAAGAAAAAAATTGAAAAGAAAATAAGAAAATGAAAAAAAAAAATTTATAAAAATTGGCTTTACATCTCTTTAGTCCAACTATACCTAATATGTGTTAGAAATGGGTTTGTTTTTCTATTTTTCATATGGGTTAGAAATGAGTTAGTTATCAACCCATTTCAGACCCATTAAGTTATTAGATGACTTTTTTATGATCCACTTAAGCCTATTTTCATAACTTAAGGCAATCCATTTATAACTAATTTTGCTAAGTATGGGTTACAATATGGATTTTAGACCCACTTTGCATTTTTAAGTACAACAAGTTGCTTTGTTAGAAAAAAAAAAAAGTATAACAAGTTGCTGTTTGACAAAAAAAAAAAAATACAACAAGTTGCTGATGCAATCGGTCATATCCATTCCAGATAAGATTGACACGTGAGCCTAACTCAGATATAAATCAGACTTGTTGTCCGATCGCGAGACAATTCGAAGTTGCCCGTTGGGGAGATTCATTGAATGGAAGCCACGCGCCTCTTGTCGGTTGAATGTCTTTTCCATTTTTTTTAAGGTTTGATATAATAGAGGAAATTATTATTGTTTAAAAAGAAAATGTTTCATTCACTTTATTTAATGTAATTGACTTTGTCCTACCATTTCATCTAAAAAAGAAACCTACATGATATTCTATACTGTCAAGCTTTTGCACGTCCGCATAATTAGTATTTGTAGCTTGTATTGGGCTTTTTTACATTTTTCTTTTTCTTTTCGTTTATTGTCGCTCACGTAGGCCATAACTTAAGTTATGACCAGTTACGTGGCATACATGGTAAACCCATCTTTAAATATGCTCTTTTATAGGCTTTTGGTGCCATTAATTTTTACATATAATTTTTAGTGTAATTAACCATTGAGTGTAGAAAATGATAAATAAAAATATTCATCGAATTGGACATACAAAATGCGGACTATAAAATTGAACATATTGAATATGTATAACAGAAAAACTAGAGAAGAAGAGCAAAATGAATCGTGTCAATTGTTTGTATCAGAAGTAGCCATGGAACTTGTCTCATCTGAAAGTGCCACTATAAAGTACGGGCATTCATTCGAATTATCCATCAGCATCACAATGGATTGCATACTTTCTTTGCCCTAGGGGACGTTAAACATATATATATTATATTGGTAGTCTTTAATTTAATATCCATATCCGGATAAGATTGACACGTGGGTTCCTTTTGAAAGAAGGTTATAATATATGGACAAAGATAATGGCACGTTGCAAATTTCCTTCATAAAAAGCATGTATTGACGTTCGATGTTTCTTTTGCAGAGGTCGCTCTAGAATTTAGAGCATCTTTACTCTTAGAGTACAAGATATGTTGATTTTTTTAATTTATTTTAAGGGGACTTCTAGGTCATTGAAATGAATCCAAGTCGGTCTATGACCATTTCAGGGTCCTTTTCATCAAGAATAATGTTGTCACGAGATATCACCACGTAAGATTTTTAGATCATGATTCAAGTCATTTTGGGGAGGTTTCATTGTTAGTAAAAATAAAAATACGAAGAGAATGACAGCTTTGATTCATTAAATTGATGGATTAGTGGACATTGGGGGAAAATGGTCATGCAGCATATACAACTATCATTAGAAGAACAGCTTTCAGACGAATCTCGGCATATGCTCTCGAGCATATCAGAGGCTGCGTACGACAGATATCTGTCATCAACCAATTAACATTCTTTAGTCTTTATCTCATGGATCAAGATGATTATTCAAGTTATAAATTCCACATCTGAAAAAAAAAAAAATCACCTGCAATTCAGGCCAATATATGTGGCCCTTCATTAATTTCAAAATACAAAAGGATTGAAAGACTTCATGGTGGCATCCCCCTAAGCTTAACTATGAAGTTGAAGTATGAGATGGTGGTTTGCCGGAACAGGAGAGAAGAGCTGAATCCAAGCCTTGATGTGGGCACATCAAATTGCAACAAGTTGTCCTATATTATAAATTATGTTGGATCACAACCGATCGTGGCATAATTATAAATGTCAGAATTGTGTAATATGCGGTCGTATATTCTCTTTGCAGAGGAACCTAAATATCACAACAAACAAGAGAGAAGGAGAACAATATACCATAACTTTTTATGTGGAAAACCCAAAATATGAATAATCACGGAACGCTAATTAAAGAATCGCTCCACTATAATCAAAGAATTACAATTAATACTTTAATGGTGTTTATCTCACAATAAGTCCTCATAGTTGTCAAAAAACATATTCTCACTTGATGAACTCTTAAAATTTCCCGTGTTTACGCACATTGTTGAAGACTCTTATGATCTCTCTGGAGTATTTTCTTGCACACTAAGAAACCTCTACCCAAACCCTTTTGTTTATAGTGGTAGACCTCCACCCAAGTTAGGAATCCTCCCTAATTGATTAGAATTCCTCTGATTTGGGCAATCACTAGGATAGATTCCATCTTAATATTCTTCCTAAATAAGACTCCTTACTTAGATTTCTTCTTTTTCAGTGTCCTACCATTACAGGACTCCTTCCTATTAGGTATTTTTGATGATTAATTATTGGATATTTCAAATCAACTCCCGAACATGTTGGGTTGCTCCCAACGTCCTCCAATTGATGTCCTCCAATCACCATTGACGTCCTTGGACTCTTCCCTCTTTCCCCAAACTCCAAACACAACACACTCTCCTTCACTTGCACCATTGAATTAGCCCTAAACATCCTCCAAACCATATTGCTTCTTTGCAGCCTTAGGTCAACTTGTGGCATGCCTGACCTAACCATCATGCTTATGATGCTATTAGAGTCGAAGCAATTTTGAAGGGCTTCACCCACAGGACCCTCTGAGCTTGTGAGAGCTCCTTCACGAAAGCCCTAACCACGGCCTTGTAGATTGAGGAGTGGATCACAGTGTACAGGTTTATAGTGCTGATATTGGCGCTTCTGTTGCCTACTTCGTCAAAGCCCAAGAGGGATGCATTCAAGGGGACTTGTTTTCCGTCGATCTTTATGGACTTAACCCTAATGAAGTACTCTGTTGGGAGCTCACTTGAATAGCAATTTGTTGCAATGCTCACTGGGTTGATGATCAGTGGAGTGTAGATGAGAACTTTAAGACATCAATCCCAAGAATCATCATGTAGGGCGTGCCGCCAAAGAAGGCCACTCCATTAGAACTTGAGGATGACCTCTAATAAATGGCAAACTTCTTGTCATAGCCAAAGAACGATGAGAATTGAGAGCGGAGTGAAACCCTATACCCTCCCTAACCTTGCCATCATCCCCAGGGCCCCACTAGCCAGGCCTTTTAGGAACAATGGGGCCCCACATGTGAAGAGGAATTTGGACATCAAGATGGCCAAGCTTGCTTGGGTTCGACCCGTTAGTGGAACGCACCACCATAATATCCTGGCTCAGTTCCCTGTATGTGGTAGTGCGGGTCACAATATTGTCTAGAGAGAGGCTACACATGTTGTTATACCATTTAGGCAAGGGCCAATTGGAACAGCCAATGCAAAAACCAAAGTTGGTGAGGGAGCATTGGGTTAAGCGTTAGCAGACTGGGCTATAGGAGGACAATGAGTAGCCTTTGTTGCACAGAGGTGTTAGGGAGTACCGGGGTAACAATTCTCCAAGAACTAAATCCAATCTAAGATCAATTTTCCCTTAAAACTAAACCAATCAAAATTGACTTAACTGTTGCAACAACCAACCAATACAACATCACAATAAGTAAACATAGCACTTAAATGATAAGGAGACAAAGCCAAAAATAACACCAAGATTTTTAGGTGGAAACCCCAATATCGGAAAAATCGCAGACCGCCCAAAAACTTCTACTAATCAATAAGAATAGTAGAATACACAAAGTGTTCTTCTCTAGTCATACACTACAACTGTATTTCCTTACCGCAAAGGTAGATTAACATAAACAGAGCAAGAAAACCATAATTGTGATTGGAGAATTCAGAGGAGGTTCTCAAGGAACGAAACCAATCAACTTGTAGCCCTCAGTCTCACGAACAACATAATTAAATTTGAGCCAATTCCTCAATGTTTGGCCTTCGAATCAAGATCAGAAAACTTTGTCCTCTTTCTTTTTCTTAATCAAGATCAGAAAACTTTGTCCTCTTTCTTTTTCTTCTCCTTTTCCTTTTGATGCTCCCTTAGTCTCACGCCTTCTCTCTGTTTTTCTCTTTCCCGCTGCACTAGACACACGAGCATTTTTTTTTCTCTCTTTCTTTTTGTTTTGCCTTTTGACTTGTCCTTTTTTTTATATATGAATGTCAACTAGGCCCACAAGAGGTGGACCTAACCAACAAATCTCCACCTCCACCTCATGTGGGAAGTTTTATCATGCCTGCTTTGTTTCTATAAGAGTCAAGTTTCACCATGTGCCAGGCTTTGGTTATCATATTGAATCCATAGTAATCGACGTAAACTTTTTCAAGTAAAAAGAGATTATCTTCTAATTTCTCTTGAACCCAATGATACTTCATATCAACATGCTTCGATCTTGAATGTAACACTGAATTATTGTTGAGATAAATAGCATTCATACTATCATAATACATAACAAACTTCTCTTGCTTCAAGCCAAACTCTAATTGGAATTGATGCATCCATAAAAGTTTTTCACCTCTTTCGGTGATAATGATATACTCTGCTTTAGTTGTAGACAAAACAACTTTTTTTTTTGTAATATTGATTGTCATGAAACAACTAGCCCTACAAAAGTCATCATGTAACCTGATTTGGACTTTTGAGAATCAACATCACCAGCATAATTTGCATCTAAGTAGCCACTCAACTCAGGCTTTCCATTTCCATGACACAAAAATAATCTAGAAGTGCCTTTGAGATAACTCAAAATCAAACAGTAGTCCAATCCTCTTTACCTAAATTTGAGAGAAACCTGCTCACAACACCAACTAAATGAATAATATATGGTCTTGTACAATCCATCATCTACATCAAACTACCCACAACCGATGCATAAGGAACTTTCATTATTTCTTCATTCTCTTTCTAACTTATAGGACACTATCCACTACTCAACTTGGAATAGCATGCAATTGGAGTGCTTACAGGTTTACATGTGTTCATGTTGAATCTTTTCAACACTTTTTCAATGTATTTCTTTTGAGATAACCAAAGTTTCTTGTTCTTCCTGTCCAAGTAATTCTCATGTTAAGGATTTGCTTAGCCAGTCCCAAATCTTTTATTGCAAAAGCTTTATTCAATTCATTTTTTAAGCTTTTGATTTTCTTAGCATCATGCCTAACAATCAACATGTCATCCACCTAGAGTAGGAGGATAAGAAAATCACAATCTGAGAATCTTTTCATAAAACATAATAATCAGAGTTGGTTTTACCATATCCATGCTCTTCCATTAATGATTCAAACTTCATGTACCATTGTCTTGGTGATTGCTTGAGATCATATAAGCTTTTTCTCAACTTGCATACAAGATGTTCCTCGCCTTTAGTTTTAAAACCCTTCGGTTGCTCCATATATATTTCTTTTTTTTTTTTTAAGTCTCTAAGCCTTCTTTATATCAAACTATTCAATTTATAAATTTAAACCGGCAACCAATCCGAGAACAACTTGAAGAGAAGTCATTTTGACAACTGGTGAAAAATCTCTTCAAAGTCAATTCCTTTTTTTTTTTTTTTACGAAAGCCCTTCACAACAAGCCTAACATTGTATCATGATTGCAAACTACTTTCTTCTGTTTTCAACTTATACATTCACTCATTTGTGAGTATTCTTTCACCCTTAGGCAACTTTACCGATTCAAATGTGTGGTTCTTATGTAAGGATTTGAGCTCCTCTTATATGGCTTCATGCCACTTATTCTTTTGATCACATAACATGGTTTTTTCATAAGTTCCTAGCTTTCCTGCATCAATGAGTAACACATACTCATGCGGCTAATATTTCTATGAAGGTTTACACTCTCTTTCAAAGCTTCTAACTTGAGATAAGATCGGCTATCGGCTCAATTGGCTCCACTAGCTCAACAAGCTATTCTTGCTCAACCAATTATTCTTGCTTAATTATTTCAATTGTTTCAGCTGAAGAATCAACGTTTTGAGAGGATTTACCATTTTCATGATTTCTATGCACTTCTCTCCTGTGATATCCATCCAATACAGTAGGAGAATTTTGGCTGAAACTAACATAATGTTGACCTACATTCTATGACCTCCCTAGCTTGTTGATGTCTTCAATGAGTTGATGCTAAAAGCAAACCGCATCTCGACTTCTAATAACTTTTTCTACAACTGGATCCAATAACCTATAGCCAAATTCTTTCTATCTATAACCCAAGAAGATACACTACTTAGACTTGTTATTAAGCTTCGACCCTTCATCTCTCGGTCATGCACGAATAGTCGACAATCAAACACTTTTTTAGATGATTGTAGAAAACATCTTTCCCACTCCAAACACTTTGTGAAACCTCCCCTTTAAGTGGAACTGGTGGAGAAAGGTTTATCAAGTCCACTGTTGTTCTCATCGCTTCACCCCAGAATGACTTAGGCAACCTCACATGAGTACACCAAATCTGATCATTAATTGTCCGGTTCATTCTCTCTCGCTACTCTATTTTGTTGTGATATTTTTGGATTAATCTTCTCTAGCTTGATACCATAATCTCTACTTTGTAATGTTCAAATGTGCCTCTACTTTCACAACCGTTGTCAATTAGAACACATTTCAGCTTCTTCTCGGTTTCTCTTTCCACATTAATATGAAATTGTTTAAAAGCTGCAAGCACCTATCTTTAGATTTTAAAGCAATGGCATGCACTTTTCCAAAGCAGTCATCAATAAATAGAATAGGCACACATAGATGTATAATGGTTTGACTTATAACCAAGCCTACATCCATTGTGACATTTGGAATTTCCTACATTAGTCAATGATATTTAGGATATAAATATAGTGAATGTCATGAATGAAATCTCAAGTTGGATTATGAACTTTGTAATGTGTAAAAGATCCAAAAGGTATTTTCCATTTCCGTGATTTTCGAAAAGAGATTCCATTAGGAATAAAATTAATGAGCATTTGTACATTGGTAGATTACACAGAGTGACTATAAAAGACATATCACCCTAGTAATTGCTGATAGAGACTAATATACTCCAAAATACTCATCGAATAATCATCAAGTTATAAAATTCTTGAGTTGAGATTCTTCTAGCGTCTAATAACTTTTGATGAATGCTTTAGTTGGTTCAAAATATTTTTCAGAATTATCAGTGTTTAGAACATATATAGATTTCATTGTTTTTGTACTAAAATGTTTTTTTTTTTTGGTAAAAATTTTGTACTAAAATGTTAATATCTAGTAATTTAGCAATATATATATATATATATATATATATATATATATTTTAGCTACTCACATTAAGTTGCTTGTAACTTTTGTGTTAAAACGCTTTTCTCTCTTTTTGCACTTAGTGTTTTTAACCCAAGATCACCATTACTTTTAACCTTGGTTACTTCATTTTATCTCTTGGTAACTCTTGTCAAGTGTTCCAAGTACATTTCTTTTCTTGATCATATAATCCCATCTCAAAACTCTTCAAGTTTTCAACTTTCGTTTTCAGTCTCACTTTCCAATCTTTCTAAGTGTAAGCAAAGGTTTGAGACATGTGTTGTTGTAGTCATAACCTCTGGTGTATAGCTAAATTTACAACGGAATTTTGTGTCACTCTCCTTAAAAAGTAGGTCGCATTAACCAAACCATGTAAACCCAGTGTCAAATTATTTACTTGTCTTATTTATTTTATTGTTCAATCGCCTTTTTCCAACAACAATTTGTATTAGAGTCATGCTTGACTAGTTGAAGCAAATCGTTTGTGATAGAATAAGGAAAGCAAAATCAACATATGAGAAGGAAATATGCAAATTGAGATTTATATGTACTAGAGAAATTTGCATTTACCCCATGTCCGAGAGAAGTTAGATTCTATGAAGCGAGAGCCAATTGGGATTGGTTGGATAGACAGTCATTGGGCGTTATTCGACTAATATTGGATTTGATGAATGCCTTGTTGAACATGTACAAATAGCCTTTTGTCATCAGTAAGGTCTACTTCAATGCAAATTCTGTTTTACTTAAAGATGTGCAAAAGTGTGTCAAGAGTTGAGTATATCAATGAATTCAATATTGTGGCTAGTCAATTAAGCTCGGTTGAGATTGACTTTGATGATAAAGGTACATGCTTTGATTCTATCATTATCTGATAGTTGGAATACTGTTGTTACTATAGTTAGTAATTCCTCTCGATTAAGAAGCTTGATGTTTGATGAAGTTTGCAATTTGATTTCAAGTTAATACATCCATAAGAGATAATTTGGTGAATAGGTCTACTAGCTTAATAAGTGAAGGTATATGAAGAACTAGTTTGCGTGTTAGTAAGGATAGTGCAAACTAGAAAAGACATAGCATGCCTAGAAGAGTTGGTGTTGTTTGTTGGAATTGAGGCAACATAGGGCATCTGAGAAAGGTTTGCCTTAAGAACGAGAAGGGTAAGGCTATTGGAGTTGATAATTGTGTCTTATCTATCATTGAAGATTCTTTGTTCAATGGATGGACTATGGAATTTGGTTGTTAGTTTCATAATACATTAAACATACTGGTTTACTACTTATCAGTGCAGGAATAGTGCCAAAGTGTAGTTGATGAACAATGCCAACTGTGGTATTGTGGGTGTTTGTAATGTCGAAATCAAAATGGATCATGGTATCATGAGAACATTGACTAAAGTGAGACGTGTTATGAATTGAAGAAGAATATAATTTCTTTTAGTGCCCTGAATTTAGCCTGACGTAAGTATATTTCAAAATGAGAGGTTTTGAAAGTCATTCAAAATGTCTTGGTGATAACAAGCGGAATTTAGTAACTCGCATGAACTTCCAAGGGAAGCCTGAAAGTTTTGAGGGAAAATCTCTCTGTTCTGTAGCACTTTCTGTCATATAATGTCGTGATTTTCTTTAATAGATGCCACTACTTTTTCCCCGGGGGTTGTTTTAAAATGGCCACACGGCGATTCCGTCCTAAAGTATAATTACTTCGCAAAAAGAGACAAATGGGGACATGCAAAAAAAATCCCAGTCTGGATAATGTGCCATTGCTCTTTTCCCTTTGACTAATAATAGAGGAGATGGAGATGGAGGACCTAGGTGGCAGGAACCATATAAAGGCAATATAGTATGGACCTTTTAGACATTGACAATGTCACATGTAATGTTTAGATTTAAATTATGTGTCCTCAACCATGCCACATTGACATATGATCTCATTGCAAGCATCAAATATCTGCGAAGGTTGATTTACTCTAAATTGCAATAAATCATATCAATTGCCATTAGTACTCATGGAAATTGTCCTTAATCTCTCCGTAACTTCTTACACATCCTTAATGTCTCGATAACTTCTTACACACTCACGTAGATTTATCTCATGTGAAAATGCGGTGTATAAAATACGGACATTCATTGAAATTATCTATTGCCACCGCAATAGATTGCCTATAATCCTTTGCCGTTAGGGACGTTAAAGGCATTTTTCTTTTTTTACTTTACATATCTAATATCTAGCCGATTCAAGTTGACTGAAAGTCTAATGAATATCCATATCCGGATCAGATTGACACGTCGATTCCTTTCAAAAGAAGATTACATAAAAGGACAAAGACGAGCAAGTTACACATATTTCTTTAACAAAAGCACTTACTACGCGTGCCTTTTGTAGTGGTCGCTCTAGACTTTATAGCACCTTTACTCTTAAAATATGAGATATTTTCACTGTTGCATATCCATTTTAAGTGGTCTTCTAGGTCATTGAATAAGTCCAAGTCAGTCTATGACTATGTCAGACTCCTTTCCATCGAGAATAATATTTTCACGGGAGATAGCGAATAGGATTTTTTTTTTCCTCAAATCGCGAATAAGATTATTAGTCGTGATTTGAGTCATATTGTGGAGATTTTGTCGTACATGATAGGAAAAATGCAAAGGGAGAACTAAAATCGCACCCCAAGCTGAGCTTGAATGACTAGTCATCGATTCAATCAATTGATAGATTAGTGGCCACTAGGGGAAAACAGGTCATGATATGCAACCATCACGAGAAGGACAGCTCTTTTAATCGAATCTCCGCATATGCTGTCAAGCATATATCAGAGGCAGCATATCCCAGATCTCTCGTCAACCATTAGACACAGTTTACTCATTTTATCTCATGGATCAAAATGATTATACAAGTTACAACTTCCAAGTGTAAAAAAATAATTAATTATATTCACCCACAGGTCGGGTCAATATATCTGGACCTTTATTGATTAGAGAAAGAGAGAGTAAAAAAGGAACCTTCATGGTGGCATACCACTAAGCTTTAGTTGTGAAGTTGAAGTTTGAGCAGGTGGTTTGCCTGAACAGGAGAGGAGCTGAACCCAAGCCTTGATGTGGCCAGATCAAACTGCAGCAAGTTGTCCTCCAGTTGATGCCCTCCTATCACTATTGAAGTCATTGGACTCAACCCTCCATCCACAAACCCCAAGCACAACACACCCTCCTTCATTTGCACCATTGAATTAGCCCCAAAGATCCTCCAATACACACTGCTACTTTGCAGCACCAGGTCGATCTGCGGAACGCCTGGCCCGACCCTTGTGCTTCCAATGCTATTCGAGTCAAAGCATGCCCTGAAGGGCTTCACTGGCGCGACCCTCCGGACTTGTGAGAGTTCCTTCACGAAAGCCCCAACCACAGCCTTATAGATCGAGGTCTGCATCACGGTGTACGGATTCACTGTGCTGATCTTGGTGCCGCCGTTGCCTTCTTTGCCGATGCTCAAGAGGGATGCGTTCAAGGGGACTTGTTTCCCGTTGACTTTTATGGACTTGACCCCAATGAAGTACTCTGTTGAGGGCTCACCCGCAAAGTAAGATGATGCTGTGCTCACCGGGTTGATGATCAACGGAGTGTAGAATGAGGGACTTTGAGACATCACTCCCGGGAAGCATCATGTAGGGCCCACCGCCAAAGAAGGCCACTCCACTGGAGCTTGAGGATGAGCTCAAGCAAATGGCAAACTTTCTATCAAAGCTGAAGGAAGCAGAGAATTGAGAGGGAAGTGAAATCCTAGTCCTCCCTAACCCTGCCATCCCCTGTACCCCGCTGGGCAGGCCTTGTAGGAGAAATGTGGCCCCACAGGTGAAGAGGAATTTGGGCACCGAGACGACCGGGCCCGGGATTGACCCGTCGGTGGACTGCACCACCACGACGTCCCGGGCCACCTCGCCGCCCGTGGAGGTGCGGGTCACAGTGTTGTCTGGGGAGAGGCCGCACGTGTTGTTGTTGCATCCGGGCAAGGGCCCGGTGAAGCAGCTGATGCAGATCTTGGACCCTGCGAGGGAGCACTGGGTAGAGCGGCACCGAGCAGGGCTGTAGGACGACGACGAGTAGCCTCGGTTGCAGTCGACCCAGAGGAACTTGCCACCAAGGTCGAGGGTCAGTTTGACAGGGACCAAGGGGGTTCTTTGGTATAGGGTGGTGAGGTACTGGAGAGTTGAGGAGTCCTTGGTGACCGGAAGGACTACTGCCTTGGGCCTGAATGAGGCTTGTGAAGGGATAGGGAATGTGATTGATAGGATAATCGAACAGAGTACAAGAAAATGGAAAGGAATTGAAGCCATGGATGAGAGTTGGAGAGAGTGGAAACTGGTGGAAGAGGAGAAGAATGTCGTCAAATAGCAACTTGGTCTGGACTTTTAAAGTGGGCATTTAAAAATTTTGTGCCAGTAGCGTGTTGATTTTGACTCTTCAATATCCGCAGTGGAGTACACCCTGTAGGGTCTCTCTCAAACCAATCCCCCCCCAATCCATTTATTATTTCTAATGTCATCAATAGATAATGCACGTGAAGCATATGCAATTTTCATTTAAGTAAGGCTCCGACCAAAAATAATAATAATAACCAAAAAGGTGGCATACCTGCATAATCACTGCCTTAGAAATGCGCAGTTATTTTCCTGGAAAATGCTTTGGACGATGATTAGAAGAATTTTTCCTATGTACGTGAATTCCAAAAGGTTCAATGCGATTTTACACAAATCACAATATTTCTCTACTTCAATAACTTTAGTGTTCTTTGTTTGGAGATCAATCCGAAGTTTCATTTAGGAAAGAAACATGTCGAATTACACTTGAGTTTTTAGATATGTTCCTCCGCAAACCAACCATGAGGATATCTATATTAACCGGCTATCAAAATCAACTCTGTTTTGTTTTATTGGTAATCATATGAACTATTTTATCAGGATATAAGTTGGATTAAATAAACATAGGGTTTCTAATAACTTATACAGTGTTAGGTAAGCATCCGCATATTCAAGCTGCATTGATTTTTAACCGTTCAAATGAATTGAATGTCAATGTAATGACCCTCGCCATCCACAAATCCCACTTCAATCTCCTCACTGCCCTCCTTGTCATTGCCTATGCCAGATTGAACGTCGACTGTTCAAAACTCCGAACCCTCAAGGTGCTGCCTAGGCATCACCATCATGCAGAATCTTCAGCAGCCACCAATCCCTCCTCCATCTTCATCGCTGGCCTGCAATCTTCAGATTCTGGGTTCATCTCTTTCATTCATCCTTGTCTTCTCTGTTCCATCTATAAAAGATATATCTTGTTTCTTTCTGCCCACTTTGTCTGAAATATCGTAAACATATTGCGATTTTGTCCTTAAAGTTTCCTCTTTATCATTGAAAGCAGCATTCCAGGGTTGAGGCCGAGCTCCACCTTGGTCATGGTCCAGTTAAGCTCCGAT
Source organism: Eucalyptus microcorys (assembly GCA_014182515.1). Taxonomy (NCBI): domain Eukaryota; kingdom Viridiplantae; phylum Streptophyta; class Magnoliopsida; order Myrtales; family Myrtaceae; genus Eucalyptus; species Eucalyptus microcorys. The sequence goes on from CM024563.1 coordinate 11,263,895, forward strand.
CTAGCCATGGAACTCCTCCGTGAACGGTATATGATGCTCTAGATTTGGTCATGGAGCTACTCCGTGGCCAAGATTGAGTCGAGCTCGTCAGAGCCTCATCAGCGGCAACGAGAGGAGGCTCAGTGGGAGGCTATGGGTGGTAAGGCAGTGGATGACAGCTAAGGGTGGATAGAGGGAACAAAAAAAAAAAAGAGAGATTAGTGGGAGACATCTTGTTTAAATATATTCCACTCTTTAGGTGAGTTTATTTTATCTAAACTATACCTGAACAATACTCGGACATATTTAAGTCCTTAATCGTCGGATGGGATAAAAGATCCCATCTAGTGGAATATTCGACCATCAAATACATCTTAAGTTCTTAACCTGGACTTTGGTCCTATCAACCATCAAATTTCTGGGAATAGAGCATATTCAAAGAAGATAATTGGGGATATGCAAAACTTCGGTATCATTCATGCTGCGAGATAGAGCAATTTTTCTAATATTGTTCTCCTTCTGTATCTACACTTTCACAGCCAATTGTAATCCTTGTATAATAATGGCCCATGTTTTTCTACAACCCACATTTCCCCTCTCTCTCTCCTCTGTATTCTCTCTCCTTGATCTTCCTTTTTCTTCTTCTTCGTGCGAATGTCAACTCCTCTCAATCGTCGCCGCACTGCTGCCGGCCTTACTGCGCCGCCCCCGGTAGCCATCAAACCTCTAGCCACCGGTGTGCGAAGAATTTGCGACCTAGTCTCTTCGAATATGGCGTGCGGAACTTTGTTGACTGCATTTCCAAAGGCCCTATCCATCGAAGTGCTCGCATTGCACTAACGCCACTCCCTACGTGGAGGTAGACTCGGCAATGAGATTTACACTTCGACAGTTCGTCCAGCTCGACTGCACTTAATAATAAAAATACGCGGAAGAGATGAATATTTCCGCATGTTATTATTTTATTAACTTGGTATTAGAACTTACCACATATATTGAAATAGATTGCTATTATTATGCTCTCATGTGTTTCATGGCATCATTCGGCTCATCTCTATTTCGTCGGTTAATCAAATGGCTGATGTGTTCGCTAAGGCACATATACCCAGGTGTTTTCAAGATCTTTCCTCCAAATTTCAGTTGACTTCTTTCATGTCACCTTCAATCTAATGAGAAGGAGTGTGCAAAAGAACTGGAGATCGCCCAGAACCAGACCAAACCGGCCGGTTCTAGGTCGTTCCCAAACGTCTAGTCCAGCTCCCGATTCCAATAAATTGGAACTAGTGGCGGGCAGTCTGCTTCTTGGTTCCAGTGTGGAATTGCCCACCCAGACTATTCGGACCAAACCGGTACTTCTATATATATAAGCAAAGAGAAGAGAGGATCCGTAACGAGCACTGCTTCTCCTAAGATCATTATGTACAGTAAACAAGCTGCGTCCAAAATTCAAAAAGCATGAGCCAAGCAGCCACTGTGCCCATATCTACAAGCATATCACTAGCAGCAACCAAGAAGCTAAACTTCAACGTCTTGCTCTTATTTGCAAGAGCACATGGGATGGCATTATCCATCAATGACGAGAAAAACTCAAGCTTCGTATGACGTCACAAATCTTTTTCAAATTCAGAATTCGAACGCCCTCATTGTCCCTTCCATGAACATGGTCCTTGTAAAGCTCTCAGCGAGCGCCATTTGGCATCAGAAAGTTTACCAGGTGTACCTTCTGTTTGTTCTTGCATAATGCAGACTTCAAAATTTATATTATGCAGCATATACGAGGTATCACCGGACTACACCAGTTTCATGGATCCACCAAGGAACCAAAGCAGACTGGCGGTCCGGTTCTCGAGTGTGTCCATAGAACTAATGGGCAGTTTTCGATCCTCATTTTGTGGAACCGGTCTTTAGTGGACAATTCTCAATTTCAGGGTGGGAACCGCCCACCCTAGAACCAATCACCCCTACTAATAAGATATTAGAAATATATTTTTTGATTCTATGTATCTCTCATCTCATAATCTTGTTATCTTGATCGATTGTAATGTTTTATTGTAATATCATATTACTAAAGATAGCCATATTGTAAAGTCTATTAATAAGCTTTTGTATAATTTATCAATAGATATAAGAAATTCTTGAAATTTTTAATTTTGGTGGACCTAGTGTGGATCACAAAATTAGTTTTTCTAAACCAGAGTGGTACAAGAACCTACCAAACTTGCTCATCAACATATCAAGAATAAAAAAGAAAGAAGGAATAAGTGCACTGGAAGTCTTAAAACTTTTCACTAAAGTGCAATTGACTCTTAAAACTTTCAAAAAATGCAAGTAAATTCTAAAATTTGTCACAAAAGTATAATTGAATCTCAAAATTATCAAAAAGTGCAATCAATTAAAGGACTTAATTTGATCAATTTGACAAGTTTGGGAATTTGATTACACTTTTTAAAAATTTTAAAATTCAATTGCATTTTGGTAACAAGTTTTAAAACTTACTTACACTTTTGAAAGTTTTAGAACTCAATTGCACTTTAGTGATAAGTTTTAAAACTTTAATGCACATTTTTTTTTAAAATGAACAACACAGAAAAACTTATGAAACCTTGTATTATATGCAAATATAAATGTCTCGTTGACACAAAAGCGCTTGTTCAAGATGTAACAAGACAAGTTTAATCGAGTTCCAAATGAATTACCTATGGCGGTAACCTTTTTCAATGCTCTATCTAGTACTAAGAACTTACTATAATTATAGAAATTAATTGCTATGCTCCGCTATATGAGAACTTTTGGGTTATGAAAACCTCTTATAATACCTTTAAGACTTTCTACTGTGTTCCAAAATCTTTAGCATGCTTCCTCCAATCAAGAATGATGCGGCCTTCGAGACATGTTAGGAAAGCAACTAGGTTGAGAAGGAAAGCTTCGAGTAGGAAAGGAAGATCGATATGTGTTTACTTGGATGTACTCACTAACTGGCCAGTCATATTTATCGTAAGTGATTATCACCCAATTGAGAATATATGCTAGATTAAAGCACGCTTTTTTTTTAGGGATAAGAGGTGCTTGGACTGACACAATGAACTGTATGTAGGGCACAACAATATTGTTCATTGTGGCTTCTATGTAACCATGGTCAATGCATAGTGGGCTTAATGAAGGTGTACTCGCTGTTCGAGAAATACTTGCAAATGATGGATATCATATCTGTGAGAGATATACAAGGATGGAGATTGCGTCAAGCCCATGCTGTACCAGTTGTAGATGTTGGGTTTTAAGCTTGGGCCGCCCATAATTGGCTTGACTCAAGCCCAACTCATTTGCATTCAAATAATCCCTACAGGGAATAGTTACCAAAATGCAAAGAAAACTTCCTTTGGGTACAAAACATGTACAATGACATGAGCGGGGCATGCAAGTTACAAAAAGAGAATAAGAAACCAAGAGCAACACCAAGATTCTCCAATAGAGAAAATCCAAGAAAGAATTTTATGCCATAGAATAGCTCTTTTCTTGGTACATATATAATACACAAAGTTACTAATGTTGTCTTTCTTTTATTTATTGGAATAATCATCCAAAAAGTACTAAAATTATTGTACACTAGCCAATTTAATCTTAAACTTTTTAATTTAATCAATTTAGTCATTCTAGTCAATTTTGATTGAAAATCACTGATGTGAACATCAATCATTCTACATAAAATGATTGGTACTAATGTAGATAATTTTTTGCAATTTTTTAAAAAAATTTATTTTTTTATTTCCTTTTATTTCTTTTTTCCACTGTTCATTTTCACGGAAGAGTCAAGCAGGGATTGTTGGGAAATTGAACAATGGATATAAAGAAAAAAAGAAAAGAAAATTTTTTAAAAATGTAAAAAGAATTTACAAAAACCATTCACATCGGTGCATGACACAGCATTGATTGGACTGTCCGTCAACGATTCCAATCAAATTAAAGGACTCCATTGAAAAATTATCAAAAGTTTTAGACTAAATTGATAAAATTAACCAAATTAAAAATTTAATGATTGAATTAACTATACAATAGATCTATGATTTTTTAATAATTTTCCCTCTATTTATTGTACCTATGACAACATTTTTTTCTCGGGAGACAATTTATTAGAAATTTCAACTCTGAACAAATTTGGAAAAACTCCCTGATTTGAACTCCTTTTCTGTTCTAAAAATTGCTTGGTTATCTTCGATGCTGAACATAAGGATGGGTCTATTTCTACACCTCAAATGGATGCATGCACAACCTAATTAAACTATAGATTGCTTTTGATTAAAGTACTCTCTACATAAAAAGAAAGTTTGATTGGATAATGATTTAACAAACCCCTATCGCTCTTTCCACATCTCCCTAGTGTTTCTTTCTTCTTCTTTTTTGGCAAGATACACGTGTCTCAAAATGAGAAAGAAGATTTGACTGTGCAAAATTCAAGTCTCATACTTTGAAACGTAAATTCATTTGATAATAATAAAAGTACGATTATCATTTTTGGGGGTGATAGGAAGCACCCAATTTAATAGAGTCTGCATTATGATGGTAAAAAATTTTGTTATGTCATTTTAAGTTGATTAATATCCTACTTATTATTTTTGAGTTTGCTTCTTGTATTGCAACAGGACCAACTATTGAATAGATATAAGATACGATTGGCGATAAGTATTGTCATTAAATTCATTTTACCTTAAATTTCTTTTTCTATCAGGTTATTGATGTGAATTAACCCATATTCTCTTGAAATGATTTATTCCTGAATATTTTTCATATTTGAGTAAAAAACTAAAGAAATAAAGGATGAGATAGTAATATAAAGTTGCAATCTCCACAGCCAGGAAAATTATACACAGAGAGAATCACGGAGCAAAAGTAGAAAATGTACATGGAATCGCTTGGCTTCTCGTCATCCACCGACAGCCTGGTTCACCGCCGCTTGGCCCAGTGCCCACAAGGCCCCCAGGAGCCCTTCAAGTCCTGCAGCACCTGCCTCTCCAGGGCCCAACCGGGGCGAAGAAACGACATTTGCTCACTCGTCACGAATTACACGATGATCCGCTTCATCACCAGTGCTGAGCTTGCCCGGGCGTCGTGCTGGCCCATTCCACTGACGGGTCAAGGCCGGAACGGGTCTCAGTGCTGGGGTTCTTCTCCTGCACCTACAGTTTCCTCCTGGAGGGCCTGGCCAGTGGGTTCAAGGGGATGGGAGCGCTGGGGAGGACCAGGACTTCACTACACTGGAAGCAATGTGCCAGGTCGTGGGGGCAATACCTCATCGGAATACTACATCGAACTCAAGTCCATAAAGTCAACCGGAAGCTGGTCCCGTTGAACTCGTACTCCTGGTCATCGACAAAGAAGGCGATGGAGGAACCAAAATCAGCACCATGGACCTGTTCACCATGTTGGAGACCTCGATCCACAGGGCCCGTGGTCGGGGCTTTCAAGGCGTGTTTTGACTTGAGGAACAAGTCGAGCACTAGGGCTGGGCCGGCCATGTCGATGATTAATCTGGAGTTGCCAAGCAATGACTAGGAGTAGGATTCTGTATTGGGAGATATTTGGGGCTAATTCGATGGTGCAAGTGAAGGAGGGTGCGCTGTGCTTGGGCTTCGTGGATGGTGAGTTGAATCCAGAGACTCCAATAGTGATTGGACGGCATCAATTGGAGGACCACTTGCTGCAATTTATTCTGGCCTCGTCAGTGCTTGGGGTTCAGCTCTTCTCTGCTCTTCTGGCAGACGACCTGCTCAACCTTCAACCTAGTGGGATTGATCCCACCGTGAGTTACTACTCGTTAATAAATGGCCAGACATTATCGTGGCAAGAACCGTCTGACTCCTCTTTTTATTACGGAAGAAAATCGTTTTGACCTATTTCGATATTTGTAACTTGTCCAATCGCCTCTAGAGATGTGCAAGAAATGTATGTGGGTTGATAAGATATTCCAGCATATGCTCTCTATGATGCGGAAGCTCGTTTACATGCTTTGAAAATTGTCATTGTCATTGTCATTATAGTTGGATGTGACTATACTTTTAAGTTGATGAAGACATCGGCGGATGTCCTCCAAATAGTATGGACACTAAGAAATCTTGCAATTTGAGTCTAAAATAAGAAGAAGAATTTGTTAAAAAAATCAACCAAAAAAAAACAAAGAGTGCAAGACATTTATGTAATTTTGTACAAATTTAAGGTACCTACTTGAGAGTTAACCACAAAGAATTCACTAATCAATCATAGAACTACAAATGTACAATCGCTTAACTACTCCAAGTGTTTTCTAGCCAACCAAACCCACAATATTTGGCCTCAGGTAATTGCTTCATAAAATAAGCCACAGAGAATTACCTCGCTGTCTAAAACACTCACGTCTTCACAAAGAACCGACATCGCTTAGATCCTCTACACAAATCACCGAGTTCAGAGAGCTTCTCTTGTGCGGCTACAAGAGGCAAAAAAAGTACCGAAAATCCATCTTCCAATATACATATATTATGCTATCAAGTGAATGTGACCTTCAAGAAGAAATGAATCCAAATATACGTATCTCTTAATATACAAATGTATGTTGGGATTTCGTTTCCTAACAGAGTCAGTCAGCACCAAATCTAGACTTCTTCTGGTAAACGCTTCACTTCCAAAATCGTTCATGTATTACGGACTGATCTATATCCTCCTATTTCGGTCGGGTAATACGGGCTTGAACTGGAGACCTGATGCAACAGTGGGTGCGTCGTCAACAAGCTTCAAAGAAGGCATGGATATAGTGGTTGGGCGGACGCCGGACGGCAGTGACGACGATGGGGTGGAGTCAACAGTTGGACTCGGAAGAGGGAGACTTTTTCTTTCACTTTCTTTTTTTCTTTTTTCTTTTTCGACGCTGTATTATTTTTTTTTTTGGATTGTTTGCTTAAATTAGAGAAAAGTATATAAAAAAAAAATCATAGATCTATTTCATTGGTGCCAATTCAATCTAAAATTTTCAGTTAAATTAGTTTAGTCCTAAATATTTTAACAACTTGCTAATGTAGTTTATCTGACCAATTTTGATAGAAATAACTAATATGCCACCAGCGGTGATATAAACAAATTTTACAATTTTTCAATATATATTTTCTTTTCTTTTCTTTTTTCTTTCTTTATTTTTGTTTTACAACTCTGGGCCAACGACCTTGCCAACCACAGGCAAAGGCATCGCAACTCTTGCTGGATCTAAGCGAGGGCCCAATGACCTCGCCAATTGGTTGGCAAGGGTGGCCTTGCCTGCGTCTTGGCAATGATGTTGCGGCCCTCGCCAACCAGCCAGCGTGTTGGCCCTCACTTGGATTTGGGCGAGGGCCCAACATCCTTGCCAGCCCACAATTGAGAAAAATAAAATTTAGAGTTTTCTTTTTTATTTTTTTGCTAAGGAGAGCTCACCTCGTACTTCCAACTACACTCTCTCATCCTCTCCAGTTTTATGTTAACTCGCATCATATGAGAGTCCTCAATGGTCCACAGCCAGGGGACTTTCTATGCGATGTGCAGGTTGAATACGCTAGAGATCTGTCACTAATAAATTGAGAACCTACCAGATTTGCGCATCAATATATCATGAATAACAAAAACATTATAAATGACACACAGAAGAACTTGTGAAATTTTGTATCGTATGCAAATATAAATAGCTCTTTCACACGAAAGCACTTATTTGGGACGTAACAAAGACGGATTGAATCAGTTTTCAAATGAACTACCCGTTGGGGTGACGTTAATGCTCTAAGTAGTAACAAGAACTTCTTTGGAGAGATGGACCACTCAATCGTAGGGTGTGATCGGAGGTAAGAAGCAATAGAACATACTGCTTGCTTTGCCGCTAAAATATATTACCCTAATATGAAAATGATATGAAGCAGCAGAACATATCATAGGGCTTGAGTCATCTATTTTTTTTATTGTACTTATTTGATGATATCTGTGCAATCGAACAGTTCTTTTCCTGGTTCACATACAATACAAGAAGTCACTGAAGTTGTCTTTCTTCAATATAAAGTAACTTTGTCGACAATTTTCCCGGTGAAAAACTCCTTTGATTTAAACTCATTTTCTTTTCTAAAAGTTGCATTGTTATTTATGATGGTAAAAACAATTAGTCACTTTTTTTTTAATATATCGTTTGGCAATACTCTTTTATCACTTCGTGCAAAGAGCAAGTTCGCAACTAGTTGGGTATCACGAAGGAAAAATTAACCTTTGCATTATTGCACCGCTGAATAATTTACGATATATGAGAAAAATTCTACTCCCCAATTATACGTCCCAGCGTCGGCCACTCGAGAGGATGAAGGAAAGGAAGAAGAGTCTCACGGTGCGTGCGCTCCGTACAAGCTGTGATAAAAAGTCAGAAGGTCAAGAAATCACGGCCATCCTCTCTCATCAACATGTCATTGGTGTCCCACGGCCATTCAATTGCAATTATAGAAAATCCAGAGGCTCGGACGCTATTAAAAGGACACACGATCACAATACCCCCATTGTCAAAAAATATCACGGCTTCTTATTCTTTCCACTTGCTCATGCTTTGCTCAATCCTATCAAGCACATTTCCCATCACTTCCCAAGCCTCTTTCCGGCCCAGAGCCCTTATCCTTCCGGTCACCAAGGACTCCTCAAGTTGACCCTCGACCTCGGCGGAGAGTTCCTCTGTGTTGAATGCGACTTGGGGTTCACGTCGTCCACCTAAAGCCCGGCCCACTGCCGCTCAGCCCAGTTCTCGCAAACCCCCGGGGGAACCCACAAGTTTTGCAGCACCTGCCTCTCCAGGGCCGGGCCCTTGTGCAACAACGGCTCATGCTCGCTCTCCGTGGATAACACCGTGATCGGCACTATCGCCAGCGGTGAGCTGGCCCCAGATGTTGTGTCAGTCCAGTCCACCGATGGATTGGGGCCAGGGCGGGCTGTCTCGGTGCCCAGGTTCGTCTTGTCCTGCAGCTGGAGTTTACACCTGGAGGGCCTGGCTAGCGGGGTCCAAGGGATGGCAGGGCTAGGGAGGACCCGGACTTCACACTCCCAATTCTCAGCCTCCTTCAGCCTTGTTAGGAAGTTTGCCATTTGCTTGAGCACATCCTCAAGCTCCAGTGGAGTGGCCTTCTTTGGTGATGGGCCCTATATGATGCTTCTTGGGATCGATGTATCCAAGTCCCCCTACTACACTCCCCTGGTCACTTCCCCCGTGAGCAATGTGCCAGGTCGCCCGGGCAATCCCTCGTCAGAATACTACATTGAACTCAAGTCCATAAAAGCCGACGGGAAGCCGGTCCTGTTGAACTCGTCCCTCCTGGTCATCAACAAAGAAGGCTACGCGGGGGGGACCAAAATCAGCACCGTGAACCCGTACACCGTGATGGAGACCTCGATCTACAAAGCCATGGTTGGGGTATTCGCAAAGGAACTTTCACCAGTCCCAAGGGTGGCACCAATCAAGCCTTTCGAGGCGTGTTTCAACTCAAGGAACATCTCAAGCACTAGGGCCAGGCTGGCTGTGCCAGCGATCGATTTGGTGTTGCCAAGTACTAGGAAGAGGAGTGTGTATTGGAGGATTTTTGGTGCGAATTCGATGGTGCAAGGAGGATGTGCTGTTTCTGGGCCTTGTGGATGGTGGGTTGGATCCATTGACTCCAATAGTGATTGGAGGGCATCAACTGGAGGACCACATGTTGCAATTTGATCTGGCCTCGTCGGCGCTTGGGTTCAGCTCTTCTCTGCTCTTCAGGCAGACGACCTGCTCAAACTTCAACTTCACTACCAAAGCTTAGTAGCATCGATCCCACCGGGAGTAACTACTCTTCAAGAAATGGCCAGAAATTATTGTGGCGTGAGTTGGCTGACTCCTCTTTCAAGGAAAAAAAATATGGGTTTTGTCCTAATTTGATATTTGTAACTTGTCTAACCATTTTCGGTTCTAGAGATGTGAAATAAGTGTTCGCTGGTTGATAAGATATCCTAGCATATGCTGTCTCCAATGCAAAAGCTTGTTTACACGCTTTGAAAGTTGTCGTTGTCATTATAGTTGGACATGACTATATCTTTTGAGTTGTCGAATTTTCAACGTTGTAGTGTTTTACCATCCATCAAGGCGGGATACATCCTTAAAGAAAGTACTTGCACACATTAGATGTTCATGTGTTCTACATTTTCACTTTGCGAATATTGAATTTTCATGACAAAATAGGCATGACCATTGACTCATATATTTGTTAGGCTACAAATTACATAATTTCAAATTAATAATGGGTAACGCAATCCTATACCACTATGCTAGCAAGGAACAACGAGATATTAAATTCTCATTCTCTATCTATTACTAAGACATCTGAGATATCTTTTTAAATAGTGACTCTACGAAATTATATAAGAACACGAGGTCCTGCACAAATAAATTAATCACTCGGTTACCCATTGATATGAAATTTTAGGACTCTTTAAATGTCAAGCCAATAAGAAAATGACATATTCATGAATGAGTGTAATTTATAGATTTCCAACTTCCAGACTATGACTACTCATGCTTACAGATTTCCCAATAGAACTCTATAGGCATTATGTCCCTCTCAAACTTTTAAGGATTGATATAACAGGAGAGTGTAGGATAAGAAATGAGAGGATATGGAACTTTTGGAATGCCTTTGATAGGTCTCCACTGAAAATTGTAAAGGAAAAACTAACAAACAACGTATATTGAATCCTTTAAAATTAAGAAACAAAATAAAACAAAAAAAAAAATTAAACGAAACTAATCTACATATGGCAACCATTGAGACGATCGATGGATGTATTCCAGACTGCTCTATTGACTACTCAAACACAACTTGATCGGATGGTGCGTAGTATTTATGGTTCAATTGCAACATTTAGTAGACATCTTAAGACCCTTATGATAATGCTTACATGGAATTATTAGAATTGGTCACTCCTCTCGCCCTTTTATTTGAATGAAAATAAAAGGGAAAGTTGTTTCAAAAAGTCACAACATATTAACTTTTTGTCGATTGATCTTAGACCTTTTTAAGCTTTCTTGCCAATTGAATCAACTAAATCTTTTCACTTCTTGGCGATTCAGTCCATCTGGCTAATTTTGGCCAGAAAATGCTAACGTGGATCTTTGGCGGTGCCACATGACTACCGGCGTTGACGTGGACAATTTTTAATAATATTTTAATATTTTTTTGAATTTTTCTGTTTTTTCCCTTCTTTTTTTTTTGGCTTTTTTCTTGGCCCTTTCCGGTGGCCGACCACTGCCACAGACCAACTGGCCGGCCTCGCCGCCATGGGCGAGGCCCTACTGGGCAAGGAGGAGCCTCGGCGAGGGGAGCCCTCACCCAAGCGCGGCCTGGCCGGGGTCTCCTAGGCGAGGCCGACCCTCCCTAAGCCAAGGTGGCCTTCTTTGGGCGTCGGGTGGGCGACGGCGACGCTGAGGCGAGGCTGCCTTGGCCTCGGCGAGGACCGGCCTCGCCTAGGCGAACTGGCCGGTGACCAACGCCCGCCCAGACCATGGGTGAGGGCCGGCCTCGCTAGATTTGGTCTAGGCAAGGCCAATGCTCGCTTGGGCGAGGGCGAGCCCTGGTGAGGGCTCCCTTCGCCAGATCTGGCGAGGCCGGCCCTCGCCGAGGCTAAGGTGGCCTCACTCGGTGTCGTCGTCGCCCGGGCGACACTCGGCGAGGCCACTGGCTGGGGGGGGGTCGGCCCGGCCCCGCGACCCTAGCCGGGCCGCGCTTGGGCGAGGCTACCCTCGCCGGGCTCTTCCTCACCCGGCCGAGCCTCGCTTGTGGTGAGCGAGGCCGGTCGGGCCGCTATGGCCGGTGCGGCCCGTCGCACTGGTCGGTGGCCGGCCACCGAAAAAGGCCAAGAAAAAAAGCCAAAAAGGAAAAAAAAAATGGAAAAATGGAAAAAACAGAAAAAAAATTTAAAAATAATGAAAATTAAAAAAAATTAAAATATTATTAAAAATTATCCATATCAATGCCGACAGTCCTACATGGCACTGCCGGTGTCCATGTCAGCATTTTCCAGCCAAAATTGGCTAGATTGACTGAATCGGTAAGAAGTGAAAATGTTAAAGACTCAATTGGTAAAGTTAAAATGTTTAGGATTGAATTGGCAAAAGTGCAATAGGTTTAGGACTTTTTGGACAATTTTCCCGAAAATAAAAGAACACATGCTCTTGCTTGATCTATATCCAAGTTCAGCTCAGGTATTAACTCTACTTGAGTCCAACCTGCAAAAGTGATGATACAGCTAGGTTAGCTCAAGCTCGAGCATGTCAAGCACTTTAACGACCGATCGAATTATAAAAACTTGATAAATCAATCTTCTTTAAGCTCGAATGAAGTATAAAGTAATAATCATTGAACTTCTCGGGTTTTTTAAGCTTGTATGTAATTTTTTTTACGAGACTTGTCTCTGTCGCACCTCTCAATAAGGGTTTAGAATAATAGATAAAGATCTGCCTTTCATAAAAGTGTGGTATAATGTAAATTTCATTATTTCTGGATGTGTCATTAATTTGGTATAATAGAATAGATTTACACCATGATTTCCCGTTTAATAAAAGGAGGCAATACACTCGGTAGGACTTAGGATCAGGCATTACATGGCTGTTTAAAGTTTTACATGAGAAGTAAAACGTCAATTTCAATATTTTGTATTGAACGTCGCTTTACCAGTCCGGTCTAAGAAAGTCGCCAGTGTAAATCCAACTCTATGGGCATATATTTGTGACCAAGCCAAGTTAGAAAAATATAATGTTTAATATTGGGGGTATTTCACAAATTTAGAATACTTAAGCTCCATTTGTTTTGCAAAAAACAAATAATATGAAAAATGTTTCTTAAAAATTATCACTTGAAATAATCAATCAATAGAAAATATTTTCATTGTCAACAACAATTTATATCTAAATATTTGCATGGATTATGATAATATTTATCGTTCATTCATTTTTATAAGCGATACAAGTAATAATTTTCTAAAAATATTTTTCAGATCATTTATTTTTGGATAAGTTCACTAGAAATTCTAAAATTTGTCAAGAAAGTTTAATTGATTCCTAAAATTTACTAAAAATGCAATCAAATTCAAAAACTTGCCAAATTGTTACAATCAAATCCTTGTATTAACATCATCAATTTGTATAACAGAAAATGCTGATGTAGCATTTTTTTAATTAATTTCTCTCTCCTACTTGACATTTATTTATTTTTTAAAATCTTATTTAAATTAGATTGAAAAAATAAAAATAAAAAGATAAAATTTTATTGATAAAACAAAATTGGAAGAAAAGACAAAATAGAGAGAGAGAGAGAGAGAGAGAGAGAGAGAGAGAGAGAGAGAGAGGGCAAGGTAGGGCCAAGTCAATAGGCGTTGCTGCTGCTACCACCCATTGTCGATGGGTCGGCAATCATCACTAACTTGTGCTCAGGCTTGGGCACCCAAATCTAGGTGACATCGGCTCTCGCCTAGGCCTAGCCAACGTCTTTGGCCCTCGCTCAGGGCTAGCGAGGCTCGTTAGCCCCAGGTGATAGCTAGCGTCACCCAAATCTACGTGGGTATCTAGATCGAGGCCTTGCATGCTATCTCAAGGGGCTGACAAGGCCTCGCCTAGAGCGCGCAATGGTCATTAGCCCTAAATGAGGGCCAGTGTCACCTAGATCTAAGTGCCCTCACACAATCCTAGGGAGGGTCGCCAACCCTCACTTGGGGCCGATGAGACCTCGCCTAAGGCTGACCACCCTCACTGAGGGCTAACAAGCTCTGTCGGTCCTTCCAACCATGGGTGGCAATGCCGATAGCACCCACCAGCATGGCCTACCTTGCTCTCTCTTTCCTTTTCTTTTTTAGTGATAAATATCACATTTTGACCTTAAAGGTTTGTTAAATTCTAAATTTGTCGAAAGTGAGTTATGTTTGTATTTTAAATATGCATAGTATTTATTTGATCTACTTAGAAGAAATGTGTTATTTACTGAGTCATGGTAGCTCATCCATTCTTCTTATCATGTTATTCAGGTTTCTCAATTAGTGGTCATTAGAGCGAAAGCGTTATCACAGGAGCTTTTGAGAGCTGGATATTTGGATATAGTTTAAGGCTACATCATTTGAAGAAAGGATGACCGTGTCGTTCCCTCATCTCCATAGGACTTGGGTTGTGACAGAGGGCCCGTTTGGTTCAACTTTGGGGAAATGCAAAGGCATTTCCCCAAGTATCTTTAGAAGAATGGGCATTTGGTGAATCTTTGAAGTGTTTGGAAACTTTTTATTTTGGTGTAGCATTTTGCAAAGTAGCTTTGAGGTGAAAAGAAAAAGGAAAAAAAAGAAAAGGAAAAAGGAGGAGGGGAAGTTGACGCGGAGGAGGTGAACAAGTGGGAGGCAATCGGAGCTGGTGTGGGAGGCGGCTGGTGGCTATGGTGGGGGAGGCGGTTGGTGGCAGTGGTGGTGGGGAGGTGGCGGGTCGCGCGACCCACGCACCGCCGTCGCGTGGTCGCGGCCTCAAGCGGCGTCGCTGGGTTGTGCGACCCACGCACCGCCGTCCGTGGGTCGCGCGCCCTCGGGCGACGCCGCCTAGGCCGCGCGACCCGGCACCGCCGTCCCATGGGTCGCGCGGCCTCGGGCGACGCCGCCCGGGCCGTGCGACCCAAGCACCGGCGGTGCGTGGCGACGGCGGTGCGTGGCGACCGGATCCGGCCGCCGAGCACCGCTCGGCTCATTGCGTGGGTCGCGCGACGCCGCCCGAGGCCGCGACCCACTCGATGGCGATGCGTGGCGACTAGATTTGGCCAACCGGCACCACTCGGCCATCGCGTGGGTCGCGGGACGCCGCTCGAGGCCGCGATCCATGCGACGGTGGTGCATCGCAATTGATCTCGGCGGGCCGAGCACCGCTCGGCCCGGCCGTCGCATGGGTCGCGCGACCCAAGCGACGCCGCCCGAGGCCGTGACCACGCGACGGCGGTGTGTGGCGGCGGCGGTGCGTGGGCAACCGGCTCCGGCCGGTTGAGCTCCGCCGGCTAAGCTTCGGTCTTGAAGAAACAAGGAAGCCGAGGAAGACGATGAACGGTTGTTTTTGAGGGTAAATCGGAAAATTCAATTATCAATGAGGGTAATATTGGAAGGAAAAAATTCATTAAAGCCCCCTTCAGCATTCCGAAAAATGCTGAATGCCCAATGCAGTCCCCACCTGCATTGGGCATTGGGCATTCCACAGCATTCCAAATGCTGACATTCCCCCAAGTATCACTCCAAATCTTTGAACCAAACGGCTGAAATTTTTCCCGAGGGGCTTTGCATTTGAAAATGAAGCCCTTGGGAATCTTGAACCAAATGCCCAGAATATATTAGAAACCATGACGATCAAGAAATTTGAGAGAGTTAAAAAGCGAATGATATTCTTGAAAGATGGCTGTGATTTCTTGACCTTCCGATTTTTCTTTCTATAGCTCGTACGAAGCACAGGCGCTGCGGGACTCTTCCTTCCTATCCTTTATCCCCCCCAAGTGGCCCACGCTCGGATGCGTAATGACATATCTCCTACCCTTCACTAGTCATCAACCGGCGCATTGTTTGGAATTTAGTGAGTGTAATTTTTCTTATGAATCATAAATTTTGCAGCGGTGCGATCGTACAAACGTGAACCCTTTCTTTATGATATCCAATTAGTGGAAAGGCAGATAAACGAACATTGTCATACGATAAAGAAGTGACTACAATTACTTTTAACATCCAAGATGATTATGCAACTTTCGGCAAGAGAAAAGGAGTTAAAATTCAAGGAGTTTTTATATGTGGAAGGAAAAAAAAAGGCAAGTCGTACAAAATTGAAATTGCTAATCAAATGGTCCCGAGAGAAAAATATGTTGGCGTAGGCACCATATGTGGAAGAAAGGCAACGTTAGTGACTCTTTTGGTATTATGTTCGTACTTTGAAAAGGATTTAATCCATAGCAGAGAATGCTTGCTTGGATTTTTCTCTATCGTAGAAATCTTGTTGTTGCTGTTACCTTCTCGCTTAACTCACGAGCACTTCTCCTTCTGCTTTTGGAGCTTTGCATGCCCCCACTCATGGCGTGGTGCAAGCGTTGGATGCAAAAGAACTTTACTCTCGAAAAGGACTCCATTAGCGATGTGACTCACGTGTTTAGCAAAAACTCGTGTTTATCTCTTTTATATGTGTTTTAGACCCATTTTGCCACCTCTAGGTGGGACTATTCCTTCCTATCCTTTATCCTCTTGAGTGGCCAATGCTTGAATGTGTAATGATATATCTCCTACCCCTCACTAGTCATTGAACGGTGCACTGTTTGGAATTCAATATAATATTTATAATGAATCTTAAATTTTGTAACAGTGCGATCATACAATTGTGAATCCTTCCTTTATGATACCCAAATAGTGGAAGGGCAGATAACTATGAAGCACCGACACTCTTCAAGAGCCTTCGTGTCGTGTCGGACATTTCGACACGTGTCTGACACTCTCCGACACTATTGGACACTCTCCGACACTCGGTCAACACGTGTCGGAAAATTCGATACCTGGTCAATTTTCTCGACACTCTCTGACACTCGAGTCGGAATTCTAACATACAAGTTTTCGACATGTGATTCCGATATTGAAATCAATTTTAAAAATTCAATAAATGAGAGATCAAATATGTGTGTGTGTGTGAAAATAAAACATAATAATAAAAATAATAAATGGAGAAAGAAAAAAAACCTAGTCTTCTTTTCTTTTCTGACTATCATTCCCTTGATATACAATTTACCCCTTAAGTTTTTTTTTCTCATCTTCCAATATATCTAACATGCGAGTCAAAATATGGATTGCTTGTTTTTCTCCAAGTTTAATGAATTATTGAAATATAATTCAATTAAAACATTGAATGATATTAATAAATGGCATATTAATGTTTTCAGTGTATATTCATTCTAGGTTTTTTTAATTGTTTATTTATTTATGAATTTGATTCAAATTAATTTAATTGAAATAATCATAAAAATGATAATTTATTATGTATATATAAAATATATTTAATATACAACGTGTTTCAATATGTTTCAATGTGTCAGAATTCTCTATTTTATGAGAAACGACGTGTTGGCGTATCGTGTGTCGCGTGTCAGTGTCAATGCTACTTAGGCAGATAAACGGACATTGTCATGCAATGAAGAAGTGAATACAGTTACTTTTAGTGTCCGAGATAACTATGCAACTTTCGGAAAAAGAGAAGAAATTAAAAATCAAGGATTTTTTCAATTTTTATATGTGGAAGGAAAAAAAGAAAAAAATAAGCAAGTCGTACCAAGTTGAAAGTGCAAATCAAATGGTCCTGAGAGATACATTTGTTGGCGTAGACGCCATACGTGGAAGAAAGGCAACGTTAGCGATTTTTTTGGTATTATATGTTCGTACCTGAAAAGGACTTACCAGGGCCAATGCTTGCTTGGATTTTTCTCTATCGTAGAAATTTTAGTGTTGCTGTTACTTTCTCGCTTAACCCACAAGCACTTCTTCTCCTTTCGGAATTTTGGATGCCCCCACTGATGCAAATGAACTTTGCCATTGAAAAGGACCATATCAGCGACGTGACTCAATTATTTAGCAAAGCCCGTCTTTATCTCTTTCAGATGTCGGGTAGCGTTTGTGCGTGAGAGAGAAGATTTATAACATTTTAGCATATTATTTTCCTGTGGTATCATCTCAACAAATCACATCAAACACAAATACAGATAGACAATGATAATTTACTAAAGTTAGTGATCTGATCGGCATTTTCATATCAAGGACTCTCATACTGATCTAAAATTAGTATTTTAAGGTACTTGATTGAATAAGAAGCAAAAGTACAGATACTGGCGGTACTCCAATCTACAAATCTGGCAAAACCTGCAAGAACCAAAAGCTATATTCTAGTGCTATTTCTCTAATGTAGTTCCTGGGTCCCTTCGCTTCTTTCTAATCTTGCTCGTTTCAGTCAGGACTCTGTACATCCTCCCGTTCTTCCCAAAACCAATGCGATCAGAAATCACATCTATTGCGACGACAACGCCATGGAATTGAAATTGGACCTAAATTTGGAACAAGATGATTGCATCGTCGACAGCGACGGCTGAACCCCAACCTCGAACCCCCGAAGTCGAACTCCAGCAGCACGTCCTCCAGCTGATGCCCTCCCAACACCACCGAGC